>CM040125.1:32177187-32777187 GCA_022559845.1 Amorphophallus konjac
GACTCACAGTGTATGACTCACATCAAACCAATCACAAAACCACAGAGGCACAACAATTCTCCCCTACCTGGCGAAGCCCTGGTGGCTCTAGGTCACGGCGAGGGCCCCTCCTCCAATGTCAAATTGGAATGGCGGTATATTCATCAAGGGCTGGCCCCTTTTTCTTCTCGTCTAAGCAGTCGGCCCAGCCGTCTCTTCACTGATGATCTTCTATTTATGTATTCTATAATATTACTATACGCTTTTTGATGATGGCACTCTACACAGTGAGTCAATCTGATGGTGAGTCAATCTGATGCTGATGACTCAAACTATTCTCCCCCTTTGACTTCATCAAAAAAAATAGTTTGAGAAATTATAGCATGTATAAAAAATTCAGACAATTTCTCCCCTTTAGGAGTTTCAGCAAAAGCATGAGTTAGAGATACTCAAAATGAACCTGCATGCACTTATTGAATGATATACTCCCTCTTTGGCAAACAATCTCCCCCTTTGGTATAATCAAAATAAACCATGGGAAGGGGTGAATGCAGATGCAGATACCAGAATGCAAGAACATAATTCTCCCCCTTTAAGAGTTTCTATGCAGCATGATGCATAAGACATGGAAGCTCCCCCTCAATAAGTGGAATCTTATGAGATGGATGAGAAGGAGACCACAGGGGCAAACAAGGAGAAGTTCAGGTCAATGAACCAAGGACAATAAGCAGAAAAGGTTCAAATAAGCAGATTTACAAATAAGCTCCAAACAGAAATAATTCAGCAAGATTTTCAAGGAGATATCAATCTCATAAATCCAAAACATAATTTTTCAAAGTCTTCCATTATAGGGACTTATGAATGAGCCTTTTGAACAGCATGGTTTAAACATGATGTATGCAGAGTTTATCAATAAAATTCTGTATTGATATCTAAAACCATGTTTTAATAAAAATGAACCAAGCCCTCATATTTATCTTGATTGTCCTCCCTTTGTCTTACACAATCAAATTTATTGCCTTCTTTCAGAATTACATGCACTAGTATTGAGATTAAGCAATTATGAAGTCATATTATTTTGTCTAGGGTTGTAGCAATTTGATTTTAGCATCAATATTCAGATATTTCAATTTGTTCAACAATTTTCCATGCTACAAATTTTACGAGCACTCTAGTTCAGTGCACACATTGTAACTAGAGGATATACCTTGATCAGAGGCCAATATCCCTAAGCCCTTAGTGTGACTAACTGTCATGCTTTATGTGAACAGAGTTAGCATTTACACATCATGACACACTACAACTCATTTTTTAATGAGTGAGTTGTATTTCTCAGTGTGCATGCCATTGCTCTGCCTGATTTTCAATAAATTTTATGCAGAGTTAACTAAGGCACCTCATGACACAGTCCTTTGGACATGTGTTTCTCAGTGACCAATGTCATTGCTCTGACAGATATTACCCTTTAGACATTTCAGAAAAATTCATTTGCTTCAAATCAATAATAGTTTCATGTACTTAATCAGTTGAAGTCATGTATTCAAAAGTGCAGATTTCAGAAGTTTTCACAAGACACAACATGAAACAGATGGTTAAGGTTTATTAAACATGCTTCAGATATTTTAAAGAGATTTTAAAGCCAAACTCATTGAGTACATTAAACTTAAACCACATGAGTTATTTCAGTCATTCATAAAAATGTATAATAGAAGATTTCTAGTTCAAGAATTTTCAGATTTATGATCGAGATAGTCCCATTGAAATCTTCATGACAGACTGATAGAATTCTGAAGCCAAATGATACCAATTGATAGGAGAAATACCAATTGTTAAGAGAGATTGTGAAGCTCAAAGTTTTCAAAATATGATTAAGGTTTGTCAACAAAATCAATAAGAAAGGATATGCAATGAGTTCTGACACATGTATGCATTTGACAACCTATATGCAATGCATTGACTCCCCCTCACAATATGCATTCAAACTCTCTCTTTGGCATTTTCAATATAAGGAAATGCAATGCACTATATGTATGCAGGGACATGCAAAGACTCAACATTGAATGATATGCAAGGATATGCATCTAACTCCCCCTGAAAACATGCAATGTTTGCACTGAAAACTGAACATATGATTCCAAATGATATTGTGACTTGTGCACAATCAGACTGTCCTATCAGCAAAGTGACCCATGGTACTAGGCGGAGCACTTGGTCTAAAAGACCACCTCACACATAGTAAGAACCTCCAGACAGACTTCCCTGCCTTTTGGTACCTTACCATTTATATACCATTGAGGTCATGCATAATTATTCAACATGCAGTCCTATATGCAATTCAGAATTTCAGTGAGCTATTGCAACACACAAGTTTCAAGTCACACTCATATGCAGTTCAGATTTTTCAGAAAATTCGAAATGCAATTTGTTTTCAGAGTCTATGCATAACACAATTATCAAGCAATTGAAATTAGCCTATGTATGCATCAGATACAGACAACCCTTCTTAATCTGATATTTGCACAGAACTCTCTGCAAATGCATGATCAGAAAATAATGCACATGGCAAATGATGAATGAAAATGCAAAAAGATTTAACTTGCTATGCATTAAAACTAAAAATAAGAAGAGCAGGAAGTTTACCTGAAAAGTTCAGTATGGGGTTTTCTTCTTGAGTGCCTTGGATCATTACCCCTTTTTATTTCAGTCCCAAGGCACACCTGCATAGCAATGTTATTTTGCACAAACAGGTGCCCAAGAAGTCTTGGGTCCTGACATGACAGTATTACTCCTAGCAGTTTTCTCAACAATTTTCGTGCATGAAGGTCATCAGATTTCATCAAATTGCAATTATACATTGAGTGACCAATTTGTCCACAGCAATGGCATGAATTAGCAGATTTCAAATTCCTCTTATGCACATTTCTGTTGTCATGAAGTTCATTTGCAGAGAGAGAGTTCTGTTTACTATAATGATAGTAAGATGCACCAGATTTCGGATTTAATCTATGCACATTCTTGTTAGCATGAAATCCATGTGTACATGCATGAGATTTTCTGTTAACAGAATAAGAATTCTGTTTACCAAAACCAGTTTGGTTTTGATATCCTGCCAGCCAACAGGTTGCAGCCCTGTGACCTGGCTTCCCATAGTTATAACATGAAAGTTTTGCAAATTGTCTTACAGGGAATTTAGCATGGTTTGAGATTCACAATTTCTACCCTGAATATGCCAACAGTCCTTGACTGTATGGCCAATGCTTTCTACATTGAGAGCAATAAGAGGCATTCTTTTTAAAATTGAGTTCATTATTGCCATAGCCTCCTTGGGCATCCAACAATCAATGGCCCTGTGGCCATCCTTTCCACATTCAAGCATGAAATAGAATTCTTTCAAAAAAGCCTGACCAGCATTCAGAGGCCCTGTGACCCCTTTTGTTGCAATTAAAACTGATGATATGCTGGTTCATTGAAACAGATTTATTTTTATTAAAAACAAGTTGGTTTGCAGGGAATTTAGCATGATATGAATAAAAGGTTTTCTTACCACTAGCAAACCAGCAATGAGCAATTGAGTGTCCTAATTTGTCCACAATTAGAACATGTGACACTCCTTTTCTGAGGTGAGGGATTTTTATCATGAGACCTCCTAGCATTCTTATCATCCTTCTCCATCAACTTACACTCATGCATCAGATGTCCAACTTTATGATAGTAATGACAGATAATCTTCCTTTTAGATGCATGTGAGTGTGTGTGAGGACTTGATCAGCAAACACTGATGAACCCTTTTCATTTATTTTCTGATTTACAGTCCTTTTCTGATTTTTATCCTCTTTTCCTGTTTTCTTAGCCTTGTACTGACGTGGAGATGAAGTGGAAGGCTTTTCCTGTTCAGAAGATTTAATGAAAATATTTTTCAGTTTGGATCCAACAACCTTTTTCAACTTTTCAGTTTGTTTCTGATTCTTCTCTGAACATTTGGTTGTTTTTTTTATGAGGTTGTGGCTATATCAGATGCTTTGATAAAGGATGTTGTCAGCTTGTTTTCAAAAGCCTTTTATTGACATTGTTGTAGCCTAACCCTTCCTTTTTGACATTTATTTTTGTTCCTAGCAATTTGTTCAGATTATCTTGCCCACAAACAAATTTAGACAAAGAGTTTTTTAAGTCTTGAATTTCATTTTCTAGTGAGGAAATGCGTAACTCATAACTGCAATCTCTTGCTCACTGTAGTTCATAGCTTCATTCAAAACTTTGTTAGCAGTTTTATACTTCTCAATTTCATTTTCCAGATTGCTCAGTTTATCAAATCTTCAATACAAACAGTTTTTCCTCTTTCCAAACTAGAGTCTCTCTGACATAGTGGAGTTCAGCATTTTTAATTTCTCATTTTTCTTCCTTAAGCTTGTCATTTTGAATTAACTCATTTATCAAGATCTGATCATCTGAGTTAGTTTCAAGTTTTCTTCCAGCCTTGAATTCCTTCAAATCTTTTTCCTTCTTTTCAATATTTTTCTGTAATTCCACATTCACAGATTTGATGGCTTCAAGTTTTTTCAGCAAACAAGTTCTTCTCCTGCTCAAGTTTCTCAGATTTTTTTATCATTTTTATTAGTAGATATTCTCAGAGAATCATTTTCAGATTTCAGCTTGTTTAAATCTGAGTTTACACTTTCAAAGTTTTTCAGTAATTTTTCATACTGTCATGATAGTTAACAACAGTCTGATTATCATTATCTGAGTTCAATTTTTCTTTGAGTTCAGATATCACATTTATATGATCTTGATTTTCAGTTTTCAATAATGAAACTTGTTTCTTCAGTATTTGAAAGTCAGACATACAAGCATCATGAATATTTTTCAATTCAACACAATTTCTACAAGGAGAGCTTGAACTATCTAAACCAGTACCCTTCTTCAATTTTTTATACTGTTTTCTTAACAGTTCATGAGATTCAAATAATTCAGCATATGCATTCTCCCAATCTTCTAGAGAGAAATTCTCGAAGAGATTTACCTCATCATCATCATCTTCTTCAGTTTGATTGCTGCCTTGATCGCTTCTGTTGGCCATCATGCAGCTTGTTTGATTTCCTTTCCCGACTCTCTTCATCATCTCCAACATATCCCTTGTAGATCTGCAATCAAGGAAACATGAGTGAAAAGCTTTGTCAGTGGTTGCTTTCATCATATTTATAGCTGTCTGATTCTCCTCATACATTGATTCGTGACTGTCAGTCCATTTGGACCTTTTCTTTGGCAGTTCATGAGGACCATGTGAAATTACTTTCCACAGGTCTGGATTCACCGATTTGACATAATTCTTCAGACTAGTGAACCATGCATTCAAATGCGTACCACCGAAAATCGGTGGATGAGCCATGAGAACACAACGATTAATGCAACAGGAATATTGATGCACTAAAAACAAATTAGCACCTAAGACTGTAAGATCGAATCTGCAGGTCGCTGGACCTTGTATGCAGACACCGCTCTGATACCAACTGTTAGGGTGCTAGGCCTGGATACAGAGGGGGGGGTGAATGTATCCTGCTACGAATAATGCCCAATTTAAAAAATCAGATGCTAAGCAAGTTCTGGAGTTAAGCTAATTCGATTAGACAAAATAACAAGCAGGTGGAGCGAGCCTATCCAAGTATCTAGCGGAAGCAAATCAAGCAATCTGATGAACCAGTTGAAAATCCTTTTAAACAAAAGAGCAAATATGTAACTGGCCCCCAAATAACCAACTAGCGGAAGCAGCACAAATGAGAATAAGAAATCTCAAGAAAATCTGTGAAGGATGGTAGGAGATATGGAAGAACACACTACAAGCAAACCACTGCTCAAAGATTTTAAGGTGGTTCGGTCCTCCAGACCTACATCCACCCCTCACTCCCAACCGGAGTGAGGCTTCACTAGCAAATGCTAGAACCAAGCAGACTCAGTCTGTAAACAGTTGCTGCCCACACAGCTTGACCAGGGGAACAGCCTCCCCTCTTCCTCCAAGCGGAGGGACACCCCAAGTGACTCCCAGCCACTTGGAAACCAGAGACCGAAGTCTCTCTTCCTCCAGACCAGGAGGGAACCAACCAGTGACTTCCAGTCACCAGCAAACCAGAGGTCGAAGACCTCTCTTCCTCCCAACCGGAGGGACCCCTGGACTTGCAACCCACAAGCCCAGAACCGGAGACAAGTCTCCCTTCTCCTGAATCCACAGGAGGAACCCGATCCCCAGCAGGGCAATCGGAAGAACAAGATAACCAAATGAAAACGGAGAAACAAAAACACGAAATGAAAATAACTTCAGCAAACAGAAAGCTGAAAGATGAAATGCACAATATGGCTCTCAACAGAGCTGACTGGCCTGGATCTGATCCACAGTCCATTGAAGATAGATCTTCAGATGAAGCTTCCTATCTCTCGTTCTCTCTTCTTCTTTCTCTTCCTTTCTTCTCTGCTTCCTTCTCTCACTCGCGAGCTCTCTCTCTTCTCTTTTTACTTCTGCTGCTTCTCTCACTCTGCCACTCTTCTTTTTCTTCTTCTACTCTATTCTCTGTATCGTGGAGGCACTCTCTGCTCTTCTATTTCTCGGCTTCTCTCTTCTATCTCTTCTTCTCTCTTTTCCTTCTTTTTCTCTTTTTCTGGATCGAAGGGCTTTCTGCTCTTCAGGCTTCTGCTTCGATAGTCTTCTTTAGTGGAAGAAGACTAGTATATATAGTAGCAGCAGCAACACACTAGCGCGTGTGGCTTCCACGTTTCCAGCCCTAGAAATTCGGACCACGTGGCAGCTTCCTGGTTCACGAGCCAGGCACCTCGGATCATGTGCCCTACAATTCAAGGACATTCATTCAGTAAAACTCAAGACTGCTGCGTTGACTCTATCAGCCCATGGCGTTGACGCATCGATGATCCAGTGATCAAGTCTTTAGCAGATGGGCGTGCTGCGTCGACGCCGCTCCACTGCTGCGTTGACGCATCGGTGTGTACTAGCAGCTAAAAGGTGTCGTTCCATCAACCTGCTGCGTCGACCCAACGAGCTGCAGCGTCGACGCTGCCAAGGTACTCCAGAGGTTGCAAGGAGTTACTTGAACTACTGCGTCCACACTGCCAGTGGGTGGTGTTGACGCATCTGAGTAACCCAGTAACCCATTGGTTCTCTTTTTGTAACTGCTGCGTCGACGCTACTTGCTCAATGCGTTGACGCACCAGAATAATCCAGGAGCTTCTTTCTTGATTTGCTGTGTCCACGTGTCAGCCTCTCAGCCAGCTTCAGCACACGTGTCACAATCCTGTCTGCCCTTCCAGCCTCGAATCACGTGCCCTCCATAAGCTTCACGATCAGAACACCTGTCAGACAGAGTATCGGATAAGTCATCAGTTTAAGTGAAGAACTCTGTGTAGACTTGTAAAGACGATCATGCTGTATAGACTAAGTGTGTACAGTGTGAGGGAGTGTATAGACTTAGTTAGAAGGAGCCCGATGTACAGACTTGCCTATGCGAAGCCACTGTACAGACATTGAAAACGTGAAGCCAAAGTGTAGACTTCACGCTGTACAGACTTGAGGCTTTGATGAACGAAGGTTCAGTGTAGAGTTGGAATGTTAGGCCCAATGTATAGACTTTATGCGTGAAGCAGCACAATGAATAAGTGTGTACATTGAGACCCAGTGTATAGACATGACCTAATAGTCCAGTGTATAGACTTGAATAGCTGAAAGCTACAGTGAGAGAGTGTATACACTTGACCAGATCAAGGGCAATTCGAGTGTACAGACCTCATGCCATGAGACGCTGAGAGAGACAGTCCAATGTACAGACTTATGAAGACTGATGCATGAACAGTAATGCATAGACTTAGGAGCATGAAGGCCAATGTGTAGACATCAACTATCAAGATGCTAAGGAAGATGGACAATGTACAGACTTCCTGTAACAGTCTGATGTACAGACTTCATGAAGCTAGACCAGCGGCTGTACAGACTTTGAAGGAGGACAAATGTATGGACTTGGTGACGTGAAAGCGATGTACACACTTATAGCGTTGACGCTAATGTCTTGAGAATGCTCACAGCGTTGACGCTGCATGAGACGTAGGCTGTACAGACTTAGCATGTGAAGACTGATGTGCATACTTGCTGAGTTGACGTTGCAGCCCAATGAGTTGACGCTGCAACGTATATTCTTGATGATCAACTGATGATGTATAGACTTCATCAAATGAATAAATTGAACTGAAGCGTCGACGCATCAGCTCAAGGAGTTGACGCACTACTGTATGGACAGATACAAAAATGACCAAGGGGTCGACGCATCAGCACACTGAGTTGACGCACTGCAGTGACAACTGTGCAGACAGAGTGTAGCAATGAATGCTTTATGCATCAGTTAACATGACTGAACATCAAAATATATTAAACTAAACTGAGCAGCAAGATGACTGAACATTTGATTAACTCACATCAACAACTAATCATCAAAACCAAATCAATCATCAAAATAGAACATCAATGCATGGTGACTCACAGTGTATGACTCACATCAAAACCAATCATCAAAACCACAGAGGCACAATAACATTCTGTTTCTGATGCCCCCATGGCGGGGTATATTTTTTTTGGCTTCTTACGCCCCAAGGTGGGGTATGTTTTACTTCTTGTGCCCCCAGGGTGGGGTATATCTTTCGCTTCTTATGCCCCCCAAGGCGGGGTGGAGTCCTTGCTTCCGATGCCCCCACAAGGCGGGGTGTGCTTCTTTCTCTGTGTGCCCCCAGGCGAGGTATAGTCTTTGCTCCTCATGCCCCCATGGCAGGGTATACTCCTTCTTCAAATGCCCCTAAACTGGGGTATAGTTTCATCTCATATGCCCCTAGAGCGGGGGTGAGTTTCTTCCTTTGTGTGCCCCCAGGCGGGGTGTATTTTTTTTGCCTCTTATGTCCCCGGCCGGGGTAGGTTCTGCTTCTTCTACCCCTCAAAGTTGGGCATATTTCTATTCACATACCCCAGAGCGGGATGTCTGTCTCTTTGCTTCTGTGCCCCCACACGGCGGTGCACATTCTTTATGACTTCTATGCCCCTGGACAAGGTGCGTCTCTTCTTCAAGTGTCCCCAAGGCAGGGTGTATTCTTTTGTTCTTCATGCCCCCAGATCGGGGTGAATTCTTCGTCAAATGCCCCGAAGCCGGGGTGTATTCTCTTCATGTGCCCCTAAGCGGGGTGTGTCTTTTATGGCTTCTATGCCCCCAGACGAGGTGTAGCTTCTGCTTCTTATGGCCCGGAGCGGGGTATATATTTTTTTTTTGCTTCTTTACCCCCTCGCGATGGGGCGTATTTCTCTTCATATGTCCCCCCCTGGAGCGGGGTCTAGTTTCTTTCTTTATACTCCCCCTAGATCGGGGTGTACTCTTGCTTCTTATACCCCTATATCGGGGTAGACTTCTCTGCTTCTTATGCGCCCAGGGCGGAGGGTGTTTCTTTCTTTGTGTGTCCCCAAGCCCGGGGTGAATTCTTTTCTTCTTATGCCGCCATAACGGGGTATGTCTTTGCTTCATGCGCCCCCCATGTCGAGGTATATTTCTTCTTAAAATACCCCTAAGCCGGGGTGCATCTCTGTTTCTTCTTATGCCCCCACGGCGGGGGGAATTCTTCTCAAATGCCCCGAAGTCGGGGTGCAACTTTTGCTTATGTGCCCTTGAGTCGGGGTGTGTTTCTTCTTCAACAGCCCCTAAGTCAGGACGAACTCTTTTCTTCTCATGCTCCCAAGGCGGGATGTAGTTTCCTCAAATGCCCCTAAGCCGGAGCGTATTCTTCATGGCTTCTATGCCCCCCGGGCGGGGTATGTTTCTTCTTCAAATGCCCTTGAGCGGGGTGTATTCTTCTCTTTTCTTATGCCCCTAAGGCGGGGTGTAACTTCTTCAAATGCCCCTAAGTCGGGGTGTATTCTTCTCTTTCTTATGCCCCCGAGGCGGGGTGTAACTTCTTCAAATGCCCCTAAGCGGGGTGTGTTTCTTCTCCAACGGCCCCTAAGTCAGGACGGACTCTTTTCTTCTCATGCTCCCAAGGCGGGATGTAGTTTCTTCAAATGCCCCTAAGCCGGAGCGTATTCTTCATGGCTTCTATGCCTCCCGGCGGGGTATGTTTCTTCTTCAAATGCCCCTGAGCCGGGGTGTATTCTTCTCTTTTCTTATGCCCCCGAGGCGGGGTGTAACTTCTTCAAATGCCCCTGAGCGGGGCGTATTCTTCATGGCTTCTATGCCCCCGAGTGGGGTATGTTTCTTCTTCAAATGCCCCTAAGCCGGGGTGTATTCTTCTCTTTCTTATGCCCCCGAGGCGGGGTGTAACTTCTTCAAATGCCCCTGAGCGGGTGTGTTTCTTCTCCAACGGCCCCTAAGCCGGGGTATAGCTTTGTTGTCTGTTGTGCCCCGAAGTCACGGTGGATTCTCTCCATGTGCCCCCAGGAGCGGGGTGTATATTCTTTCACCTCTTATGCCCCCATGGCGGGTATATCCTTCCTCTTGTCCCCTGTGGCGGGGTATGTGCATGCTCTCTTCGGGAGTGGTGGCCGTGCTTGGCCTCAATGCTATAAAGCATTCTCCACAGCGGGCAGCGATTCATCAAGCTATAATTGTGGATTGTTGGATCTTCTAACAGCCACTCGAGGGGCCGTCTTATGCAGGATAGGGCAGCAGGAAGGTGGAACCGACCGGGGCACTGCACCATGGACTTGGACCCTCCTAGAGTCGGGCGGGATGCCGGATTTCTTCTTGCTCTTTTGGTCGACAATGCTTGCCAGCTTTTTTTTCTCTTTTTCTCTCTCTCTCTTTTCTCTCTTTTTTTTCCTTTATTGTGTAATAAACCAAGGCAGGTGTGCGGGAGAGCACTCGCCCCCTCAGGGAGGGGATGAGTGGTTCGCTCCACCGCATCAACCCACAGTGGTAATCTTTGTTCAGCGCAGGTGTCGACGGATGCGGGCATACAACCCTCTCTCGCCGATTCTTTCTCTTCTTTTTTTCCTTCTTTCTTTTCTACTTTTCTTCTTTTCTCCTTTTCTTCTTTCCTTCTTTCCTTCTCTTCTTCTCTTTCTTCTTGAGGAAAGGGGGGTTTGATTTCCCTCCCTTCTTCTCTCCTTTTTTAGCGGCGGCCTTCACAATCCCTGGAAGCTGCATATGCCCCGGGGTAGCATCTCCGAGGCCACGGAGACGATTGCGCCTAGTGGCTTTTCTCCCCATAGGGCAGGCGAAGACAACACCTGCAATTCATCAAAGTAGGTAAACATCGTTTATTAAGGGGCCATGAGGCCCTGAATCCCGGCAAAGAGATGAAGGGTGGTTTGGTCCCACCGGGCGTGCCAGACTTGTGGACGCACTAAAATTCGCTTGTTGCATGTTCAGGTGGTTCGTCTGTTAAGTGCGTGGGCATGCCAGTCACTGAGTGACAATTTATTCGGGCTCCGAAGAGCCCATGGTACGCTCGATCTGACTCGGTCAGACGATTGCGTGGTTCGTGTCGGGACCAAAACCCGCCCCGCCATAAAGGTCACGGCGTCATTTACATCCCCCGTACGAGGGAACACCCTTGATTAATCGTCAGAATTCGGGGCCTCATGGGCAGGAAATTGATTGCATGAAAGGTCTATTACGAGATATTGAAATCTTCGTGCGAGGGCGAGAAGAAAACATTCACGATAATGTCGGTCATGTGCTGACCATTTGATGTTCGGACGAATGTCTAGCTCGAGAAAAGCGTGATCGTCACGGGACAACTGGAGCATATGTATGCCGAGATACGGCAAATTTATTGTTCAGAAGAACGGAAAACGTTCGGCTAAATCTCGGTTAGAGCGGCCAGAAACCAGTAAGTCTATTGGCCCGGTGCAAGATCAAGTTGCGACCATACTGTGGAGGGGCCCCCCGCGGTCGAAGTCTGGCTCGCATGAGCGTCATTAATATTTCCGGTGCCTGTAGACACGCCAAAATTGACGTTACTGTGAGTACATCTCATATTACCTTGTAATGCCCCAATTTGACCCTCAAATTAGTTTTATTTGAGTGGTTTTTCTCACTTTTCTTGGTTTCTCTTTTTTTCCTCCCTTTTCTTATTTTTTCCTATTTTTCTGGATTTTCTGGGCATTTTTCTCTATTTTTATGAATTTTCTAGAATTAACGACTTGAAGTGGGACGTCTTTTAAATAGCGGCTTAGCCTTGGGCGTTTCTTGAAAATTGACGCCACTTCCATTAGGCGCCAATTCCTCTCATTTTTCTATTTTTCTAGATTTTTTTGAGGATTTTTCGGATTTTTCTATGAATTAACGACATGTTAAAGGATGTTATTTTAATTTTTAATAAAATAAAAAATTAAAAAAATAGAATTCACGACATGTGTAAAGGCGTCACTTTTCAAATTGAATATTTTAATATTATTTTTAACCCCCTTTAAGAGGTGATTTGGTGCCTTCTGGATGTCAGAAAAATACGTAAAAATAGTCATTGGAATCAGCACATTGAGATGCACCTCCACCTAAAAAATGAAAAAATAATATTGAGAAATGAAAAATGGCCCTGTTTTGAATATTTTGAATTAACGTCCTTTGGTAGGGCGCGTTTTTAATTAACGCCTTTGACTCAGGCGTGTTTCACAATTTTCAAATAAAAGAAATATTTATTTCTAAAAATGATCCAGGAGTTGACGCCTTTGTTCAGGTCGCATTTTGAATTAACGCCCTATGGTAGGTCGTCAATTTTTGAATTGACGCCCTTTTCCAGGTCGTGTTTCAGCTTTTGAATTCTAATCGAACGCAGCTTTCCCCAGAAGAGTCCCTGCTTTGTTTGGTCATCTTCCTCTATTGAGAACTTAATCCTTCCATGTTGGACTCTTGCCCGTTCTTATCTTTCTATCTTATTTTGATTCTACCCTATAATAGAGCCTTGCGGCTCTGTTACGAGGTTGGATTCCCTTTATCCCTTTTCCCTTTCTGCTTCTCTTTTCCTTCTCTATTTTCTTTTTACGCAGGGTGCCGCTGTTGCTTCTGGCTGGAGGAAGTTCTCCGGCACGCATCAAGCTTCATCGTTTCTTCAACCTTGAAGCTTCCTCCCCATTGAGCATCAAAGCCAAAAGCACAAGCTCCTCTTCTTATTTTTTTTTAATTTTTTTTCTTCTGTTTATTGCATCGTTCATATGCATGCATGCTCATATTCTGTTGATTTTTTTTCTTCTCCACCATTGAGAATCTCCCCACAGTGCACTCTTGTACACCCTTTATCTATTTTGCATATTATTCATCATTCATATCATTCATCTCCCCACCCTTTTGCATAGGGGTTTAAGGGCTAACACCCATAAGGTGTGTTCCTTTACATGATTTCCATGCTCATCCCTACTATGAATTTTGATGCTACACTCACCTTGATTTCTAATCCCTATTTTTATTGGTGTTTGTCTTTGATCTTTGTAAGGGTAATCAAGCTATAAGAAGAACTCTCTTCATCGGCCGGCCGATTGGAAGAGAAAGGAGCACACACAATCCCCGCGCTTTTAAAGGTATTTTTCGCGATCCCTCTCATATTATTATTGATTATATTCTTTGAGGCCCTCGCGTCTCTGGCGATCACACTTCCCTTTAGCACCATGTGCTTATACCCTTTTATCCCTTTTATGCATATTCTTTCATTATTTTTATTCTAAGTGGATTTCATAGAATCTACAAATTGGCGATCACGGTGGGACACCTTTCGTTTTTCTTTTGATTACCCTTTCCCTTGGGCACCCATGTGTGCCATCTCCCCTTTTGCACCCACGGTGCGCTTCCTTTGTGCCCCACAGGCACCCTCCACCGTGCATTGCACTCTCCCCATGTGATCTGTCAGTTTGATAGGTTTGCTTTATAATTTCCACTTATCCAAAATTTTGATGAGCATGCTAATATCTTAATTCATATATTTGTTGATTGCCTCTGACTGTGAGTGTTTGATATTTCTGGCCGTGGAGTTCTTCTGGAGATAGAGGAAATTAACGCCGTAGACAGAGACGCGTTTTATTTTAACGCCCTGATCCAGGGTGTCTTCTTTTATGTGTAACGCCTTCTGCCAGGGCGTCTTCCATCACATCTCCTGCTTTTTGTGAATTCACGCCCTTCCCCAGGGCGTCTTTTGTTGCTTAGCGCCTCACATCAAGGCGCGTGTTTACATTTGACGCCCTCACCCAGGGGCGTCCTTTTATATATAGCGCCTCACTCCAAGGAGTGTTTTTCACTGCTTCTGGGCCTTCACCGCGATTCACGACAGCCACGCTGTCGTCTGTTTCTTGGTAGCGACCCCTGCCAGGGCGCCTTTTTCCTGTGGGTTTACAGACCCCTCCCGTGGGTGGCTTTTTCATGCTGATTCATGCTTATATTTGTTGATTGATTAAATTGCTGTGATTGGCTTGTTTACTCTGCATTCATTCATTTGCATTGGTTTGGGAGACCTCCTCTCTCTACACTAGGATTCCACACACCCTCTTGGTGAAGGAAGGACCCTCCATTGAGCACTCCGTCTCTTTGGATTGGAAATTACTAAACTAAGCCTCCGTAAGTCCCCGCACCCGTGGATTCCCTCACGGACGCCGGGCAGGTTGTACCCTTTGAAGTCCCGGGTTTAGTTGGCCATATACGGTGAGAGAGTGTTCCTAGTTAGCACCGGAGTTGAAATCACATTTGAAACTAGGATCCTCCCTTGTGTGAATCATTCCAAAACTTTGTTGAAAAACATTAATTCACCAAGGATCATACATAAAGAAAGTCAAAGGTAACCATCCCAACTTGTTTGCTATTTCTGTGAATTGTTTTGGTTGCACATTGAATTATTTGGATTACCTTGAGAAGAAAGTCAACATGTTCAACTCAATTAATGTTCATGAGGGTGATCAACCTAGCACATCTTATTCCCCTCAATTTCAACATGTTCATCATTCTCACCATAATTCTTTCAAAGGATCACGTCCTCATTCTTACGGTGTTGCCCGTCCCATGGGCAATATCCAATCCCATGGTCCTTCAATCCAATCGCGAGCCACTACTCCTACGGGACCGTCTCGTCCCAATGATGAGAAGGTTTCTCAAATCATTCATGCATTAGATCATCTTACCCCTCAGCAAATCCAAGCCCTTAAGGCCGCTGTTGAGGGTGCATCTCATTCATCTCATCCTCCCTCCAATCCTATGCGGGTGGCCCATCGCCCACTTCCCTCCTCTATTCATACTCCTACTCGGGTAGTCCATAACCCATCTCCTTCATCCACACATACTCCTCCTCGGGTGGTCCGACACCCGCCTCCTTCTATCCCTCCTCCACCACGGCCCTGAGGCCCATTTATTTTCTTGCAATCCGGCCCATCCGGGTTCTTCTATGGGTCATTCCATTAATCCCCCTCCACGGCCTTCTTATGCGGCCCCTCCTTCAAGGCCCTGCCAACCCTTGGTTGCTCAAGTCATACCTCTCCAACAAACTCTTCTTGACAAGATCACTTTATTGGAGGAACAATTAAGAGGTTTACGAGCCCACGGCCCGCTCCTCCTACTCCAGTCAATCCCTTTCATGCCGCTCTGAATGATATTACAAAAATGGAGAAAGATTGGAAAGATAGGATGGATGACTATGGTATCGGCAGTTCAAGCAAGCAAGAGCCGGCAGATTTCAACGCTCAAGTGGACACCGTCCGCCCTCCACCCGTCCGCACACTTCATTCATATGGCCTTCCACCTCCACATACGCAACATCATTACATTCCTCCATCCACATATACGCCTCCATTACGATGTCCACTTGAGCTTGATGATGAAGATTCGGCAGTTGAAGAATTCGAGGCAACATACGATGAAGCTTTGCAGGCACCCCTTCCGAGTTTCCTTCGCTTCCCGCTTCCCCCACTACTATTTGATGAACCCCCTGCTCAGGATGAAGCCACCGTCCCTAATCCAACCCCTATTTCCGAGACCTCTTGGTGTTACGATGATGGGTCAATACTTCAATCACCCACGCCGGCGCATCTTGAGTCTCCTCCTCCTAACACCGCTCGCCCCGTTCGGCATTTTCTCCGCACCAAACCTCCACTAATTACACCTCCACCAATTACACCTCCACCAGTTATGCCAGCCTTCACACCATCGGCCTCCACCGAGCCTAACGTCGAACTTTCCACAATTCAACCCTCCATTACACCTTTAACACCAAACCCAACTACCCCTACTCCACCACTTAACCTATTACCCGTGACTAATCCTGAGCAGGATCAACCCTTTTTTGCACTCGAGCCAACCCCAACTGCTTCCGAGCAAAGAGAGAAGCTCGACGTGTTTGAACCTCCGCCTCCACTTATCCTTTCTCCAACGCCTTCCACTATACCCCCACCATCCACGGAGCCTCCCACCTCCGCTTCACCTCCCTTTACTACTCGGAAGGGGAGCGCTGCTACAAATACTTGTGCCGAGGATGATCAAGAGCCACGAAAGAAGAATTTGGCCACTGCTGTGCAGTTCAAGATGCAAGAGTTCATTTGCCGGATGCCAATCCGGGTTATGGGGCCAAGCACGGCTGAAGAGGTCAAACCGCCATTGCTCGCTAGAGAAGAATGCCAAGCGTTGATGCTACCTAAGGGCCGGGAAGGGCACCATTGTTCCAACTTTCAAATCCTGAATTCATTCTTCTATACAAGGGGCGAATGCCCATTTTTGTCAACATTCTTTATATGCCGCAATCAATGGGCATGGCAATGCTTCCTGCCCCAACTTCCCAACTCCCTCACATCATTACTCTCCACTCTTCAAGAGGGTTGTCATTTATTATTGAAGCTTCCTTCTTTGGGCCGATTGGTTATACTCTTTCACTGCCATGGAGGGGCAGTTATCTTGGTGCTAAGGGGCCTTCCACTCTTTTATCCACCTTCCATTCAACTCCACCCATATTCTCCTCTGTCACCGATTCTTCATGGGCCACTCCAGGGGTAAGGAGGAGGATCTCATCCTCTCGCCCTTCACATTCTTCATGTTCTTTGCATCTCATTGCATTCACGCATTCACTGCATTCATCGCATCCATTCTATTGCATGCAATTGCACATCTTCTTTCCCGGGTTTCCGGACCCGTATCTTCCCCGCCTTCCGGCACCTCCGGATATCCCGCATTTCCCATCCTATTCATCTTCATTGCTCGGGCATTGTCCCCTTTCCAATCTCTTCTCAGGACATCGCGCCCCTTTCCAACTCCTGCATCCGGACCCTCCGGACTTCTCCTTTATCCTGCTAGGACATCGCGCCCTTTTTCATCTCGTTCTCCCGAAATTTTTAGACTTCCTCCTTGGGCATCGCGTCCCTCGGTATTTGCTTCCTCTGGAACCTCCGGATCTTGCTCTTTGGGGATCGCGCCCCTACACACCCTCAAGTCCGGATCTTATGGGCTTCTTACTGATTCTCCCAGGGCATCGCGTCCCTAGGTATCTGCTTCCTCCGGAACCTCCGGATCTTTCACCCCTCTCTTTATCCGTTGGGCATCGCGCCCCTTTCTGTCTTATTCCTCCGGAACCTCCGAATTTTTCTCTTCTCCCAGGGCATCGCGTCCCTCGGCATTCCATCCCTCCGGAACCGCCGGACCCTCCTAATCCTTTTCATCCATTCTTCCCCGGGCACCGCGTCCCTCGGCATTCCATTCCTCCGAAACCTCCGGACCCTCCATCTTTCCTCCGTCTCATCTTCCTGCTCCTCCAGGATATCACATCCTTTGTCCTCTTCTTCCTTTTTCACCATCTTTTTACATATTTCTTCCCAGGGCATCGCGTCCCTCGATATCTTATCCCTCCAGAGCCTCCGGATTCCTCCTATCATGATTCTCCTCCTCTGCCTCCGGACCCTCCGGATCCGCCTCTTTCCATCTATCAATTTCTTCTTCTAATTCCCCCTAATCATGGGTCCGACCCAACTTCTTCCACATCCACTGCCTTGGGCATCTGCCCATTCTCTCACTGCTTTCGAGGCTTTAGTCCTCACTCCTCCTTCTAATTCTCCGCTTCTTCTGTAGACATTTCATGTGATCAGGGTCTCCACACCTTAGTGAGTGAGTTCTAGCCCTCGCCTCTCTTCCTTTTTTCCTTATTCGTCTGAGTCTGGTCTTGGCACCACTCCTTCTTGTTAAGCCACTTTCAAACCCTTTGCTTCCGATCCTTTTGACTGCCAAAGAGGACTATCCCACGATGATCAACCTCGCCTCTGACAGGTGCTTCTACAAAGGTTGCAAGGTAACATATTGGCGTAAGTACTCATTTCATGATATCATTATCTCATTAATTCACGCATGATTTTCAAAATAAAGTGCTTCTTAACAAAATCAAAAGTGGTGTTTTAAACCTTTATCTTAATTAAATCATTCTCAAAAAGAGTCTTTAGGCTTGCTTCTGCAGCACTTTTGGTTAATAAAAACCCCACGCTGGGAATTCAACGTTCTCTCCCCGCTTGTTAAGAGTAACCCTTAGCTGGGCATTCCACACACTTCACGGCGTCTTTAGCCGGCTCCTTTGGATAAAACACCGTTGCTACTTTGGCCATGCCATGAGAATTCTTGAAAGTCTTTTCTCTTCTTTACTCGCCCGCATGCAGGGGCAAGAGGTTGACAGATGAGATGACCAACCTCGGTACTCCCTAATACGAGAGGAGTCTCAAATAGGGGCAGTCTTGACCCGAAATCAATATGAGTTTTCATATGAGTTTCATGATATACATCTCGCCAAAAGGGCTATTATGAAAATCAAGTCAAAATGATAAAAGCAAAATTGTGAATTATGGCATGTCAAGAGTGGCAAAGTCCGCGCAGGGAAAACCCTGGTCATATGCATGTCAAGGGTCTAAAAATCAAAGGCACAAAGCCCCGGCACAATAGACTACCTCTTTGAGGGTAACACCTTGGAAGGAATTCGAGTCCCGACATCTCCCATCCTGCATAAAGCTTATCCTCAATTATTCTTCTCTTCTCCCTCTAAGACCGAATGTTTCTCGGGTATGGCCTTGGTAGGGGCCCCGTTGATCAAAAGAGGTCGGTTATAGGATGCCACCTTCAATGCACGCCCGACTTTGGGCAGTTTTGAGCGAAAGGGGAAGGAATGAGGACCCCCAAATTAATGGTTTAAACACCCTTTGATGCTACATTAACAATGTCTAAAACAAAACAAGAAAATTGAATATTTCCTAAGCAAAATCCAACAAGAATTGAATATTTTGAAAATCCATTAAAAAATTCAAATATTTTTCAAAATCCACATAAAAATTCAAATATTTTCAAAACTCATAAAAATTTGCATATTTCAAAATCTAAAAAAATTGCATTGTATTTTTCTGATGGTGCTTTTGCAGGAACAACAACTTTGCAAGGACCAAGAGCACGGGATGAGTCCTCTCCATTCGTTGCCATCTACCTTTTGATTCTTCCCATGTTCACAATTGATCACATCTTCATAATTTGCTACGCATTACTCCGATTATTTATCTCCAAATCTTTTTTATCAAATCTTACTGATCACTCCGCCGATGGGCATTATCAGATCTTGATCATTCAACTCCAAATCTTGATTAGCCAAGTTGTCATCCTCATGACAAACAACAAACAATGATGCTATGCTATCTATGCTTTAATGATGCTATGCTATCTATGTTTTAATGATGCTATCTATGCTATTCTTGAATATGATACATACCTGCTATTGATGCTTCGATTCATGCTATGCTTGCTATGCTTAAATGCCTTATTCATTGCTTGTTATCTTTTATATCTTGGCTGATGAATCTTTGAGCGCAGGATAAGAAGTTCTTGGTCCCACCGACTGGGCATCATCATCCAAGCCCTACGGTGCTTGCACCTCATTTTTCAGTTCCCCCATGTTTATTGCTTCACCATCCCCCTGTATGCATTTTCAACTATATGTTACATACGCTACTAGATTATATCAAAGACCTTGTGACTTTGGTAAATCTGGGATTTGAGTTCCCCTTCATCAAAAACGATGATGATTCCAGAGGCATCTTAGTCATACGGATAGGCCGTTGAGCCGTCCAAGACTGGGGACGATGGTTCCCTTTTACGAGTTAATGCGTGGATAAACGGGCTTCGGCTTAGTATCGGCTCGCAGAATCGGTTTCTTGACCCAGTTTGGGCAGCTTAACAATATTATCCTTGATTATCTTATATTTTCATTTGTTTTATTTTTTCCTTTTAACCCAGCATGCATTCATGTAGGACTTTGAATTAACGTTGGAAAATCATTCTGATAAGCTGATTTGGAGAGTCAAATTGATCACTGTTTCCCAAGATATAAGATATTCATTGCTGAATGGAATCCTCAGTTCGTTTTGTCACTGTTTTGGGTCATTTTCTCGAAAGCTCCTTGTTTGGATTTCTATCCTCTTATTTCAATCCTTTCCCTTGATCCACCTTGGCTGCAGCACGTCCACATTGGCTGGTAACCGCTCCCCAATGGTGAAACCTACAGGTTTGTGACCTGGGGTACTTCCACCGTGCTGGAAGTTGATCATTCTTTTATCTCCTTCGTGCCCGCGTGCACACTCCTCCCTTTTTATCTAAACATCATTGATTTCATTGAATTTCCCGGGATTGCTTCATCTCGAGCTTTTGATTTCATTCTCATCAAGTGATGTTGATTGCGTGTCTCATCACACCTTGGCATCTACTTTTCAGTTTGCTCTGCTCCATTGCAAAGCAGACGCCAAGGCGGGGCAGCTGTAGACACGCCAAAATTGACGTTACTGTGAGTACATCTCATATTACCTTGTAATGCCCCAATTTGACTCTCAAATTAGCTTTATTTGAGTGGTTTTTCTCACTTTTCTTGATTTTCTCTTTTTTTCTCCCTTTTCTTATTTTTTCCTATTTTTCTGGATTTTCTGGGTATTTTTCTCTATTTTTATGAATTTTTCAGAATTAACGACTTGAAGTGGGGCGTCTTTTAAATAGCGGCTTAGCCTTGGACGTTTCTTGAAAATTGACGCCACTTCCATTAGGCGTCAATTCCTCTCATTTTTCTATTTTTCTAGATTTTTCTGAGGATTTTTCAAAATTTTCTATGAATTAACGACATGTTAAAGGACGTTATTTTAATTTTTAATAAAATAAAAATTAAAAAAATAGAATTCACGACATGTGTAAAGGCGTCACTTTTCAAATTGAATATTTTAATATTATTTTCAACTCCCTTTAAGAGGTGATTTGGTGGCCTTCCGGGTGTCAGAAAAATACGTAAAAATAGTC
Source organism: Amorphophallus konjac (assembly GCA_022559845.1). Lineage (NCBI taxonomy): Eukaryota > Viridiplantae > Streptophyta > Magnoliopsida > Alismatales > Araceae > Amorphophallus > Amorphophallus konjac. The sequence continues at coordinate 32,198,445 of CM040125.1, forward strand.
ATTGGAATCAGCACATTGAGATGCACATCCACCTAAAAAATGGGAAAATAATATTGAGAAATGAAAAATGGCCATGTTTTGAATATTTTGAATTAACGTCCTTTGGTAGGGCGCGTTTTTAATTAACGCCTTTGACTCAGGCGTGTTTCACAATTTTCAAATAAAAGAAATATTTATTTCTAAAAATGATCCAGGAGTTGACGCCTTTGTTCAGATCGCGTTTTGAATTAACGCCCTATGGTAGGTCGTCAATTTTTGAATTGACGCCCTTTTCCAGGTCGTGTTTCAGCTTTTGAATTCTAATCGAACGCAGCTTTCCCCAGAAGAGTCCCTGCTTTGTTTGGTCATCTTCCTCTATTGAGAACTTAATCCTTCCCATGTTGGACTCTTGCCCGTTCTTATCTTTCTATCTTATTTTGATTCTACCCTATTAATAGAGCCTTGCGGCTCTGTTACGAGGTTGGATTCCCTTTATCCCTTTTCCCTTTCTACTTCTCTTTTCCTTCTCTATTTTCTTTTTACGCAGGGTGCCGCTGTTGCTTCTGGCTGGAGGAAGTTCTCCTGCACGCATCAAGCTTCATCGTTTCTTCAACCTTGAAGCTTCCTCCCCATTGAGCATCAAAGCCAAAAGCACAGGCTCCTCTTCTTATTTTTTTTTAATTTTTTTTCTTCTGTTTATTGCATCGTTCATATGCATGCATGCTCATATTCTGTTGATTTTTTTTTCTTCTCCACCGTTGAGAATCTCCCCACAGTGCACTCTTGCACACCCTTTATCTATTTTGCATATTATTCATCATTCATATCATTCATCTCCCCACCCTTTTGCATAGGGGTTTAAGGGCTAACACCCATAAGGTGTGTTCCTTTACATGATTTCCATGCTCATCCCTACTATGAATTTGATGCTACACTCACCTTGATTTCTAATCCCTATTTTTATTGGTGTTTGTCTTTGATCTTTGTAAGGGTAATCAAGCTATAAGAAGAACTCTCTTCATCGGCCGGCCGATTGGAAGAGAAAGGAGCACTCATAATCCCCGCGCTTTTAAAGGTATTTTTCGCGATCCCTCTCATATTATTATTGATTCTATTCTTTGAGGCCCTCGCGTCTCTAGCGATCACACTTCCCTTTAGCACCATGTGCTTATACCCTTTTATCCTTTTTATGCATATTCTTTCATTATTTTTATTCTAAGTGGATTTCTTAGAATCTACAGTGCCAAGGGGCAACGGGGGAGTGTCCCGGGATCAGATCCCAGAACCAATGGCATGTCTGAAATAGCTGGCTGTAGGTCGAGGATGGGGGTCAGGTAATGACCATGATTAGGGCGAACCCGTGGTCTAAGCGTGACTCACGAAGGTCTTATCGATATTCCCGTGTGTCGGACTCGGGGTGACAAGAGCCTTCTCGTTCCATTCAGATTTGTCGGTCATTCATGGACCGTTTTATGTTCGAACAAAGGTCCGTATTGAAGGCATGACGTAAATGGAAACAAACCCGTGCAAATATGTGCCGAGCTTACTGCGGATTTCAATGAAAGAGCGGGAACGAATCCCGACGGGAACGAGTTCGGTTTGACGGACTATTGGCCCAAAGCAATGTCGGATTATGGCCATATCGGGATAGTTCCCAATGTCCGAACCTGACTTGGAGGGGCGGCATCAATATTCCCTTTACATCAGGTCTCAAGGGGAAGTAGGGCTACGAAGTAGGTTTCATCATTTTTATTATTATTTGTATTTTAATTATTTTTTTTATTTTTTATGTATATATATATATTTGGGTGAGTTTGTTATCATTCTTTATTTATTTATTATTTTATTGAGTTTGTTATTATTATTTATTTATTTTTTTATCATTATTTGTTTATTTATTATTTTTGTTGAGTTTGTTGTTATTATTACTTATTTCTTTATTATTTATTTATTTATTTATTCGAATCTGTCATTATTGTTATTATTTATTTATTTTTATTAGTATCATTATTATTTATCCCCTTTTGTGAATTTATCGTTATTATTATTATTCATATTTTGTTATCATTCTTTTTTTTATCATTATTTGTTCATTTATTATATTCTCTTTTAGCTGATTATCATTATTAGCCTTATTCGTTATGTTGGGATCATGGGGAAAAGGGCTCGAAGAGGGTCGGTGCAATGTTTGAGAAGGGCCAATGCATGCGTTGGGCAAGGTTTAAGCATGAGGGCTGTGGTCGGTGCACATAGGCACGTAGCCTAAGCAGGGGTGATGGGGGTCAGTGCAATGTTTTAGAAGGGCCAATGCACGTTCTGGGCAAGGTCAGTGCACATGTGCACGAAGCCGGATGAGGGTCGGTGCAATGTTTGAGAAGAGCCAATGCATGCGTTGGGCAAGGTCAGTGCACATGTGCACCGAGCCGGATGAGGGTCGGTGCAGCTAGCGGGCCGACGTCGGTGCAGCTGCAGCTGGGGTCGGTGCAGCTGTTGCACGGGGTTGAAGAGAGGTCGGTGCAATGCATGCTCATGCAAGGGGAAGGCCGGTGCAATGTATGTTTATGCAAGGGGAAGGGGTCAGTGCAGGTTTAATATGGGGTCGGTGCAACTATGCGGCCGAGTCAATGCACATGCAGGCCAGGTCGGTGCAAGGTGCGTTTATGCAAGGGGAGGGCTGGTGCAATGCTGTATTGCATCAGTGCAATGTTGGGTTGCGTCGGTGCAAGGGCTAGACTGTGAAGAGGCAAGGTCTGTGCAAGGTCTGTACATACAAGAGATGAGGTCGGTGCAGGGCCTGGGCGTGCGAGGGACGAGGTCGGTGCAGCTGGAGCTGGGGTCGGTGCAACTGCACCGAGGTCAGTGCAGCTGGGCAGGGGTCTATGCAGGTTTACCCTAAGGTCGGTGCAGGTTGGCCAGAGGCTGAAGGAAGGTCTATGCACATACAGACTGGGGTCAGAGCAGGTCAGTGCACATGGGCCAGGGTCTGTGCATATGAGATGATGTCTGTGCACGTTCCAGTTTAAGTTCGGTGCACCTTTGGGTTTGTGGTCTGTGCATGTTAGGCAAGGTCTGAGCATGTTTGGGGCTGGGGTCTATGTATGCTGGGCAAGGTCTGTACGGAGGCCAAGGTAGGTGCAATGTTTGGGCCATAAAGGGGTAGGGTCGGTGCAATGTGCACCGAGGCAGGCCCAAGGTCGGTGCAATCTGCACCGACACAGGCTAGGAGGTGTAAAAGGGGGCTAGGAGTGTGCCGTTGGGACTGGGGGTGTACCATTGGAGGCTTGAGGAGTGTACCGCTGGGGGTTGAGGTCTATGCAGGTGGGGAGTTTTCTTTTATTCTCTTTTCTTTTATTTGTTGTTTCTTTTTATCTTTTAATGGGTTCATTAGTTCTGACAAAAATTTGGCAGCATTTCCCCTTGACCCGAAATGGAAGGAGATAACAAGGGACATGCCCACAAGGAGTGGCATGAACCAATAATTGAGGTGTGTGCCTCGACAGCCACCTTTGAGAAAACTTCGGCAAACCCGGGGAAAACAACGGACGAGAGACGCTGGACTAATGCAGGCTAAGAACACCTTGACTGGAAGGGAGGGGCCTTAGCTTGACTTGTCCCAAGGGGAGGAAAACAAACGGAGACAGTGGGGGAAACCCAAAGAGCAAGGCTTTTCATTCATAAAGAAAGGGAGGCCACAAAGGGCCAATACATCGCAGGGAGAAAGAAAAGGGGGACAAAAGGAAAAAAAAGAAATGAAAATACAAGGTGGGAAGGGGAACGGAGCATGGGCTCCTGGTCTCTCTTCTTCTCTTCTCTCTTCCTTTCCTCTTCTTCTCCTCTTCACACGGACGGTGGTGGACGAAGTAGCAGTGGGGGGGGGGGGAACAGGAGCCCCTCCTCCTCTTCTTCTTCTTCTGCCTTCTGGGAAGCTCCCCAGCCAGAGAGAGCTCCTCTCCTTTCCCCCCCTTTTTTCTTCCTCTTTGTGTCTGCCTCTTTTTTTTCTTTCGCATCCAGAGGGTATATGTATGCCCTGTGGCGTTGACATCCGTTGACGGGGGTGGTTAATGGGGGATTGACCCCAGTCTTGTCTTTTGGCAGGGTGTGCCTGCGTGTCTGGATGAGGCTTCGATAGCTGAACAAACCCCAGCTGGCTTGAGGTGACTGTGCTGCGCGCCAAGGGTGGGGACTTAACGCTGTACCGCTGGAAGGGTTAAGGCACTGTGCCGCTGGGGCTGCTGGGCATTGTGCCGCTGGAGGGCTGCCAAGGGAGTGAGCCGCTGAGGGGGGCCTAGTGCGCCGCTGGAGGGCTTTTGAGGGTGGTGTGCCGCTGGGGCACTTCAGAGGGTGCCGCTGGGGGCTGTTTGGGGCTGTGCTGCTGAATGGCCATTTAGGCGTGCCGCGAGGGCAGCAGAGAAGTGTGCCACTGGTGGTGCCTCAGGGGGTGTGCCGCTGTAGGCACTCACAGGAGTGTGCCGCTGGGGCACTTCAAGGGCGTGCCAGGTAGGGCATGAGGGGGGTGTGCCGCAGGGGGCCTGAGGGGTGTGCCGCTGAGGGCTACAGGGGCGTGCCGTTGAAAGGCCACCCCGAGTGTGCCGCTGAAGGGCCGTTTGAAAGCGTGCTACTAGAGGGGCACTTGAAGTGTGCCGCTGGAGGCATCAAACTAGTTTCCTCTTTCTTCCTCTCTTCTTCTCATCTTCTCTTCTACTTTCTCCTCGTCTTCATTTCCCTGCACGTAAACGTGGGGTGAGAACTTTTTCAGTGTCCACAGTATTTCCAACAGAAAAGTAAATGTCAAAAAATCTCTCGAAATTGCCGACGGGTATTCAAACGGAACCTTTCTTCAGAACATTTACGTCTGAATTTGCCGACGTATAAAAATACCGCCGAATACTGTCGGAACTTCCAACCACATTTTCGACGTACATAAACACTTCCGTCGGAAATCCAATTTGTCAGCCCGGTAAGCTATTTTTGATATTTTTCCCTTTTCAACTTTCCGACGGACAAAAATTCCATTGGAAACACCGTCGAAAACCTATTTTTCACCCTTGTTCGTTATTTGTCACCATTGTTCATTATTTGTCACCCTTACAACTTTTCGACGGATACTCAATATTTATCCCTGAGCTTTCCGACGAACTAAATTTTCGTCGAAAAAACTATCGTAAACATATTTTTCACCCTTGTTCGTTATTTGCCACCCTCGTTCGTTATTTGTCACCATTGTTCGTTATTTATCACCTTTAAAACTTTCAACTTTTCGACAGACTCCAATTCCGTCGGAAAAACTGTCGGAAACCTATTTTTCACCCTTGTTCGTTATTTGTCTCCCTTGTTCGTTATTTGTCGCCATTGTTCGTTATTTATCACCCTTACAACTTTTTGACGTAAAAATGATCCGTCGGAAAGCCTGTCGGTGCTACACTATTTTCTATATATTTGTATATTTTCAACTTTCTGACGAAATATTGTAAAAGTTTCCGATGGAAATAAGTTCCATCAAAAATCCGTCGGAAAAAACTCTACTTCCCACCACGATCAAACCCTTCCCCCCAATCTCCCTCTCACTCTCTCTACACTTCGCCGGTTCACCCTCCACTCTCCCTCTCACTCTCTCTTTCCACTGTCTCCCTGTCGAGGAGAGACCATCCGTGCCCTCCTCGCTGTCGCCGTCGGAGCCATCCTCGCCGTCGCCGCAGGTACCGCGCCGTCGCCGTCCTCGCTCGCCATCCTCTCCAGTTCGGTAAGCCCCCTCCCTCTCTCTCTCTCTCTCTCTCTCTCTCTCTCTCTCTCTGTAACACTCTTCATGCCCGCCGTGCCTCCACCATCGCCATTGCTTCGTCCCCCTACCCTCTCTCTGTTGTTGTTGTTCTTTATTTTTTTTTTGAGGTTGGGGATCATCAGGGGGGCGGGGGTTCTGGCCGATCCGGGTGGGGGAGGGGTTCCAGCAGGGGGTTTTGAGGGAGGAGGGTTCAAGAGGGTCGGTGGGGAGGGTGCTCCGGGAGTGGGGGGTTCAGGGAGGGGGGGTCCGGGAGGGGGTCCAGTCCAGGATGGGGGCTGCGGGCTAGGAGGGTGGGGGTCCGGAGGAGGGTTCAGGTGGGTGGGGGACTACTCTGGGAATGGGGATTTCAGGGAGGGGCGTTCCGGTAGGGTGTTCGGGTTGGGGGTTGCTGGCAAGGAGGGAGGGGGGTAGTCCGGGGGATGAGGGTTCAGGCAGGTCCGAGGGGGGGTGTTACTTTGGGAGTGGAGAGGGGGGATCTGGCAGGGGGTCCGGGGTGGGGGCTGATCACTGGGAGGGTGGGAAGGTCCGGGGGAGGAGAGTTCAGGCGGGTCCAGGGGGGCTACTCCGGGAGTGGGGGGTTCAAGGAGGGGTGCTACAAGAGGTCCGGGATGGGGGCTGCTACCTGGGAGGGTGGGGGGCCGCGAGCTCGCCGGAGCACGCTAGAGGGGGAAAGGGGGTAGGGAGGGGTTGGGAGGATTTCTTGCCGGAGGGTGGGGGTGGGGCTGCAAGATCACTGGCGCGACTCCGGTGGGGGGTGGGGGTCGGTCGGAAGAGATTGGGGAAACCAACAATAGCCCTTTCTTCCCCTCTTCTGTGAAACCAGCAGCCCAAACCCACAGCGGCAAGTCATTTGTCACCCTTCATAACCTATTTGTCACCCCTAATAACCCATTTGTCACCCCTATTAAGTATTTCTGAGCTCAGTCATCTTTGATGTTTCTGAAATACAATTTAATGTTGGCAGAGCTACCTGTCAGCCTATATCTTGTCATCTTCAAGGCTGCCAAGGTACAATATCAGCCTGGGTGGGTCAATTGACTCCGCCAATGTCAGCTGACCCTGTACTCAGTCCAGCCAACTCTACCAGTCCAAATACCTAATATTGGCCTTCTTGCTGCTTTACATTATTTAGCTTTGATGTTCTTCATTTGAATGTTTTTTTTAAATTAGATGTTGTTTAATTCGATATATGCATAATGATAAGTGAGATGTTATTTAATTTTATGTTATATGTGAACTGAGGTGCGTGGGTGTGACCTAACATTACACGCACCTCAGGAGAGTGTGTTAAAACCGTGTCAATGAACATTCCCGTTCAAGACTTTGAGATTGATGTGTATGTTCTCTTTTTTTTTACGAGAATGTATATATCTATCCCAAAGTCTTGAATTATCCCATTTGGACAGTCTGTGAATATTTGATCGCACTTAAGCAGTCATTTACTAATTTGTTTGTATGATTTGTTGAGAATTTTGGTTGCGTCTTCTCACTCTTCTCTGGTATACCTTTATTTATTTTGAGTATTTTCTTAACCACTTACTTGTAAGTGTTTAAGAAAATTTCTTAATCAATAAAATATTTTTACTATATCGGAGAAGTGTGGGGAGATGCTGTCGATATTTTCAGCAAATCGTACAACACATATAGTAAGTGATTGTGCGATCAAACTTTCATGTAAAGGTTAAAAAGTGTTAATCTAAAAAATAGTCCTCTTTCATCTGCAAGTGGTCTATGGCGAACGATGTGAGGAAAGGGTCGGGCTTATTTTTAGGAGTAATGATTTCAAAGTTATTTGTGTTAACATTTAGTGGGTGCAGTCAAAATGTTGACAGATCGTTCATGGATGTATCGTAGAATAGTTGACCGGGTGGTGTCTGTTGACTTTAAACATAGAGTTGAGTGTTTCATTCATTTTACATTGGGGAATCCAAATGCAGCAATAGACCGCAACGGTCACATTCGATGCCCTTGTTCAAGTTGTAGAAACTTGAGGTGCCGTTCACCATGGGATGTGCAATATCATTTGTACAAGAAAGGGTTCGTGGATAATTATATGAATTAGATGTGTCATGGTGAGGATGCCTTGTTGTGTGAGCCCGACAATATTACAGGCACAAGTGGGTACGTGGATTTGGTTGTAGATCATACTGGTCATCGTTTTAATGTTCATGAGTAACATGCATACATGGAAGAAGTGTCGAATAAGATAGTCGAAAGATTTTATCAACTACTTAGGGATGCTGATGAGCCACTGTGGGATGGTTGTGAAAAGCACACTCGGTTGTCTGCAGTGTCACAGTTGTAGAACTTGAAATCTAAATTTCACATCAGTGAGACTTGTTTTGACCGTCTCCTCCTCTTGATCAAGAGTATGTTACCTCGAGACGAGAAGTTGCCAGAAACTCTTAACTGTGCAAAAAAGATGGTCAATGAGCTAGGGCTTGGATATGTGAAAATAGATGCATGCCCGAATCACTGTATGTTATATTACAAAGAGGATGTAGATAAGATATCATGTTCTCACTACCAGAAGAGGCGAGATTTCAGATGGCCAATTTTCATCTGAAATTCCGTGGGAAGACACTTTTGTGACGGATTTCAGACGAATATCAGACGGAAATAGGCCGTCTCATATTCTTGGTTACAAATTTCGGACATATTTCATTTCAGTCACAAATTCTGTATGAAATTTCACACGGAAATATTGACATGTGAAATATCATCTGAAAATACAATTTTCGGACAGATTTAATTTCAGTCACAAATATTGTCTAAAATTTCACACGGAAAGTTTTCCGTGTGAAATACCGTCTGAAATTATGTCAGTCTGAAATTTCCCACGGAAGATTTTTCGTGTGAAATAGACGTCTGAAATTTCAGATGTATGATCTCAGACGGCTTATTACCGTCCCTATTTCCGTTTCAAAATTCAGACGTCTCCGTCTGAAATCCGTTTGAAATTTCAGACGGACAAGGTATGTTCAGACGGATATGCAACGGTATTTGAGATTGTACGTTCAGACGGCTAATTGGTCGTCTGTAATTCCGTTTGACATTTCAGACGGATCCGTCTGAAAATCCGTCTAAAAATTTTCCATTATTTTTTTTAAAAATATAAAATTATTTTAAAAAACTTGTTAAAATTACATCAAACATTAATCAAACTAGCGTACTGAAAATAAAACACATAATAAGAAACTCAACATGAATCCCTTGCTGATCAAATATCCTCTACATCGTCCATATCCTCCTCCCTACCCTACTCATCTCCTCTGTCGCCGCCCGCGGAAGGATCCTCCTACATTAAAAAATAATAACAATCATTCATAGATAAAAAAATTAGTGCGAAGATAAATTAAATATTTTGTTACATTACATAAATTGAAATCTAACATAATATCAAATCGATAACTGCATAGATTTTATAGACCCCAACTAACCTAGTTGTCATCAGTATTTTAAATTAATTACATTTAGAGACTACATTTTTGAGCGCAGGGCCCAAACTGGATATCCGATTTAGATTCCGTCAGTTCTCACAAGTCACTTTTATCTCCCAGGTCATGTTGGAACAATCGGCATGCCGATCAGATCAGTATTTCAGATTTTAGACCCCCGGACCCTGACTTCTTTAATTTTAAACTAAGTGTATTTATAAAATGCACTTTTGAGCATCGGGCCCAAACCAAATATTCGATTTGGATTCCGTCAGTTCTGACAAGTCACTTTCATCTCCCATATCCTGTTGGAACAATCGACATGCCGATTAGACATGTATTTCAGATTTTAGACCCCCCAACCCCTACTTATCTGTCTTTTAAATTAATTACATTTAGATAATGTACTTTTGAGCGTCGGGCCCAAACTAGATATCCGATTTGGATTCCGTCAGTTCTGCCAAGTCACTTTCATCTCCCAGGTCCTATTGGAATGATTGGCAGTTGATCAGACCGGTATTTCAGATTTTAGACCCCGAACCTGACTTCTTTAAATTTAAACTAAGTGCATTTACAAAATGCACTTTTGAGCGCTGGGCCCAAACTGGGTATCCGATTTGGATTTCGCCAGTTTTCACAAGTCACTTTTATCTCTCAGGTTCTGTTGGAATAATCAGAACGCCGATCAGACCGGTATTTCAGATTTTAGACCCCCGGACCCCGGCTTCTTTAATTTTAAACTAAGTGTATTTACAAAATGCACTTTTGAGCGTCGAGCCCAAACCAGATATCCGATTTAAATTCCGTCAGTTCTAACAAGTCACTTTAATCTCCCAGGTCCTGTTGGAACGATCGACACGCCGATCAGATATGTATTTCAAATTTTAGACCCCCTAACCCCTACTTATATGTCTTTTAAATTAATTACATTTAGAGAATGCACTTTTGAGCGTCGGGCCCAAACCAGATATCCAATTTGGATTCCGTCAGTTCTGACAAGTCACTTTCATCTCTCAGGTCCTGTTGGAATGATCGGCACGCCGATCAGATCGGTATTTCAGATTTTAGACCCCCGGATCCGACATCTTTAATTTTAAACTAAGTGCATTTACAAAATACACTTTTGAGCGTCGGGCCCAAACCAGAATCCGATTTAGATTCTGTCAGTTCTGACAAGTCACTTTCATCTCCCAGGTCTTGTTGGAATGATAGGCTTACCGATCAGACCGATATTTCAGATTTTAGACTCCCGAAACCCGACATCTTTAATTTTAAACTAAGTGTATACGCTTAAAATGGACTTTTGAGCATATGGCCCAAACCAGATATACGATTTAGATTCCGTCAGTTCTCACAAGTCACTTTCATCTCACAGTTCCTGTTGGAACAATCGACACGCCGATCAGACATGTATTTCAGATTTTAGACCCCCCAACCCTTACTTATCTATCTTTTAAATTAATTACATTTAGAGAATGCACTTTTGAGCGTCGGGCCCAAACCAGATATCTGATTTAGATTTCGTCAGTTCTGACATGTCACTTTCATCTCCCAGGTCATGTTGGAATGATCGGCACGCCAATCAGATCGGTATTTCAGATTTTAGACCCCCGAAATCCCGAATTAAATGAATTCTTCTAAACTAAGTTAGTTTTGAAAACACACTTAGTTTTGAATTGAGTTATTTGAGCGTCGGGGTCAAACCGGATATCCGATTTGGAATCCGTCAGCTCTTACAACTCACGTCTACCTCGCAAGTCGTGTTGGAACAATCAGCACGCCGATCAGACCGATATTTCAGATTTTAGACTCCCGAACCCCGAATTGTATGAATTCGTCTAAACTAAGTTACTTTTGAAAACACACTTACTTTTGAATTGAGTTATTTTAGCGTCAGGGTCAAACAGGATATCCGATTCAGAATCTATCAGCTCTCACAACTCAGGTCTACCTCGATTATCGTGTTAGAATGATTGGCACGCCGATCAGGCCAGTATTTTACATTTTGGACCCCCGAACCCCAAATTTTCCCAATTCTTCTAAACTAAGTTACTTTTAAAAACTAACTTAGTTTTGAAATTAATTATGAATATAATTGAGTAATTCTGTCATAATAAAAAAATAATAAACACGAACCGGATGGGACTGTGCCGTGGTGGTGGTGGATCCATGAGGGAGAATTCCCGCATGGGAGAGGAGGCCACTTATTACCTACAACATGGTGGCCTGCTGGCTAGACATCTCCTCTCGGATCTGCCGCATCTGCTACTGCAAATTAGAAATCTCCGATCAGAGGATGTCTCTGATGTCGCTGGTGTTGGGTTCGGTGGGTTCGATTCAGAGGGGGGGGTGAATGAATCTCCCCTTAAAAACTTTCGCCCAATTAAAAATTCTTCCTAATACAAATAGAAGGCTAATAAGCAATTGTGGAATAACAATGTTAAAGAACACTCAATACCACTGTCAAACATATAGTGTGCACAGCAATGAAATGAAAACATATAGAAAATCAACCCATATCGTCCCTATGCATTCATCTAGCGCCAAACACACAAAGAGATCAAACCACTGCACAAAGAGTTTTTAGGTGGTTCGATCCTCCAGACCTACGTCCACCCCACACTCAACCCAAGTGTGGCTTACTGCTGACTCACAGCTTGAACCGCTGGGCATCACAGCTTGCCTACAACCCGCTGAGCCTTACAGCTTGCTGTCCGAGGTATCCACCTCGCCCGATGAGCAACACAGCTTGCTGTCTAGTGGAATCCACCACTACAACCGCTGGGGATTACAGCTTGACCCGTCCAGAGGCAGCACCTCTGCAAACGCTGACTAACATCTTAAAGAAAGGTATAAAATGGAAAACGAAAATATGAACCAAATAGCAACAGAAAGCTGTAAATAAAGCACAAGAAATATAGCTCTCGAAGGAGCAGTTCTGCCTTGGATTTGATCCAAATGCCAGACACCCACTATCTCTCTCTCTTTCTCTGCTCGAGCTCTCTATCTCTCTCTTTCTCTTCTTTCTCTTCTTTCTCTTCTGCTCTTCTGCTCTTCTTCTCTTTCTCTTTTTCTTCTCTGCTCTTCTCTTCTTTCTTTTTCTTCTTCTTCTCTTCACGCTGGATCGTGCAGGCTATCCTCTGCTTCTATTTCGATCAGTCTTCTTCTGTGGAAGAAGGCTTCCTTTTATAATCAGTTCCAGCAAGAGCAGCACTGGGCGCGTGTCTTCCACATTTCCCACCCAGATGTTTTAGGCCACGTGTCATCTTCTTGTCAGCCCTTCCAGCCTCGGATCACGTGCCTTTCATTAAGCTCTGCAAGGAGTCCCTGTCAGACAGTCGAATAGGATTATTAGTTTAATGTCGACACCTTGTACAGACGTTATAGTATATAATGTGCAATGTGTAGACTTTGCACTGTATAGACTCTGTATTGTATAGACTTCATATATGCAGTGCTATGACATGTGTAGACTTCGTGGATGCAAAGCTAAGGTGTGTACAGACTTAGTGAATGCAACACTGAGGCATGTACAGACTTCACTTATGCAAGCGAAGCAGTGCATGGCTATACAGACTTTGTGTAATGTATGGACTTAGTGTGTGCGAGCATGCTAACATGCAATGTGTAGACATTGAATCAAAAGGATGCACAGGCTGTACAGACATTCTATGCTTAACACTTAAGCCTGAATGCATGATGTGTAGACATTGTATAGGCTTGCTGAAGTGTGATCAAGTGTGCAGACTCTGCTTTGAACAATGCACAATGTATAGGCTTAGTCATGTGTGCAGCAAAGATAATGTACAGACTATGCCATGCTCACAGTTAATGCATGTACAGACTTGTATGAGGAACAAGCTATAGAGACTTAGACGAATGACCCACAAGCTGCAATGTGTAGACTTGAAGAGCATTCAGCAGCCAATGTATAGACTTACAGACTTGTGCAGACTAGCCAGCGTATAGACTTGGTGAGCATGCAGCACACAATGTGCAGACTTCATGCAATGCATGAAGAAGCAATGTATAGACTTAGACAGACTTCGCTAGCGTGGAATGTGCAGACTTCATGCAATGCAATGTATAGACTTTAGAGATAATGCATGAACAACCGATGAAATGTACAGACTTGAGAAAGGAATGTGCAGACTTGAAGCATGAAGCAAGGCAATGAGGAATGTATAGACTTTCACGATGTATAGACTTGCCAAAGACAACTGGACAATGTACAGACTTGAGCAAAGCAAGGTCTGTACAGACTTGAGAGTTCACAATGTATAGACTTTGGCAAAGCAAGGGCTGTACAGACTTCAACTCAGCTGCAATGTATAGACTCTAAGTGAGACAGAAGAATGTATATACTTGCTAACATGCATGAACAAGTGTCGATGTATAGACTTGGCTAAAGCAGCGATGTATAGACTTCGCATATGCATGAGACGCTAAGTGTATAGACTTTGAGCTCAAGTGAGACGGTGGATGTACATACTTCAACTCTCAACTGAGATGGTGGATGTACAGACTCCTAAATGCTGACGGACAATGTATGGACTTGGCATAAGACGCTGCATGAGACGCTGGACGCTGTACAGACTTGGAGACAATGCATGCTGCAGTGTATAGACTTAGCATTAAGCAAGGCAATGTATGGACTTCAAGTCATGAGACGCAAGTTGAGACGATGAATGATGTACAGACTTCAAGTCCACTTTAGATGCTGAGTGAGACGGACGATGTACAGACTTCAAGTCTACTTGAGACGCTGAATGAGACAAAGCATGAATAGCACTGGTGATGTACATACTTGCCATCTGAAGTGTGTACAGCCTTCACTGAAGAGTGTTCAGACTTAGCCTGCAACATTGTGTAGACTATGTAACATGCAGACAAGACACTGTATGGACTTGAGAGCGACCAGAACAATGTACAGACTTTGACATGATGCATGAGATGCATGAAATGTATTGGATGTACAGACTTGATCGATTAACATCAGATGAGTGTATAGACTTCAGCTATCAAGGTTCAGGCAGGCTGTCTAAGGTGTACAGACTATGCTGAGAGAGTGAGACACTGGCTGTACAGACAACACTACAGCAACACACGTTGTACAGACTTCACGTGTGCAGGACTATGAACATTACAAAATGATGCAATGACATGCCAAATGAATGTGCAGAGTTATGAAATGCACCAGTTATGAAATGCACCAATGCACACAGCCTGTTCCATGTAATGACACTCAGATAAGATGTTAATGCACACAGGCTGTTCAGACTTGAAGAAATGCTGCAAGTGGATGGCTATACAGACTTGACCGATCTGGCTGTACAGACTTGATGTGTGTGTGTGCTAGACAATGTATAGACTTGCAGAACTACAGACTGAACATATCAGCAGAGAAGCAATGCACAGACCTTAAATCAAGCACAAAACAATTTATGCATTTAGTATGGAACACTGCATGACTTAGCACACTCATGCATTCTCCACAGAACAGATCAGACATAGCACACTCATGCATTCTCCACAGAATAGATCAGTCATATGCATTCATGTTGCTATCATTCAATGTGATGTTCTTAGCAAAACAATATGGTGACTCATTCATGTTGCTATCATTAAAACACCACATTATCATCAAAGCACAAGGGGCACAACAGCTGGCAGGAGTACTGGGGGTGTGCGGAGGTATACTGAAGGCACTGCTACTGGTTTGGGCAGATCCTGAACTCGCACACGATGATATCACCGTGCTAGAGTCCAGGCTCTCCCCAAAACCATATAGCCGACCTTTCTTTGGTACGCCAGCTGCTGCCACCCATTCCACCGGATCGAACTCCGGCTGCTGCGTGTCTCCCTCCCCGTACTTCTCTGTCACAGCTCCGCTATATGTTTCCTACAAATTGAATAACTTGACTAGTCAATTTCATACGAATCAATCCTATTTAATTGAACGGTATAAGTTGCATATGTAGATAAACTTACTGCTACTGAGTGAGCTCTCTCACTCACAAATTGATCTGTCCCCTTCTTTTTGTGTGTTCTATCGGACACCTCGAGGAACGACGGAGCTCGATTAAGCTCCACAGCTTGTTATACAATTCATAGTAAAAAAATGTCATATATATTAACAAAATGTAAGAAGATAAATTGAAACATTACTTACCATTTTTTGTTTATGAGCCGCGAAAGAGATGCACCCACTCGTATGCAAATTTGCGCGCGATTTTGACGCCCTTTTTGCTTTGACTTTTCAGGACTTTTCTATCCAGTTGGGGTCGACAAATTTGTCGCATGCTATGTCCCAATCCTCCTTCCTCATCCATAAAGGGCGGTGCTCCTTCCACATCTGTCGGCCTTCACTCCCAGCAGCCTTATTTTTAGCGTGTTCTTGGGCCTCATGTACTTTCCTTCGAAAATTTGACTTCATACTCTTCTCCCACGCAGAACGACATCTCGTCGCATCATGTCCACACGTGAATTGATAAGTCCGCTGTAAATAAATTAAGTTTCACACTTAGTATACTGTTGAGAATTGAGTTTGGAAAATACTTGAATTAAATGATGTAATTACGTACTGAGAACATGTCCCATAAGTTATCGCGGACTTCCACTGGAAATTCTTTGAAAGACGTTACTGGGCCGGGCACATGTGCCATTACTAGAGAGTTGGAATGATGGACAGCATCGTGAGATTCAAATTTCTTACTGTAATTACAAATGTCAAAATATTCATATTAGATAGTTGAAGGCTAAATAATGAATGTAATAACCTTATAAATTTACCCGGAGATCCAGCACGGGCGACGTCCATCGTGGGTCGTGCCTCCCTTCTGACGACTGTCGGCATCGTCAAGTGGCTGAGTGGTGGGGGTGTGCCCTGTACAAGTGGGAGGTGGTGGGAGGGCACTGGGACCTGTAAGAATTATTGTTCACAAGTAAACGAATATTTTGCTGAAAATTAAAATATACATACCTGTAACGGGAGGTGATGGGGGTGGCGCATGTGGTCGTGCTGGGAGGGGACTGTGAACTATAAATACACTAAATATCATAAGTAAAATGGATATTTTGCCGAAAATTAAAATACACATAATTGGGAAAATACTTGGAACTGTAAGAATTAATTTTCACAAGTAAAATGAATATATTACAGAAAATTAAAACATACATACCTGCAGCGGGAGGTGGTGGGGGTGGTGTCTGTACAACAGGTGGGAGGGTATTGGGACCTATAAGAATTAAATTTCATAAGTAAAATAAATATTTTACTAAAAATTAAAACATACATACCTGCAGCGGGAGGTGGTGGGGGTGGCGTCTGTACAACAGGTGGGAGGGCAGTGGACCTGTAAGAATTAATAAACATAAGTAAAACGAATATTTTGCTAAAAATTAAAACATACATATCTGTAGCGGGAGCTGGTGGGGATGGCGTCTGTACAACAGGTGGGAGGGCACTAGGACCTGTAAGAATTAATAAACATAAGTAAAACGAATATTATGCTGAAAATTAAAACATACATACCTGTAGCGGGAGCTGGTGGGGATGGCGCATGTACAAGTGGTCATGAGCCGACACTTGGACCTATAATGACATTCTTTTAAGCTAGTAAATGATTATAACATTTATATAGTTAACTATTTTAATAGATATACCTGTACCCGAAGAAGACGCCAAAGAGGAGTGAGTAGAGCCCCTGTCACTGCCCCGTCTCCTCCCACTCCCAGTACGACCTCCTCGGACTATTTCTTTATTACTAACAAAATAATTAATACATATTAATAATCAATTAGATAAGGCTAGACCAATGTTATTAAAAATTATGCAAAAATGAACGGTTATCTTACTAAATTATCAAAATGTGCCTCCCTCGATCATGCTGATGATATATCTAACTCATCATCATCTTCGTCATCCATAGTAGCCTCATCAGATTCGAACTCTTTCTCTTCATCTGATTCCTCCTCCCCTCTAACATCAACATTTAGCTCCGTCGGATCGACTTCTTTCACTTCATCTCCGTTACGTAATGACAGTGGCTCATCAGATTCGTCCAGATTAATATGCATGCAACCGACAACGTCAACTTCGTCTGATTGAAAATATTCAGCACTGGCAACTTCTGAGGGGTTTTCACTCATATTTAACTAATATGTGAGAAATAGTTTTGATTTAACCCTACAAACTGCCCACCAATCTTTATTCTTGGATGATGGATAGCTTGAATAATACACTTGCTAGGCTTGTGCGGATAAAATGAACGGTTCATATGATGTGACACGACCTAGGGGGTTCTTCACATGATCAAATGACCCTTGGACCTAGCAAGCAACCAACGCACGAACCGGTGACTTTACTCGGGCGGACTCACCCGCTAAGCGCACTCTTGTGCCCGTAGGCAAACCGGTGATAGTGGTGAGGGTCCGGGACGGGCCCTTGCTGCTCCGAGGGTTGGCTAGCTTAGGATTGGACCTCTCAAGGGTCCTAGGATGTCCACTCTCATAGACGGTCAGCACGCCGAGGGCGTGAGTATTAACGGTTCACTCACAACTCACCCGCGGTAATCATTCATTCACAAGCAAATTTGAGTTCGGGCACTCCACTTACCACCGACGGCACTAAGATACAATACTACTCAAGCAAGGAAATTTCAGCAAAGAGGAGTGTGCAGTGGCTCACCTAGTCGGTGTGAAGACACCGATCCCGGTCGGAGACGAGGGCGAGCGAGGAAGCGTGGGCTTACCCGCACGCCGCGCCGGAGAAGCTTCAACCTGAAATTGTAAATTACATGCACTACACCCCATGCAAGGGGGGGGGGGGGTTCTTGGGGTGGGGATTAAGGTGTTACAATCAAAACTACCACCACGCAGGGTGGGGCCTTCAGCCGGCCAAGCGGGGTGGGGAAAATAAGGTAAAGAATGTCGGTTGAGTGTGGATGCCGAATCTGCCGGTTATCTGCGAACAGGGATAGTGGGGCGGTGTAATGACCGTAGATCCTTCTCACGAATTTTGCCGATAGCGAGACTGGCGGCAAAAGCTTCGTAACAGGTACAGGAACGCTTCAGATTTTTGTGAATTTCTTCTGAGACCGTGGCTGACCGGAGCAGAGGTTGGAACAGGACATGAGGTTTTCTGATCCACAGTTGCAGACTTCTGGCAGCAGGTTGCAGAGGACGCCACGCACTCTCCCGAACTCCGATCAGCACGAAACTGGCGGTGACGTCTTCGTGGTCAAAGTAGCTTTCAGCCGAAGATAACGGAGCTGCAATCAGAGGTCAAGGGCGGTCGGTGTACCCTGAAGAGTTGGCACTGGTCGGAGTAGACAGCAGGAGACAGAACTGGAGAGCTCGGGGGAGAAAATTCGTAACTCCTTCCTCCGGCAGCCGAATGAGGTTCTGTTTCTTGATCTTGGAAGAAGACTAGCAGAGGAAGAACTTTGATGAAGGGGCTTCAGCCTGAATCCGCTAGGGTTCGTCGTGGCAGAGTGATCTCTCAGGTTCTGATGCTTGGCAGGGAGGGTTCCGCGCAGTCGTGGGAGAACGGAGTTCCTGGACAGCCCCGAGCTCCGATGAAGACGAAACCACTTTGGTGTCGAAGAGGACAGGCAGACGCTTCCACGGATGTATCTTGGGCCTTCAGAATCGCCCGGAGGAAGCCGTGGTCACCTCTGCAAGTCGGTACTCTTCTTCTGATCTGCAACTGAAACTGTAGGTTGAAGATGACGGGGGGGAATGGGGTATGTGGGAGGGGAAATGGGGGTGGATGAGTGTAGGAGTGACCCCTGGTTGTAAGGGGGTCTTGGAGGGGGTGTTCCAAGGTGTGTATGAGGGAGAATGGGGTCTAGAAGGTGGTGTTTGCAGTGGGTGAGAGGGGAGCTACGAATTTGGGATGGGTGGGGAAGAGAGAAGGAGAGATCTTTCTCCAAAATTTGAAAATGGACTAATGTGGTTAGTGGGGCTTTGGGAATGGGAAGAGTTGTGTTGGGGAAGGGAATGGGTGCTTGGGGTAGTGGGAAGGGTGCTTGGGGAAGTGGGTGGGGTAGTTGGGGGTTGGGAGGTGGAGCTAGGATTGGTGGAAGCTCCCTTGGGACTAGGGGGTGGAGTAATGGTGGCTTGGGGAAGTGGAGGGTCTTAAATGAGGTGGGTAGCTAGTGGAGGTGGTTGGGGAAGGGAGGAGAGAGAAGCAAATTCGGAATTGGGTGTTGAGGAGAGAGAAAGTGGAGTGAAAAAGAGAGATTAAGAGAGGGAAGGGTGGGGAATCTCTCCCCTAGGGCATCTCACCCAAGAAATGTTGGAATCACTCCACTAAACTAAGCTTTGGACTCTCAAATGGCATTTTTTCATTGATTGATTCATTGATTGATTAAGTTCAAATGGAGGAAATGGGGTCCTATATATAGGAAACCCACATTTCTACAAAAGACCCTGACAAAAGCCTCATTGACAAATAACCGAAGGGGTAGGAGAGCTCATTGGGCCAAGCCCAAAGAAATGGGCCCAATTAGCACATTACACAATCTAATGACACTCAAACATAGGAAAATAAATGCTAGACCTAGGGAAATGACTCAAATAAAATGAAAATTACATCAATGACTCAAATAAAAATTACATAGGACTCAAAATTAAATGACTAGACCATGCCTGATGAAATAGGAGGTGATGTTCTCATCATACTCCTGGGGTGCAAAGAACTCGACTCCGTCGAGTATGAGTCCACCGGGGGGAGAAGAGGTCCTCCGACGCAACTCCGAGCAAGCTTCAACCTCCAAACTCAACCTCACGTTCGCAACCAGGGGACGACGCTTCAACTCCTCAAGGTGGCTTGGACACACCCTCTTGCCGATGATAGTACCTTGCTTGCCCAGTATTGCCTCCGTGTGCACACGTCGGGCTCTCAAGTTGTTATGTGGAAGCTCTCTGAGGGTGTCGCTCACAAAGATGGGGGTAGGCTCAAGGTGCTCACTAGGATCTACCGCGGTGCCCTTAGAGGGTGCTAGATCCGTTACATGAAAAGTGAGGTATATCCCAAAATCCCATGAGTAAATCCAACCCATAAGCCAGGTTGCCAAAGCCACTTGGAACATGGAAGGTCCAAGTCCTCGTGCCCTCGATTTGGAGGTGGCCCTAAGGTAGAGCCATTCCAAAACCACCATCGTGAGGTTGCCTTCTTGGAATTCGAAGTGCCACTCGTGAGTTTTTGCCCGCTTATTACGACCCTCACCGCCCATTGCTAGATGCTTGCTTGAATGAGTATGCCTTGAGCTACGGTGCGGTGTGGGTGGGAAGTGTGTGGTATGCAAAGGGGGACCGGGGCAACCAAAAGTAGACCTATCATGTAATGATGCAGTGTAGACTTCGGTCAACCTAGGTGGGCCGGGGCACCCGTAGGTGGCCCTATCATGCAAAGTGGTGATAAATATCGGGGGACCCGGACATCCGTAGATGCCTTTGACATGTGTATGACTAATGTGAAGTGAGGGAGGGCCGGGGCATCCATATGTGTCCCTTTCATGTATGGGTGTGATGAGTGCCGGGGGACCCGGACATCCGTGAATGCTCCTATCATGTTTAAGACTTATGATGAATGACGGTGGCCCATTACATCCGAATATGGAACTCTCATGCTTAAGACTCATGATGAATGGAGGTGGACCATTACATCCAAAAATGGTCCATTCATGCTTCCTACTTGACATGTGGGTGTTGTGAATGAATGGACCCGTCTTATGAATCATGCCAAGTGATGTGTTATGCCAAGACTTATGCATTCCTTTCCCAAAGATGACTTCCATGTGTATGGGTGTGGGATGGCCTTTGAACTTCCATGTGAAAGGGTCAAAAGGATCTAGGAAGGTGGGCATTATGGAGAGGGGGTCTTCTTTGCTTCCTAGGCATATGTTGTCTAGGGTGATGGTTCCCTTTGTGTGGCCCAAGTCTTGGAAGAGGTGTTCTTGGTCCAACATGGTTGGTTGGGGTAGGGAAAGGGGAGTTGTGGGTAAGGTGGGTGTATTACATGGGTACCTAGACTCCCATTGGAAGGGATCAAAGGGGTCATGGACTGGGCTTCCTAGAGGAAGGAACTCTATGTCCACATGGTCCACGCATGGTGGGTCATCCTTCCCCAAGGTAACTGGACCAAGATCTTTAGTGGGCCAGTCGGTCAAGGTACTTGGGATCTTAATGGTAGTGGAGTGGACCATGATGGGTTCTTCATCCATGGGGAGAATGAGAAGGAGGTCACTAGTGTAGCAACCAATGGTGTAGACTGAGGTGATAGAACCAACACATGGGTGGATGAGACTAAGTCTTCTTGGGTGGGCCTCTCCTATGGTCAATAAGCAAGTCAACTTTAGTTGCCATTCTAAACCCTTGATGAGATCATCCCAACTATTTACCTCATAGTAGGATTGGAATGTGGTGTGATAGGAGTTAATGGGTGCTAATTGGAAAGGATGCTCCATGGTTGGGTTTTGAAAGTACAAGGTATGAGGGATGGGATTTTGCTTGAGCCATTTGATGATGAGTTCTCCTAGGGTCACCACCTTTTGCATGAGATTGAGTGGTTTGGGGAGGTATGTGTTTGTTTGGACGGGGATGAGTTGATGTCCTTCTTCCTTATTGATAGGAGTATGAATTTCCTTGAATGTGGGGAAGGGATTTGGATTGGTGTCCAATCTCGGGGATTTGGTCTTGTGGGCCGGGTTTTCCTCATGTTCACTCATGACCTTGTTCATTCTTCGAAGTGGGTTGAGAGGGCATGGTGGCTGGGTATGGGGCCCCGGTGGGTGAGGGAACAAAAGGTTGTTGAAACCATAGGCTCCCGGGAGATGTGGGGGATGAAGTAGGCAAGACCAACGCAATGGGTGGAAGGTGGTATTCCGTTCATCAAGCCATTGTTTCCCTAGGATTATGCAAGGGCCTTCCAAAGTTCCAATTTGACACCAAGCTCCATCAAAGTATTTGGTCTCTCCAAACCTTTTATGGAATTCAATGAAGACTAGGTCTCCATTGTGCACAATTTGTCCGGTCGTAGAGAGGGTGGCTACAATGTCGGGGGATACCCAATTATCTTCTACCATGTAGATGAAGTCAATTTCTGTGGGGCTCCCATTAGGTAGGTATGCTTGGGATATGATGGGAATTGGGGCTTTTTGGTCTGTAGACTCAATGACAATGGGAGGTGGATAATGCATGGAACGATCCGATGAGAACTCTAGTGCAAGCGTGCCCATGGACTTGACTTGATAGAGACAAGTCAATGACTTGCTCTGATACCACTTGATGTGACACGACCTAGGGGGTTCTTCACATGATCAAATGACCCTTGGACCTAGCAAGCAACCAACGCACGAACCGGTGACTTTACTCGGGCGGACTCACCCGCTAAGCGCACTCTTGTGCCCGTAGGCAAACCGGTGATAGTGGTGAGGGTCCGGGACGGGCCCTTGCTGCTCCGAGGGTTGGCTAGCTTAGGATTGGACCTCTCAAGGGTCCTAGGATGTCCACTCTCATAGACGGCCAGCACGCCGAGGGCGTGGGTATTAACGGTTCACTCACAACTCACCCGCGGTAATCATTCATTCACAAGCAAATTTGAGTTCGGGCACTCCACTTACCACCGACGGCACTAAGATACAATACTACTCAAGCAAGGAAATTTCAGCAAAGAGGAGTGTGCAGTGGCTCACCTAGTCGGTGTGAAGACACCGATCCCGGTCGGAGACGAGGGCGAGCGAGGAAGCGTGGGCTTACCCGCACGCCGCGCCGGAGAAGCTTCAACCTGAAATTGTAAATTACATGCACTACACCCCATGCAAGGGGGGGGGGGGTTCTTGGGGTGGGGATTAAGGTGTTACAATCAAAACTACCACCACGCAGGGTGGGGCCTTCAGCCGGCCAAGCGGGGTGGGGAAAATAAGGTAAAGAATGTCGGTTGAGTGTGGATGCCGAATCTGCCGGTTATCTGCGAACAGGGATAGTGGGGCGGTGTAATGACCGTAGATCCTTCTCACGAATTTTGCCGATAGCGAGACTGGCGGCAAAAGCTTCGTAACAGGTACAGGAACGCTTCAGATTTTTGTAATTTCTTCTGAGACCGTGGCTGACCGGAGCAGAGGTTGGAACAGGACATGAGGTTTTCTGATCCACAGTTGCAGACTTCTGGCAGCAGGTTACAGAGGACGCCACACACTCTCCCGAACTCCGATCAGCACGAAACTGGCGGTGACGTCTTCGTGGTCAAAGTAGCTTTCAGCCGAAGGTAACGGAGCTGCAATCAGAGGTCGAGGGCGGTTGTTGTACCCTGAAGAGTTGGCACTGGTCGGAGTAGACAGCAGGAGACAGAACTGGAGAGCTCGGGGGAGAAAATTCGTAACTCCTTCCTCCGGCAGCCGAATGAGGTTCTGTTTCTTGATCTTGGAAGAAGACTAGCAGAGGAAGAACTTTGATGAAGGGGCTTCAGCCTGAATCCGCTAGGGTTCGTCGTGGCAGAGTGATCTCTCAGGTTCTGATGCTTGGCAGGGAGGGTTCCGCGCAGTCGTGGGAGAACGGAGTTCCTGGACAGCCCCGAGCTCCGATGAAGACGAAACCACTTTGGTGTCGAAGAGGACAGGCAGACGCTTCCACGGATGTATCTTGGGCCTTCAGAATCGCCCGGAGGAAGCCGTGGTCACCTCTGCAAGTCGGTACTCTTCTTCTGATCTGCAACTGAAACTGTAGGTTGAAGATGACGGGGGGGAATGGGGTATGTGGGAGGGGAAATGGGGGTGGATGAGTGTAGGAGTGACCCCTGGTTGTAAGGGGGTCTTGGAGGGGGTGTTCCAAGGTGTGTATGAGGGAGAATGGGGTCTAGAAGGTGGTGTTTGCAGTGGGTGAGAGGGGAGCTACGAATTTGGGATGGGTGGGGAAGAGAGAAGGAGAGATCTTTCTCCAAAATTTGAAAATGGACTAATGTGGTTAGTGGGGCTTTGGGAATGGGAAGAGTTGTGTTGGGGAAGGGAATGGGTGCTTGGGGTAGTGGGAAGGGTGCTTGGGGAAGTGGGTGGGGTAGTTGGGGGTTGGGAGGTGGAGCTAGGATTGGTGGAAGCTCCCTTGGGACTAGGGGGTGGAGTAATGGTGGCTTGGGGAAGTGGAGGGTCTTAAATGAGGTGGGTAGCTAGTGGAGGTGGTTGGGGAAGGGAGGAGAGAGAAGCAAATTCGGAATTGGGTGTTGAGGAGAGAGAAAGTGGAGTGAAAAAGAGAGATTAAGAGAGGGAAGGGTGGGGAATCTCTCCCCTAGGGCATCTCACCCAAGAAATGTTGGAATCACTCCACTAAACTAAGCTTTGGACTCTCAAATGGCATTTTTTTCATTGATTGATTCATTGATTGATTAAGTTCAAATGGAGGAAATGGGGTCCTATATATAGGAAACCCACATTTCTACAAAAGACCCTGACAAAAGCCTCATTGACAAATAACCAAAGGGGTAGGAGAGCTCATTGGGCCAAGCCCAAAGAAATGGGCCCAATTAGCACATTACACAATCTAATGACACTCAAACATAGGAAAATAAATGCTAGACCTAGGGAAATGACTCAAATAAAATGAAAATTACATCAATGACTCAAATAAAAATTACATAGGACTCAAAATTAAATGACTAGACCATGCCTGATGAAATAGGAGGTGATGTTCTCATCATCATAGGTATTAAGTTTAGACCTATGTTTGACATCGACAATCCCATAAGTTGTGTCATGTCGGACAGAATTAGGATCAAACCAATGACACTTAAATATGTATACGTGATTGTCTCGTCCCAAATACTAAAGTGCTAAGACTTTGTCAAGAAGACCGTAGTAGTCTAATTCCACTTCATTGTATAAACTTCCCTTAACAGATATGTTGAGTATATCTAGATGATTTTGATGATAACAAAACCCAGGTTATGTGTTTTCTCACATGCTATCTATTAACAATCAAGTTCGACCTTCATACGCATTTAAAGCCTAATGTCATCATGCAATGTTTAAATGCTTAATCTCTTCCAAATGCATAAATCAATCTTAGTTTCTAAATCACCCAAGCTAAGCTTAAACCCACTCACCATGATTGGAACAAAGTAGCCATAAACTGTTTCGTTTATGTATTATATTGCATTGGCTAACCTCTTTGATTTTTGCAGGAATCCCAGTCAGCGGTTGACCGCCAGTCAGCAACGGTCGATCGATTTTCCCAGAACTAAAAAGTCTTATTCTTGTAAAATTCCGGTCGACCGCCCCATATACCGGTCGACCGCCAGTCTCGATGCAGCCTATTTTGACTTTATTTTCTACAACGTGGGAAGCCCTCTTCATTGGGTTTGTTTAATCCAAAAGTCACCAGATTCACCATGATTTGTGGATCTGGTATGTGGCATGTCTCTTGACCACCCAAGTTCTATAAATAATCTCATTGGGGTCAAAAACCTAAGTGATTGAAGCAAGAACAAGGGAGGCCATCAAGGAGAAGGAGGGGTGCACTGTAGTTCCGTGAACAGTGCTTCGTGCAAGAAGTTCATCATCCAAGTGCAAGCTTCTCAAGCTGATTTGCAGGCCATTTTTGTGAAGATCGAGTGGGGAGCTAGCTTCATCCAATACCATCTTCATCCACTAAGGGGGAGCTTGAATCTGTGTCTTCATTTTCTGTCTTTTCATTCCACTCTTGCTGAGCTTTATTTGTGTGTTCTTGTAATATTGAAACAGATGTGTATGTGTGGATCTACGTAGATCCATGTGTGTGTGTGTAAGTGATCTCTTTGTTCTTCACGGTTCTTTGTGATTCGGTGCTTGTGCACGTTCGTGGGAGTTCTCAACTCACACGAGTGTGTGTGTGTGCTTTGATCTTGTAACCTTCTACAAGATAGTTTGTGAATCCTCACAGTCGGTGAGGGGTGGACGTAGGTTGCAGTTATTGCATCCAAACCACCTAAAAATCGTGGTCTTCTGTGTGGTTTGCTCCTTATCTTCTACCTCCATTCTGCTCTAGCTCTTTTGCATATTGTATCATCATCTAGTTTCCTTGTTTAGATCTAGTTTTATTAACCTCTTACGGGAGATCTCTGGTATATCAAAAGGTAGCTTCTGATCGATAAGGTTAGTCCTGTCGGGAGAAAATACCTTGTGTGAGAGAATCTTCGGATTCCTGAACTCCGCCTGGTACCAAAGAACTGCTGTAGGGGTTGATTTAGCCAGATTCTTTTTGTTATCCATCAGATCTCTACTTGTTTGTTGCTTGTTCTTAATACGTGTTTTAAATCGGGTAAACGTTTATTAAAATCTGTAATCACCCAATTCACCCCCCCTCTTGGGTGTCATTGATCGCGGCACTTCAATTGGTATCAGAGCTAAGGCTCTATTTCTTTCAGACCTAACGATCTGGAGTAAGTTCCAGATCAATGGCAAACAAGGGTATGATGCCTGAGGGTCACTCCATTCATCGTCCTCCATACTTCGATGGCTCAAATTACTCATATTGGAAAAATGGAATGCATGTTTTCTTGAGAGCCCAGGAGTATGAGATCTGGAGAGTTGTGGACAAGGGTCCTTACAAACTCTCTGACGATGAAGAGAAATGGACACCCGAGGAAATTAAAAAATGCACTGTCAATTTTAATGCTATGAATATTATGCAATGTGCTATACATCCTAATGAATTTTCTCGTGTATCCATGTGCAAGCTCAGCGAAGGAAATGTGGGACAAGTTGCGTCTCATATATGAGGGAACATCTGAGGTCAAGAAGACTAAGGCCAACCTACTCGTCAGAGACTACAAGCTATTCTAGATGAAATCTGAAGAATCTATCTCTGAAATGTTTGCAAAGTTAACTAAGATTACCAATGGTCTCAAGAGTCTCGAAAAAGAATACACCAATTCCGAGCTCGTAAGGAAAGTGTTGAGATCACTTCCATCGGCATGGCATACAAAAGCCACATTAATTGACGATTCAAAAAATCTATCCACACTCACTTTGGACGAGCTCATAGGGTCACTCATGACCTATGAAATAAATATGAAGAGAACAGCCGAAGAAGATACGAAGAAGAAGAATGTAATTGGATTGAAAGCTCATCAATCTGATGAAGACTTTCAAGAAGAAGAATCCAGCGAAGGAAGCAATGAAGAAGAAGACTTGGCCATGATAACTCACCAAGTAAGGAGATTCTTGAGAAAGAAGAGGAATTTCCACGGTAATTTCAAAAAGGGGCAAAGGAAGCCCATTCAAACCAAAGGCGAGTCAAGCAAGCCCAACAATGTCATTTGCTATGAATGCAAGAAGCCCAGACACATGAGAGGAGAGTGTCCAGATCAGAAGAAGAAGTTCAAGAAGGAGAAATTCAGGAAGCCAAAAGCAATGGTCGCTACATGGAGCGACGAAGAGGAAGAGATATCCAAAGAAGAGGTCGGAGAATTCATGGAGAGCCTGTGCCTCATGGCACATGAAGATGATTCGACGGAGGTAAATTCTGACCCTGATTTTATTTCCAATGAACAATGGGAGTCGGAATATGAAAAAATATATACTAAATATAACAAAATCAGATCTGAAAATAAAACTCTCAAAAAGAAAATTGATGATTTGTCACATGAAGATATCTTTGTTAAATTTGAGAAACTGGAATAAGAATGGTTCGAACTAATAGAAGAAAAAGAAAGTCTGCTACAAACAATTTTAGATTGTGAAAAAGCCAAAGACGAGTTATCTTGCAAAATGTCTGAAATGGAGAAAGTGTGTGAAAAAATGAAAACTGAAGAAAATTTTTGAAATCCACAAATTCAGAACTTGAAAAGAAAACTGTGAGTTTGGATAAAGAAGTGGCTAAACTTTAGTCCACCTTGTCAAGATTTGTAAAGGGCAAACAAAATCTAGATAACTTGTTGGGAGTTAAAGTCAATTTTTAAAAAGAAGGATTGGGATACACTTCCCAAAATAAAAAATCCTTTGAGCATAAGATCACTATATCCTTTGTTCATGAAAAAGAAAACAACCATGCTTCATGTTCCAACTCTAAGCCAAAACATGTCCAACCCAAACCACAATAATTTCAAAGAAAGTTTGCACATGTTAATTGTTATCATTGTGGTAGATTTGGTCATGTTATTACAAATTGCTGTTTCAAACAAAACTTACCAAGAAATCATGTTCTTTGTACCAAGAAAAGATATGCACAGAATTGGACTAACTCCTACGGACCCAAACTAGCTTGGGTACCAAAATCATTTGCATGAGAATGTTATTTCTTGCAGATATGTCTTGAAGCCAGGGGGAGCAAATGGTACTTGGATAGCGACTGTTCAAGACATATGACAGGAGACAAGAAGGTGTTATCTACGCTGCAAGACAAGGATGGAGGTTCAATTACTTTTGAAGGCAAGGACAAATGTAAAATCATTGGAATCAACAATATAGGTAAGAATTCTGAAATTCTTATCGAGAATGTACTTTTGATGAAAGGCTTAAATCACAATCTCTTGAGCATTAGCCAGCTATGTGACAAGGGTTTTAAAATTATGTTTGATGAAACCCATTGCCTTGTCATAAATAAAACTTCCAATGAAACCAGATTCATCGGCAAGAGAAGCAACAATGTATATACTATTGATCTTGATGATGTTTCCCGTGATGATGTATGCTTGGTAGCAAACAATCTTGATAATGCATGGCTATGGCACCGAAGATTAGGTCATGCTAGTTTTGGAGTAATCTCCAAGTTGTCTAAACATGACTTGGTGAATGGCTTGCCAAAGTTAAAGTTTAAAAGTGATAAAATCTGTGAGGCTTGCACAAAAGGCAAGCAAACACGCATATCTTTCAAAAATAAAAACATTGTTTCCACCTCACGGCCTTTGGAACTGTTGCATCTTGATTTGTTTGGCCCAACTAGAACATCCAGCCTAGGAGGAAAATCCTATGATTTTGTGATTGTTGATGATTATTCCAGATTTACATGGATGTTATTTCTATCCAGTAAAAATGATGCATTGATGGAGTTTCAAGTGTTTTGCAGAAAAATTCAAAATGATAGAGGCTACCTTATCACTACCATCCAAAGTGATCATGGTGGTGAATTTGAAAATCATGACTTCAGCAATTTCTGTGAAGAGCACGGGTATACGCACAACTTTTCATCACCAAGGACGCCCTAACAAAATGGAGTGGTGGAGAGGAAAAATAGAACATTGATAGACATGGCACGGACCATGTTAAGTGAAAATTCTCTACCAAAATACTTTTAGGCTGAGGTGATAAGTACAGCGTGTTACATCATCAACAGGGCAATGGTAAGGCCCATTTTGAAGAAAACTCCCTATGAGCTCTACAAGGGTAAGAAACTGAATATTTCCCATCTTAAACCCTTTGGATGTTCATGTGTCATCCTGAATAATGGTAAGTCCAATCTAGATAAGTTTGATGAGAAAAGTGACAAGGGAACTTTCCTAGGCTATGCACTTAACTCTAGAGCTTATCGACTGTTTAATAAACGGACTTTGGTTGTTGAAGAAAGTCCTCAAGTGATTTTTGATGAATCTGAACTAAAACTGACTACTCAGATTGTGGATGCAGGAGAAGCCCCCAAAAATTCAACTAATGCTGGAATATCTAAAGCCAAGGATGAACCAAAGGAGGGAATACCCAGCAAGAGTGAAGAAGATGAAGATCCTTCAATTGAAACACTGCAAGAGCAGCAAGTGCAGCACCCCAACTTGCCAAGCAGCTCAAACTTCTTGAAAGATCACTCAGCTGAAAACATCATCGGTAATCCTCATGATGGGGTAAGAACGAGATCATCACTAAGGCAAGTAGAAGAAGAGGATTTGATAGCCTTAATTTCACAGGAAGAGCCTAAGGATATTCATGAAGCTCTTCAAAATGAATCCTGGATCCAGGCTATGCATGAAGAGTTGCACCAGTTCGAAAGAAATCAGGTGTGGACTCTTGTGCCACGGCCTAAGAATCAATCCATAATTGGAACCCGATGGGTTTTCAGAAATAAATTGAATGATACGGGATTGGTTGTTAGGAACAAGGCCCGACTTGTAGCCAAAGGGTATAGCCAAGAGATGGGTATTGATTTTGATGAGTCATTTGCACCGGTTGCTCGTCTAGAAGCAGTCCGGATTTTATTGTCTTATGCTTGCTCTTCTAACTTCAAATTATTTCAAATGGATGTTAAATCGACATTTCTAAATGGGTATATCAAAGAGGATGTCTTTGTAGAACAATCTCCAGATTTTGAAGACCCCAAACATCCACAACATGTGTACAAGCTCTAGAAGGCCTTGTATGGACTGAAGCAAGCACCAAGGGCATGGTATGAACGGCTCACCTCATTTCTAATTGAAAATAGTTTCAAGAGAGATAAGGTTGATCAAACACTTTTCACAAAGAAATAAAGTAAAGATATATTAGTAGTTCAAGTGTATATGGATGACATAATTTTTGGAGCTACTAATAATGTGTTATGTGATGAATTTGCAGAAATTATGCAAAGAGAATTTGAGATGAGCTTAATGGGTGAATTAACATTCTTTCTTGGACTATAGGTGAAGCAAACATCTGAAGGCATTTTCGTAAGTCAAGCCAAGTACACAATGGAGATGTTGAAGAAATATGGGATGGCTGAAGCAAAACCTTTTTCAACTCCAATGGCCACAACCTCGAAGTTAGACAAAGATGAAAATGGTAAAACAGTAGATCCTACACTGTTTCGAGGTATGATCGGATCACTACTGTATCTTATAGCATGCCACCCTGACATTCAATTTAGTGTGTGTCTTTGTGCCTATTTTCAGTCATGCCCTAAAGAATCTCATTTATCGGCTGTTAAACGTATTTTTAGGTACTTACTTGGCACAATAGATTTTGGCTTGTGGTTTCCCATCGACAGTTCTTTTGATTTGATTGCATACACCGATGCGGATTATGCTGGATGCATTGTAGATCGTAAAAGTACTAGTGGGTACTGTCAGTTTCTTGGTGGGTGCCTAGTCTCATGGGCCTTAAAGAAACAACATTCAGTAGCTCTCTCAACGGCCGAGGCTGAATATGTGGCCGTCAGAAGTTGTGGAGCCCAAGTACTTTGGATCAAAAATCAATTACTTGATTTAGATATTGAAATGAAATGTGTGCCAATCTTGTGTGATAACACTAGTGCAATCAGCTTGTCTAAAAACCCTGTTCAACATTCTAGGACCAAGCATATTGATATTCGTCATCATTTTCTAAGAGATCATGTAGGAAAAGGGGTCTTTGAATTGAATTTCATTGATACACACAATCAGTTAGCTGACATTTTCACCAAACCCCTAAACCAGGATCAATTTAACAAGATAAGAAGAGAACCTGGGATGTGCAAGGGTGAGAGCATACATGCATAGGTTTTCACTTAGGTTGAGATTTGCGTTTATAGAAACTCATATGCATCAAGGGTAGGAAAACATGCATATTGTCTTTACTTTTAATACCTTGTGTGTTCACATACACTCCTGCATGCTTGAATGTATTTATATATATATAGCCCTCCTTGAAAAATATTTCTAAGGCCAGATATTTCTTGGATAAATAATTGTGGACTCAGTGATGTCGGACCTAAGGAAACTTCTGAGGGGGAGTTAGAAACTTTCCTCATCTATTTCCTTCTCTCCACTTCCTATCATTGGCTCAGATATGAATGTCGGTTGATGGTCCCCCCATATAAAAAAAAGGAAAAAGAAACAAAAGAAAAAGAAACAAAAAAAAATTTCAAAATGGGGAGTTTTTGGCCCTAGCGGTCAACCGCTAGCACCGCATCGGTCGACCGGTGGCGGTGAACCGGCCAGACCGGGGTCCCAACCGAGCCAACTTATAAGGGGGTCTCATACCCCATTCTTTCATTCTATCACCCCCATTCACCCTCATACCTCATTTCCTAACCCTAGAACCCCTTTTCTCCACCTCCCAAGCCTCTAAAACCCATCGTTCCTTCATCCGCACAAGATCCAGCGTGTTCGTCACGGTTTCAGGACGAACTCCATTCGGCCGTTCGTGAGTTCGAGGAACTTCTTCCTAGGATCCAGATTGTGGAGAAGGCTTTTGCAAGCCCCTGGAGTGTCCGTTGACCTTTCTTCATCCCCCGGGTCGAGGGTCATCTCTTCAAGGGTTTTTCACCGGGTTTCTAGTTCGGGATGCTGCCTAGATGAAGCTCTCGACGTTCTGCCCAAGGGGAAGGGAGTGGCCAGAGACGCGAGGCACCAGATCCTCCACCACAGCGGGCACCTGCACCGCGTCGAGCACCTAGGTTGCCTCCTTGTCCCATCATCTACCCTCGCCTGGTTGATTTCAACGAGGTGAATGAGCTTTTTCCCGACCTATGTGTTGTCTTTGAGATTCAGCCAGGATGGATTGATTTTGTCACTAGATACAACCGCTATTACCCCAGTCTAGTGTAGCTATTCTATGAGAATTTGATTGCAAGGAATGAGGTGCTATTTTTTGTTGTTCGAGGGGTTGAGATTCGCATTACTCCCGATCTGTTTGAGAGATGCTTAGGAGTTGCGGCTAGAGGAGCTGACTTGGTTTTTGGTCATGGGGAGGTTGAGGACACATTTCTTGCTATGACTGGCTGTTATTACGTGCGTGGTGTCAGCAATTTGATTGAATTGAATGTAAATCATTTTCCACCACTGCAGCGTGTTTTGCATCACATGTTTACATCCCTCATTTATCCCAAAAGTGGCAGCAGAAATGAAGTGATAGAAGTTCATAAATTTCTATTTTACAATGTGATGAATGGTATCCAAATCAACATGGGTCGCCTC
Organism: Amorphophallus konjac; assembly: GCA_022559845.1. Taxonomy (NCBI): domain Eukaryota; kingdom Viridiplantae; phylum Streptophyta; class Magnoliopsida; order Alismatales; family Araceae; genus Amorphophallus; species Amorphophallus konjac. The sequence goes on from CM040125.1 coordinate 32,231,470, forward strand.
ATGACGACTCTCATTGGAGCTTGTCGAACAAATCTGCGGTGATCTTTGCCGTATGCTTCATAGTTCACCGGGGTATTCATTCAGCCCAGGATCAATTTAGCAGAAGAACAGTTTATTTATGTTTGCCAGGATGATATCTATAACAAGCATAAGATCTTTACTGATATGGGATATTACTGTGGTCCCGATGGTGAGTTACGCCGGGATGTGCCTACATATGGAGACAAATTTGATAGTGAGGAAGAGCATGAACAAGAACCGCAGTAGGATCAAGGGGATGTTCCCCCTCCAGTATAGGCCGAGGAGCTGCCTCCTCCACCCTCACCGCATCATATGGATCCGGAGATGCCTCCTTGTTTCGATGGGATATTTTTTTTACCAGGGGTTTATTTTGGTATATTCACGCATCGATCAACCAATTAATTAACCGGTAATTAACTGACTGATTGATTGCACCGGCGTGCCAGTCACGTGCGTGATGAGTTTATTATGCGCTCATTCTGACCCGTGTCGGGCGAGAGTGAGATTCGATCGGGACCAGCAGTCCGCCATACCATAAAGGTCATGGCGTTAATTACATCCCCCGTGAGGAGGGAAAACCTTTGATTAATTACCGAGATAATGGGCTGTCGAGGCCGGAATAAAGAGTGCAAAGGGTGCATATGATCATGCAGGATATCGTACTCTACCATGCACAGTTTATTAGGGCGGAACCCTCGATACATGGCGGAGGACATAGGTCCGAAGACCGCCATCACGCATGGCAAGAGCTTCCCGTCGGGCGTTGCCCGGCTTTCCGTCAATGCCATTTGATATACCGAGGGCCCATGCACTCAAGCATTGATGCGGGACGGGACCACGGACACGACAAGCTCGCGATCAACCCTGAACGAGGGAAGCGTCGGACGTGCGCGGTTGAGAAATCGGCAGTGAGCTAGGGTGGTCGGCTCTCTCTTTCGTGCCCGGATCGGGTCACAGGACGGTAACACTCTCTCTAGCAGCAGCGGTGATATAAATAGAAAGCGAGCTAATTACCCTATCATGCTCTCTAGCAGCGGCATAAATAAATATATATGAAGTAAGTAAAATGCCAAGTAAGGGAGCGAATGCGATACCTCCACGCGCTCGGCGTGGGGACGACAGACCCGGCTGAAACTCGTACTCCCGGAACAATAATACATAATATTACAGCAATACACGTCGCTGCCCACTCCATGCAGGGAGGTAAAGGGCTACACAATGGGGCCCGGGAGGACCGAATTCGGGTTGACGGGCGGCTTCTCGCGTTGATTCGGGAACACCCGAACTAGTGACGGTGGGGCCCACGTGCTGTACGGAGGGGCCGTGTGGGACCCGGTGGCACCGCTGTAGTGGAGACGCTTGGGGAAGCGTTCCCTGGGCTGGCGGCACGCTGGTTCACCGGTCGGAGGCCGGGCGGCTCCGTTCGGCACCGATCGGAATGACCGGCCACGGATCTGCCGGTTCTGTTTTCTGGCGCGCGCTTCGGCGAGAACGGACGCTGCGATCAGCCCCGACGTCGGAATGCGACGAAACTGGAGCCGTTGGAAAGCTGCTTCGAAGGGCTTCAACTCTCTATGATTACAGAAAAATAACAAAACCTGCACTTCCAATGGGAGAATTTTGAAGGTTGCTATTATACAGTGGCTTAACTCTCAGATCTGCAGGGCTGTCCTCTGAGAACTGTCGTTGACCGCAGGGTAGATGTCCGATTCAGCTCTTGAGGTCTTCATCAAAGGTGTAGGAAATGAGCTAGGAAGACCAAAAAATTGGTTTGGACAAGTTTGGATGTGGCTATGAATTGATAGGATTTTTTCACTAACAGTGGGTCGGATCTGGAATCTGACTAAAGGCACTATAGCAGAGATAGAACATGATTTTTGAAAAATGGATAGAGGGAAAATCAAAAATCAGGAAAAATGGTGGATGTAGGGGATGATGGACAGAACTCCCAATAAAATTGGGAGGGTTTGGAAAATTCAAAAAGGTGGTCGGAGATGGGAAACTCAGAGCTGTTGTCACTGTAGACAGAGACAAAATAGATCTGGGAATGCAAAAGGAACGAAAATGGAAAATTATTAAATGGAGGAGTTTGGATGTGAAAATTTAGGTGGAGGTGGGGATTCAAGGTAAGAACACACCCTCAAAATTTCAAATCCATCTGGGCTTGTGGCTGGCAGCAAGAATTCGTGGAAGGGGCTGCTATTGGAGGAAGATAGAATTCCGACGGTGGCTCGATGGCGGCTCGATGGCGGCACGAACGGCGGCGGCGGCGGCACCGGTGAAGATCAGGGTTGAGAGGGGGAGATAGAAACTAGATCCACTCTAGAATTGCAGAGGGGTTGAGAGGAGAACTCTAGGAGAGAGGAAAGGGGTGCAAGCTTCTTGTTCCGAATGGAATTTTCTCTTCTTTTCATTAATTTCCACATAAAAATACACCCTTTTATATGCTAGGTATCAAATCTAATGTAGACCCTTAGATCTTGGGATGGGGAATGAAGGTCTAGATCAAATGTGACTAACACACAAAAATTAATAAAAATAATCAAGGGGAAGGGGGCGGCCTATTGACCACGGAAGAGGTAGGTGGGGTGGGTGTAGAATGTTGACATTCTTCACCCTTTGTCCCCCATGTGTCCATAAGACTAGTCCATCCTTCTAGATGTCCAACTAGGATGGTTGACCATCCCCACAAGGTGACATGGACCAATGGGAAAGGGCTGAGGGCCCCCTAGCTAGACCTACTACAAAATTGCACAAAAACCCACACAATCCATGGGAATGACTCATTGGCTTATAAAGCCTTACATTTGCGTACATACTTTCCCAAGGATATAACCACAAACTAAAAGGACATAAATGCAAAAGAAAAGTACATGCTCTGCGTCGATTCCCATCAACTCTCCCCGGGAGGGAGGAACTCGACCCCATTGAGTAGGGTATGGATGCCCGAGTACTCCGGCGGATCTGTCACCGTGTCAAGTAGCGCGGGTGTGCTCCCCTCCAAATGATCGTCACCTGCTCATTCCATATATACTCGATATGCGTGAACTGCTATGGGCTAAAGGTGGACACTCCGAGTGGGGCACTCTCAAAAGGGAAGGAAGCAGCTCGAAGACTCACAAGGAATCACCGCTGAGTCCCTATAGGTGACTAGATCCGGGTGTAGATATAGAACTGATCCCATACTCATCGAATGAGTCCACTCGCCTCTTACTCATAAGAGAACGACAACGAGCTTGCACAAGACACATGCAGACAAACGACACACAAACCATGCAAAGAAACCACACAAAACAAACCACACAAGGAAAACACACTGACTCATGCACGACTCTAGACTAAGGTGGTGACATCAAGCCCACTAGGTGGCGGCATCCTGGGCGGCCGGAGAGCCGTCCAACTCTCCCCCCCCCCAAGGCATAGTACTCATCGGCTAGTGCCTCATCGGCCACGTAATTGACATACTCAAACTCGGGAGGTACGGATTCTCCAACACCTAGGGCTATGGTGGTGCAAGCGGGACACTCGCTGGCAATGTGGCCAAACCCGTGACAGTGGAAACACTGCACTCTCGACCGACTACTCTCTCCTATAAAAGGGGCCTTACCCTTATCATCCCGTCGGGTAGGGGGTGTAGGCAGCAATGGGGGAGATGTAGGTGCCTTGGACAATAGTGGAGGGGGTGCCGGTGCCAGAGGACGGGCTATAGGAGCCGGGGGACGGGCAACGGGTGCCGGTGGTTGGGGTGGAAATAGATCCCGAGGTGGAGGAGGGCGAGGCCGTGGAGCGAAGTGCTCCTGACGGGTGGACTCCTGAGGTCGAGCCATGGAAGGCCGCTGATGTGGGCCTATAGAGTGACGGGGCTCGGTACTACGGAGAGGGGTGGGGCCCAACCGATGGCTAGACTCAAACTCTCCCTCAAATTACTCCAACTCAAGAGCAACCTGGTATGCCTCTTCCAACGTCTTGGCATTGCGGCGGAAAAGCTCATACTTATAGTGTGGCCGCAACCCACGTCGAAAGCGGGAAACGGGCATGGTACTCTCCTCCGTGACACCACATCGTAGAAAGTACTCATCAAATTCAGCCATGTATTCAGAGACGGACCGGTCTCCCTGGCTAAGACTTTGCCATCTATCGATGAGTCGCTGGCAGTATGTGGGAGGAAGGTACTTTTGCCGAAGCTTATTCTTCATCTCAGCCCATGTGTCAATCGGGGGTTCTAGCCGCTGAAGTAGCAAGCTCTCTACATTCTTCCAATAGGTTTGTGCCTGTCCCATGAGCTTCATGGTTGCGAATTGGACCCTTCGGCGCTCCGACATATCATACCATTCAAAGTAACGGTCCATGCCGAACTCCCAATCTAGGTAGACTTTCGGATCCAAAGACCCGTAAAAAGTGGGAGGGTCCGCTCGCACGGTCTTAAGGACCTTATCATTCTCATCTCTTTGTGGCTGAAAGCCATGACGGCGCTGACCATACCCCTCATAGGCATTGTCGGACCCATAGTCCTCGAGACCAAGGTCACGGCGTGGTAAGTCGGGAACCCGAGGAGGGGCGGGTGGCTGAGGAGCATGTGCGGGCGGGTCCTGGGCCACAATGGCAGGCAGGGCCTGAGCTATAGGATTGGCTTGGCCTTGGGCGGCAGCCTGGGCAGGTGGGGGTGGGTCTTGGACCACTCTAGGAGGGTCTCTGTGGGACATCCCTTCCAACCTTCCGACCAGGCCTTGGACAGATGTCTCCATGCGTTCCTCCATAGCTCGTAGGTGACCATCCATGGTTTCGGTGAAGGTCCGAAAGGTGGCTTCGGACCGGTCCATCCGAGCCATAATGGCCAACATTGCCTCCTGTAAGGAGTGGAAGTCTCCCGAGGCGGCATCGCGAGGATTAGCCATAGATGTGGGGTGATGGGTTTGGGTACCACGCCGAGTGGGCATGCAACGACACGGACTAGGAAACACCGACTAATGCAAACGCACACTAATATGATGCACCTAGACGTAACCAAAACTCGTCACGTGGCGGAGTTACTCGATCCGAAGATCGATCGTGCAAGTGTGCGGCCTTCCCGATAGGCGTAGCCTAACGTTCGGACAACACCTTTTGATATACCGAGTAAAGGGATGTAAATGTAAAAAGACACTTTTTTTTATTTTAAAACAATGATGACCCTAAACACGACTTAGACAATGACTAATGGCTAAACGTAAATGACACTTTTTTTTTGACACCCTAGACTCAAACTCGCTCTGATACCAAATTGATGCGGGACGAGACACGGACACGACAAGCTCGCGATCGTCCCTTAACGAGGGAAGCGTCGGACGTGCGCGGTTGAGAAACCGGCAGTGAGCTAGGGTGGTCGGCTCTCTCTTTCGTGCCCGGATCGGGTCACGGGATGGTAACGCTCTCTCTCGCAGCAGCGGTGATATAAATAGAAAGCGAGCTAATTACCCTATCATGCTCTCTAGCAGCGGCATAAACAAATATATATGAAGTAAGTAAAATACCAAGTAAGGGAGCGAATGCGATACTTCCACGCGTTCGGCGTGGGGACGACGGACCCGACCGAAACTCGTACTCCCGGAACAATAATACACAATATTACAGCAATACACGTCGCTGCCCACTCCATGCAGGGAGGTAAAGGGCTACACAATGGGGCGGGGGAGGACCGAATTCGGGTTGACGGGCGGCTTCTCGCGTTGATTCGGCAACACCCGAACTAGTGACAGTGGGGCCCACATGCTGTCCGGAGGGGCCGTGTGGGACCCGGTGGCACCGCTGTAGTGGAGACGCTTGGGGAAGCATTCCCTGGGCTGGCGGCACGCTGGTTCGCCGGTCGAAGGCCGGGCGGCTCCGTTCGGCACCGATCGGAATGACCGGCCACAGATCTGCCGGTTCTGTTTTCCGGCGCGCGCTCCGGCGAGAACGGACGCTGCGATCAGCCCCGACGTCGGAATGCGACGAAACTGGCGCCGTTGGAAAGCTGCTTCGAAGGGCTTCAACTCTCTATGATTACAGAAAAATAACAAAGACTGCACTTCCAATGGGTGAATTTTGAAGGTTACTGTTGTACAGTGGCTTAACTCTCAGATCTGCAGGGCTGTCCTCTGAGAACTGTCATTGACCGTAGGGTAGATGTCAGATTCAGCTCTTGAGGTCTTCATCAAAGGTGTAGGAACTTGCGCTAGGAAGACGGAAAAACTAGTTTGAACAAGTTTGGATGTGGCTATGAATTGATAGGATTTGTTCACTAACAGTGGGTCGGATCTGGAATCTGACTAAAGGCACTGTAGCAGAGATAGAACACGAATTTTGAAAAATAGATAGAGGGCAGATAAAAAATCAGGAAGAATGGAAAATGTAGGGGATGATGGAAAGAACTCCCAGTAAAATTGGGAGGGTTTGAAAAATTCAAAAAGGTGGTCGGAGATGGGAAACGCAGAGCTGTTGTCACTATAGACAGAGACAAAACAGATCTGGAAATGCAAAAGGAACGAAAATGGAAAATTATTAAATGGAGGAGTTTGGACGTAAAAATTTAGGTGGAGGTGGGGATTCAAGGCAAGAACACACCCTCAAAATTTTAAATCTATCTGGGCTCGTGGCTGGCAGCAAGAATTCGTGGAAGGGTCTGCTATTGGAGGAAGACAGAATTCTGACGGTGGCTCGATGGCGGCACGAACGGCGGCGGCGGCGGCACCGGTGAAGATCAGAGGTTGAGAGGGGGAGATAGAAACTAGATCCACTCTAGAATTGCAGAGGGGTTGAGAGGAGAACTCTAGGAGAGAGGAAAGGGGCGCAAGCTTCTTGTTCCAAATGGAATTTTCTCTTCTTTTCATTAATTTCCACATAAAAATACACCCTTTTATATGCTAGGTATCAAATCTAATGTGGACCCTTAGATCTTGGGATGGGGAATGAAGGTCTAGATCAAATGTGACTAACACACAAAAATTAATAAAAATAATCAAGGGGAAGGGGGCGGCCTATTGACCATGGAAGAGGTAGGTGGGGTGGGTGTAGAATGTTGACATTCTTCACCCTTTGTCCCCCATGTGTCCATAAGACTAGTCCAACCTTCTAGATGTCCACCTAGGATGGTTGACCAGCCCCACAAGGTGACATGGACCAATGGGAAAGGGCTGAGGGCCCCCTAGCTGGACCTGCTACAAAATTGCACAAAAACCCACACAATCCATGGGAATGACTCATTGGCTTATAAAGCCTTACATTTGCGTACATACTTTCCCAAGGATATAAACACAAACTAAAAGGACATAAATGTAAAAGAAAAGTACATGCTCGGCGTCGATTCCCATCAAGCATACATTGATGCAACATGAATGCTTAGACTAAAACATGATGATGAAGTTATAAAACTAACTAATTAGGTTTAGACAAACCAATTTATTCAGTTTACCGAACACAGGGTTCATTTGGTTCCATTATTAGCATTGGAAATCACCCCGAAGGCGAGGGGAGGATTGAAACGGCACGACGATGCGATTCAGAATGAAACTGGCATGGTATGCGTAGGTGTAGAGCTTAAAATGGTGCGGGAAACGTAGGTGTAGGTTAAAACGGCGCCACTAGCCGTAGGTATAGAGGATGGGTCAAAAACGGCGCGCCCCCTTTCCTGTCGCGCCGAAATAGGGCGCGCCGTTTAAGGTCGCGCTGTATCAAGGCGCGCCGAGTGTCGACGGTGCCGGTTTAGCCCTGTTTCACAGAAAACGAAGTTTTATTGATTTATTTTTGGACTTATTAACAAGTTCTTGAAAGATTTTGGGAGTTTATTAAATCAGCCATTCATCGGATCGGCCTCGGGCCGTCCGGAGGTCAAGTCATAGGCTTACGCGAGGTTCATACTCGAGCGCGGTGATCGGTCCGAGTCAAACTCGTTCGAGCCAAAATTTCAGCAGCATCTCCCCATCCCAGAGGATTGTCGGGGAGAAGCGGGGAGTACTCACGTGGCGGAGCAACCCCTAAAAGCTGGGTGGCACAACGGCGGCTGGCAAACCCGAATGGATAGGAAGATCCCGAGGGCTAGCCTGCGAGGGGCACGCAACCCGAGTCGGTACCACGTCTAAGTCAGGACGACCGATTGAGAGGGGAAAACCCCGAGGGCCAGCCTACGAGGGGCACCCGTCTCACGGCCACCACAAGGCCCGCTGTGGGCTGTGGATTTAAGGTGTTGGGATTAACCCAATTTCTGTGCACTCATTAGTCTACGGAGAAAATCATTAACAATAAATGATTACCCATAGACTGAGTGGTTAAGATGAGAGACTGGGAGGTGTTTCCCTCTTCCCCGGGCATTGAGACGAGATCAATATCCATGATCAAGCCCACGGATATTGATTTATGAACCGAAGAGGTGAAACTCACGGTGTAGACATCTGCGCCTTGAGATGGCGATTACCATTTCCTTTTGACTAATCGAACAGTGCGAAAAGGAGAATGGGTTATGGACTTCGGACAGAGGTGATCAAGGGTAGGCACACAAGTACATCCCTAATCACCAAACCCACAGAACAAGAGAGGAAAATAACATAGCCTATGTCATCAGAAGGAAAGCCCCAGGGAAGAAGGGGTTATTGTTGTAGCCCATGAGTTGTAGGGCATATTCGGCGCCGTGGAAGACAATCGAAAAGACCTTTCACACAATGAGACCCTTACACGCATAGACGGAAAGGAGATGACATATTAGTCATTCCGGCGCCGGCACTGTGGCACGGCGCCGGTTCAGTGCTCGTAGGAACAACACGCAGAGAGAGGAGAAGAAAGAACAATGCGGAACGAAAACAATATTAACCCATTCACACCACTGATGCGCTCGTGCGTTTCATTCATTCCAGAAATGAGAAAAGGAAATACATATTTAAACTATGGGCGCCGGCATCATTGCTCGGACGTCGTTTATATCAAACGGAGCAGGAGATTACTGGGGAGAGAAATATCATAGATGATGGGGGGAGGCGGCTCATATCATCGCCATTTCCCCCCCTTTCGTTTACACCACAGAAAGAGAAAGTCGAAGGAGGAATCGACGAACAAACACGACGGCGACCCACCTAAGAGTGACAGAAACATGGCTCTTCATCTCCGGCGCTGGGAACTTCGAACAGAACGAGGTGGCTGCCGTGGAGACGCTTAGAAGGGAGACTTTTCCAACAAGAAAACCCTCAGGCTTTTCTCTCTGGCTAATTCTTCTTTTCGATTGTCCCTCCTCCCCCTTGTTAATTGGTCGAACGAGGGTTGCCTTTATAGCAACCAGCTAATCCGGCGCCATGAAGGGCGCGCTGGATTCAGTGGCGCCGGGAGAAATGTCCCCCAATTGATTTTGGCGCGCCGGATTTGGTGGCGCCAGATAAAGGGGCGCCGGTGACTTCTTGTGTGCCGATTTAGCTTGTTCGCTTGATGCGGGCTAGCCGATGGGTCCAAGGATGGTTCCGGAAGCTCCTGTCGACTCTTCCTCTCACCACGGTCCTTGGAAAAACCTTGGCAGGCGTTGACGAAGCTCTCGGCACGATGAATGGCCTTAATCGGAACTTCGTGTGTGTTCGGATCGAGCGCGAGGGTTTTTCCGCTGATACGGCCTTCGGCATTGTGATTTGGGCTTCCAGCTCGGCCTGACTCGTGCCTGGAGCTTCCTTGCGGGATGATATAACATCCGGAACAATTCCGCCTTGACTGGTGATCATTCGGCCATTAACGGACCCAATATAGCGAGGAGCCAAACCCGTGTCGGGTGATCGGGACCTTCCGCTGCTTGAGCCTTCGGTTCCTTGTTATGAAGGACCGATGGCATTCTTCCTCCTTAGGAGAGTCTTCATTCAGGTGGCGAGCCACCGGGTAGACCGTCGTCCTTGGTCGGGCGACGGGTGTGGGGTAGCGGCACGACGGAGTCGATGCCGAATCATTAGGCAGGCTTGGTCACACTGCCGGTTGGGTGTGGATTCATCTCGACTCTCCCAAGGCGAAGTCCTCGGTGCTCGTTCCAGGTGACTCGAGGCTCTGGCAGCTCAAGAAGTCTTCAGCAGGTTGTTCTTCCTCGGCTTCTGTGCTTCAGTAGGCTGTGTCATTCGTCTTTGCGGCTCGATCACCGTTCGTCACATTTTGAGTGCCAACAAATGCCTCCCAGACGTGGGTGTTGCAAGCGAGGCAAGAGTGTAGCAGGACCGACGGATGGGCTTCGTCCGGATTGATCTCCTCTGGTGACGGGAGCTCGGAACGGCACTCAATTCTGACGTTGGATGCTAATCCGACGCGGTCGGAGGCTTGAACAGTGCCATTAAAATGGCACGCCCTTGCCTTTGTTTTTAACACGACGCCGCTTAAAGCAGTGCGCCCTTTTGCTTTGGAAGTTAAAATGGCGCCGGTCCAACCGGTGCGCCAAATGGTTAAAATGGCGCGCCCCGAGGCGCGCCATTTTAACAGGGGTGGAGCCCCCCTATATAAAGGCCTTCTTCTTCATTTCCCTTCTTCAATGCTCATTTGCAAAAGAAGTTTCTCTCTCCTCACTTTCTTCTCTTCCCGCGACGCCGAGCGAGCTGAGGGCGTGGGCGAGTTTCTTAGGGGTGAGTGGTGATGAGGGCATCACTCACGATTCCCTCTGGCTTGGCACCTCTCTCCCTCCCGGAGGCAGCTAGGGAGCAGCCCTTCTTCTGGATTGGACCTTAGTGCTTACCTTTGGGTCATCTTGTTGTTTTCTCCTTTTTACTTAGGTCATAATCATGTAATTTGCCTTTTATTTGAGTCTTGTACCTAGGTTATCCAGTCATTTCCCTAAGTTCGAGTCTCATTAGGCTATGGTGCTTGCTATTGGGCCTATTTCTTTGGGCTAGGCCCATGGGCGCACCCCCCCTTCCTTGGTTATCTGTTAGTATGTTAAAAGTCAGGGTCTTATATGTAAAAGTGGGTTTCCTATAAATAGGACCCCAATCCCTCTTTTGAAGGTTAACGAAGTATTGTTGAAAATTGCCACTTAAGTGCTCTTCTCTCTCTCTCACTAGCTCTCTCTCTTCCTCTCTCTCTAGGGGCGAACCCCACTCTCTCTCTCTCCCCCTCCCTTGGGCGAACTAGCCCCTTCACCTTCCCCTCCCCCTGCCACATCATCAGCCACATCACCCTTCCACCCTTTCACCTCCCCAAGGCCCATAACTCCCATCAATACTTCCACATCCCCAAGCAACCCTTCCCATTCCCCATACACCCTCTCAACTTCCAAGGCACCCTTCCCTCTCTCCCAAGCAACTATTCCACTCCCCCACACCCCCATTCATATCCCTAGGGAGCTAAACACCATAACCCCCCCACAAGTTGCGCACCCCCCCTCCCATCTCACCCCCTCCCTTGCCTTGGCCGACCACTCCATCTCCCCTCTCCTAGCTGCGGCCCCCCCTCACCCCTCCACCACCTCAGACCTCCTCATTCCCTGCTCCACCCCTCTCACCATTCCTAAACATCCCTCCCCCGTCCACCATCACCACCCCCTTTCCTACCTTGCTAACCTCCACCTCCATTAACCTAGTTCCACCTCCATCCCTTTCATTTGGCCCAAGTCTGCAGGTGGCAGAGAAAGGGGCAACTTGTAGAAGCACCCACGGATTCATACGCCATCATCTGAAGGCGTACCATACCAATCTGGAAAGGTCGTCTAGTTAGCTTTGCAGGCGAGGTGATCTCATCCCGTTCCCAGTTCAGGGCTGTCCAGGAGAGCCATTCTCCCCCGACTGCGCCGGGCTCCCTCTGCAGAGTACCAGAACCCGGTTCGATGCTGCACCACGCCAAACAACAGAAGATTCAGACCACGAGCCCTTCAACAAACTTCTTCCTCCTCCAGTCCTCTATCAGGATCAAGAAGCAGAACTGCATTCGGCATCCGGATGCCAAAGTTCCTATTTTTCTCCCTCGACTGGTCGGGTCTACCTCCCACAGTCTGCAGTGACCTATCTTCACTCTTCTAAGTCTCCCCGTCCTCTCCAATGTCAGACGGCCACCCCGTCAGTTTTTCCGCATAGAGGGTTCGTCCACGGTTCCATAAACTCTGACGGTTCATGATTTGGAGTCCGGGAACGGTCAGGGCAACCTCTACAAGTTGCTGTCAGAAACAGTAAGCTGCTGCGTCCAGTTTCAGTCACTCTGTTCGAAGCTATTCCCGGACCAGCCCCTTCCTCAGAAGAATTCAGAAAAATTCCGAGGCATCCCCATCCCAGTTACGAAGCGTTCGCCGCTGATCTCGTCATCAGCAAGATTCCAGAACGAGATCTACGGCCTCGACCCCGACTGTCAGTCAGCCTTCGCAGCCTGCCGGCAGATTCGGCGTCGGCTTCTCCGCCCGCTCTTCGGCGAACCTCCCCTCCCCGCCTGGCCGGCTCACCGCCCCTCCCTACGTGGAGGTAGTGTTTGCGTGTAATACAAATCATCCCCACCCCAAGTCCACCCTCTTGTGTGAGGCGTAGTGGTTGTATTAAGTTGAACAGGATTGAAGCTTCATCGGCGTAGTGTGTGGGGACCCACACTTCCCCGCTCGCCCTCATCTCCGACCGGGGTTGGTTTCCTCAAACCAGCCAGGTGAGCCTCTACCCTTGCTCATTTACTCCTGTTCATTTCATATCTGCGAAACTTATCTGCTGGTCGGTGAGAGAGTGCCCGATCCCGGAGCCACCACCCTTGTGTGGTCACCGTGGATGATAGTGAGCGAGTGACCTAGTGCCCCCAAGGCACCCGGCCGCCCTTGTTTGTGGGCTTCATATCCTCGGGAGGGACAACCTTAGCGGTGCTGGTCCTCTAGCCGGCCAGGAGCTTTCTCCACAATCTCGACTCGGCATCACCGAGTCACTCCGGGAAACGTGTGCGCGCGGTGTGACGGCGACTCTCAAGTTGCTCCCAATCTTATGGTTGTGATTGTGAATTAAGTCCTAGGGATCAAATTTCTATCACTGAATATTATTTCACATCAAATGGTATCAGGGCAAGTTCTAGACTTGTCTCTACTAAGTCTTGTCCTAGGGCGCATAAGCATTTAGAGTCATTCAGTTCATCAACATGGCTACCTCTCTTTGGTCCCACTCGGCCCTCCACAAAGGTCCGATCGACCACCCATTTTCGGACATCCTTATAGATGAGAGTATCACCTTTGATGGGTTACATGCTAGTGATTATAATAGGTGGGAGACCTTCATGACAAAACACTTTGATAGGACTATGGTCTATGGACACGCTAGAGTCCGCAGGGCCACAGGGCGACTTCGGGGACAAGCCAAGAAGGAGTGGGAACGCATAGTGAGCTTAAGGAGGATTTGGAGGCAAGAACCCATAGGATCATGGGAAGAGATGAAAAGTGAGCTTAGGAAGATCTACGCCCCCTGACCCTCCCACTCCTACCGTGAGGACCATAACCCGAAGAGCACTCCCACTCCCCCGTTTCCTCCCAGTCAACCCAGGACCTCCATTAGGACCCAAACCCCACCACCCAAAGGACCCCTAGATTTATTGGAAGAGATAAGGGTTGAGATCAGGAAGATCTTCACTCCCCAACCCCCCCACTCCTACCTTGAGAACCATAACCCGAGGAGCACTCCCACTCCCCCTTTCCCTCCCAGTCAACCCAAGACCTCCCTTAGGGCCCAATCTCCACCACCCCAAATGATTCCAATCCCGATCACCACCACCATTCAAACCAAATTGGCCACCACCCAACCCAACATTCTCCATCAAACCCACATCCCACAAGCTTCCACAAATCCTCATCCCACCCATTTCCAAAAGGAACTTACGGAGGTGACCGAAGACTATGAGGCTCCCCTAGATTGGGAGGAAGAATATGAAGCCCAATGCCAAGGGTTGGGTCAAGAAGGCTCATCTTTATCCAAAGAGACCACAACGAGCCTAACAAGGAACATCATCCCCCTAGAGTTGCTAGATGACCAACCAAGTCCCCCCACCCCTCCCTCCATGAGAATTGTGATTTTAGGGGAACCCCTCATTGAGTGGCTAAAGCAAGACCTCCTCCTCCACATCATGCACCCCCCTATGGAAAATCATTACCCAATTGTGCCCACCTCTCCATTCCACACAACCTTCCAATCGTTCTCCTTTGTAGGAGCTATGAGGGACTTGGTTAGGAGTGTACTTTGGCAAATAGAGGTGACAAACATGTGGGCCTTAGAAGCAAGCCACATGGGGTACCTTAGTTCTCACACCCCTCCATCGGGACCATCACCTCCATTTACACCAAGGGTCCTTGCATGAGTAAACTCCTATTATTTCTACCCGAGCCTAATGAGTCTTACATCACCCCCTTACCCTCCTACAAGGAGCATTGCATCGGGTCCCACCCAGGTCATGACTTCCACTTCCCTATGTGTGCTAGGGACCCTAGGACAATCACTTGGATTGAAACCCCCCTCCACGTCACTCACCCCTTAACCCATCTTGATCTGTTTGGCCACTCCCTATGGGCTTCCAAGTACTCATCACTCACCACCCTCCTACCCTCACCCACCAGGTCAATCCATGTGAAGTCAAAACATGAAGAAAGCATTCATGGATGTCCCGGACCCCCGGCATCAAACACCCCTTTGCATGATAGTCTCATCTATGGATGTCCCGGTCCTCCTAGGTCCGTCAAAATCTACGTAGCACCACTGCATGTTAGGTCCACATTTGGTTGTCCAGGACCCCCAATATCCACTAGTGAGTCAACATCCACAAAGATGCATGAAAATATTCGCAAAAACATCAATAAGAGCAATGAGATTTACAAGAGGTCAGCTGATTCCCACCGCCGCCTCCAAGAATTCCAAGTTGGTGATTTTGTGATGGTGAGAACTGAGAGGCTATTCCCTGGGAATACCTCTAAGTTGAGGTCTCATGGAGCCAGCCCCTTCCAGGTGCTGAGACGACTTGGCACCAATGCTTATGTGTTGGACCTTCCTGAAGAATACGGAGTAAGTCCCACATTCAATGTGGCTGACCTGGTACCCTACAAGGGCCCCACGGTGACACCCAGTGAGGAGATCCAGCCTATTCCACCCCTTGAGAGCGCCCCCACACTTCAGAGAGCTCCACCCAACTTGAGAAACCAGCGTGAAAAAAGTGGAGCGGATATTAGATGAACATGTCACCAACACAAGGAGCAAGGCGTATGAGTGATACCTGGTCAGGTGGAAGGGACGACCACCCTCGGACGATGCCTGGGTGAGCCAGGAGGATCTCCAGCAGCTGGACCCTGATCTTCTAGAGCAGTACCGCAGCAGGGAGGGCCTTTACTCGACAGAGTCGAGCTCTTCGCAGCCCGGGAGAATTGATGAGGGCATCACTCACGATTCCCTCTGGCTTGGCACCTCTCTCCCTCCCGGAGGCAGCTAGGGAGCAGCCCTTCTTCTGGATTGGACCTTAGTGCTTACCTTTGGGTCATCTTGTTGTTTTCTCCTTTTTACTTAAGTCATAATCATGTAATTTACCTTTTATTTGAGTCTTGTACCTAGGTTATCCAGTCATTTCCCTAAGTTCGAGTCTCATTAGGCTATGGTGCTTGCTATTGGGCCTATTTCTTTGGGCTAGGCCCATGGGCGCACCCCCCCTTCCTTGGTTATCTGTTAGTATGTTAAAAGTCAGGGTCTTATATGTAAAAGTGGGTTTCCTATAAATAGGACCCCAATCCCTCTTTTGAAGGTTAATGAAGTATTGTTGAAAATTACCACTTAAGTGCTCTTCTCTCTCTCTCACTAGCTCTCTCTCTTCCTCTCTCTCTAGGGGCGAACCCCACTCTCTCTCTCTCCCCCTCCCTTGGGCGAACTAGCCCCTTCACCTTCCCCTCCCCCTGCCACATCATTAGCCGCATCACCCTTCCACCCTTTCACCTCCCCAAGGCCCATAACTCCCATCAATACTTCCACATCCCCAAGCAACCCTTCCCATTCCCCATACACCCTCTCAACTTCCAAGGCACCCTTCCCTCTCTCCCAAGCACCTATTCCACTCCCCCACACCCCCATTCATATCCCTAGGGAGCTAAACACCATAACCCCCCCACAAGTTGCGCACCCCCCCTCCCATCTCACCCCCTCCCTTGCCTTGGCCGACCACTCCATCTCCCCTCTCCTAGCTGCGGCCCCCCCTCACCCCTCCACCACCTCAGACCTCCTCATTCCCTGCTCCACCCCTCTCACCATTCCTAAACATCCCTCCCCCGTCCACCATCACCACCCCCTTTCCCACCTTGCTAACCTCCACCTCCATTAACCTAGTTCCACCTCCATCCCTTTCATTTGGCCCAAATCTGCAGGTGGCATAGAAAGGGGCGACTTGCAGAAGCACCCACGGATTCATACGGCGTAGTCTGAAGGCATACCATACTAATCTTGAAAGGTCGTCTAGTTAGCTTTGCAGGCAAGGTGATCTCATCCCGTTCCGAGTTCGGGGCTGTCCAGGAGAGCCGTTCTCCCCCGACTGCGCCGGGCTCCCTCTGCAGAGTACCAGAACCCGGTTCGACGCTGCACCACGCCAAACAGATGAAGATTCAGACCACGAGCCCTTCAACAAACTTCTTCCTCCTCCAGTCCTCTATCAGGAGCAAGAAGCAGAACTGCATTCGGCATCCGGAGGCCAAAGTTCCTATTTTTCTCCCTCGACTGGTCGGGTCTGCCTCCCACAGTCTGCAGTGACCTATCTTCACTCTTCTAAGTCTCCCCATCCTCTCCGACATCAGACGACCGCCCCGTCAGTTTTTCCGTACAGAGGGTTCGTCCACGGTTCCAGAAACTCTGACGGTTCGTGATTTGGAGTCCGGGAGCGGTCGGGGCAACCTCTGCAATTTGCTGTCAGAAATAGTAAGCTGCTGCGTCCAGTTTCAGTCACTCTGTTCGAAGCTCCTCCCGGACCAGCCCCTTCCTCAGAAGAATTCAGAAAAATTCCGAGGCATCCCCGTCCCAGTTATGAAGCGTTCGCCGCTGATCTCGTCATCAGCAAGATTCCAGAACGAGATCTACGGCCTCGACCCCGACTGTCAGTCAGCCTTCGCAGCCTACCGGCAGATTCGGTGTCGGCTTCTCCGCCCGCTCTTCGGCGAACCTCCCCTCCCCGCCTGGCCGGCTCACCACCCCTCCCTACGTGGAGGTAGTGTTTGCGTGTAATACAAATCATCCCCACCCCAAGTCCACCCTCCTGTGTGAGGCGTAGTGGTTGTATTAAGTTGAACAGGATTGAAGCTTCATCGGCGCAGTGTGCGGGGACCCACACTTCCCTGCTCGCCCTCGTCTCCGACCGGGGTTGGTTTCCTTAAACCAGCCAGGTGAGCCTCTACCCTTGCTCATTTACTCCTGTTCATTTCATATCTGCGAAACTTATCTGCTGGTCGATGAGAGAGTGCCCGATCCCGGAGCCACCACCCTTGTGTGGTCACCGTGGATGATAGTGAGCGAGTGACCTAGTGCCCCCAAGGCACCCGGCCGCCCTTGTTTGTGGGCTTCATATCCTCGGGAGGGACAACCTTAGCGGTGCTGGTCCTCTAGCCGGCCAGGAGCTTTCTCCACAATCTTGACTCGGCATCACCGAGTCACCCCGGGAAACGTGTGCGCGCGGTGTGACGGCGGCTCTCAAGTTGCTCCCAATCTTGTGGTTGTGATTGCGAATTAAGTCCTAGGGATCAAATTTCTATTACTGCATATTGTTTCACATCAAGTGGAGTGTTGTTCTATTTGGGTTTTAAACCCGTTCTTCGGGCCCGGGAGGCTTCTGTTAGGACTTGTCCTCGGAGCTAAATCCATCGGGTGTCCCATTTGGCCTTGGCTTAATGCCTATGGCTGCTTTTAGGGGCCGCTCCCTTGGTGGACGGCTTCCGCTTCTCTTTTGGCAAACTCCCGGGTTGGGGAGACTCTGCAAAAAAATTTTCAGAAATCTTGCCTCGATTAACCAACTTCTGACTTCGATTATTCTCTTCTGGATGCTGTCTTGCAGATAACATGGCATCCGGTTCTTCTTCCTCTACGTCCCGTGTCGCCATGACATGGGAGAATGTCCATTCCCTTGATCGGGGGTCCAGGCGGATAGCCGTGGTGGCAGTGTCTTCAGATTCGGAGACTGACACTATTGACACCAGCCGCCTGATGATTCTGGACAGTAATCATTTTAAGTATGAGCGAGGGGATGGCGTCAGGTTGGACCACCCCAAGGACAAGCATCTGATGGCCTTCCTTGCACGCTTCAACCTTCACGGGAAGCGTGATATAATTCTTGTCCGTCGAGCTGAGGGAACTTTATTGGCGGACAAAGATAGCCTGAATGAGTCAGTCATTTCGGGCATGCCCATATATCTTCCCGGAGAACTCCGAAAATGGGGTGCCGTTCTCGGCGTGCAGGAGCTGACTCTGGAGATCGGGCTATTGACAAGAGCGCCGCAGTTTACGCCAGCCCGATGGAACGAGACTGCCGGGCGTGTTGACAGAGAGAAGCCCATATATGGCTTATTCCTCACCCCGCTGAAATGGTGGTATCGAGATGAGCCTTTTCTTTTGGACTGCTTGGCAGTCCGCTTCAAGCATCAAATTTCAGTGGGGTGGTTTAGAGAGCTTAAAGCCACCGACGCCCACACCTTCAAACCGGGAGCTGTTGAATTCACAGATTATGTGCTGCGGCAGTATGCTCCAATCCTGGTGCACGCCGATGTTTATCAGAGCGTATATGCTTCCTGGTATCAGTACCCAATCTTTCGAGGTCTGTGCTGCGGGATGATCGAAGTCTTCTACCCGGAATACAATACTTTCTATACTGCAGAGGGAGAAACTTCGCTGGATCTCTGGAATCTGTCCCAGTTGAGCGGCTTGCCGATGGACAGGGAGCCATATGAAGAGGTTTGTTTTCCGGACTGGCTGAAGGACCAGACGGATGGTGAAGGCAAATACTTCACATGCTTCACCTATCGCTATCTGATGAAGGCATACTGCACCCTGCTGCATTTGACGCTTGATTCCCGGGAAGCCCGAAAGCCTGGTGAGAAAAGGCGCGTGCGGATGGGCACGTGGCTTCAATACTTCTTTGGTGGGGAGCAGCAATACGAAGACTTCCCCACAGTTGCTCCGACAACAGTGAAGCGAAAGAAGAGGGCTTGTCGCCAGACAACATATCCCACCACTTCCAAGAGAGGGCGGCAAGGGGGCCCAAACCCCACAGGGGTTGACGCAGTCACGCACTGTGCTGCGTATCTGACTTATTGGCTTTGCTCGTTCGCTCTTCCTCAAGGGGACGAGATAGTAATTAGGCCAGAGGCTATTTATCCTCCTTGTCTGATGGCCTGGGGGACGAAGCTGTCCCTATGCCCAGTGACTTTATGCCTTACTTACAAGATGCTGGGGGATCTGCATAAATCACGCATCCCTAGAAATTCAGGGACAGTTGGTCCGATGCATTTCTTCAACGCCTGGGTCTGCACTTTGTTTCCTGAGGCGGCTCCCTGGTCGCTTCAGTCCGATCGTCCGGTGCCGAGGATGATCGAGTTTGCCAGTGCTGAGCCATCTTCAATGGCAGATCAACTTTTTGCTATTCAGGGGAAGTTGACCACAGTTCCGACAGATTCGCCAGGAGTTCTGCATTTCTGGAGTTTGGCAGCTAGCTCCAGCCCCCTTGTGAACAAGATGCGGCAGTGCCGCTTGTTCGAGACAGAAGAATTCATTCATCCGCTCACCGGCACCAAGAGCACAAGGCCAATCTTGGAGTTAGAGCTGATTGATTGGGCACTGGCCATTCGCCCCAGTGTCCTTCTCTTTAGGAAGAGCGGCTTGTTGTGGCTGGAGCCGTACTACCCTTTCTGCTTTGGCCAGAATTTTGGGTATGACCAGAACATCCCCTCCTCCTTGGCGCGGTTTAATCTTCTGAGCAGACATCGAGCCGACCAGACAACCACAGATGAAGCTCGTACATGGTGGGATTACTTCCACCGCCGGGAAGATGTGTCTGTAGACACGCCAAAATTGACGTTACTGTGAGTACATCTCATATTACCTTGTAATGCCCCAATTTGACCCTCAAATTAGTTCTATTTGAGTGGTTTTTCTCACTTTTCTTGGATTTCTCCTTTTTTTCACCCTTTTCTTATTTTTTCCTATTTTCCCCTATTTTTCTGGATTTTTCTGGATTTTTCTGGATTTTCTGGGCTTTTTTTCCCTATTTTTCAGAAATAACGACTTGATCTGGGGCGTCTTTTAAATAACGACTTATACATGGGCGTTTCTTAAAACATTGACGACTATACTGGAGGGCGTCCATTCTTTCAAATTTCCATTTTTCTGGATTTTTCTGGGAATTTTTCAGAATTTTTTAAGAATTAACGACTTAATCGTGGGCGTTACTTTGAATTTGAAAAGAATAAAAAAATCAAAAATTGAATTCACGCCTTACACACGGTCGTCACTTTTTCAAATTATTTTTTTAATATTATTTTCCACTCTCTTCCAGAGGTGATTTGGTGGCCTTCCGGGTGTCAGAAAAATTCGCAAAAATAGTCGTTGGAATCAGGGCGACGAGATGCACCTCCACCTAAAAAATGGGAAAATAATATTGAGAAATGAAAAATGGCCCTATTTCGAATTTTTTAATTAACGTCCTTTGTTAAGGCGTTTTTTTAATTAACGCCTTTGACTCAGACATGTTTCAATTTCATTTCTAAAAATGATCCAGGAATTAACGCCCTTGTGCAGGGCGTGTTTTTAAAAGACGCCCTTCGGAAGGTCGTCAATTCTTGAATTGACGCCCTGAGCCAGGTCGTGTTTCACTTTTGTGCTTCGAACGAACGCAGCCTTTCCCAGAGAGACTCCTGCTTCGTTTGGGCTCTTGCCCAATCTTATCTTCCCCTCTTTGGGCTCTTGCCCCTTCTTATCTTTTCCTCCGTAGGACTCTTTCCTTCTTATCTCTTCATTCGATTCTATTTTAATAGAGGATACCGCTCTGTTAATAGGTTGGATGCCCTTTCGTTGGAGGCCCCTTCATTGGGGACGCCGATCTCTCCCCTTCCTTCAATTCTATTCTTCTTCTTCTTCTTTGGTTTTCTTCTTCTCCTTCTGTTTTCTTCTTTTTTTTCCCCACGCAGGTGTTGCTGTTGCCATTGGCTAAGGAGGGGCTCCTGCATACGTACAAGCCTTCATCATCTTCTGGGAACTCCTCCCCATCGAGCATTCAAGCCACAAGCAACAGGCTCCTCCTATTTTATTTTTATTCTCCTTTTGATATTCGTTAACATGCATGCATCATTGTTTTATTGATTTTTTTTCTCAACCATCACATTGAGATCTCCCCATAGTGCAACTCTTGCACACTTCCCTTATTTTTTTTTGCATGCATCATTCATCTCCCACACCTTTTTGCATAGGGGTTTAAGGGCCAACACCCACAAGGTGTGTTTTAATCATATTTGCATGCTCATTTATATATATGGATTTGATGCTACACTCACCTTTATTCTAATCCATATTTTTTATTGGTGTTTGTCTTTTTTTGCAAGGGTAATAAAAGTAAGAACTCTCTTCGTCGGCCGGCCGATCTTGAAGAGAAAGGAGTACTCACATCCCCCGCGTTTCAAGAGGTATTTTGCGATCATCCCCCCCATATTATTTTCCACTTGAGACCCTCGCGTCTCTGGCGATCACAAACTCCCCTTGTGCACCTCGTGCATATTTTTCTCCACATTATTGACCTTTCTATATTCTTAATATTTTTCTAAAGTGGATTTTAAATAGATCTACAAATTGGCGATCACGGTGGGACACTTTGTGTTCTTCCTTTATTACCCCTTTCCCCTTGGCACTCTCGCGTGCCCTTTTGATATTCATATTTATTGATTGCATGTTGTTGGCTCTGTGAGTGTTCTCTCTGTTATTGCTGGCCGCGAAGGTTTCCTGGAGACAGTTAATTCACGCCTCTGGAAGAGGCGTTTTTATTGATTTAACGCCCTAACCAAGGGCGTCTTCTTCATATTTTACGCCCTCAGACAGGGCGTTTTCCAGCTTACTTCCGGGCTTTCTTGCTTTATATTGCTGCCTGTGTATTCACGCCCTACTACAGGGCGTCTTTTACTTGATTAGCGCCCCACGTCAGGGCGTGTCTTTGGATTCGACGCCCTCTGGACAGGGCGTCCTTTTATGGATAGCGCCTAACCCTAAGGCGCGTTTTACTCTGCCCCTGCGCCCTTCAGGTTGATTCACGACAGTCACACCGTCGTGTCTTTTTTTATTAGCGCCCCCTGCCAGGGCGTGTTTTTACTGTGGGTTTCCAGAACCCTTCCCGTGGGTGAGTTTTCATGCTTATCTTTGTTGATTGATCATTATTGTGCTGTTTGGCCTAATTTCCCCTGTTGCATTCATATTTGCATTTGGTTTGGGAGACCTCCTCTCTCTTCATTAGGATCCACACACCCTCTTGGAATCGGGACGACCCTCCATTGAGCATTCCGTCTCTTTGGACCGGAGATCCCTTTTCCAAGCCTCCATAAGCCCCCGCACCCGTGGATTCCCTCACGGACGCCGGGCAGGTTGTACCCTTTTGAAGTCCCGGGATTAGTTGGCCTAAACGTGGTGAGAGAGTGTTCCTAGTTGGCATTGGAGTTAAATCTCATATTGACACTAGGTTCCTCTCCTTGTGTGAATCATATTAATTTACATAAATTCATTAATTCACCAAGGATTAAACAAATCAAGATCACGGTAACCATTCCAACTTGTGTGCTTATTTGCATAATTATTGAGAATTTTGATTATATAATGGCTTACCATGATAGAAACATGTTCAGTTCAATTCATGAGGATGCACAACCTAGCACTTCATATCCTCAATTTCAACATGTTAATCATCATCCTTCTCACCATTCTTTCAAAGGACCACGTCCTCATTCTTATGGTCATGCCCGACCCATGGGCAATGTCCATCCTCCTGGTCCCCCAACTCAATTTCGAGCCACTACTCCCTCGGGATCCTCTCGTCCCAATGATGAGAAAGTCTCCCAGATCATTCATGCATTAGATCATCTTACCCCTCAACAGATCCAAGCCCTTAAGGCCGCCGTTGAGGGTACATCTCATGCATCTCCCTCCAATTCTACACGGGTGGCCCATCACCCATTTCCCTCTTCCGTTCATATTCCTAATCGGGTGGCCCATCACCCACCTCCTTCCAATTCTATTCGGGTGGCCCATCACCCATCTCCTCCTTCTAATCCTGATCGGGTAGCCCATTACCCATCTCCTCCTGTTCATTCTACTCGGGTGGCCCATCACCCGCCTCCTTCTATTCCTCCTCCAACACGGCCCCGAGGCCCATTTATTTCTTGCAACTCGGCCCATTCAGGTTCTTCTACGGGTTATCCTATTAATTCCCCTCCACGGCCTCTTTATGCGGCCCCTCCTCCTTCAATGCCCTGCCAACCCGCTATTGTTCATGTTACTCCCCTCCAGCAAAATATCTTTGATAAGATTGCTTCCATGGAGGAACAATTAAAGAGGGTTACAAGTTCACGGCCCGCTCCTCCTACTCCGGTTAATCCTCTCCATGCCGCTTTGGATGACATTACAAGAATGGAGAGAGAATGGAAGGATAGGATGGACGACTACGGCGTTGACATTTCAAGCAATCAAGAGCCGGCATTTGAAGAATCTGAAGCGATGTACGATGATGAAGCTATGCAGGCACCCCTTCCGAGTTTCCTTAACTTTCCACTTCCCCCACTATCATTTGATGAACCCCCTGCTCAGGAGGAAACCATCCCTGATCCAACCCCCGTTTCCGAGACCTCTTGGTGTTACGATGATGGGTCGATACTCCAATCACCCACACCGGCGCATCTTGAGTCTCCTCCCACTCCTAACACCGCTCGCCCCGTCCGGCGTTTTCCCCGCACCAAACCTCCACCAGTTATACCTCCCCCAGTTACATCAACCTTCATATCATCACCCTCCCCTGAACCTTCCATCAAACCTCCACCAATGACACCTCCACCCATTAAACCATTAACCTTCACACCATCGGCCTCCATTGAACCCACCATTAAACCTTCCCCAATTAACATCCCACCACTTCAACCCTCCATTACCCCTTTAACCTCAAAACCCTCCACTATGCCTATAATACCTACTCCACCACATAACCCTTCACCTTTACCCGTGGCTAATCCTGAGCAGGATTCACCCTTTTTTGCACTCGAGCCAATCCCAACTGCTTCCGAGCAAAGGGAGAAACTCGACGTGTTTATACCTCCGCCTCCACTTATCCTTTCTCCAACGCCTTTCATTACGCCCCCACCATTCATGGAGCCTTCCGCCTCTGTTTCACCTCCCTCTACTACTCGGAAGGGGAGTGCTTCTACAAACACTTGTGCCGAGGATGATCAAGAGCTGCGAAAGAAGAATTTGGCCATGGCCGCGCTATTCAAAATGCAAGAGTTCATTTGCCGGATGCCAATCCGGGTTATTGTGCCAGGCATGATTGAAGAGGCCAAGTCGCCGTCATGCCAAGCACTGATGCTGTGTAAGGGCTGGGCAGGGCACCCTCTGTTCCAACTTCCAAATCTTGAACCCCCGGGCAACATGATGCTTCTGAGCCCTACTTTCCAACTCCCTCACACCATTACTTTTCACCCTCCAAGGGAGTTGTCGTTTACTATTGAAGCTTCGTCATGGGCTTGTATTTCATCCATTAGGCCATTTGGCTGTATTCTTTCACTGCCGTGGAGGGGCAGTTATCTTGGTGCCGAAAGGCCTTCCGCTATTTCATCCACCTTCTTGTCTATCACATCTTTTCCATGGGCCATTCCCAGGGTTAGGAGGAGGATCTCGTCCTCTCGCCCTTCATATTCTCCATATTCTTTGCATCTCATTGCATTCGCGCATTCATTGCATTCATCGCATCCATCCCATTGCATGCATTTGCACCTCCTGCTTCCCGGGTTTCCAAACCCGTATCTTCCCCGCCTTCCGGCACCTCCGGATATTCCGCACTTCCCATCTTATTCATCTTCATCTTTTTATCCACTATCCCTGGGGCATCGCGTCCCTTTTCCTGCTATCTCCCTGGAACCTCCAGGAATTTTATCCCTCCTCTTTGGGCATCGCGCCCCTTTTCATCTTCTTCCTCCGGAACCTCCGGACTTTCCCCTCGGGCATCGCGCCCCTTTCCATTCTCCTCCTCCGGAACCTCCGGACCTTTCTCTCGGGCATCGCGCCCCTTTCCACTTTCCTCCTCCGGAACCTCCGGACTTTCCCCTTGGGCATCGCGCCCCTTTTCATCTTCTTCCTCCGGAACCTCCGGACTTTCCCCTCGGGCATCGTGCCCCTTTCCATTCTCCTCCTCCGGAACCTCCGGACCTTTCTCTCGGGCATCGCGCCCCTTTTCATCTTCTTCCTCCAGAACCTCCGGACTTTCCCCTCGGGCATCGCGCCCCTTTCCATTCTCCTCCTCCGGAACCTCCGGACCTTTCCCTCGGGCATCGCGCCCCTTTCCATTCTCCTCCTCCGGAACCTCCGGACCTTTCTCTCGGGCATCGTGCCCCTTTCCACCTTCCTCCTCCGGAACCTCCGGATTTTCCCCTTGGGCATCGCCCCCCTTCTCATTTGCTACCTCCGGAACCTCCGGATTTTCCTCCTGATCCTCCTTCATTCCTCTCTCTTGGGTATCGCGCCCCTTTCTATATTCTTCCTCTGGAACCTCCGGATTCTCCACCTGATTGTCTCCATCTTTTCCCCGGGCATCGTGCCCCTTTCCATTTGCTTCCTCCGGAACCTCCGAATTCTCCGTCTTATTCTCTCTATTATCTTCCAGGGCATCGTGACCCTCCTGATTTCATTCCTCCGGAACCTCCGGACCCTCCATCTTTCTGCCGATTCATCTTTCTATTCCTTCATGATATCGCATCATGTGTCCTCTTCTTCCTTTTCCATCATCTTTTTCCCTACTTCTTCCAAGGGCACCGCGTCCCTCGATACTTTATCCCTCCGGAGCCTCCGGATGATTCCTCTTATCATGATTCTCCTCCGCCTCCGGACCCTCCAGATCCACCTCTTTCTATCTACCAATTTCTTCTTCTGATTCCTCCTAATTCTGGGTCTGACCCAACTTCTTCCACATCCACTGCCTTGGGCATCTGCCCTTTCTCCCACTGCTTTCGAGGCTTTAGTCCTCACTCCTCCTTCTAATTCTCCTCTCCTTCTGTAGATTGTTCCATGTGATCAGGGTCTCCGCGCCTTAGTGAGGGAGTTCTAGCCCTCGCCTCTCTTCCTTTTCTCCTTATTTCGTCTGAGTCTGGTCTGGGCACCATTCCGTCTTGTTAAGCCACTTTCAATCCTTTGCTTCCAATCTTTTTTGTTGCTGAAGAGGACAAATCCCATGATGATCACCTCTAGCAGCAGTTGCTTCAACAAAGGTTGCAAGGTAACATATTGGCGTACGTAAGCATTTATATGATATCATTCCCTCATTGCTTCACGCATGATTTTCAAGATGAAGTGCTTCCTAGCAAGATTAAGAGTGGTGTTTTAGATCTTTATTTTAGGCTTTTGTTAAATTAAATCATTGTTAAAAAGAGTCTTTAGGCTTGCTTTTGCAGCACCTCTGGTTAATAAAAATCCGCGCTGGGAATCCGACATTCTCTCCCCGCTTGTTAAGAGCAACCCTTAGTTGGGCACCGCACACACTTCACGGCGTCCTTAGCCGGCTCCTTGATAAAACACCGTTCCTACCTTGGCCATGCCATGAATTTCTGGAAGTCTTTTTCTCTTCTTTACTCGGCCAAATGCAGGTGCAAGAGGTTGACGGATAAGATGACCAACCTTGGAAAATCCCAATACGAGAGGAGTCTCAAATAGGGGCAGTCTTGACCCAAAAGAAAAATAAATATGAATTTCATGATAAATCTTGCCACAAGGGCTATTATGGAAATCAAATCAGAATTTTGATAATTGCAATTAGGAATTATGGCATGACAAGAGTGGCAAAGTCCCCGCAGGGAAAACCCTGGTCGTATGCATGTCAAGGGTCTAAAAATTAAAGGCACAAAGCCCCGGCACAACAGACTACCTCTTTGAGGGTTAACACCTTGGAAGGAATTCAAGTCTTGATATCTCCCATCCTGTATAAAGCTTATCTCCAGTTATTCTTCTCTTCTCCCTCCAAGACCGAATGTTTCTCGGGTATGACCTTGGTAGGGGCACCGTTGACCATAGGCAGTCGGTTATAGGACGCCACTTTCAATGCACGCCCGGCTTTGGGCAGTTTTAAGCAAAAGGGGAAGGAACGAGGACCCCTAGTCAGTGGTTTGAAACACCTTTGGATGCTGCATTAGCTATGTCTAAACCAAAATCCAAAAAAAATTGAATATTGCAAAATCAATCCAAAAATTTTTTTTTGAATATTTCCTGAGCAAAATCCAACAAAAATTGAATATTTTCAAAATTCATAAAAAATCAAATATCTTCCAAAAAATCATAAAAATTTGAATATCTTTTTCAAAACTCATAAAAATTTGCATATTTCAAAATCCAAAAAAAAAAAAAATGCATTGTATTTGTCTGATGGTGTTTTGCAGGAACAACTTTCCAAGGACCAAGAACACGGGATGAGTCTTATCTCCACTTATTGCTATCAATCTATTGATTCTTCCCAATATTCTCATGACATGCCACCCTGGGCATCATTTTTTTTGATTATCATCTCCTCATATCTTTTTGGTTATATCTCCTGATTATCATCCTGATTATTCATCTCGAGATCTTTCAATCAACTCCTGCTGATTTCTCTTAATTAATTCTGCCACTGGGCATTATATCACTCTGATCATCCAAATCTTGATTAGCCAAGATTGTCATCCTCATGACGAAACAACAAACAATGATAATCTGCAATACCATGATTTAACTTATGCTATTCATGCCATATACATGCTATAATTGATGCTTTGATGATTGCTATGCTTAAATGCCTTCTTCATTGTTTGTTATCTTTTATATTTTGGCTAATGAATTTTTGAGCGCAGGATAAGAAGCTCTTGGTCCCGCCGGCAGGACATCATCACTCAAAGTCCCACGGTGCTTGCAGCTCATTTCTCAGTTCCCATGCTTATTGATATCACCATCTCCCTATATGCAATCTACTATATGTTATTACGCTACTAGATTATATCAAGGACCTTGTGGCTTTGGTAAATCTGGGATTTGAGTTCCCCTTCATCAAAAACAATGATGATTCCAGAGGCATCTTAGTCACACGGATAGGCCGTTGAGCCGTCCAAGATTGGGGACGATGGTTCCCTTTTGCGAATTGGTGCGTGGATAAACGGGCTTCGGCTTAGTATCAGCTCGCGAAATCGGCTTCTTGACCCAGTCTTGGCAGTTTAACAATATTATCCTTGATTATTCTATATTTTCATTTGATTTATTTTTTCCCTTTAAACCCAGCATGCATTCATGTAGGAATTTGAAACAATTGTTGAAAAATCATTCTGATAAGCTGTTTTTGTGGGTCAAATTGATCTTGATTTTCAATGTGAGATATTCCATGCCGAATTGAGTCCTCAGTTCGTTTTGTCGCTGTTTTGGGTCATTTGCTCGAAAGCTCCTTGTTTGGATTTCTATCATCTTATTTTTAAACTTTCCCCTTTGATCCACCTTGGCTGCAGCACGTCCACTGGCTGGTAACCGCTCCCCAATGGTGAAACTTACAGGCTTGTGACCTGGGGTACTTCCACCGCGCTGGAAGTTGATCATTTTTTATCTCCTTCGTGCACCGCGTGCACATCTCCCCATTTTATCCAAACATTGTTGATTTCATTGAATTTCCCGAGATTGCTTCATCTCGTACTTCTGATTTCAATTCTCATCAAGTGATGTTGATTGCGTGTCTCATCACACCTTGGCATCTACTTTTCAGTTTGCTCTACTCCCTTGCAAAGCAGACGCCAAGGCGGGGCAGCTGTAGACACGCCAAAATTGACGTTACTGTGAGTACATCTCATATTACCTTGTAATGCCCCAATTTGACCCTCAAATTAGTTCTATTTGAGTGGTTTTTCTCACTTTTCTTGGATTTCTCCTTTTTTTCACCCTTTTCTTATTTTTTCCTATTTTCCCCTATTTTTCTGGATTTTTCTGGATTTTTCTGGATTTTCTGGGTTTTTTTTCCCTATTTTTCAGAAATAACGACTTGATCTGGGGCGTCTTTTAAATAACGACTTATACATGGGCGTTTCTTAAAAAATTGACGACTATACTGGAGGGCGTCCATTCTTTCAAATTTCCATTTTTCTGGATTTTTCTGGGAATTTTTCAGAATTTTTTAAGAATTAACGACTTAATCGTGGGCGTTACTTTGAATTTGAAAAGAATAAAAAAATCAAAAATTGAATTCACGCCTTACACACGGTCGTCACTTTTTCAAATTATTTTTTTTAATATTATTTTCCACTCTCTTCCAGAGGTGATTTGGTGGCCTTCCGGATGTCAGAAAAATTCACAAAAATAGTCGTTGGAATCAGGGCGACGAGATACACCTCCACCTAAAAAATGGGAAAATAATATTGAGAAATGAAAAATGGCCCTATTTCGAATTTTTTAATTAACGTCCTTTGTTAAGGCGTTTTTTTAATTAACGCCTTCGACTCAGACGTGTTTCAATTTCATTTCTAAAAATGATCTAGGAATTAACGCCCTTGTGCAGGGCGTGTTTTTAAAAGACGCCCTTCGGAAGGTCGTCAATTCTTGAATTGACGCCCTGAGCCAGGTCGTGTTTCACTTTTGTGCTTCGAACGAACGCAGCCTTTCCCAGAGAGACTCCTGCTTCGTTTGGGCTCTTGCCCAATCTTATCTTCCCCTCTTTGGGCTCTTGCCCCTTCTTATCTTTTCCTCCGTAGGACTCTTTCCTTCTTATCTCTTCATTCGATTCAATTTTAATAGAGGATACCGCTCTGTTAATAGGTTGGATGCCCTTTCGTTGGAGGCCCCTTCATTGGGGACGCCGATCTCTCCCCTTCCTTCAATTCTATTCTTCTTCTTCTTCTTTGGTTTTCTTCTTCTCCTTCTGTTTTCTTCTTTTTTTTCCCCACGCAGGTGCTGCTGTTGCCATTGGCTAAGGAGGGGCTCCTGCATACGTACAAGCCTTCATCATCTTCTGGGAACTCCTCCCCATCGAGCATTCAAGCCACAAGCAACAGGCTCCTCCTATTTTATTTTTATTCTCCTTTTGATATTCGTTAACATGCATGCATCATTGTTTTATTGATTTTTTTTTCTCAACCATCACATTGAGATCTCCCCATAGTGCAACTCTTGCACACTTCCCTTATTTTTTTTTGCATGCATCATTCATCTCCCACACCTTTTTGCATAGGGGTTTAAGGGCCAACACCCACAAGGTGTGTTTTAATCATATTTGCATGCTCATTTATATATATGGATTTGATGCTACACTCACCTTTATTCTAATCCATATTTTTTATTGGTGTTTGTCTTTTTTTGCAAGGGTAATAAAAGTAAGAACTCTCTTCGTCGGCCGGCCGATCTTGAAGAGAAAGGAGTACTCACATCCCCCGCGTTTCAAGAGGTATTTTGCGATCATCCCCCCATATTATTTTCCACTTGAGACCCTCGCGTCTCTGGCGATCACAAACTCCCCTTGTGCACCTCGTGCATATTTTTCTCCACATTATTGACCTTTCTATATTCTTAATATTTTTCTAAAGTGGATTTTAAATAGATCTACAGTGTCCTTCAGGGTGCCATCCCCTACTCGTTCGCCCAGAGTAACTCCGGACTTTATTAAGTGGTGGAATGCCCATACTGGTTTCTACCAGACCTCCCGCAAAGACTGCTGGCATGTAGCTGAGCGTCGTTTTATAGATTTTCAGCCAGAACCTGCCTTGGACATTGATCCGGCTTACTTGAAAAAGCTGAAATCCTGGTCCAATACTGAAGTAACGGCATATTTGGAAGCCAGAAAGGCTGCGAAGTGTCGGTCATCCAAGGCTGACCTGAAGATGCCGAAAATTCAAAAGGATGATTATGTGAAGACACTTTGGGGGTTGTGCCAGGTTAGCAGTGAGCGGATAGTCCTTCAGACGATCCCCATCCCGGCGGAGGAGTCTCTTCCGGTAGTGGCGAGCTGGCGTCCGGACATTGACCGTCTTCATCCGTATAGGACTTTCATCAGGAGGGAGGATAGGTGGGAAGGCCTGTACTCCAATACCCCCTGGATATTTGCCCTGCTTCATTCTCAAGGGCTCTCAATTACCGGCTTATTAGAAGCCATCTTGGACCACCAGCTCTTAATCTCCTTTAAGTATGCTGATGGCTGGGGGTTGGACCACTTGGGCCTATATTATCACTTATCTTCTCGCGGCCATGAAGATTTGGCACAGCTGGTTAAGAAGAGTGAGAAAATAGGTGATGTCTGCTGGCTTGTCCGTGAGGTGGCTTCTCGAGACAAGGCGCCCCCATTATTCTATTGGCCGCTCGCTCCCCGATACACAGGGCCACCATGTATGTTTGTCTTTTGTTTCAGCTTCAAGCTGTTTCTTTCATATTCAGCATGCCTCTTTCTCACCTATGCGCCTTTGCAGCTCACCTCTCTGTGGAGGTGACTCGGCATTACAGGGAGCTGATTTCTATGGCACAGAAGCCTTCATATTTTGACATCCCGGAGCCGGCTCAAACCACGACGCCACTGCCTCCTGGCGATTCACGGAAGCGAACCCGGTCCCAGGTCGGGGAGGCCATTAGCAAGGCCAAGAAGGCCAAGAAGGCGGATACCCGTGCTACACGAGCGTGCCGAAGGAAGGTTGCTGAAGAGGAACCAATTGTCACTCCTCCCCGGATCCCTTCGTTTGCTGAGTTTAAGGTCGCTCGGACACAAGGGCCCGAAGATGAAGGTAGCTTCTCGTTCCTCTGTGGCTTGTTCATTTTTTTCTGTTGCTTTGGCTGATCATCTTTTTGCAGCTGCTGGCACTGTTTCTGCCGTTGTCGGGCTGGAGGCGATTACGGGTGTCACGGCCAGAGAGAGAGAGGGGGAAGCCCCTCCAGCCTTTGTTGAAAGGGAGCTACCTTCACCAACACCCCATCAGGAGATGGAAGGTAGCTTGCAGCTTTTCTATAGAGCTCGGTGGCCCACCGTGCCATTAGTCAGGTCTTGATTATTTATTGCTTTTGCTTCCAGTCGACGTTCGACCGATGATGCTCCCCGAAATTGAGGTTGTGGGAGAAGCTGCTGCTGGAGAGCAGGTGACTTCCAGGGAAGAATCCCAAGATATTCAGCAAGCTGACGCCCCTGAGACAGAAACTGTTGAGGAGGTTTCGGCTAAGGGAGTCACTCTTAGTAGCACGGCACCTGCTCAGATACTAGAGATTCGGGAGCAGGCCAAAGAGTCTTCCTCCCCCGAGCGGGTTGATTACGGTGGTGGCTCCAGTGACGACGAGCTTCCACTGGTTGATACAGAAACTGAAGATGTTGGGGCTTCTTCAGCTTACGAAAGTGACTTTTTGACATTCAGCCCTCCGAGGCTACCAGGAATCGAGCATGGGCCATCATACCCGATCGCAGGAGGAGGGCCGGAACCGTCAGAGGCCACTCTTGGAGGCCTCAATATAGTGTCGATCGAGGTAGGAAGTGTTCCGACACCCGCCAGCAGCCCCTCTTTTTATTTCCAAGCCAGCTGGCTGACATACATATATGTGATGCAGGCTGAGGTGGTGCCGCCAACTGTGATGGTTCACATACCTCTTCGGGACTTGGGCATTGGCCAACCAACCTTTCCACCAGTTCTGCGGCCCATCACCTTATGACTTCCACAGACCTATGCCGCAACAGCAGCCTCAGAGGAGCCCGGAGCAATTGTAGAAACCGGTGGCTCGACCGAAGTCGCGGAACCTCAAGCCCCGGTCGCCGGCAAAGAATCGCTGCTAGAGCAAATTAGCTTCCCGGAGATAGAAGCGGGAGAAATTGTTGAAGAAGAGGCCAATGCTTCTGAGGCCTTGGCCGTCATTGAGGAATCTTCTTCCGTAGGAGCCGGTGGGACTGTACACGAGGAGCGAGTATCCTCGGCTATCGAGATGGCCATCACGGGTTCATCTCAGGGGGCAGGCAAGGAGGTTGCTGTAGTAGAGACTCTTCCAACTGTATCAGCTAACGTTGCCGAGTCCAGCGCTGGTGCCCTGTAAACCATGCCGTCGACGTCCTCCGGGGTGAATGACGATATCTGGGCCGAGGTGGATAGCAAGGTTGATTTTCAGCTTCCCGAAACTTCGCCACTGGGTTTACAATTTTCTAGTGACATGGTATGGCTGTCTCTAGATAATATTCAGCGAGCCATGTCGGCTTCCCCGAGCTTGACTTATGCGCAGCTGAGGAGTCTGATAGAACACCTCTTCTGCTCATTATTAGCATTCAGATGCCCAATGGATGATTGGACCCCACGGGTTACCATGTTGCTGAAGCATGCCAACAGGCGGGAGTACCTTAGCCGGGAGTTATCGGATCAGCTGGCAGCTGTAAAATTGGAGAAGGCTGATTGCCGAATTGCCGCCACCTCGCTGAGAGGGACCGTGGGGAAACTGAGAGATGTTGCTAGCACTACATCAGACCACCAGTCCTTTCTCACAGCGTGTATAGTGGAACTACGTGCAGAACTTGCCAGGGCTGAAGCTGAATTGCAGGAGACTGAGCGCCTGGAGGTTCAGACCGTAGAAGAAGCTAACCTAGCTGAAGGACAACTTGCCTCTCTAGATGAAAAATTATCACAGCTGACATCTACCGAGTCTCGATTGCAAGATCTGACTCAGTATCCTTCCCTGGGCCTCTTGGAATTGGAAGACATTTTTTGACGTCCTCTGTAGTAGCTTTCCCTTGCTTCTCTCTCTTTTTTTTAGCTTCGCTCCTTTTTGTCTTTGGAGCTCATGTATCTAGGGGAATGCCCCAAGTACGGATGTATTCTGACACCTCATATCAATGAATGTCTTTATTTGTTGCTTCAATCGTGACTTATTTCTCTCTTTTCTTTTCTTTCTCCTTCCAGTCGATTAGCACAGTCCAGGGATGTAAGTTACTGGCGTAGGAGAGCGCTCACGCCTTCAGCGAAGGGGTGAGGTGTTCGCTCCACCGCGGATTAACTACTCCCAGAATCGAGCTTTGACCAGGGTGGGACATGGGTAGAGTAGGCGGATGTGCCCCACTAATATCGCCGATGGTGATGAAATTTGAGAGTGCGATTTATTCATCGACATGGTTTAAATGTCGAAGCAATGGTAGTTTGTCTATTAACGAGGACGGAAGGTCCAAGTTAAAGGATAGTTGACCGGGCTCGCCGATGGTGACGAGGGTCAAAAGGTAGCGACCGATCTTGCCGATGGTGACAAGGGTCGAGAGAATGGCCGGTCTTGCCGATGGTGACAAGGGCCGAAAGGGTAGCGACCGATCTTGCCGATGGTGACAAGGGTCGAAAGGATGGCCGGTCTTGCCGATAGTGGCAAGGATCGAAAGGGTAGCGACCAATCTTCCCGATGGTGACAAGGGTCGAAAAGGTAGCCGGGCTTACCGATGGTGACAAGGGCCGAGAGGGGTAGCGATCGATCTTGCCGATGGTGACAAGGGTTGAAAAGGTAGCCGGTCTTGCCGATGGTGACAAGGGCCGAAAGGGGTAGAGACCGATCTTGCCGATGGTGACAAGGGTCGAAAAGGTAGCCGGTCTTGCCGATAGTGACAAGGGCCGAAAGGGGTAGCGACCGATCTTGCCGATGGTGACAAGGGTCGAAAAGGTAGCCGGTCTTGTCGATGGTGACAAGGACCGAAAGGGTAGCGACCGATCTTACCGATGGTGACAAGGGTCGAATGGATGGCCGGTCTTGCCGATGGTGACAAGGGCCGAAAGGGGTAGCGACCGATGTTGCCGATAGTGACAAGGGTCGAAAAGGTAGCCGGTCTTGCCGATGGTGACAAGGGCCGAAAGGGGTGGCGACCGATCTTGCCGATGGTGACAAGGGTCGAAAAGGTAGCCGGTCTTGCCGATGGTGACAAGGGCCGAATGGGTAGCGACCGATCTTGCCGATGGTGACAAGGGTCGAAAAGGTAGCCAGTCTTGTCGATGGTGACAAGGACCGAAAGGGTAGCGACCGATCTTGCCGATGGTGACAAGGGTCGAAAGGATGGCCGGTCTTGCCGATGGTGACAAGGGCTGAAAGGGGTAGCGACCAATCTTGCCGATGGTGACAAGGGTCGAAAAGGTAGCCGGTCTTGCCGATGGTGACAAGGGCCGAAAGGGGTAGCGACCGATCTTGCCGATGGTGACAAGGGTCGAAAAGGTAGCCGATCCTGCCGATGGTGACAAGGACCGAAAGGGTAGCGACCGATCTTGCCGATGGTGACAAGGGTCTAAAGGATGGCCGGTCTTACCGATGGTGACAAGGGCCGAAAGGGGTAGCTACCGATCATGCCGATGGTGACAATGGTCAAAAAGGTAGCCGGTCTTGCCGATGGTGACATGGGCCGAAAGGGGTGGTGATCGATGTTATCGATGGTGACAAGGGTCGAAAAGGTAGCCAGTCTTACCGATGGTGACAAGGACCGAAAGGGTAGCGACCGATCTTGCAGATGGTGACAAGGGTCAAAAGGATGGCCGGTCTTACCGATGGTGACAAAGACCAAAAGGGTAGCGACTGATCTTGCCGATGGTGACAAGGGTCGAGAGAATGGCCGGTCTTGCCGATGGTGACAAGGGCCGAAAGGGGTGGCGACCGATCTTGCCGATGGTGACAAGGGTTGAAAAGGTAGCCGATCTTGCTGATGGTGACAAGGACCGAAAGGGTAGCGACCGATCTTGCCGATGGTGACAAGGGTCGAAAGGATGGCCGGTCTTGCCGATGGTGACAAGGGCCGAAAGGGGTAGCAACCGATCTTGTCGATGGTGACAAGGGTCGAAAAGGTAGCCGATCTTGCCGATGGTGACAAGGGCCGAAAGGGGTGGCGACCGATCTTGTCGGTGGTTACAAGGGTTGAAAAGGTAGCCGGTCTTGTCGATGGTGACAAGGGCCGAAAGGGGTGGCGACCGATCTTGCCGATGGTGACAAGGGTCGAAAAGGTAGCCGGTCTTACCGATGGTGACAAAGACCGAAAGGGTAGTGACCGATCTTGCCGATGGTGATAAGGGTCGAAAGGATGTTCGGTCTTACCGATGGTGACAAGGATCGAAAGGGTAGCGACCGATCTTGCCGATGGTGACAAGGGTCGAAAGGATGGCCGGTCTTACCGATGGTGACAAGGGCCGAAAGGGGTAGCGACCGATCTTGCCGATGGTGACAAGGGCCGAAAGGGGTAGCGACCGATCTTGTCGATGGTGACAAGGGCCGAAAGGGGTAGCGACCGATCTTGCCGATGGTGACAAGGGTCTAAAAGGTTAGGTAGAAGTGGAATGACGAATGAGGGTGACCTCGTTACTGCATCATCATTTCATTCATTTTTTTATTATCATTTTTTATCACATTACCGACTCAAGCACCCTTTCAGGTTTTCACCGAAGTCAGCCCCCTCTTGCTTTTGCCCACGCGCCCTTTCAGGTTTTCACGTGGCGGGGTACCCGATGTTGTCTGCAACGCCCTTTCTGGTTTTGCCACAGTTGGGTTATAGCCATTTTTGCTCTTGTCCTAGTTTAGGAACAAGACCGGCGGGGTATCTGTATTTTTAACCCCATTTTTGTTTCTTTTCTTTTCTTTTTTTATTTTTTCGTACTTCGCGGAGAATCCGGAACATGGGAGAGCTTGTTCGTTGAAATGCCGACCGGCTTTGCCGATGATGACAAGGGTCGGACCCCGGTTTAGTTCGTCGACATTGGTTAAAAGCCGAAGCAAAGGCTATATAGTTCTTAACGGGGACGAAAGGTCCAAGTTAAAGGATAGAGATCGACCGGTCTCGCCGATGATGACGAGGGTCGAACACGGGTTTGTTCATCGACATGGGTTACTTCTTGAAGCAAAGGTATGTTCGTTAACAAGGATGAAAGGTCTGAGTTAAAGGATAGAGATCGACCGATCTTGTCGATGATGACGAGGGTCGAACCTGGATTTTTTCATCGACATGGGTTACATATCGAAGCAAAGGTGTGTTCATTAACGGGGACGAAAGGTCCAAGTTAAAAAATAGAGATCGACCGATCTCGCCGATGATGACGAGGGTCGAACCTGGGTTTGTTCGTCAACATGGGTTACATGTCTAAGCAAAGGATATGTTCATTAATAGGGACGGAAGGTCCTAGTTAAAGATAGAGATCGGCCGATCTCGCCGATGATGACGAGGGTCGAACATGGGTTTGGTGGGAGATCTCCTGTGGGACTTTTGATGGTCGTCCCCTTTTTGGAGCCTCATTAGGAGGAGAGTAAAGAGGAACTTCTCTCTCATTTTTTTTTTAGCTTACCACTTTACTGACTTACGCATCCTTTCAGATTTTCACGTAAGCCAGCCCCCTCTTACTTTTGCACACGCGCCCTTTCGGGTTTTCACGTGGCGGGGTACCCAATTTTGCCTGCAACGCCCTTTCGTATTTTCGCCACAGTCGGGTCATAGCCATTCTTGCCCTTGTCTTGGTTTAGGAACAAGGCCGACGGGGTATCTCTATTTTTAACCCCATTTTCTTTTCTTCTTCTTTTTTTTGCTCATATAACAGAAGGGCGTTGAGAGAGTCGGCTAGGACACGAAGTCTCGCACCAAGAAAGAGGGTTTATTCGTCAACAAGGAGACAATGCATACGCAAGGGATAGATTCGTGCCGATTCTAGCGTAAGGCCCGTAATGGAAATGTTGTATAAAGGTCGGCTAGGACACAAAGTCTTGCGCCGAGAAAAGGGGTTTATTTGTCAGCAAGGAAACAATGTTGACGCAAGGGATAGATTCGTGCCGATTCGAGCGTAAGGCCCGCAATGGCAATGTTGTATAAAGGTCAGCTAGGATACGAAGTCTTGCGCCGAGAAAAGAGGTTTATTAGTCAACAAGGAGACAATGCTGACGCAAGGGATAGATTCATACCGATTCGAGCGTAAGGCCCGCAATGGCAATGTTGTATAAAGGTCGGCTAGGACACGAAGTCTTGCGTCGAGAAAAGGGGTTTATTCGTCAGCAAGGAAACAATGCTGACGCAAGGGATAGATTCGTGCCGATTCGAGCGTAAGGCCCGCCATGGCAATGTTGTTTATTATATGCGAACTCGGTCAGGGCAGAGTGCCACTAGCCCGAGGCGTGGGTAGCTCGATCAGGGCGGAGTGCCACTAGACCAAGGTAAGGGTTGTAGTGTCCCCTGTGGTTCTGGAGTTTTGATGATGACAAATATTATGTCTCATTATGTTTACATCCTTGATGATATAATCCTGTTGTATTATGAGAAACTGTCAGAACAGGTTTAAGGATGAAGTCAACCCAAGTCAAAGTCAAATCATGACAGGTAAGGTTAATGCTCAGATCAGGTAATGCTCTGTTTACTCTCAGATCTGTATGCCTTATGCCTTATGCCTTGATGATGTTTTAACTAATGTGCATAAATTGTTCTGTACATCATCAGTGCATTTTCAAGTCTATACACTCCATTGCCTTGCTACATTGCTGCCTTGCTGCATTGCACGCCATATAGTCTATACATTCTTTGCTGCAACGTTTGCACATCATGCACTAGCAAGTCTGCACATTGTCACAAGTCTACACATTACAGTTTGTTCGTGTGCATCGTCTCATGTTGCATCATCTCAGCAAGTCTATACATTGGACTTGAGCACATAGGAAGTCTGTACATCATCCAGTGCATTGCATGCATCGTTCATGAAGTCTGTACATCGAGCAAGTCTGTACATCGGACTAGTCTGCATCGGCTAAGTCTATACATCATCCGTCTCACTTAGCGTCTCATGCATATGCTAAGTCTATACATTGCAGCATGCATTGTCTCCAAGTCTGTACAGCGTCTAGCGTCTCATGCAAAGTCTGTACACTGCATTGGTTGTATAGACTTGGAGCTGAAGTCTGCACATTGCTTTCTTTACCTACGCTCAAAGCCTGTACATTGTCTTCATGGCATCGCAAGTCTATACATTGACTGTGCATTCATTTGTCTGGCTGCAGAACACTAAGTCTATACAGTCAACTATGCTCGGAATTTGACGCCCATCAACAGTGGCGTCACTTCTAAAACTGACGCATAGGAAAGAGGCGTCTTTTTGTTGAGCATCAATTTAACAAAGTCTAGACATCGTCTGGTTGCATATCGCATAGTCTGTATATGATGCATTATGTTCCCATGCTTTAACACTAGGCATTGCAAAGTATGTACATTAGATGCACATTGCTATAGCACGCATGCAGAGTCTAGACAATCATGAGCAAGTCTATACATCGTGTTGCATGTACGCATTCAGGTCTATACAATGCATCGTCTCATGCATCATTTTTCAAGTCTATGCATTGTAAGACCAAGTCTATACATTACATGCAGGTAAAGTCTGTACAGCCCATGCTCAGGCTAAGTCTGTACAGAGTCCTGTTTCATCGCATGGGCATTTCATCAAGTCTATACATTTGTTGCATGCTTGAACATCAGTCAAGTCTATACATTGATCTGTGCATCACTATACTCAAGACACTAAGTCTGTACAGAGCTCGCAAAGTCTGTACATTCCTTAGCGTCTTGTGCATGCATCGTTTAGCAAGTATGTACATCGTGCGTCTGTCCAAGGCATATTACAAAGTCTATACTTTGTTGAAAGTCTGTACAGTGTCTCACATATGCAAAGTCTGTACATTGGTGGCTAAGTCTATACATCGCCACATTGTTCATGCATCATCTCTCAAGCCTGTACAGCCTGTGTCTGCATCAGTTCATAAGTCTATACATTGTCTGCTGCACAAACACTAAGTCTACACATTGTAGCATGCACGAACAAACAGAGTCTGTACACACTTCAGTACTTAAAATCTGAACATCCTTCAGTGAAGACTGTACACACTTCAGTGCATATGTGCATCTCCTTCAAGACAAAGTCTGTACACTCTTTATCTCTAAGTCTATACATTCTATTGCATATGCATCTTTCATACTAAGTCTGTACACGGCGGTCTTGAGTTACCCAGCAAGTCTGTACATCTCTCTAATATATTCTCTTATGACTGTGTGACATGTATATCCTTCGAGAAGAAAGATGTCTTGGCACGTGATCTGAGGTTGACACCTGGCACGTGATCCGAGGACAAAGAGGGCACAAGCCCTGCACACGCCCTAGCCGCTGCTGGTATAAATATGGAGCTTCTTCCATTAGAAGAAGACTGATCAAGGAAGAGTGATCGAAGCAGAGGCAGAGAGCAAAAAAAAATAGAAGAAGAAAAAGGAGAGAGCAGCAGCAGAGAGGCTGAAAGCAGAAGAAGAAAAAGAAAAAGAGATTGTGATCGAGAGTGAGATCGAGAGTGAAGAAGAAGAAGAATAGTGTGAGCCTGATACTGAGAAGAAGAAGGGAGAGAGAGAGAGTTCGTGGAGAAGAAGAAAGAAGCCTTCATTAAAGATTTGTCTGTCTGGCAATTGGATCAAATCCAAACCAGATTTGCTCCTGCGAGAGCTACTTTGTGTGTCTCATTTCCAGCTTTACGTTGCTGTGTTTTTTCTTGTGTTTGTTTTTATTTTGCTCTTTCCATCTGTTCACCTTGTCCTTCCGATTCCCTTGTTTGGGATCGGGGTTCCTCCTGTGGTCTCAGGAGAAGGGAGACTTGTTCTCCGGTTTGCTAGTGACTATGTGTCACTAGTGGTTCCCTCCGGTTGGGAGGAAGAGAGGTCCGTGACCTCTAGTTTGCAAGTGACTGGGAGTCACTTGTGGGTTTGCTCTAGGTTTCAGAGGAAGGGAGACTTGGGTCTCCGGTTGCAGGTAGTGGTTGCTACCTGTGGGTTCCCTCCTGGTCTGGAGGAAGAGAGACTTCGTCTCTGGTTGCTAGTGACTGTGAGTCACTGGTGTTTTCCCTCCGGTTGGGAGGAAGAGGGGAGGTTGTTCCCCTGGTCAAGCTGTTTGGCAGCACTTGTTTGCAGACTAAGTCTGCGGTTCTAGCTTGTGCTAGTGGAAGCCTCACTCCGGTTTGGAGTGAGGGGTGGACGTAGGTATGTGGACCGAATCACCTAAAAACTCTATTGTGCCGTGGTTTGCCTTGTGCGTTTTTCCCTTGTCTTCTACCTCTTTCACAGGTTGTATGAACATTCTTGTTTCGATCTGCAGTGACCTTGAGTGTTACATATTTTGCTAAGTGAGTCTGGTTTGCATAGTTCTATCTTCGGCATTAGACTTGATCAGGTTCCACCAGTATAGTTAGCAGCTCAACTGATTGATCAAATGTTTATTTGAGCTCTATAGTTTTTATTCCGCAACTGTGTCTAGCAGCATGCTTATTGTTTTTAATTTGGGCAATATTTTTAAAGGGGATACATTCACCCCCCCCCCCTCTGTATCCATCGCACCGTCTTAACAATTGGTATCAGAGCAGGTTGTCTGCATAGTAGGTCCAGCGACCTGCAGATCCGATCATGCTGTCTTGATGCTATCTCACTTTTGGTGCATGATTATTCCTGTTGCATTTATCTGACCTATTTCCATGGGTGATCCACCGATTTTCAACGGCTCTAATTTTAATGTGTGGTTTGTCAGTCTGCGCAAATATGTTATATCAGTTAATCCTGACCTGTGGAAGTTAATTTCACAAGGTCCTCACACATTACCAAAGAAAGTGTCCAAATGGACCAACAGCCATAGATCAAAGGATGGAGAAAATCAGAAAGCTTTCAATCTGATGAAAGTAGCTACTGACAAAGCCTTACATTGTTGCCTTTATGATTGCAGGTCAGCTAAACACATCCTAGATAAGCTGAAGCTAACTCACAGGATAAATGAGGACAGCTGCATGATGGCTAACAGAAGTAATCAAAGTGACAGTCAAAATGAAGAAGAGGATGATGATGAGGTAAACCTCTTCGAGAATTTTTCTTTAGATGATTGGGAGAATGCATATGCTGAGTTGCTTGAATCTCATGAACAATTAAGAAAATAATACAAGAACTTGAAAAAGAAAAGTGATCAGGGTAGTTCAAGTTCACCATGTGAAAATTGTTCAAATATGAAGCAATCTCATGATGCATGTTTGTCTGATATCCATATGCATAAAAATCAGAATGAAAAATTGATGAAAGAATTTGAATGTGTTAGCTCTGAATTGGCTGTTCTGAAATCTGAAAATGAATGTCTTAGGAAACAATGTGAAAAACTCCAGGCTCAAACAATATGTTCTAGTAAATCTTCTTGCAATGAATGTGCATTCTTGAAGGAATTGATTGAAGACTTAGACTCTGATGATAATATACAGAAGAACTTAATCACTTCCTTGAAGGAAGAAAATGATTCATTGCTGACTCAGAAGAAGGAAACTGATAAATTACAAGATAAGCCGATTGAAGAAAATATTTATCTGAAGGAACAAAACAAAAGGCTAATGGTTCTTAACACTGTTTTCTCTGAAAAATGGCTGACGATTAAAAAAGGGAAATCTATCTTGAAAGAAAATGAAGTGAATATTGAATTCAAATTGACACATGAAAATGAGACTCTGAAGAGTCTAAATGATGAATTACAAAATCAAGTCATTTCGTGTGAAGACTACATTGTGTCTTTGGAGAGAGAAATTGAAGATAAAAAAAACTCCCTGTCAAAATTTGTTAAGGGAAGAGACAATTTGAATAAGCTCCTTGGAGTGAATGTGAATTTTCAGAAGGAGGGACTGGGTTACAATCCAGTCATGAAGAAGGCTGAGAAGGTTGTTGGAGACAAATTGAAAACTGTTTTTGTTAGATGTTCATAACAAGAAAAGCCTTCTACCTCATCTTCACCTCAGTATAAAAATCAGAAAGAGACTGAAAAATAGAAAATAAATAAAAAGGATTCTTCAGTGCATGCTGATCACAGTCCTCACACACACTCACATGCATCTAGAAAGAAAATGATCTGTCACTACTGTCACAAATTTGGACAGCTGATGCATGAGTGTAACTTGATGGAAAAGGATGACCTAGCTGCTGTACAAAACAATCAGGGTAGAAAGCATGTCTTTAGGGAAAAGAAAATTCATTGTTATAATTGTGAAAAAACAAGACATGTTGCTGCACAATGCTGGTTAGGTTCTCATAGAAAAACCTTCTCTATCTACTCTCATTGTGGAAAATATGGCCATACAGTCAAGGACTGTTGGCATGCTCAGGGAAAAATATTTTCTCAAAATATAAAATTCCCTGCAAATAGAAATATTTTTGGTAGGAATAAATTTACATTTAAAAGAAAGATTTCTACATGTTTTGAATGTGGAAAACCTGGCCACCGAGCTTCTGAATGCTGGTTGGCACGATATGGAAAATAGTATGATCATGCAAATAACAAAAATTTTCATGATAATGCACAGAGATTCCATGCTAACAATGATGTGCATAAAAAGAATTCAAGATCTGCTATTTGATGTCATTACTGTGGAGCCTTTGGGCACTCCATGAGTGAGTGTAATATAATGAAGTCTGATGACTTACATGCCCAAAGATTATGGAAAGTACCTATCAGAGGTGTCACTAACAATGTAGGACCCAAGAAGTCTAGGGTACCTAGAAACACAAAATGAGATCTGTGTTTTGCAGGTATGCCTTGGGGATGAGGAATAAAAGGGGGTCAAATAAACCAAGGCATCCAAAGTTTGGTAAAACCCCAACTCTGCTGTTTAAATGCTTGTTCACCTAAATTTTTCTTTTAGCTGAACATCATGCTTAATATGTCAATTAAGATCTCATGCATACATGTCCATAACTGCATCTGCCATTTACATTTTTTTTTGATCATGCACTTGCTGGGTGATCTGTGCATGCATGAGATTAAAAGGTTGTCTGCATTTGATGCATACATATGCCAATTGCAGTTGTTTGATATTTGTTAAAATGTATAATCACTGAAAATAAATTGCATTCTGAAAAATCTGAAAAGCTGAATTGAATGAATATATTGCTTGGACGATGTCTCATGCTTAAAAATGTTCACCTGCACATTTGAAATGCACATGCATTCATAATTGCATATAAGTAGCATATTGTCAGCTTAAGATGCATATAGAATGCATCTGCATTGCATTGTCATGCATGACTCTTGGTATATAAATAGTGAGATACTAAAGGGCAGATGATTTCTGTCTGGAAGTGCTTGCTATGTGTGAGGTGGTCTTTAGACCGAATCCTCCGGATGTTCATAGGTTAGTGTTGCATGAAGA
Source organism: Amorphophallus konjac (assembly GCA_022559845.1). Classification (NCBI taxonomy): domain Eukaryota; kingdom Viridiplantae; phylum Streptophyta; class Magnoliopsida; order Alismatales; family Araceae; genus Amorphophallus; species Amorphophallus konjac. The sequence continues at coordinate 32,275,806 of CM040125.1, forward strand.
GCAGTCTAAATGTTCATGTGATCATTGCATATATTACATGCTGTCAGCTCACTGCACTTGCATTTACTGGTTAGAAGTGTCGACACCTTGAGTGCAAGCTCATGCATACAGTTAGGGGGAGCATTATTCATATTCTTCAAATCGCATCTGACCCATGCATCACAACACATTTCAGCTTCCTGCTTCAACTATTATCAGCCATTTTTACTCACCCTATCCATTGGTATCTATTGAATTCGCTGCTCCTTAAATTGATTCTGCCTTCCCTGAAAATTCAGAAAGACTTCTCTGTGCATATCCTGATCATAAATCTGAAAAAAACTTAAAGAGGAATCTTCTATTATATAGGACTATGAATGTCTTATACTTTCAGCCGGTTGAAGTTTCATGTATGTTTTGTGTTTGTTTATGAACATATCTTAAAAATATCTGAGTTAGTCTTAATAAACTTTAACCAACATTTTCATATTGTGTTCTTTAAACTCTTATGAATTCTGAAAATTCTGAAATCATGATATTCCTTGATTGATATGTATGAAATTAGTATTGTTTTTAAACATCTGAAAATTTGGAACATGTCTAAGGGTAAATCTTATCAGAGCAATGACTTTGGTCACTGAGAAACCATGTCCAAATGACTGTGTCATGAGGTGCCATAGTTAACTTTGCTTAAGAATGATTAATAATCTGGCAAAGCAATGGCATGCACACTGAGAAATACATCTCACTCATCAAAGAAATGATTTGTAGTGTGTCATGAAGTGTAAATGCTATCTCTGTTCCTATGAAGCATGACAGTTAGTCCTTCCAAGTGCTTAGGGATACTGGCGTCTAAACAACGTGTATCCTCTAGTTACAAGGGTGTACTAAACTCAAGTGCTCATGAAGAATGTTATGAAAATTATTGTTGATCTAGTGTATCATTTGAAAATGAGTGCAAAAGAAATATTCTATTGGAACCCTTGACAGAAACAAATGTTTTCTTATGTGTTTAACTTCATTACTATTGATTGCATCTCTTAAAGGAATCTTTGAAATTGAGTGAGTAAGAAATAAGACGTTCAATATGAAAGCAAGGTTCACTTTTATTAAAACTGATTTCAGATATGAGTACAGAAATCTTATGAACAAGCCTTACATACATCATATTCGGATCTGACTTGTCAATGAAGATCATTCATAGATCTCTATAATAGAAGAGTCTGAAATACCTGTTTAATCAGATTTATGAAATTGATATCCCATTGAAAACCTTTCTCATTCATTCTAAGTGCTTACTTTCTCATATTGGACTCCATTATTTTAGACCTAACTGTTGACTTCTTTATGTCATGAGCTTCATTCCAATCACTGTCCATCTAAGGGGGAGAATTTTTTGCATGTCCCTGTCGTTCAATGTTCATTCAGGAGAGTATCTTGTCAGGGGGAGTTTTTGATGACTGTAACTCAGCATTGCATAATAGCTACTATATCATCTCCTTCAACAGTCAATGATCATTCCATTCTTTTTGATGTTGTCAAAGGGGGAGAACTTTTGTGAGTCATCATTTGCATCACATCATGCACTTGCATCACATGGTGTTTTACATGCTCACTTTTGACTGAACTATTCTGTGTGGTGCATGTTCATGAACTGTCATATGGTATTTCATAATCATCATGATGAATCTATTGCAATGACTCATAATATTGCCATCATCAAAAAGGGGGAGATTGTAGTGTCCCCTATGGTTCTAGAGTTTTGATGATGATAAATATTATGCCTCATTATGTTTACATCCTTGATGATATAATCCTGTTGTATTATGAGAAACTGTCAGAACAGGTTTAAGGATGAAGTCAACCCAAGTCAAAGTCAAATCATGACAGGTAAGGTTAATGCTCAGATCAGGTAATGCTCTGTCTACTCTCAGATCTGTATGCCTTATGCCTTGATGATGTTTTAACTGATGTGCATAAATTGTTCAGTACATCATCAGTGCATTTTCAAGTCTATACACTCCACTGCCTTGCTGCATTGCTGCCTTGCTGCATTGCACGCCATATAGTCTATACATTCTTTGCTGCAACGTTTGCACATCATGCACTAGCAAGTCTGCACATTGTCACAAGTCTACACATTGCAGTCTGTTCGTGTGCATCATCTCATGTTGCATCATCTCAGCAAGTCTATACATTAGACTTGAGCATATAGGAAGTCTGTACATCGTCCAGTGCATTGCATGCATCGTTCATGAAGTCTGTACATCGAGCAAGTCTGTACATCGGACTAGTCTGCATCGGCTAAGTCTATACATCATCCATCTCACTTAGCGTATCATGCATATGCTAAGTCTATACATTGCAGCATGCATTGTCTCCAAGTCTGTACAGCGTCTAGCGTCTCATGCAAAGTCTGTACACTGCATTGGTTGTATAGACTTAGAGCTGAAGTCTGCACATTACTGTCTTTACCGATGCTCAAAGTCTGTACATTGTCTTCATGGCATCGCAAGTCTATACATTGACTGTGCATTCATTTATCTGGCTGCAGAACACTAAGCCTATACAGTCAACTATGCTCGGAATTTGACGCCCATCAACAGTGGCGTCACTTCTGAAATTGACGCCTAGGAAAGAGGCATCTTTTTGTTGAGCATCAATTTAACAAAGTCTAGACATCGTCTGGTTGCATATCGCATAGTCTGTATATGATGCATTGTGTTCCCATGCTTTAACACTAGGCATTGCAAAGTATGTACATTAGTTGCACATTGCTATAGCACGCATGCAGAGTCTAGACAGTCATGAGCAAGTCTACACATCGTGTTGCATGCACGCATTCAGGTCTATACAATGCATCGTCTCATGCATCGTCTTTCAAGTCTATGCATTGTAAGACCAAGTCTATACATTGCATGCAGGTAAAGTCTGTACAGCCCATGCTCAGGCTAAGTCTGTACAGAGTCCTGTTTCATCGCATGGACATTTCACCAAGTCTATACATTTGTTGCATGCCTGAACATCAGTCAAGTCTATACATTGATCTGTGCATCACTATACTCAAGACACTAAGTCTATACAGAGCTCGCAAAGTCTGTACATTCCTGTTTGCGACCTTTTTTTTTTCTCTCTTTGTTCGCGTATGGATCAGCCATTTGACTAACTGGTAATCAACTGACTGATTGACGACGCGGGCGTGCCAGTCACAAGAGTGACGATTTTATTATGCGCTCATTCTGACCCATGTCGGGTGAATGTGAGGTTCGGTCGGGACCAGCAGTCCGCCATACCATAAAGGTTATGGCGTTAATTACATCCCCCACGAGGAGGGAACACCTTTGATTAATTGCCAAGATATCGGGCTGTCAAAGCTAGAATAAAGGATACAGAGCATGCGAGTGATCGTGCAAGATGCTACGATTAACTACACACGATTTATTAGGGTGGACCCTGGTACATGGCGGAGGACTTAGGCTCGAAGGCCACCTTCACGCGTAACAAAGCCCCCAATCAGGCGTAACCTGACCTTCTGGCAATGTTATTTGATATACCAAGGATGCACCTATTTAGGCATGCAATAATGCGATATGAAAGCTTGGACTAAGGCATGACGACAAGATTCGAGGCATATCAATTCGAGCTTGAACATGCTAATTTATCTAGTTTATTTGGTCAAGGAGCTTGTGTCCCTCTATGATTAGCATAGGAAATCATCCCATGAGTGGAAAAAGGGTTGGAATGACGCGACGACACGATTCGGAACGAAACCGGTGCAGTGCATGCGAAGAAGGGGGCTAAAACGCTTGAAACGGTGCCCTGAAACGTAGGTAAAAGGCTTAAAACGGTGCCAGAACCGTAGGTAAAGGGGAAAACCCCTGTTAAAACGGCGCGGCTGGCTGGGGCGTGCCGGAAAGGGCACGCCGTTTTAAGGTGTTATCGCGCACGAACACGCCGATTTCACCCGATTTCGTGGAAACAGGAGCTTCGTTAGTTTATTCATGGATATATATATATATATACATAAAAAAAGGGTTTTGGAGGATTTTGAGAATTCATTGGGTTGATTATTCATCGGATTGGTCCCAAGTCATCCAAAGGTCAAATCACGGGCTCGCGCGAGGTCCGGACTCGAGCGCGGTGATTGTTCCGAGTTTAAACACGTTCGAGCCGGAATTTCGACAGCATCTCCCCATCCCAAAGGATTATCGGGGAGACGCGGGGAATACTCACGTGGCGGAGTAAACCCCTAAAAGCCGGGTGGCGCAACGGCGGCCGACAGACCCAAACGGATAGGAAGACCCCGAGAGCTAGCCTGCTAGGGGTACCGAGTCCGTGGGTAACAGTGAGTTAGTGAGGTGACTCGATACGGGAGCGAAAACCCCGAGGGCTAGCCTACGAGGGGCACGCGACCCGAGTCACCACAACACTCAAATCGGGATGATCGATTAGAGAAGGAAACCCCGAGGGCCAGCCTACGAGGGGCACACGCATCTCACGGCCACCACAAAGTCCATTAGGGACTATGGATTTGAGATGTCGGGATTAACCTGTTTACTATTCACTCATTAATCCATAGGAGATTCGTCACTACTGGACGGTCCCCGGTGGACAGAGTGTTATCACAACGGAACAGTGGGGGATGTTCCCCCTCCCCGGGTTACCGATCCACACTAATGAAACAGTAGAACGGAGCAGTGAGATCATTCGCATAACCAGCAGGCCAAAACTAATGCCTGTAGATATACATATGTTCATGAATGTGCACGTTCACAAATCAAAGAAATATTCATCAAGGAATGTTCAAAAAATAATAACGGGAATGTGGGGACGCCCTTATTTCCCTCTATTCATGGTCGAGAACAGAAAGGGTATTAGGAGGGCGGCCCAGACAGGTTGAAGGAACCCACGTATTGACCCACCTCACACGGTGAAAATTCCTAGCATTCGATCAGAAGAGAAAAACACCCCCGGGGAGGGGAATCGATGTAGCCCTTGCCATAGCAGGGCATAAAGCGTCGGGAAGACGGAACAGAAGTAAGATCATTCAGCCAAAGGAATGCACAATGCTTTGCGTTCATCCTCCACGGCACCGGCATCATTGTCGGACGTCGCTTCACCGGCTACAGGGAAGAAGAGGAAACAAAAAAAAAAGATCTATAGGAAAAGGAAAGCAGCATTCATTCATGATATAAGCAACAGGGCAAGGAAGTGCACAGAGCAACGTTTCGGCGCCGGCGTTGTCGCCCGGCCGCCGTTTTCATTAATATAAGGGACTCGGTGCAAGCAGAGAGGAAGAATAGAGATGTTGGTGAAGGAGGGGAGGTCAGGCTCATATCATCGCCCCTCCCCTCACTCACTTACATTGTTTAGAGAGAACCGAAGATAGAACAAAAAGGGGGAATCCGCCGAGAGAAAACACGGGGAACCCACCTAAGTAAATGAGAAACGGATGATCTCCTTCTTCGACTCCGGGAAGCTCGGGTGGAGCAGGGTGGCGGCCGTCGAGAGGCTCAGACGGAGGTTTCTGTCGACAGAAGAAAACCCTCCGATCCCTCTCTCTGGACCCCTCTCCTCTCTTTCTAATTCTCTTTTTTTTTCTTTTGATTCCGCCCCTTCCTCTCTTCCTCTCTTCTATTGCCTTCTCCCTTTCTGGATCGGATCTCTTCTTTTTTCGGCCGAAGGCAGGCTGTATATATATAGCTTTTGTTAATCCGGCGCCCCAGGAAGGGGCGCGCCGGATTTGATGGCGCCAGGAAGAAGCCCCGGTTGGCTTTTGCGCGCCGGTTCGACGGCGCCGGGGAAGACATCCCCTATTGTTCTTGGCGCGCCGGTTTGACGGCGCCGTTTTAACCTGTTCACTTGGCGTATCCAGTCCGGTGGGCTCGGCGATGATTCCGGAAGCTCCCGTTGACTGTTCCTCTCGCCCTGGCCATCGAAGGGCCTTGACGGGGTGTTGACGAAGCTCTTGATACGACGAACGGCCTTAATCAAGACTTCGTGTGTGTCTGGTCCGAGCACACGGGTGTCCTGCTGATACAGCCTTCGGCACTGTGATTTGTGCTTCTGGCTGAGACGGACTCGTGCTCGAAGCTTCCTTGCAGGATGACGTTACATCCTAGACAATTCCACCTTGAACAGTGATCAATGGGCCACTAACGGGCCCACTATAGCGAGAAGCCGAACCCGTGTCGGGTAATCGGGGCCTTCTACTGACAGAACCTCCGACCCCTTGTTGCGGATGGCCAAGGACATTCTTCCTCCTTAGGAGAGTCATAAGGTAGACCGTCGTCCTTGGTCGGGCGACGGATGTGGGGTAGCGGCATGACGGAGTCGATGTCGGATCATTGGGCAGGCTTGATCGCGCTGCCGGTTGGTTGTGGGTTCGTTTCGACTCTCCTGAGGTAAAATCCTCGGTGCTCATTTCAAGGCGACTTGGGGCCCTGTCAGCTTGAAGGGTCTTTGATAAGGTGGTCTTCATCGGCTTCTGTGCTTCAGTGGGCCGTATCATTCATCTTTGCGGCTCGGTCACCGAAGGATTATATTTTGAGTGCCAACAAATGCCCCCCAGACGTAGGCGGTGCAAGTGAGGCAGGAATGTAGCAAGGCCTACGGATGAGCTTCGTTCGGTGACAGAGACTCGAACGGCACTTAATTCCGGCTTCGGACGCTAATCCGGCGAGGCAGGAGACTTGTATGGCGCCATTTAAAACGGCGTGGCATTTGTTAAGGTTAAAACGGCGCTGTCCAATCCGGCGTGGCCCTGAGCTTCGGAGGTTAAAACGGTGCCGTCTTTACGACGCGCAAATTGCTTAAAACGGCGCGCCCCGGGGCGCGCCGTTTTAACATGGGTGGAGCCCCCCAATATATTAGCTTCTTCTTCGTTTTTTCTTCACAGAAGCTCATTTGTGAAAATCTCTTGTCTCTCCTCCCTTTCTCCTCTCCCCGCGGCGCCGAGTGGCTCTTGGTTTCGGGCGATTTCGCCTGCGAGCGGGTGAGTTGAGTGTTGCTGTGCTTTGGGTTTTGAACCCGTTCTTCGGGCCCCGGGAGGCTCTTTATAGGACTTGTCCTCGGAGCTAGATCCCTCGGGTGTCCCCTTTGGCCTAGGCCTAATGGCTATGGCTGCTTTTAGGGGCTGCTCCCTTTGTGGACGGTTTCCGCTTTCTTTTTGGCAAACCCTTGAGCTGAGGAGATGCTGTCGAAATTTTGTCAGAAATATTGTTTCGATCAACTGATTTCTGACTTTTGTTTGTTCTTTTTCGGGTGCTGTTTTGCAGATAACATGGCCTCCGGCTCTTCTTCCTCTGCATCCCGGGTCGCCGTGACATGGGGGAATGTCCATTCCCTTGATCGGGGGCTTCGACATGTAGCCGTGGTGGCTGAGTCTTTGGACTCAGAAACCAACATCGTCGACACCGGCCGTTTATTGATTCTTGACGGCAACCACTTCAGGTATGACTGAGGGGACGACATCAGACGGGACCATCCCAAAGATAAGCACCTGATGGCGTTACTTGAGCGCTTCAACCTTGGCGGGAAGCGTGATTTAATTCTGGTCCGCAGAGCTGAAGGAGCGCTACTGGCGGAGCGAGACAGCCTGACTGAGTCAGTCACCTATGGTATGCCCATGTACATCCCCGGGGAGCCCAGGAAATGGGGGGCCGTGCTCGAAGTGCAGGAATTATCCCCCGAGGCCGGGATGTTGACGAGAGCGCCGCAGTATACACCAGCTCGCTGGAATGAAACCGCCGGCCGCGTTGACATGGAGAAGCCCGTATATGGTCTATTCCTCGCACCGCTCCATTGGGGATACCGGGATGAGCCTTTTCTTTTGGACTGCTTAGCGGTCCGGTTCAAACATCAGATTTCAGTGGGGTGGTTTGGAGAGCTCAAAGCCACCGATGCTCACGCCTTCAGACCGGGAGCGGTTGAATTTACAGACTTTGTGTTGCGGCAATACGCCCCCATCCTGGTGCACGCCGGAGTTTGTCAGAGCGTATACGCTTCCCGGTATAGATACTCGATCTCCCGAGGTCTATGTTGCGGGATGATTGAAGTCTTCTGCCCATAGTACAATACTTTCTACACTGTAGAAGGTGAGACTTCATTGGATCTATGGAGCCTTTCTCAGCTGAGCGGCCTGCCGATAGATGGAGAGCCGTATGAAGAAGTTTGCTTCTCAGACTGGCTGAAGGACCAGACGGATGGTGAAGGCAAATATTTCATGGGCTTCGCCTACCGTTATCTGATGAAGGCGTACCGCACCCTGCTGCGCCTGACACTTGACTCGCGGGAAGCGCGAAAACCTGGTGAGAAGAGACGGGTGCGGATGGGCACGTGGCTTCAATATTTCTTTGGTGGGGAGCAGCACTATGAGGACTTCCCCACAGTGGTTCCGACAGCGGTGGCGCGGAAGAAGAGGGCTCGACGCCAAGCAACATATCCTGCTGTCTCAGGGAGAGGGCGGCAGGCCGGCCCGAATCCCATGGGAGTTTACGCAGTTACACACTGTGCTGCGTACTTGACATATTGGCTTTGTTCATTCACCCTTCCTCAAGGAGACGAGACGGTGATCAGGCCGGAGGCAATTTACCCTGCCTGTTTGATGGCTTAGGGGCCGAAGCTGTCCCTGTGCCCTGTGGCTTTATGCCTCATATACAAGATGTTGGGGGACTTGCACAAGTCGCGCATTCCCAAAAATTCACGGACAGTTGGTCCCATCCACTTTTTTAATGCCTGGGTCTGCACCCTATTTCCCGAAGCAGCTCCCCAGTCAATGCAGTCAGATCGTCCTTTGCCGCGGATGATCGAATTTGCCAGTGCCGAACCATCCTCACTGGCGGATCAGCTTTTCGCCATTCGGGGGAAGTTGACTACAGTTCCAACAGATTCCCCTGGCATTCTGCATTTCTGGAGCTTGGCTGCCAGCTCTAGCCCTCTTGTCAACAGGATGCGGCAATGCCGATTATTTGAGACAGAGGAATTTATTCATCAGCTGACCGGGTCGAAGAGCACAAGGCCCATCTTGGAGCTGGAACTGGTTGAGTGGGCGCTGTCTATTCATCCTAGTGTCCTTGTCTTCAGGAAGAGCGGATTACTGTGGCTGGAGCCGTACTATCCCTTTCGTTTCAGCCGGAATTTTGGGTACGACCAGGAAATTCCTTCTTCCTCAGCCCAGTTCAATCTGCCGAATAGACATCGGGCTGGTCAGACGGCTATGGATGAAGCCCGCACATGGTGGGACTACTTCCATCGCCGAGAGGATGTATCATTCAGGGTGCCAACCCCGGCTCGTCTGCCCCGAGTGACTCCAGACTTCATCAAGTGGTGGAATGCACGAACGGGCTTTTATCAGAACTTCCGGAAGGACTGCTGGCATGCTGCCGAACGCCATTTTTTAGACTCCCAGCGGGAGCCCATTCTGGATGTTGATCCAGCCTACTTGAAGAGGCTGAAATCTTGGTCCAACACTGAGGTGATGGCATATGTAGAAGCCAGGAAAGGTGCAAAGGGCAAGTCATCCCGAGCCGACCCGAAGATGCCAGATATCCAGAGGGATGATTATATCAAGACTCTCTGGGGGCTGTGCCGGGTTAGCAGTGACCGGATGGCTCTTCAGACAATCCCCCTTCCGGTGGAAGAACCTCTTCCTAGTATGGCGAGCTGGCGCCCAGAAGTCGACCATTTTCATCCCTATCGGACCTTCATCGGGAGGGAAGACAGGCGGGCTGACTTGTATACCAACACCCCCTGGATATTCGCCCTGCTTCATTCTCATGGGCTTTCAATTGCCAGTCCGTTAGAAGCCATTCGGAGCCATCAGCTTCTAATATCCTTCAAGTATGTCGACGGCTGGGGATTCGACCACTTGAGCTTATATCATCACTTGTCCTCCTGTGGCCATGAAGATTTGGCACAACTGTCGGAGAAAAGTGAAACAATTGGTGATGTGTGCTGGCTGATCCGTGAGGCGGCTTCCCGGGACAAGGCGCCAGTATTGCTTTACTGGCCACTCAGTCCTCGATACACGGGGCTGCCAGGTAATGCTTGTTTTCTTCTTCAGCCCTGAAGCTGCTTCTTTTATAGTCAGTGTGCATCTTCTTACTCATGTGTTTTTGCAGCTCGCCTTTCTATGGAAGCGACCCGACACTGTAGGGAGTTGATATCTAAGGCGCAGAAGCCTTCATATTTTAATATTCCAGAGCCGGCTCCCACCACGACACCATTACCCCCTGGGGACTCGCGGAAGCGGACCAGGTCCCAGGTCAGGGAGGCCGTCAGTAGGGCTAAGAAAGCCAAGAGGGCAGAGTCCCATGCTACTCGGGCACGTCGGAGGAAGGCTGCTGAAGAGGAGTCCGTCGCTCCACCTCCTCGGGTTCCATCATTCTCCGAATTCGAGGCCGCATGGACGGAAAGGCCTAAGGGCGAAGGTGACTCCTTGTTCTTGTATTGGCTTATTTGCTTGTTTCGGCCGCCTGGGCTGACCATCTTTCTTTTCAGTAGCTGCCGGCACTATCCCCGTCGTTGTTGGGTTGGGGGCGGCATCCGGAGCTGCTGCTGAGGAGAGAGGGGAGGAAGCCCCCTTGACCTCTGTTGAGGGTGACTTGCCTTCACCGACACCCCATCGAGAAATAGAAGGTAATTTGCAGCTCGTCCGTAGAGCTCAGTGGCATGTTGTGTTTTCAGTCAAGTCCTGACTGTTTATTGTCCTTTGACTCTAGTCGACATTCGGCCCACACTGCTCCCTGAGGTCGGTGCCTCGGCAGGGGTCGTCATCGGAGAGTGAGGGCTTCCAAGGGACCAGCCCTCAGATATTCCGCCAACGGATGCTCCCGAGGCGGAGATCGCTGAGGAGGCTCTGGATAGAGGGCCTCCTCCTAGCAGCCTAGTTCCCGCTCAGGTACTTGAGGTTCGAGAGCAAGCAGAAGAGTCATCCTCTTCTGAACAGGTTGATTACGGTGGCGGCTCCGGCGATGACGAGGGGTTCCCGATGGCAGACACCGAGGCTGAGGACGCCGGGGCTTCTTCAGCTTATGAGAGCGACCTGCCAACATTTAGCCCTCCGAGGCTATTGGGAGCCGAGCACGGGCCATCCTACCCGACTGCAGGAGAAGGGCCAGAATCTTCAGGGGCGACTCTCGGAGGCCTGAATATAGTGCCGGTTGAGGTAGGAGGCATTCTGATTCCCGCTTGCAACACTTCTTTTGATTTTCAAGCCAGTTGGCTGATGTACATATATGGAATGTAGGCTGAGGTGGTACCGCCAGCTATAACGATCCGCATACCCCTTCCTGGCGCGGATGTGGGTCAGTCAGCCTTCCCACCTATTGTACGGCCCATTGCCCTACGGCTTCCACGGACCTATGCTGCTGCAGCGGTCTCAAAGGAGCCTGGCGTGACTGTCAAAGTTAGCGCTCCGACCGAGGTTGCAAGGGTTCAAACCTTGGCGACCGGTGCAGAATCATTGCTGTTGCCAAGTGGTCTTCCGGATATAAAAGCAGGAGAAATTATTACAAATGAGGCCGATGTCATTCAGACCTTGTCGGTCGTAGAGGGCTCTCCTCCTTTGGCGGCCGGTAAGACTACTCAAGAGGAGCAAGCGCCTTCCGTTGTCGATACAGCTGCTGTAGCCTCACCCCAAAGGGCGGGCAAGGAAGTTGTCACCATGGAGGCCCCTTTAGCTGCTACCGCTGCAATAATCGGGCCGGGTGTGGGCGTCGTGCAGACTATGCCGTCGACGTCCCTTGGGGTGGTCGATGACATTTGGGCCGAGATAGATAGCAGGGTAGACTTTCAGCTCCCCGAGACTTCGCCATTAGGCCTACAATTCTCTGGTGACATGGTATGGCAGTCTCTGGATAATCTCCAGCGAGCCATGTTAGCTTCTCCGGACCTGACCTATGTGCAGTTGAGGAGCTTGGTGGACCACCTCTCCCGGTCGTTATTAGCATTCGGCTGCGCCATGGATGATTGGACTCCGCGGGTTGTAATGCTATTAAAGCACGCCAACAGGCGGGAGTTCCTGAGCCGAGAGGTTTCTGATCAGCTGACGGCTGTGAAGCTGGAGAGAGCAGATTGTCGCACGGTTGCTTCTTCTTTGAGGGTGACCATGGAACAGCTGAGAAATGTTGCTGGCAACATCTCAGAACGTCGGCTGCTTCTCACGGCACGGGAGGCAGAGTTGCGCGCTGAACTTGCCGAGGTCGAAGCCGAACTGCAGGAAGGCGAGCGCCTCGAAGCCCAGTCAAGAGAGGAAGCTGATCTGGCCGAAGGACAACTTGCCTCTTTGGACGAGAAGTTATCGCAGCTGACAGCTACTGAAGCACGGTTGCAAGAATTGACCCGACACTCCTCACTGGGTCTCTTGGAGTTGGCAGATATTTTCCGGCGTCCTTTGCCGTAACCTTGATTCCTTCTCTCTTTTTTTTATCCAATCTTGCTCCTTTTTGTCTTCGGAGCTTATGTACTCCCGGGGGATGTCTCGGGCCAAAGAAATGTGTTCCGCCAATTCATATTAAATGAAAATATCTCTTTTTGTCGTCTCGATCACGACTTCTTTTCCTTCCCTCTTTTCTTTCTTCTGGCTGATCACCCGATCCTGGGGATACTTGTCGATGGCGCAGGAGAGCGCTCACGCCTTCAGGGAAGGGGTGAGGTGTTCGCTCCACCGCGACGTAGCCGTTCCCGGAATAGGGCCTTTGCCAATGTGGGACATAGGTAGCGTAGGTAGATGCACCTAGCGAATCTTGCCGCTGGTGATGAGAGGCGTGTGGTAGCCATTGACGTGGATCCACTGTAGACGCAATTATGCTTTGTTGGTCAATGAGGGCGGGAGGCCCAGGTTAGAGGGTAGTTGACCGGGCTTGTCGATGCTGACAAGGGTCGAGAAGGTAGACGGTCTTTCCGATGGTGACAAAAATCGGATAGGGTAGAGACCGATCTTGTCGATGGTGACAAGGGTCGAGAAGGTAGACGGTCTTGCTGATGGTGACAAAAACCGGATAGGGTAGCGACCGATCTTGCCGATGGTGACAAGGGTCGAAAAGGTAGACGGTCTTGCCGATGGTGACAAAAACCGAGTAAGGGTAGCGACCGATCTTGCCGATGATGACAAGGGTCGAAAAGGTAGACGGTCTTGCCGATGGTGACAAAAACCGAGTGAGGGTAGCGACCGATCTTGCCGATGGTGACAAGGGTCGAAAAGGTAGACGGTCTTACCGATGGTGACAAAAACCGAGTAAGGGTAGCGACCGATCTTGCCGATGATGACAAGGGTCGAAAAAGTAGACGGTCTTGCCGATGGTGACAAAAACCGAGTAAGGGTAGCGACCGATCTTGCCGATGATGACAAGGGTCGAAAAGGTAGACGGTCTTGCCGATGGTGACAAAAACTGAGTAAGGGTAGTGACCGATCTTGCCGATGATGACAGGGGTCGAAAAGGTAGACGGTCTTGCCGATGGTGATAAAAACCGAGTAAGGGTAGCGACCGATCTTGCCGATGATGACAAGGGTCGAAAAGGTAGACGGTCTTGCCGATGGTGACAAAAACTGAGTAAGGGTAGCGACCGATCTTGCCGATGATGACAAGGGTCGAAAAGGTAGACGGTCTTGCCGATGGTGACAAAAATCGAGTAAGGGTAGCGACCGATCTTGCCGATGATGACAAGGGTCGAAAAGGTAGACGGTCTTTCCGATAGTGACAAAAATCGAGTAAGGGTAGCGACCGATCTTGCCGATGGTGACAAGGGTCGAAACGGTAGACGGTCTTACCGATGGTGACAAAAATCGAGTAAGGGTAGCAACCGATCTTGCCGATGGTGACAAGGGTCGAAAAGGTAGACACTGGACGTGTATAAGTGGGATATCGGATGGAGACCCTCGCCCCGACCTCGTAAATGGCCTTTACGACGGAGGATGGTTCATCACTATTCATCATTCATTTTTATTCACATTACTGACCTAAGCGCCCTTTCGGGTTTTCACCGAGGCTAGCCCCCTCTTGCTTTTGCCCGCGCGCCCTTTCCGGTTTTCACGCGGCGGGGTACCCGATTTTGCCCGCGACGCCCTTTCGGGTTTTCGCCACAGCTGGGTTACGGCCATTTTTGCACTTGTCCTGGCATAGGAGCAAGTCTGGCGGGGTATCTCTATTTTTAACCCCATTTCTTTTCTTTCTTCTTTTTTTTTTTGATTCGGGATGCGGACAAACTGGACCGCGAAGATATTGACTGGCCTTGTCAATGATGACAAGGATCGAATCCTGTTTCGATTCGTCGACACTGGTTAGACATCGCAGCAAAGGACATGGTCTATTAATGAGGATGTAAGATCCGTGTCATGGGCAAAGATCGACCGATCTCGCCGACGATGACGAGGATCGAAAGTGGGTTTACTAGCAAGGACGGGATTGTTTAACAGGGACGTAAGGCCCAAGTTGAGAGTAGAGATCGGCCAATCTCGTCGAGGATGACGAGGGTCGAAGAGGGTTTGTTCATCGGCATATGCTATTGCCGAAACAAGGATGGGGTTGTCAACAGGGACGTAAGGTCCGAGTTGAGGGTAGAGATCGACCGATCTCGCCGATGACGACGAGGGTCGCAAAGAGTGTGTTAAAGGATTTCCAGCGGGACTTTGATAATTGTCCCTTTCGGAGTTTTATTGGGTGGAGAATAGGAGAGGCATTTGGAAATTACCACTTTACTGACTCAAGCGCCCTTTCGGGTTTTCGCCGAAGCCAGCCGCCTCTTGCTTTTGCCCGCGCGCCCTTTCGGGTTTTCACGCGGCGGGGTACCCGATTTTGCCTGCGACGCCCTTTCGGGTTTTCGCCACAGCCGGGTTATCGCCATTTTTGCACTTGTCCCGATATAAGAACAAGTCTGGCGGGGTATCTCTATTTTTAACCCCATTTTCTTTTCTTTCCTTTTTTGATTCCGGTATAGGGTGGGCTCGGTTAGGGCAGAATGCCACTAGACTGAGGTAAAGGTAGCTTGGTTAGAGCGGAATGCCGCTACCAAAGGGGAGGTAGCTTGATTAGGGTGGAATACCACTAACCAGGGATAAGTAGTTCGATTAGGGCGGAATGCCACTAACCAAGGCAAAGTAGCTCGATTAGGGCGAAATGCCTCTAATCAAGGAAAAGTAGCTCGATTAGGGCAGAATGCCGCTAACCAAGAAGAAAAATAGCTCGATTAGGGCGGAATGCCACTAATCAAGGAAATGTAGTTCGATTAGGGCGGAACGCCGCTAACCAAGGAAAAGTAGTTCGATTAGGGCGGAACGCCGCTAACCAAGGAAAAGTAGCTCGATTAGGGCGGAATGCCGCTAACCAAGGAAAAGTAGCTCGATTAGGGCGGGATGCCGCTAACCAAGGAAAAGTAGCTCGATTAGGGCGGAATGCCGCTAACCAAGGAAAAGTAGCTTGATTAGGGCGGAATGCCACTAACCAAGGAAAAGTAGCTCGATTAGGGCGGGATGTCGCTAACCAAGAGAAAGTAGCTCGATTAGGGTGGAATGCCGCTAACCAAGGAAAAGTAGCTTGAGTAGGGCGGAATGCCACTAACCAAGGAAAAGTAGTTTGATTAGGGCGGAATGCCGCTAGCCAAGGAAAAGTAGCTCGATTAGGGCGGAATGCCGCTAACCAAGGAAAAGTAGCTTGATTAGGGCGGAATGCCGCTAACCAAGGAAAAGTAGCTTGATTAGGGCGGAATGCCGCTAGCCAAGGAAAAGTAGCTCGATTAGGGCGGAATGCCGCTAACCAAGGAAAAGTAGCTCGATTAGGGCGGAATGCCGCTAACCAAGGAAAAGTAGCTCGATTAGGGCGGAATGCCACTAACCAAGGAAAAGTAGCTCGATTAGGCGAATGATAGGGCGGATAGGATGCCGCTAACCAAGGATAAGTGCATTCCGACCGATCACTCAGGGTGTGTCGGCTGCACTGCATAATACAGCTTAATGTGTTTTCCGTTGAGGGGAGAGAATTGGATGACTCCTTTGTGGTCTACAAGGACGTAGGCACCCCCTTCATATACTCGGCGGACGATATACGGTCCGACCCAGTTTTCGACCAGCTTCCCCTTGGGGTTAGAAGCCATCACTTCTCTTCTTTTGACCATTACCAGGTCTCCTTTCTTGAATTCTCGACCCTTGACTAGCTTGTCAAAAGCACGGGCCATGCGAGCTTGGTAGAGCTGGATGTTTTGCTGCGCCCGGAGGTGTTTTCCTTCGAGCTCAGCGAGCTCTTCCAATCTTCTTTCTGCATTGGTCTGCTCACCACTGACTAATCCGTGCTGGATGGCAACTCGCAATGAAGGAACTTCGAGTTCAATCGGCACTACAGCTTCCGACCCATAGACAAGGGAGAAACGTGAACAGCCGGTTGGGGTCTTGTAGACAGTACGATAAGCCCAAAGTGCTTCGTACATCCTTTCTTCCCAATCCTTTTTATTAGACTTGACAGTCTTTGCCAGTAGTGTGCACAAGGTCTTGTTAAAGTCTTCTGCTAGTCCATTGGCTTGAGGGTTGTAGGGGGACGATGTCCTCCAGTCAATTTTATATTTGTCAGCCAGCCGATAAATCTTCTGATTTCTAAAATGGCTGCCATTGTCAGAGATGATTCGGTTGGGGATCCCGAACCGAAATATTACATTCTGCCGAAAGAATCTTGCAACTAGTTCTCCCATCACATCTCTTAGTGCTATTGCTTCTGCCCATCTGGAGAAGTAGTCTGTAGCTACTAAGATGTATTTGCACCCTGATGAAGATGCTGGCAGTGGCCCTACCACGTCCGTGCCCCACTGAGCAAATGGCCAGCTTGGCAGGGTGGGATGCAGTGGCACCAGAGGTCTCCTTGCCACATTAGCATGTTCTTGACATTTCTGACAAGCTTTGGCAAACTTGCAGCAATCATCAAATATAGTGGGCCAATAGTAACCCAACTTCTTTATCTCAATTTTCATTTTCGGGCCAGCCTGGTGTGCTCCAACTGATCCTGCATGGACTTCCTGCCTCACCTGTCCTACTTCTGCTGAAGACAAGCAACGGAGTAGGACTTTCCTTCGGGCATCTGCCATAATTCGGAACAAGGTCCCGCTTCTCATCTCGTAAGAATCCTTGATCCTCAGGAGCTTAATTCTCTGTTCCTTTTCTTTTGGAAGTTGCTGGTGTTGAAACCAGCGTAGGAGATGCTCTCGCCAATCGGGCTGCTGAACCCCTTCGATGACTGCTACTTCCATTTCTTGTTCGTCGATCGGGACCTCTGTCACGCTGGGGACCTGTCGACGGTTGATCACTGTTACATTCAGGCTTGTGTCTGGCGGGACTACCAATGAACTAGCCAGCTTAGCGAGGGCATCCGCCTAAGCATTCCGGCCTCGGTTGATGTGCTTGATGCTGATGAAGTAAAATCTTGACATCAGGCGAGTTGCCAACTGGTGATAGGGGAGGAGCTCTTGCTTTCGCACCTCGAACTATCCCTCCAGCTGTCTTATAACTAGCATGGAGTCTCCGAATGCTTCCAGCATCTGAATTCCCATGGACAGAGCAATTTGCAACTCGATTATCAGGGCTTCATATTCTGCTTCATTGTTTGTGCATTGCTTGCTTATGGAACAGGATGTATATACCACTTCTCCTTCTGGGGATTTCAGGACTATGCCTGCTCCTGCTCTGACCCTGGCTGGCCCGGCGGCAGAGGTGTCAATTCTGGAAGCGCCATCAAAGTATAGTTGCCATAAGGAGGGCCGTACTTGTACGGCTTCTAAAGTTTCATCCTCAGGAAGCTCCGGCTCCAACGGGCAATCCCCGGGCACTGTGTGCTCAGCGAAGAAATCTGCAATGGCTTGGCCCTTGACGGCCTTGCGCGGCACGTAGGAGATGTCAAACTCCATAAGGATTACCGCCCATTTGCCCAGGCGGCCTTTGAGGGCCGGTTGAGGCATAATGTACTTCAAGGGATCCTCTTTGGATACCAAGCTGATTTCATGCGACAACATATAGTGTCGGAGCTTTTTAACTGCGAAGACCAGCGCCAGACAGATCTTCTCAATATAAGTATATTTTTCTTCAGTTCTGACCAGTCTCCGACTGAGGTAATAGAGGGCTTGTTCTTTCCCTTCTTCATTATTCTGGGCCAGCATTGCCCCCAGAGAATTGTGTGTAGCTGCTATATACAGTATCAATGGTTGCCCTTTCACCGGTGCGCCCAACACTGGAGGGGTTTTCAGGTAGTCTTTTAGCTTGTCGAAGGCTGCCTGGCAATCTTCATCCCAATAAAAGGGGACATCTTTCATCATCAACTTGTGAAAAGGCTGGCACCGCCCTGACAAATTGGAAATGAAACGCCGGATATAAGCCAAACGGCCCTGTAGTGATCTCAGCTCGGAGATGTTCCTTGGCGGAGGTAACCCCTGAATCGCCTTGATCTTTGCGGGGTCTATCTCGATTCCCCGATATCGGACGATGAAGCCCAAGAATTTTTCGCTCGACACTCCGAACGCACATTTCATAGGGTTCATTTTTAGCTCATGCTGCCTCAGCCTCTGAAAAATAATTCGGAGGTCTTGCAGATGATCTTCTTTTCTTCTGGTTTTGACCACCAGGTCATCTATGTAGCACTCGACCTTGTGGTAGAGTAGTTCATAAAAAAATTTGGTCATTACGCGCTGATAGGTTGCGCCAGCATTCTTTAGTCCAAATGGCATTCTCTTGTAATGATAAATGCCTTTAGGAGTTCGGAAAGCAGTATGGACTCGGTCGCGCTCCGCAATCCAAATCTGATTGTAGCCGGAAGACCCATCCATGAATGACAGGGCTTCATGGCCGGTTGTAGCATCAATCATGACCTCGGTTATTGGCACCGGGAAGTCATCTTTGGGGCAGGCTTTATTTAGATCTCGGAAGTCGACACATATCCAGATCTGTCCATTCTTCTTTTTCACGGGGACGATATTCGCCAGCCATGTGGTGTACTAGTTTTCTTCAACAAATCCCACGTCAATGTGCTTGTCGACTTCAGCACAAATTTGGGTGATGAGCTCTGGCCTCATGCGCCGCGGTGGTTGCTTCACCGGCTCGGCTTCAGGGTTGATTGCCAGCTCATGTTGTGAGATAGCGGGGCTTAGACCTGGCATCTCTTTATAAGTCCAGGCGAAGCAATCCCGGTATTCTAGCAGTAGTTGAATGTACAGCTCCCGTTCTTCTGGGGACAGTTGGGCACTGAGGAAGGTAGGCCTAGGGTCCTTCTCATTTCCCAGGTTGACTTCTATCAGTTCATCGACTGTGGCTTGTCCTCTGTCTTCTATCTCCGGAGGTGCCGGCTGGAGGTCAACGAAGTCTGGAATGCCATCTTGAGGGTCGAGTACTTCGACTTCCTCGTCAGACACCGCCAGAGCTTCCTGAGGTTTCTTGATCTCTTGTGCTAGCGGCTGCGTGGATTGTTCTATCAGCAGATCCATTACCGTTGCAGCTTCAAGGATGAAGGAGTAGCCTTGGTGTTTGCAGATGAGATTACAGCCATGACGGGCTGGTGACTGTTCACTGCCAGGCCCGGACAGCATGCTGATTTTGTAGCAGAAGTTGAGGAAGTTTCGCCTTCTAGGACAGTTGTATCTTCCGCAGAAGTGGCTTTTTCTTCTCTGGTAGCTGGCTCCCCTTGATTGGAGTTGACCAAGGCCTCCCTGATTGGCAGAAAGGGTGTTGAAGTTGTCATTAGTAGGACCCCTGTAGAGGGAGAAACTCCTACTTCTTGAATGTCTTCGGCTTCGCTGCTGCTAGCCGTATCAAATTCGGCTTGAGAGGCTGCTTCTTCAGGATGGACCTGCTCCCAGCATCGGAAAGGGATCAAGGTCTCTATTTGTTGATTCCTGGATAGAGCCAATTCAGCATGTTCGGCTTCCACCAGATATTTATCAAAGGTTGCCCCCAGAGGGCTATCTTCAGTTGGATAGAAGGCGGAGATAGTATCCACCTCGTACCGCCCACTGTAATAGTAGTCTTCCAGGGTGAAGCCCAGCCCCGGGTGTTGAGAGACGCGTCTCATTTCTTTGTCCAGATTTGTAGGATGCCACATCTTCTGGAAAGCTTCTTTGCGCTTTTAAGATTGATCGGGAGGAATGTGTTGCTTCTGAAACATTATGGCCATCCGATCAGTTGTAAATGCCAGACCTTGGACAGGAACCGGCGGGTTGCTTATAACCTCTGGGAGGCTGCAATCTGTGTCTTCCCGAGTGGGATGCTCCTCAGCTGTATAGAACAGGGTGCTGGGCCCATCTTCCTGTGTCACCTCCCAAGCTTTGAAAGGTTCGACCGTGGGATCATTGAGGCCGAGGATTGGCTTGGTGAGGCCGGCCGGGACTCCGATGCGGTCGTGCTGTCGGTTGGATTGCACTTCCTTAGCTTTGGGGTATAGTGCTGGGGGTGTTACCCTACCAACATTTCCAGGAGCTGTGATATGGGAGACCACCTTTGTCTTGACATACCCGCGTGGCGGTGGTGGATACCAACCGTCACCCGATCTATTTTTTGATGCTTCTATGGGGGTTTCAACTTCAGAAACCTTTCGGGGAGACCCCGTATACAGGTTGGCGTCCGCCAAGTGACATTCAAACACCTCGAATGGGTGGATATCAGCAAATATCCTCTCCTCCTTCCCCTAGAGGCTATATTTGATGCATTGGTGGAGCGTGGAGGGCACCACCATATTTTCATGCAGCCATGGGCGGCCGAGCAGTGCTTTGTAGGAGGTGCGAGAGTCAATGACATGAAACTGCACCATTGTAGTGAAATCTGCCAGGGTCAGTGTGAACTCTGCCACTCCCATAGATACTTCACATTTTTGGTTGAAACCAGCGATACACATATCCCCGACTTTCTCGAGATGCACATTAAAGTGGTACCTCTCGTATATTCTATATGGCAGGATGTTGACTGCTGCACCAGGATCGACAAGAATCCGGTTCAGTTCTCTTCCGTTCAGGTGCCCTTTCATATATAGTGGCCTGTTGTGGCTGGCAGTAGGCAGTAGCATGTCTTCTGGAGAGAAGGTCATACTGGCTTCTAGTATAGCCTCAGCTATGCAGGTTTCAAAATGAGCAGGTGTCTGCAGAGCAGTGATGATAGCCTGTCGAGTTTCTTCACTCAAAGAGAGAATTTCCCAGATCGTAAATCGAGCGGGGAGCTTCTTGAGCAACTTCATTATTCGGCTTCCAGCCCGGACATTGGAGAGCTTCATCTCTTCAGCCCATCTGGGCTTGGGGAGGTTTTGATTTGTGGGTCCAGACGGACCTGCTTCATCTTCCTCGGACTCGGCACCCTCTTGGCTGGCACCGGCTGTCGGGTCTTCTTTATTAGCTGCTGTAGGGCAAGCTCCATCTGCATTCGCATCCTCAGTAGATTGCGCTGGCTGCGGGTGAACGGCCCCGGGTGTAGGGTTAGCATCTTGGCAGGGCTGCTTCCCTTTTGACATCTTCATAAATTCAAGGAATGAAGGGACTGCCTTGCCCCCACTCTTGTTGTATAGGCCCGACGGAGGAGGGATTTGGACTCCCTTAACTTTCGGCGGAGGTGTCTTATAGGGTTGCTCCCCTCTGAACATAATGTTGTGATTGGGTGGTGGCTGGCGCCCCCATTTTTGGCCTGACCGAGTGGCATGTGCAGTAGTTGCGGCCTCGGCCTTGCCTCCCCCAGCATGGGGTGTGAAGAAAATTTCTTCTTCTTCCTCTTCTCCGGGTAGGTTGAAGAGTGCTGACAGGGTATTGCAGGAGACGACCTGTGTTTTATGGGCCCCAGCGCCCTTTCTTTTCTTCTTCTTTTGCTTTTTCTTCTTTTTGATTTCTGCAGGTGCTTGCCCCCAGAACAGGTTGCTCTCTTTAGGTGGTGCTGCTTCAGCTTCCTCCCCTTGCTTGAGTGAGAGTTGCTCCAGCTCTTGCCATGGGACGTGGTCCCGTACCAGCAGAGGTTTCAGTTCGGGCTGCACATATTCATCTAGCCCTTCAATTAAGTGTTGCAGTCGAAGGACTCCAGGATTGGTTTCCTTGATTACTGGCAGCGGAGTTTGTCTCCTCCTGTTAGGTGTATGTATTCTGACAGCTGTAGGTGGAGTGACCCATACGGGTGCTACCACTGGCGGAGCAGGCCGAGGTGTAATGCCTCGGATATGTGCCCCCTCTTTTGGGCGGGGTGCCCTCTTCTTCTTGTGCTTCACAGGGATTTGCTGCCACCCCTGTTGTTCTTTCACGGGCTCCAGGAAATGGATTTCGTAGGTGCTCCGTGTGCTTGCTTCAGAGATCTCCTCAGGTAATGCATGGTAGAGGGAGATCATGTTGATTGCTGCCCTCCTGAAAGGGGCTTCATGTGGCTGAGGAGGGTCTACTTTGTACTCTCCCAGCTCTATCTCATTCTTCTTCACCATCCCCTCGATGACGTCTTTGAAAACATAGCAGTCTTCGATTGAATGTCCCAGCATCTGGTGGTAGGGGCAGAATCTTGGACTGTCTTTTCTTTTCAGATCCTCCGGCCTCCTTGGTTCAGGCAGAGTGACCATGCTGTATTCTGTTACCCAGTCGAACAGGACTCGGGTCTTGTCTCTTGGAAAGGAATAAGCTTTTTTCATTTTGTCCCTCAGCGAAGGACCTTCTTTATCATCTGGAGCTTTCGCAGGTTGCGGGGGAGCCGCTTTCTTGCCTTTCTCCTTCTGTTGTTCGAACGCCTTGATATCAAGCGCATTCGCTTCTTTAGGTGTGGGGGCGCCGTTCCGCAGCCTTGCCTTTCTGGGCTGTGCTGGCAGTCGACGTCGGGACAGGCTTGGCTAGAAAAGCCTCCACCTCAGCCACCACATTATTCAGCCGGTCGAACGACCGTATTTCCATACCAATCATCTTTTCCAGGACCTCCCTCCTGAGATTTTGTTTACATATTTGCACAGCGTCCTCCTGATGCAGGGGCCGCTTACATCTCATTCCGAGGTTCCTCCACCTCTTGATGTAGTCAAGGGCTGTCTCATCTGCCCTTTGTCTTGTTGAATAGAGTTCGGCCACTGTGACCTCCCTCTCTGTGACATGGAATCTTTCTCTGAACTTCCTCTGCATATCCGACCAGTCACTAATTGACCCGGCCGAGAGGCTGGAGTACCATTCAAATGCGAGCCCCGTCAGCGAGGACCCGAAGAACTTCAACAGATATGACTCGTTGGTGGCCAGATCCCCCATAACGGTCATATAATATGTAATATGCTCTTTTGGGGAACCTTTCCCATTGAATTTGTCAAATTTGGGCGGCTTGTTGACTCCCGGGGGAAGTCGTTTAGCCGCATGGTGTTGCGGGTAGGGGACCCGACAGGCATCGAATGCGACGTAGTCGCCTTCACTCTTCTCTACGAGCTTCAGCTCAATCATCCTTTCCACCATCATCCGGTTCACGACCGTGGGGTCGACTGGCTTCGGATAGAAGTGCGCTGGCTGCAGGTACGGGGTGACCAGGGTGGTCGCCTGTGGAGGATGCAGTAGCGGGGGTGTTGGATGTACCTGGGGGAGCACCGGAGGTAGCAGTGGCTGAGGCTGTGGTGGCCGCTGTTGTGTTGTCGTCACGGTTGGTTCTGACGACTGGGGTAGTGTATAGAGAGGTGGAGGGTCGTCTTGACGAGCCACTCCCCGGGATGATTCACCCTGGACTTCGGGTGGTTTAGAAGCTGATGAGTGCTCAGTCTTTTCTATCAGCTGTTTCTTCAGAGAATCTATCTCCCGTTGATATTTTTGCAGCAGCATCAGAACTGATGGATCTATAGTGGTGGGGATACCCTCTGTCGTTTCCCCGGACGTACCCTCAGGCAGGATGTCGAGGAGGACGTCGTCTTCTTCTTCCGTCGTCACCACATTAGCGGTCAAGACGGGGGCCTTATCATCCGAGCGGGAATAGACCTGGGGTTGTTTCTCTTTCATCATCGTCAGAAGCCCTCTTGCTGCTTCTGTCCTGCGGGTAGTTGGCCCCGGCCGTACGGCCAATTGAGCCAGTTCTTGGGGGTCTTCAGGAAGCTCCCCATATCGGCTAGACACACCAGCCATGTTGCAAGTGAAAACCTACATCCTTCTTCTTTGTCGATGGACCCTCCGCCTGGCTTGTTGCGGAAAGGTCAGCCTTTCGAACACAGAAACCCTTCTCCTTTCTTCCCGCTCGGGGAAGGCTTCATCGGCTTCGATCTCAAAGCCGTCATCGTATCCATTGTCGTCGACAGACGACACCATCATTCTATCTTCCATATCTTCTTCATGTGCTGCCGATGGGCAGTAATCTTCCTCGGTGGCGATTGTTTGCATCAACCGCTGCTGTCCGAGTGAGGGGTTGCCTAAACCTCGAAAATAGCTTCTGACGAAGCAGGTCATTTCTTCTCGACCCCGTTCTGGGTGTAGTACGGGGGATAGTGGTCGGCCTCCCGCAGGAGGAATGTAGGCCAGTCGAGCTCTGTCGGCTGGCTGTTGGAATCTTCGCCCCGTGGCAGGGACGTTGGCTTGACGGGCCGCAGCCCGGAAACTTCTGTGGCGCGGAGGATCCGCAACCACCTCTTCTTCCATCTTCGGGGGTAGGCCCCTTTCTCTTATCACCTCCGCATTGTCATTCACAGGATGGTGGCGGATGGGTGTCTGCTGGTGGACAGGTCGGGTCCTTTTGGGAACCCACACCTGTTTGAACTTCCTCGGCTTGAGTGCCGGGTTTCCTTGGCCATGGTGGCCGGCTTCTTCCATTTTTGCCTTCCTTCCAGCAAGGGCTTGATATGTGTTGTGGACAGGAATGTTGGGGATGACTCGGTCCGGGGTCACCAGTTCCAGTGATCACAGTAGCGTTCCTGCAGATCTGGCGACGCTGACGTCCTCCAGGGTGTTTGTTGGCGACAGCGGGGTGCGTCCCACGTACAACGTGGTGCACCATACAGCTGGCGGCCGGGGCCGGATTCTTGAGCAAGTCGTCGCAGCGGGGAACCTTCAGAGGCTCCACCTCCTCCATAGTTTACTTGGCAGGTTCTGGGGCTTCGACTTCCAGGATGTCGATGAAGGCCAAACCCAGAAAGTTGGGGAAGCCTACGGCGGGAGGGAAGCTGCCGAATTCCATGGGCACCGCCAGGTACCCTTGCGCATGTCCGGCGACGATCGAAGGACCGAAGTCGGCACCAGCTATTCCATGAGTTGTCATTGTTTGCCTACAAAGACAAACAGGGAAATAATCAGTAGCCTTTGAAAGGGCTTCGAAGCCCGGATATCTCGGCAAAGAGATGAAAGGTGACACTGGTCCCACCGGGCGTGCCAGACTTGTTTGTGACCTTTTTTTTTCTCTCTTCGTTCGCGTATCGATCAGCCATTTGACTAACTGGTAATCAACTAACTGATTGACGACGCGGGCGTGCCAGTCACAAGAGTGATGATTTTATTGTGCGCTCATTCTGACCCATGTCGGGTGAATGTGAGGTTCGGTCGGGACCAGCAGTCTGCCATACCGTAAAGGTTATGGCGTTAATTACATCCCCCACGAGGAGGGAACACCTTTGATTAATTACCGAGATATCGGGCTGTCAAAGCCAGAATAAAGGATACAGAGCATGCGAGTGATCGTGCAAGATGCTACGATTAACTACACACGATTTATTAGGGTGGACCCTAGTACATGGCGGAGGACTTAGGCTCGAAGGCCACCTTCACGCGTAACAAAGCCCCCAATCAGGCGTAACCTGACCTTCTGGCAATGTTATTTGATATACCAAGGATTCACCTATTTAGGCATGCATTAATGCGATATGAAAGCTTGGACTAAGGCATGATGACAAGATTCGAGGCATATCAATTCGAGCTTGAACATGCTAATTTATCCAGTTTATTTGGTCGAGGAGCTTGTGTCCCTCTATGATTAGCATAGGAAATCATCCCATGAGTGGGAAAAGGGTTGGAATGACACGACGACACGATTCGGAACAAAACCGGTGCAGTGCATGCGAAGAAGGGGGCTAAAACGCTTGAAACGGCGCCCTGAAACGTAGGTAAAAGGCATAAAACGGCGCCAGAACCGTAGGTAAAGGGGAAAACCCTGTTAAAACGGCGCGGCTGGCTGGGGCGCGCCAGGAAGGGCGCGCCGGGAAGGGCGCGCCGTTTTAAGGTGTTATCGCGCACGAACGCGCCGATTTCACCTGATTTCGTGGAAACAGGAGCTTCGTTAGTTTATTCATGGATTTATATATATATACATAAAAAAAGGGTTTTGGAGGATTTTGAGAATTCATTGGGTTGACTATTCATCGGATTGGTCCCAAGTCATCCAAAGGTCAAATCACAGGCTCGCGCGAGGTCCGGACTCGAGCGCGACGATTGTTCCGAGTTTAAACTCGTTCTAGCCGAAATTTCGGCAGCATCTCCCCATCCCAAAGGATTATCGGGGAGACGCGGGGAATACTCACGTGGCGGAGTAAACCCCTAAAAGCCGGGTGACGCAACGGCGGCCGGCAGACCCAAACGGATAGGAAGACCCCGAGGGCTAGCCTGCTAGGGGTACCGAGTCCGTGGGTAACAGTGAGTGAGTGACGCGACTCGATACGAGAGTGAAAACCCCGAGGGCTAGCCTACGAGGGGCACGCGACCCGAGTCACCACAACACTCGAATCGGGACGACCGATTAGAGAAGGAAACCCTGAGGGCCAGCTTACGAGGGGCACACGCATCTCATGGCCACCACAAAGTCCATTAGGGACTGTGGATTTGAGATGTCGGGATTAACCCATTTACTATTCACTCATTAATCCATAGGGGATTCGTCACTACTGGACAGTCCCCGGTGGACAGAGTGTTATCACAACGAAACAGTGGGGGATGTTCCCCCTCCCCGGGTTACCGATCCACACTAATGAAATAGTAGAACGGAGCAGTGAGATCATTCGCATAACCAGCAGGCTAAAACTAATGCCTGTAGATATACATACGTTCATGCATGTACACGTTCACAAATCAAAGAAATATTCATCAAGGAATGTTCAGAAAATAATAACGGGAATGTGGGGACGCCCTTATTTCCCTCTGTTCATGGTCGAGAACAGAAAGGGTATTAGGAGGGCGGCCCAGACAGGTTGAAGGAACCCACGTATTGACCCACCTCACACGGTGAAAATTCCTAGCATTCGATCAGAAGAGAAAAACACCCCCGGGGAGGGCAATCGATGTAGCCCTTGCCATAGCAGGGCATAAAGCGTCGGGAAGACAGAACAGAAGTAAGATCATTCGGCCAAAGGAATGCACATTGCTTTGCGTTCATCCTCCACGGCGCCGGCATCATTGTCGGACACCGCTTCACCGGCTACAGGGAAGAAGAGGAAACAAAAAAAAAAGATCTATAGGAAAAGGAAAGCAGCATTCATTCATGATATAAGCAACAGGGCAAGGAAGTGCACAGAGCATCGTTTCGGCGCCGGCGTTGTCGCCCGGTCGCCATTTTCATTAATATAAGGGACTCGGTACAAGCAGAGAGGAAGAATAGAGATGTTGGTGAAGGAGGGGAGGTCAGGCTCATATCATCGCCCCTCCCCTCACTCACTTACATTGTTTAGAGAGAACCGAAGATAGAACAAAAAGGGGGAATCTGCCGAGAGAAAACACGGGGAACCCACCTAAGTAAATGAGAAACGGATGATCTCCTTCTTCGACTCCGGGAAGCTCGGGTGGAGCAGGGTGGCGGCCGTCGAGAGGCTCAGACGGAGGTTTCTGTAGACAGAAGAAAACCCTCCGATCCCTCTCTCTGGACCCCTCTCCTCTCTTTCTAATTCTCTTTTTTTTTCTTTCGATTCCGCCCCTTCCTCTCTTCCTCTCTTCCTCTCTTCTATTGCCTTCTCCCTTTCTGGATCGGATCACTTCTTTTTTCGGCCGAAGGCAGGCTGTATATATATAGCTTTTGTTAATCCGGTGCCTCGGGAAGGGGAGCGCCGGATTTGATGGCGCCGGGAAGAAGCCCCGGTTGGATTTTGCGCGCCGGTTCGACGGCGCCGGGGAACACATCCCCTATTGTTCTTGGCGCGCCGGTTTGACGGCGCCGTTTTAACCTGTTCACTTGGCGTATCCAGTCCGGTGGGCCCGGCGATGATTCCGGAAGTTCCCGTTGACTGTTCCTCTCGCCCTGGCCATCGGAGGGCCTTGACGGGGTGTTGACGAAGCTCTTGATACGACGAACGGCCTTAATCAAGACTTCGTGTGTGTCTGGTCCGAGCACACGGGTGTCCTTCTGATACAGCCCTTCGGCACTGTGATTTGTGCTTCTGGCTGAGACGGACTCGTGCTCGAAGCTTCCTTGCAGGATGACGTTACATCCTAGACAATTTCACCTTGAACGGTGATCAATCGGCCACTAACGGGCCCACTATGGCGAGAAGCCGAACCCGTGTCGGGTAATCGGGGCCTTCTACTGACAGAACCTCCGGCCCCTTGTTGCGGAGGGCCGAGGTGATGAGGACATCTCCCGGCATTCCCTATGGCACGAGGCGACTCCGACTTCGTGACCCCTTGGAGATGTGGTCCTCATGGCTATCTTTATTTGTTGCTTATGTAGTTTCTTTATTTGAGTCATATCATGTGTAATTTTCCTTTATTTGAGTCCATTATCTAGGTCTTAGAGTTAATTATCCAAGTCTTGAGTCATTTGGACCCTTAGTTGAGGACATTGGGCCCAGTTAGTGGGCTTGGCCCATGGGCGCCCCCCCCTGTCTCTTGGTCTTTTGCATTTATGCACTTTGTTAGGGGGTTTTGTGCAAATGGTCCAACTCTATATAAGGACCCCCCCCTCTCCCATTTGTAACAACTTTTGATGAATTGAAAAATTAAACCCTCAAGTATTCTCTCTCCCTCTCTCTATAGTTCTCTCTCTCTCTCTCACTACTTCTCCCTCTCTCTCTCTAAATTTCGAAATCCCCTCTCTCTCCTCCCTAATCACCCTTCTTTAAGACCCCTCCCCCTTCCCTATACACTCATTCAATTCCCCCTCCAACCCCTAGGTGGAAACCCCTTCTCCTAGGCACCCTTTCATCTTCCCAGGCACCCTTTCACCTTCCCAAGGCCACTCCCCACCCTTCCCAAGCCATATTCCTCCACCCAAGACCCCTTTCCCCTCTCCAAGGGACCCCTTCACCTCCCTAGGTCGTCCATCCCCTTCCCCTCCCTCCTAGGGTCGCACCCCCCTCCATCTCCACCCACATACACCACCACCACCTTAGCCTCCCCTCCACAAGACAACTCCCGCCCACAAGCAGATCCTGGTCCGAAGTTGCAGCTCGTTTTCCAACCTGTTCCAGGCAGAATCGGCGACCAAGTTCTTCATCAAAGTGGTTGGTCTACGGGTCCTCTTCGCAAGAGAGTTGGAATCGTGTCGATCCGAGTTTGTGGCCGCCCACAGGAGACTTTCTTTCCTGACTGCGCAGAGGAGACCTGGCAGCGACCTGAAGCAGTTTGAGGCAGCAACCACGACCACTTCTTGAAGGATCCAGGCTCCAGGGTCTTCATCAAAGTTCTCCATCGTCAAGTCAGTTTCCAGGATCAGAAGCCGGAGCTGCGTTTGGAGTCCCCCTTCAACGGGACCTCCCAGTCTCCATCGGTGTCAGAACGCAACAAGACCAACTCTGCTGAAAAATAGTCTTTCCCACGGTTCCAACGCCACCCGCCATTTGCAAATCGAAGCTCGGGAGTGCTCGTGACCCCTCCGGCAATCCACTGCTGAAGTTCAGGCCGCATGTGGACCAGAACCTGAGCCATTGTTCTTCCCTCTGCCACGCCCGGTACCAACAGCAGAATAAATCAATAAAATTCCACGAAGTTCGGCATCCAGCTACAAAAATAACCCCACTGGTCTCAACATCAGAAAAAATCAGGAGCTCAATCTGCGTCCTCTACACCGACTGTCTGTCAGCAGAACCAGCAAGGAGGGTGATTCTTCCATTGGGCCCATTGCCCGCCGTCCCACCTCGTTTCCCCTCCCCGCCTGGCCGGCTTACCACCCCTCCCTGCGTGGAGGTAAATTTTGGTTGTAACAATTTAACCCCCACCCCGAGGTCACCCCTCCTGCGTGAGGCGTAGTTGTGTAACTTAATTAATCCGCAGGTCAAGCTACCTCGCCGCGGCGTTCGGGTGCATACCCACGCCTCCCGGCGCGCCCGTCGTCTCCGGCCGGGATCGGTGTCTTCACACCGATCAGGTAAGCGCTGAACCCTCCTGGATAATATCCTTGCTCCTTTAGTATTGCATACTATTGCTCGTCGGCGGAAAGGGAGAGCTCGATCTTGAATGTGTTTGTGCCCGTGTGCGCCACCGTGGCAAGTGAAAGAGAGTGCCACAAAATCCCCACGCCCTAGCGTGCTGGCCCGCCCATAAATTGGGTATCCCAGGCCCATTAGGGGTCAGCCACAAGCCCACCATCCGGTGGAGACCTTAGGGTCCCACCCCGGACCCTCACCCTCATCACTCGGGCCCACCGGGTGCGCGTGTGCGTCGTGTGAGATAGGCCGCACGGTGAGCCGAATTGAGAGCTTGTATGCTTGTGGATGCATAGGTCTAAGGGTCATTATCATCCTAGGTAGACCGTTTCACATCAAATGGTATCAGAGCAAGTTTTAGACTTGTCTCTACTAAGTCTAGTCCTAGGGCGCATTGTCATCTAGTTCATGAATCATGGCTACCACATACCCATCCCACTCGGCCCACTACCGGGATCCGATCAACCCAATACTTTGGGACATTATTCGAGATGAGGGTGTTACCTTTGATGGGTCGCATGCTAGTGATTACCTCAAGTGGGAGGCTGCAATGGAAAGGAACTTTGAGAGGAATCGGGTATACGGACACACAAGAGTTTGTAGGGCCAAGGGACAAATTCGGGGTCAAGCCAAGATAGAATTGGAACACATAGAGGCCATAAGAAGGATTGAGAGGCAAGAGCCCATTCACTCGTGGGAAGAGATGACGAGAGAACTTAGGAAAATCTACATTCCAAAACCTTCCTACTCTTCCTACTCACACACCCCTAGCCCGAGGAGCACCACCACTACTCAATCCCAACCCGGCCAACTTAAGACCATCCATAGGACTCCGCCCCCACCACCCCTAACCGATCCCCTCTCCACATTTCGCCACCAACTCCTCTCCCTTAGAACCCAACTGTCCCAACTACCCACCCCTCCACCTAGGCCCCCAAAGACCACCACCCTCCAACCCACAAATCCCTACCAAACCCCTCCACCCCAAAGAGTTGAGAAAGTGATTGAAGTTCATGAAGCTCCCCTTGAATGGGAGGAAGAATTTGAGGCACAATGCCAAGAGTCAAGTCAGGAAAACCCAATCCCCACCAACCTTCCCCAATTAAAACTCACTTCCATAACCCTCACCGTTCAAACCCAAGTGGATCCCGTGCCCACCCCTCCACCTAGGCCCGCACCGGTCACCACCCCGCAACTCACTATTCCCCATGAGACCCATACTCCCCAAACCCCCGTAGCCCCTACTACTACCCCTCCATTATCCCCTATAAGGGATGCCCCACCCAAGATCGACCAATCCAACTGTCTTCACCCAACCCACCTTCCACTTCCAACTACAAACCTACCCCAACCTAGACTCCCACTACCTCCACTTCCAACCCCAACCCAATTCCGACCTTGCTCATCACCTTGGGGGCGCCATGCACCTACCATCACCACCCCACCCCGAACATACTCTCTCACCTCTTTGGAGGAGGAACCCATACCCGACCCCAAAGTGGTGAACACACCGGACCCAATTCCCAACATGGAGACCACACATGTCCAAATTGAAGAAAAAAACTCACATGGTAACCTTCACCCTACACCACCCTCTCTAGATGGGACCGAGCTTATTTTAGGAGAGACCCTTGTTAGCTGGTTGATGGGTAGCCCAATTAGAGAGATAATGGCCCATGCCTACCCTCCCATGGAACAACACCTCCCCATAGTCCCTCTCTCCTCTTATCACACCACTATCCAATCCTCCTATGAGGTTGAGAGTTGGGATGACCTTCTTAAGGGCCTAGCATGGCAAATAGAGTTGACCGACATGTTGGCCACAATGGCTGACCAACCTAGGAGCATTGACCTCCTACATCTATGTGTCGGATCCATCACCACAGCTTACACTGTAGGTTGCTACACTAGCGACCTCCTTCTAATCCTCCCTACACCGGATGAGCCTGCTGCTCTCCATGAATTAGAATTGCTTATCTCGGGTAGAGTGTCAAACCATCCCTTCCTGGCTGATCCACCCACCAAAGACTTCGGCCCAATTATTTCTTTAGAGAAGGATGACTCACCGCTACATGAGGACCTGGAGTTCCTCTCCCTAGGGGACCCTTACCATGACCCCTTTGACCCCTTCCTATGGGAGTCTAGACCCCCATGCAACCCACCCCCCTTACCCACCACCCACCCTTTCCTACCCTCACCCACCTTAATAGACCAGGCCCACTCTATTTTCCCAGACCCATTTGACCCCTATGAGAGGAAACTCCCACACCAAGCCATACACATTAGGGATGCCATTTGGGAAGGAATGCATGTGTCTAGACACACCACACCGCTTGACA
Source organism: Amorphophallus konjac (assembly GCA_022559845.1). Taxonomy (NCBI): domain Eukaryota; kingdom Viridiplantae; phylum Streptophyta; class Magnoliopsida; order Alismatales; family Araceae; genus Amorphophallus; species Amorphophallus konjac. The sequence goes on from CM040125.1 coordinate 32,308,375, forward strand.
TGATTCATGAGTCGGGTCCATTCATTCAAATCACCCACATGACATGTAAGAAGTATGAGTGGTCTATGTACGGATGTAATGGCCCACCCTCGTTCGTCGCAAGTCTTAGGCATGAGAGAAATATTCAAGGAAGTTCGGGTTCCCCGGTAATTATCACCACCATGCATGATAGATCCATCTATGGTTGTCCTGGCCCACCTAGGTCTATTAGGGCCTACATGGCATTGCATGATAGGTCCCTTTATGGGTTTTCCGGGTCTTCCATCCCCACCCCCTTTGACAAGACGCATAAGCCTCCTAGGTCTACCAAAGTCTGTGTAGCACCACTGCATGATAGGTCCACTTTTGGTTGTCCAGGACCCCCATTATCTCCTAGTGAGTCAACATCCACAAAGATACATGAAAACATCCGCAAGCATATAGGCAAAAGCAATGAGGCTTACAAAAGGCAGGCCGATGCTCATCGTCGTCACTATGAATACCAAGTGGGAGACCATGTGATGGTGAGAACGGAGCGGCTCCTCCCAGGGCCCGCCACCAAATTGAGGACACGGGGTTTGGGACCCTTTCGGGTTCTAAGACGGGTTGGTACCAATGCTTATGAGCTCGACTTACCTAAGGGCTTTGGGGTTCACCCCACTTTCAATGTGGCGGATCTGGTTCGCTATAAGGGCCCCACGGTGGAACCCAGTCAGGATCTCGAGCCTTTACCCCCCCTTGTGAGTGACCCTCCCGGAGCGAAACTACCACCCCGATTGAGAGGCCGACTTGAGCAAGTGGAGGCAATACTGGATGAGCAGAGCACACTTACCAGGAACAGGGTCTACCAGCGCTACCTCGTGAGGTGGAAAGGCCGTTCCCCGACCGAGGATGCTTGGGTAAGCCGAGAGGACTTGATGCGCCTAGACCCGGACCTGCTGGTGCAGTACGAGAGCCGATTGGACCCCTACTCGACGGGGTCGAGTTCTCCCCACCCCGGGGGATTTGATGAGGACATCTCCCGGCATTCCCTATGGCACGAGGCGACTCCGACTTCGTGACCCCTTGGAGATGTGGTCCTCATGGCTATCTTTATTTGTTGCTTATGTAGTTTCTTTATTTGAGTCATATCATGTGTAATTTTCCTTTATTTGAGTCCATTATCTAGGTCTTAGAGTTAATTATCCAAGTCTTGAGTCATTTGGACCCTTAGTTGAGGACATTGGGCCCAGTTAGTGGGCTTGGCCCATGGGCGCCCCCCCCCTGTCTCTTGGTCTTTTGCATTTATGCACTTTGTTAGGGGGTTTTGTGCAAATGGTCCAACTCTATATAAGGACCCCCCCCCTCTCCCATTTGTAACAACTTTTGATGAATTGAAAAATTAAACCCTCAAGTATTCTCTCTCCCTCTCTCTATAGTTCTCTCTCTCTCTCTCACTACTTCTCCCTCTCTCTCTCTAAATTTCGAAATCCCCTCTCTCTCCTCCCTAATCACCCTTCTTTAAGACCCCTCCCCCTTCCCTATACACTCATTCAATTCCCCCTCCAACCCCTAGGTGGAAACCCCTTCTCCTAGGCACCCTTTCATCTTCCCAGGCACCCTTTCACCTTCCCAAGGCCACTCCCCACCCTTCCCAAGCCATATTCCTCCACCCAAGACCCCTTTCCCCTCTCCAAGGGACCCCTTCACCTCCCTAGGTCGTCCATCCCCTTCCCCTCCCTCCTAGGGTCGCACCCCCCTCCATCTCCACCCACATACACCACCACCACCTTAGCCTCCCCTCCACAAGACAACTCCCGCCCACAAGCAGATCCTGGTCCGAAGTTGCAGCTCGTTTTCCAACCTGTTCCAGGCAGAATCGGCGACCAAGTTCTTCATCAAAGTGGTTGGTCTACGGGTCCTCTTCGCAAGAGAGTTGGAATCGTGTCGATCCGAGTTTGTGGCCGCCCACAGGAGACTTTCTTTCCTGACTGCGCAGAGGAGACCTGGCAGCGACCTGAAGCAGTTTGAGGCAGCAACCACGACCACTTCTTGAAGGATCCAGGCTCCAGGGTCTTCATCAAAGTTCTCCATCGTCAAGTCAGTTTCCAGGATCAGAAGCCGGAGCTGCGTTTGGAGTCCCCCTTCAACGGGACCTCCCAGTCTCCATCGGTGTCAGAACGCAACAAGACCAACTCTGCTGAAAAATAGTCTTTCCCACGGTTCCAACGCCACCCGCCATTTGCAAATCGAAGCTCGGGAGTGCTCGTGACCCCTCCGGCAATCCACTGCTGAAGTTCAGGCCGCATGTGGACCAGAACCTGAGCCATTGTTCTTCCCTCTGCCACGCCCGGTACCAACAGCAGAATAAATCAATAAAATTCCACGAAGTTCGGCATCCAGCTACAAAAATAACCCCACTGGTCTCAACATCAGAAAAAATCAGGAGCTCAATCTGCGTCCTCTACACCGACTGTCTGTCAGCAGAACCAGCAAGGAGGGTGATTCTTCCATTGGGCCCATTGCCCGCCGTCCCACCTCGTTTCCCCTCCCCGCCTGGCCGGCTTACCACCCCTCCCTGCGTGGAGGTAAATTTTGGTTGTAACAATTTAACCCCCACCCCGAGGTCACCCCTCCTGCGTGAGGCGTAGTTGTGTAACTTAATTAATCCGCAGGTCAAGCTACCTCGCCGCGGCGTTCGGGTGCATACCCACGCCTCCCGGCGCGCCCGTCGTCTCCGGCCGGGATCGGTGTCTTCACACCGATCAGGTAAGCGCTGAACCCTCCTGGATAATATCCTTGCTCCTTTAGTATTGCATACTATTGCTCGTCGGCGGAAAGGGAGAGCTCGATCTTGAATGTGTTTGTGCCCGTGTGCGCCACCGTGGCAAGTGAAAGAGAGTGCCACAAAATCCCCACGCCCTAGCGTGCTGGCCCGCCCATAAATTGGGTATCCCAGGCCCATTAGGGGTCAGCCACAAGCCCACCATCCGGTGGAGACCTTAGGGTCCCACCCCGGACCCTCACCCTCATCACTCGGGCCCACCGGGTGCGCGTGTGCGTCGTGTGAGATAGGCCGCACGGTGAGCCGAATTGAGAGCTTGTATGCTTGTGGATGCATAGGTCTAAGGGTCATTATCATCCTAGGTAGACCGTGTCACATCACGAGGACATTCTTCCTCCTTAGGAGAGTCATAAGGTAGACCGTCGTCCTTGGTCGGGTGACGGATGTGGGGTAGCGGCATGACGGAGTCGATGCCAGATCATTGGGCAGGCTTGATCGCGCTGCCGGTTGGTTGTGGGTTCGTTTCGACTCTCCTGAGGTAAAATCCCCGGTGCTCATTTCAAGGCGACTTGGGGCCCCGTCAGCTTGAAGGGTCTTTGATAAGGTGGTCTTCATCGGCTTCTGTGCTTCAGTGGGCCGTATCATTCGTCTTTGCGGCTCGGTCGCCGAAGGATTATATTTTGAGTGCCAACAATTCCTTAGCGTCTTGTGCATGCATCGTTTAGCAAGTCTGTACATCGTGCGTCTGTCCATGGCATATTACAAAGTTTATACATTGCTGAAAGTCTGTACAGTGTCTCACATATGCAAAGTCTGTACATTGGTGGCTAAGTCTATACATCGCCACATTGTTCATGCATCATCTCTCATGCCTGTACAGCCTTTGTCTTCATCAATTCATAAGTCTATACATTATCTTCTGCACAAACACTAAGTCTACACATTGTAGCATGCACGAACAAACAGAGTCTGTACACACTTCAGTACTTAAAGTCTGAACATCCTTCAGTGAAGACTGTACACACTTCAGTGCATATGTGCATCTTCTTCAAGATAAAGTCTGTACACTCTTTATCTCTAAGTCTATACATTCTATTGCATATGCATCTTTCATACTAAGTCTGTACACGGCGGTCTTGAGTTACCCAGCAAGTCTATACATCTCTCTAATATATTCTATTATGACTGTGTGATAGGTATATCCTTCGAGAAGAAAGATGTCTGGGCACGTGATCTGAGGTTGGCACCTGGCACGTGATCTGAGGACAAAGAGGGCACAAGCCCTGCACACGCCCTAGCCGCTGCTGGTATAAATATGGAGCTTCTTCCATCAGAAGAAGACTGATCAAGGAAGAGTGATCGAAGCAGAGGCAGAGAGCAAAAAAAAATAGAAGAAGAAAAAGGAGAGAGCAGCAGCAGAGAGGCTGAAAGCAGAAGAAGAAAAAAAAAAGAGATTGTGATCGAGAGTGAGATCGAGAGTGAAGAAGAAGAAGAATAGTGTGAGCATGATACTGAGAAGAAGAAGAAGAAGAGAGAGAGAGAGAGAGAGAGAGAGAGAGAGTTCGTGGAGAAGAAGAAAGAAGCCTTCATTGAAGATTTGTCTGTCTGGCAATTGGATCAAATCCAAACCAGATATGCTCCTACGAGAGCTACTTTGTGTGTCTCATTTCCAGCTTTACGTTGCTGTGTTTTTTCTTATGTTTGTTTTTATTTTGCTCTTTCCATCTGTTCACGTTGTCCTTCCGATTCCCTTGTTTGGGATCGGGGTTCCTCCTGTGGTCTCAGGAGAAGGGAGACTTGTTCTCTGATTTGCTAGTGACTGTGTGTCACTAGTGGTTCCCTCTGGTTGGGAGGAAGAGAGGTCCATGACCTCTGGTTTGCAAGTGACTTGGAGTCACTTGTGGGTTCCCTCTGGGTTTCAGAGGAAGGGAGACTTGGGTCTCCGGTTGCAGGTAGTGGTTGCTACCTGTGGGTTCCCTCCTGGTCTAGAGGAAGAGAGGCTTCGTCTCTGGTTGCTAGTGACTGTGAGTCACTGGTGTTTTTCCTCCGGTTGGGAGGAAGAGGGGAGGTTGTTCCCCTGGTCAAGCTGTTTGGCAACACTTGTTTGCAGATTGAGTCTGCGGTTCTAGCTTGTGCTAGAGGAAGCCTCACTCCGGTTTGGAGTGAGGGGTGGACGTAGGTGTGTGGACCGAACCACCTAAAAAATCTACTGTGCCGTGGTTTGCCTTGTGCGTTTGCCCCTTGTCTTCTACCTCTTTCACAGGTTGTATGAACATTCTTGTTTCGATCTGCAGTGACCTTGAGCGTTACATATTTTGCTAAGTGAGTCTGGTTTGCATAGTTCTGTTTTCGGCATTAGACTTGATCAGGTTCCACCAATATAGTTAGCAGCTCAACTAATTGATCAAATGTTTATTTGAGCTCTATAGTTTTTATTCCTCAACTGTGTCTAGCAGCAGGCTTATTGTTTTTAATTTGGGTAATATTTTTAAAGGGGATACATTCACCCCCCCTCTGTATCCATCACACCATCCCAACAAGGGTAGCTCGATCAGGGCGGAGTGCCACTAGACCAAGGTAAGGGTAGATCGGTTAGGGCGGACTGCCACTAGACCAAGGTATGGGTTGTTGTGCCCATGTGATCATTTGAATCTTCCTGTGGTTTGGGTCATTCGACATCATCTTGTGGTCATTTGAGTTATTGGATATTCTTTGTTTTGATAATAGCTAAACACTATAAGTCATTATTATTTTCCACTCTCATATGACTGACATACGTGATGTTTTTTTCATGACAGATATGCCAATGAATGGACAAGGAATTGAGTAGAAATGGCAAAAGTGAAAGCTCAATGATTACGCCCTCGCACGTGGATCGACCTACGCGGTCAGGTCGCGGGGATTGACCTGCTCGGTCAGGTCGCGGGGGTCAAGGGGGCAGCGCCCCTTGCGGGGGTTTCCGGAGGCGGAGCCCCCGGAACAAAATTTTGATTGAAGACTCAGTAATAAAACTTCAAGACAATCAAGGTTGATGCCAAAAATGAGAACGGACTGCTAAAGGACTCAAGCGACTGAGCTAAAGGGGTTAACGGACTGAACCAGGAAGACCCGGGGTCTGCCCAGCTGGCGGTCGACCGCCAGCCCAGGGGCGGTCGACCGCCCCAGCCAGCAGCCCACCGTCTGTAGTTTTTTCAGTAGCGGTCAACCGGCAGCCCAGTAGCGGTCGACCGGAATTTCCAGGGACTAAAATTGTACAGCGATTCTTAGTAGAGGTCGACCGCTAGAAGCCTCCGGTCGACCGCCAGCCCCGAGCCTTCAATGTTGACTTTATTTTCCACTTCGAGAAGAGCCCCTTTCCTTGTATTTGTTTAACCCCAAAGTCACCCAATCCCCCATGGATTGTGGATCTGGTCTGAAAGATGTCCAAGGACCATTCAAAGTCTATAAAACTAACACAAGGAGGGTTAGAAACCCTAATGCTTCAAGGGGATTCAAGGGAGGCTACAAGGGTGTGTTCAAAGGAGAGGAGTTCGAGTACTGTAGCTGTGAACAGTACTACGGGAAGAAGCTTCTTCATCCTCAAGTGATTCAAGCTTCTTCATCCTCAAGTGATTCAAGCTTCTTCAAGAGGAGATCAAGCCCAAGCCAAAAGGAAGATCGAAGCTACATCCATAGTCTTCCTCATCAACTAGAAGAGATTCAAGGAAGATCATCTCTCAAGGAAGAGGACATCATCGAAGCATCAGATTCAAGCTCCTGTAACTCAGACAAGATCTTTTTACTTTGAGCATATTCTATATCTTGTTTGAGTGATTTCATATTTGTTCTCTTTTCATTTTCATTCAAACATTTGGAACTGAAGATCGTCCCTACCGGTGGTTAGTAGGAAGGCAATCGGAAGTTGTCCGATCTGCGGTGTTGACGTCCCTACCTGTTGTTAGTAGGAAGGCAATCGGAGATTTTTCCGATTTGCGGTTCAGTGCGTGGCACTAGTGGAGCCTCACCGGATTTGGTGAGGGGTGGACGTAGGACTGGGGATTCAGTCCGAACCACCTTAAAATCCTTTGTGTTGTGGTTTGATTGTGTGATTGATTTATTTTAGATGTATGCTTAGGTTCAATATCCATATTGTGAAATCATATTTCTAAGCAAATCATTTTATACGTCGCTAAGCTAGTTGTATTCCACTGCAATTATTTTTAACTAGCTATATAGAGGGTTGCATTACAAAAAGAGGGGCAGATCTATTCACCCCTCCCCTCTAGATCCGCTGTCCACTACTCAACATGGGTAGATCGGTTAGGGCGGAATGCCACTAGACCAAGGTATGGGTAGCTCGATCAGGGCGGAGTGTCACTAGACCAAGGTAAGGGTAGCTCGATCAGAGCGGAGTGCCACTAGACCAAGGTAAGGGTAGATCGGTTAGGGCAGACTGCCACTAGACCAAGGTATGGGTAGATCGGTCAGGGCAGAATGCCACTAGACCAAGGTATGGGTAGCTCGATCAGGACGGATTGCCACTAGACCAAGATTAGGGTATCCCGATTATTCAGGGAGTGCTGGTTGCGCCGTATGATATAGCTTTATATGCTTTCCATTGAGGGGAGAGAACTGGACGACTCCTTTGCGGTCTACCAGGACGTAGGCACCCCCTTTATATACTCGACGGACGATATACGGTCCGACCCAGTTTTCAACCAACTTCCCCTTGGGGTTGGAAGCCATCACTTCTCTCTTTTTGACCATTACCAGGTCTCCTTTCTTCAATTCTCGACCTTTAACCAGCTTATCGAAAGCACGGGCCATGCAAGCTTGGTAGAGTTGAATATTTTGTTGCGCACGGAGGCGCTTTCCTTCGAGCTCAATGAGCTCTTCCAATCTTCTTTCAGCATTAGTTCGTTCACTACTGACTAGTCCATGTTGGATAGCGACTCGCAGCGAGGGGACTTCTAGTTCAATTGGCACCACAGCCTCTGACCCGTATATGAGGGAGAATGGCGAACAGCCAGTTGGGGTTTTATAGACGGTACGATAGGCCCAAAGTGCTTCGTACATCTTTTCTTCCCAGTACTTCTTATTGGACTTGACAGTCTTTGCCAGCAACGTGCAGAGCGTCTTGTTGAAGGCTTCTGCAAGTCCATTGGCTTGAGGGTTGTAGGGGGACGATGTCCTCCAGTCAATCTTGTATTTATCAGCTAGCCGATAAACCTTTTGGTTTCTGAAATGGCTACCGTTATCAGAGATAATTCGGCTGGGAATCCTGAACCGGAATATTATGTTTTGCCGGAAGAATCTTGCAACCAATTCTCCCGTCACTTCTCTTAGCGCTACTACCTCCGCCCATCTGGAGAAATAATCTGTAGCTACTAAGATGTATTTGCACCCTGATGAAGATGCTGGCAGTGGCCCTACCACATCCGTGCCCCATTGAGCAAACAGCCAACTCGGTATGGTGGGGTGTAGTGGCAATAGCGGTCTTCTTGACACATTGGCGTGCTCTTAACATTTCTGACAAGCCCTGGCGAACTTGCAGCAGTCATCAAACATAGTGGGCCAATAGTAACCTAATTTATTTATCTCAATTTTCATTTTTGGGCCGACCTGATGCGCTCCAGCTGAACCCGCGTAGACTTCTTGCATCACCTGCCCAGCTTCTACTGAAGACAAACAACGGAGTAGAACTTTTCTTCGGGCATCTTCCATTATTCGGAACATGGTTCCGTTTCTCATCTCGTAAGAGTCTTTGACCCTCAGGAGTTTCATTCTCTATTCTTTCTCCTTTGGGAGCTGCTGGTGTTGGAACCATCGTAGGAGATGTTCTCGCCAATCGGGCTGTTGAACCTCTTCGACGACTACCACCTCATTCTCTTGTTCGTCGGCCAAGACCTCTGTCACACTGGGGACCTACCGGCGGTTGATCACTGTTATGTTCAGGCTTGTGTCTGGCGGGATTGCCAATAAACTAGCCAGTTTAGCGAGGGCGTCCGCCTGAGCATTCTGTCCTCGGTTGACATGCTTGATGTTGACGAAGTAGAATCTTGACATCAGGCAGGTTGCCAGCTGATGGTAGGGGAGGAGCTCTTGCTTTCGCACATGAAACTCTCCTTCCAGCTGTTTTATAACTAGCATGGAGTCTCCGAATGCTTCCAACATCTGAATTCCCATGGACAATGCGATCTGGAACTCGATTATTAGGGCTTCATACTCTGCTTCATTGTTCATGCATGGCTTGTTTATCGAGCAAGATGTGTGTACAACTTCTCCTTCTGGAGATTTCAGGACTATGCCTGCTCCTGCTCTGACCCTGGCTGACCCAGTGGCCGAGGTGTCAATTCTAGAAGCGCCATCAAAATATAGCGGCCACAAGGAGGGCTGCACTTGAGCGGCTTCCAGGGTCTCATCTTAAGGAAGCTCCGATTCCAGCGGACAGTCTTCCGGGACTGGATGCTCAGCGAAGAAGTCTACAATAGCTTGGCCCTTGATAGCCTTTCACGGCACATAGGAGATATCAAACTTCATGCGGATCACTACCCATTTTCCCAAGCAACCTTTGAGTGCCGACTGGGACATAATATATTTCAGCATATCCTCTTTGGACACCAGGCTGATTTCATGCGACAACATATAGTGTCGAAGCTTTTTGACTGCAAATACCAGTGCCAGACAGGTCTTCTGAATATATGTATATTTCTCCTCAGTCCTAACCAGTCTCCGACTGAGGTAGTATAGGGCTTGTTCTCTCCCTTTTTCATTATTCTGGGCTAGCATTGCCCCCAGAGAGTTGTGTGTGGCCGCTATATATAATATCAACGGCCGACCTTTCACCGGTGCGCCCAGCACTGGAGGAGTCTTCAGATAGTCTTTCAGCTTGTCAAAGGCTATCTGGCAGTCTTCATCCCAGTAAAAGGGAACATCCTTCATCATCAATTTGTGGAAAGGTTGACATCACCCTGACAAATTGGAAATGAATCATCAGATATAAGCCAAGCGGCCCTGCAGCGATCTCAGTTCGGAGAGGTTCCTCGGTGCAGGTAGCTCCTGAATTGCTTTGATCTTTGCAGGTCTATCTCGATTCCCTGGTATCTGACAATGAAACCCAAGAATTTTCCGCTCGATACTCCGAACGCGCATTTCATAGGGTTCATTTTTAATTCATACGGTCTCAGCCTCTGAAAAATTATTCGGAGGTCATGCAGATGGTCTTCTTTTCTTCTGGTCTTAACCACCAGATCATCTATGTAGCACTCGACCTTGTGGTAGAGCAACTCATCAAATATTTTGGTCATTGCGCACTGATAAGTTGCGCCAACATTCTTTAGTCCGAATGGCATCCTCTTGTAGTGATAGATACCTTTAGGGGTTCGGAAGGCAATATGGACCCGGTCATGCTCAGCGATCCATATCTGGTTGTAGCCGGACGACCCATCCATGAATGAGAGGGCCTCATGGCCAGTTTTAGCATCAATCATGACTTCCGTTATTGTCACCGGAAAGTCATCCTTGGGGTAGGCTTTATTCAGATCTTAGAAGTCAACACATATCCGGATCTGTCCATTCTTCTTCTTTACGAGGACGATATTCGCCAGCCATGTGGTGTACTGATTTTCTTGGACAAATCCCACGTCAATGAGCTTGTCAACTTCTGTACAGATTTGAGTGATGAGCTCTGGCCTCTTGCGCCGCGGTGGTTGCTTCACCGGCTCGGCTTCGGGGCCGATTGCCAGCTCATGTTACAAAACTGCAGGGCTTAGACCTGGCATTTCTTTGTAAGTCCAGGTGAAGCAGTCTCGGTACTCTTGCAGCAGCTGGATATACAGCTCCCGTTCTTCTAGGGATAGCTGGGCGCTGAGGAAGGTAGGCCTGGGGTCTTCCTCACTTCCCAGGTTGACTTCTATCAGCTCGTTGACTGTAGCTTGGCCTCCATCTTCTATCTCCGGAGGTGCCAGTTGGAGGTCGACGAAATCTGGGATGCCGTCTTCGGGGCTGAGGACCTCGATCTCCTCATTTGACATCATCAGAGCCTCCAGGGAGTCCTCTACTTCATTCAATAGCAGCTGTGCGGATTGTTCTATCAACAAGTCCACGGCCGTTGCAGTTTCTAAGGGCGAGAGAGCAACCTTAGCCCCTGTAGATGGGGTTGCATCCGTGACAGACTGGTGGTCGTTTATTGCCGGGCTGGGGCGGACCCCCAGTCCTGTAGCAGAAGGTGAGGAGGTTTCACCTTCCGGGACAGTTATACCTTTGATAGAAATGGCATTCCCTTCCTCGGCAGCATATACTGATGTGTCCCCTGTGGTTCTGGAGTTTTGATGATGACAGATATTATGCCTCATTATGTTTACATCCTTGATGATATAATCCTGTTGCATTATGAGAAACTGTCAGAACAAGTTTAAGGATGACTCACAGGTCATGAAGTCAACCCAAGTCAAAGTCAAATCATGACATGTAAGGTTAATGCTCAGATCAGGTAATGCTCTGTTAGTTCTCCTGCATACATTCAGTTCATATCTGCTATATGCATTCACTTCATCGGTCCATGTTCATTGTGTCTGAAAGTCTGTACATTCTTCGGTGTTTCATTGCATCAGTCATACAGTCTACACTCTACATTCATGCCATAGTCTATACATTGTCTTGCCTCTCCATGCATATTCAAGTCTATACATCAGTCAACATAGTCTAGACAGAAGTGGGTCGACCCCCCTTCCAGATGGGTCGACCCCCCAGATTCGCAAGTCTGTACATTGCCCTCATGCATACACAAGCATCCTATTTGCATTTAAGTCTGTACAGCACACACACACCCAAGTCTACACATCATCGTTGTATGCATGCTTAGTTCATACACTTGTTGATAGCAAGTATATACATTGTCACTTGCATGCATTACCTCAAGTCTATACAGCCTGCCTTCATGGCATTGCAAGTCTATACATTGTGCATGGTTCAAAACAAGTCTGCACAGTGTCTATCGCATGTCACTCATTCAGAGTCTATACATCAGTCAGCATTGCCTGTTGCATTGTTCATCAAGTCTAGACCTTGTGGATTCCTTCATATCAAGTCTAGACATTGCATGCCACAAGTCTGCACATCCTATTTGCACTAAGTCTGTACACTGTCTATGCTTTCACGTGTCTGGTTGCATGAGTCATTGAAGTCTGTACATCGCTTGGCGCTCACCAAGTCTGCACATCGCCCAGTCGTGTGAACATTGCACTATAAGTCTATACATCGGCCTGGGGCTTGCCAAGTCTGTACATCACATTTGACGAAGGCATTGGAAGTCTATATATTGATTCACTGTTCATGCCCTCACTCAAAGTCTGTACAGCCATTCCTTGAGATCAAGTCCATACATTGCACTGTAGCTTGCTTAGGTGAAGTCTGTACATCCACCGCTGAACCTTCCATGTCTATACACTGTCCTGTTGCTTTCAAGCCATTCATCAAGTCTATACATTCCCAGTCTTTACCTACGTTCAGAACCCCAAGTCTATACATTGGTAAAGTCTGCACATTGTGCTTTGAAGCTGCATCAAGTCTAGACATTGTCCTGTAGCTAGCACGAAGCAAAGTGTATATATTGTCTCGCTCACATCTTCAAGGGGTAAGTCTATACATTGGATATGGGTGTGCATCGTGAAGTCTATACATTGCTTGTGTAACTCAAGCCTTTACATCAAAGTCTATACATTGGTTAGGCTTGTTCATGCATCGTTCTTCTCAAGTCTGTACACTGCCTTCCCATGCACGCATTCATCAAGTCTATACACTCGTGAGTGTTTCATCAAGTCTATACACTCGCTTGTGTCATCAAGTCTTTCATCAAGTCTATACACTCGCTCGTTTATCCAAGTCTACACATCGGCGCACTGTTCATGCAACGGTTCTCCAAGTCTATACATCGGCGCACTGTTCATGCATCGGTTAAGTCTATACACTGGCTATGGCTTGTTCATGCATCTTACCCACGCAAGTCTGTACATTGAGGTCGCATGAAGGCTTTCAAAGTTTACACATTCTCACAGTGTACATAATTGCCTATATGCTGCATCCAAAGTCTGTACATCGTTGGCCTGTGCATGCTTCGTCTTTCTAAAGTCTATACATACGTCACACTCCAGCCTTTGCATTGAAGTTTATACATTGCTGTCTCATGCATTCTAAGTCCATACACCATGCTGTTGGGCATCGTTTATTACAGCAAGTTTGCACACTGTCTGCACGCTCTCAAAGTCTATACAGCATGTGTCTGCATCGGTTCATAAGTCTACACATTGTAGCATGGACGAACAAACAAGTATGTACACACTTCAGCACTCAAAGGCTGAACATTCTTCAGCAGAGTCTGTACACACTTCATCACTTAAAGTCTGAACATCCATCAGTGAAGACTTTACACACTTTAGTGCACATGTGCATCTCCTTCAAGACGAAGTCTATACAGTCGTTTCCAAGGCTTCAAGTCTATACACTCGTTGTCAAGGCTTCAAGTCTATACACTCGCTATCAAGCCTTCAAAGTCTATACATTCTATCCTTCACACTAAGTCTGTACACGGTGGTCTTCAGTTACCCAGCAAGTCTGTACATCCTTCTGATTATTTTCTTATGATTGTGTGACAGGTACTATTCGTGAAGCCTATGAAGGGCACGTGATCCGAGGTTGGCACCTGGCACGTGATCCGAGGATAACGCCCTAATTGCTACTGCTATAAATACGAAGCCTCCTCCATCTGGAGAAGACTGATCTAGAGAATGAGAGACTAATCGAGAACAGAAAAAGAAAGAGTGATCGAAGTAGAGGCAGAGAGCAGAAAAAGGCAGAAGAAGAAAAAGGAGAGAGCAGCAGTAGAGAGGTTGAAAGCAGAAGAAGAAAAAGAAAAAGAGATTGAGATCGAGAGTGAAAAAGAAGAAGAATAGTGTGAGCCTGATACTAAGAAGAAGAAGAGAGAGAGAGAGAGAGAGAGTTCGTGGAGAAGAAGAAACAAGCCTTCATTGAAGATTCGTCTGTCTGGCATTGGATCAAATCCAAACCAGTTTTGCTCCTGCGAGAGCTACTTTGTGTGTCTCATTTCCAGCTTTACGTTGCTGTGTTTTTCCTTGTGTTTGTTTTGATTTTGTTCCTTCCATCTATTCACCTTGTTCTTCTGATTCCCTTGTTTGGGATCGGGGTTCCTCCTGTGGACTCAAGAGAAGGGGGACATTGGGTCTCCGGTTGCAAGTGGCTGGGAGTCACTTGTGGGTTTCCCTCTGGGTTGGAGGAAGGGAGATTCATCTCTAGTTCTGGTCTTGTGGGTTGCAAGTCCAGGTGTTCCCTCCTGGTCTGGAGGAAGAGAGACTTCGTCTCTGGTTGCAAGTGGATGGGAGTCACTTGTGTTTTCCCTCCGGTTTGGAGGAAGAGGGGAGGTTGTTTTCCTGGTCAAGCTGTTTGGCAGCACTTGTTACAGACTGAGTCTGCGGTTCTAGCTTTGGCTAGTGGAGGCCTCACTCCGGTTTGGAGTGAGGGGTGGACGTAGGTCTGTGGACCGAACCACCTAAAAAATCATGCTGTTCTGTGGTTTGTTTGTGGTGTGCTCTTCCATCTCTTCTACCTCTTTCACAGGTTGTCTGAGCATTACATATTTTCCTAAGTGTGTTTGGTTTCCACTGTTCTATCTTCGGCATTAGTCTTCATCAGGTTCCACTAGTATAGTTAGCAGTTCATCTGGTCGATCAAATGTTTAATTGAGCTCTATAGTTCTTATTTCGCAATTGTATCTAGCAGCAAGCTTATTATTTTTAATTTGGGTAATATTTTTGGAAGGGGATACATTCACCCCCCCTCTGTATCCATCGCACCGTCCCAATAACCTTTTGATCGGTATCGGCTGAGGCTTCCCCAATTGGCATGAGAGGCACTGAGGTCATCATTGGTAGGACTCCATTGGAGGGAGAGATCCCTGCCTCTTCAATATCTTCGGCATCGCTACTGCTAGCCGTGTCAAATTTGGCTTGAAGGGCCGCCTCTTCGGGATAGACCTGCTCCCAGCATCGGCAAGGAATTATGGCCTCCGCTTCTTGATTTCCGGTTTGAGCCGACTCAGCATATTCAGCTTCCACTGGGTATTCATCAAAGGTTGCCCCCAGTGGGCTATCTTTAGCAGGGTAGAAGGCGGAGATGGTGTCCACCTCGTATCACCCACTGTAGTAGTATTCTTCCAGGGTGAAGCCCAACCCCAGGTGTTGAGAGATGCGCCTCAGCTCCTTGTCCAGACTTGCAGGATGCCACATTTTCTGGAAAGTTTCTATGTTTTTATGAGATTCATCGGAGGGGATGTGTTGCTTCTAAAACATCCTGGCCATCCGACTGGTTGTGAATGCCAGACCCCGAATGGGAACTGACGGGTTTTCTATGTCTTCGGGTAGGCAACAATCTGTGTCTTATCGAGTAGGGTGTTCTTCAGCTGTGTAGAACAAGCTGCGGGGCCTATCTATCTGCGCCACCTCCCAATCTTCGAAAGGCTCGACAGTGGGGTTGTCAAGGTCGGGAATCGGCTTGGTGAGGCTGTCAGGGACCCCAATGTGGTTGTGCTGCCGATCAACTTGCACTTCATTAGCTTCGGGGTACAAAGCTGGGGGGGCTATTCTGCCCACGTCCCCGGATACGGTGAGGTGAGAGACCGCCTTGGCCTTCACATATCTGCGCGGCGGTGGTGGATACCAATTGTAGCCGGACGCATTGCTTGATGCCCCCGCAGGGGTTTTGACTTCAGAGGTCTTCTGAGAGGGCCCCGCATATAGCTTGGCGTCCGCCAAGTGACATTCAAATACCTTGAACGGGTGGAGGTCAGCAAATATCCTCTCCTCCTTCCCTTGGAGACTGTATTTGATACATTGGTGGAGCGTAGAGGGCACCACCATGTTTTCATGCAGCCATGGGCGACCGAGAAGCGCCTTGCACGAGGTGCGGGAGTCGATGACATGGAACTGCACCATCGTAGTGAAATCCGCCAGGGTAAGTGTGAACTCCGCCACCCCCATCGACACTTCATATTTTTGATTGAAGCCGGTGATACGCATATCCCTGACTTTCTCGAGATGCACATTGAAGTGGTACCTCTCGTATATTCTATAGGGCAGAATGTTGATTGCTGCACCAGGATCGACCAGAATCCTGTTCAGCTCCCTTCCATTCAGGTACCCCTTCATGTACAGCGGCATGTTGTGGCTGATGGTAGGTAGCAGCATATCCTCTGGAGTGAAGGTCATGCTGGCCTCTGGCATTGCTTCAGCCAAGCAGGTCTCGAAATGAGCAGGCATCTGCAGAGCAGTGATGATCGCCTGCCGAGTCTCTTCACAAAGAGAGGATCTCCCAGATTGTAAATCTAGCAGGGAGCTTCTTGAGTAGTTTCATTATGCGGCTCCCAGCTCAGGCATTGGAAAGCTTCATCTCTTCAACCCATCTGGGCTTGGGAGAGTCCTGAGTTGCGGCCCCTGACGGACCTGCCTCATCTGCCTCGGACTCGGCGCCTCTCTGGTTAGCACCGGATCCTTGGTGTTTTTCATCAGCTACTGTAGGGCAAACTTCATCTGCATTTGGAGCTCCGACATATTGTGCTGGCCGCGGGTGAACATCACTGGGTGCAGGGTTAGCCTCCCGACAAGGTTGCTTCCCCTAGACATCTTCATGAATTCAAGAAATGAAGGAACTACCTTGCCCCCACTCTTGTCATATAGGCCTGGCGGAGGAGGGATCTGGACTCCCTTGACCTCCGGGGGAGGCGTCTTGTAGGGCTGCTCTCCCCTGAATATAATGTTGTTGTTGGGCGGCGGCTGGCACCCCCATTTCCGGCCTGACTGGGTTGCATGTGCAACAGTTGCAGCCTCGGGCTTGCCTCCCCCGGTAGGGGGTGTGAAGCAGATTTCCTCTTCTTCCTCCTCTCCAGGCAGTTTGAAGAGTGTTGATAGAGTATTGCAGGAGACAACTTGCACTTTATCGGCCTTAGCGGCCTTTCTTTTCTTCTTCTTTTGTTTCTTCCTCTTCTTTGCTTCAGCAGGCGCCTACCCCCAGAACAGACTACCCTCCTTATCGGATGCTGCATCAGCTTCTTCCTCTTGCCCGAGTGAGAGCTGCTCCAGTTCTTGCCATGGGACATGGTCCCGCACCAGCAAGGGCCTCAATTCGGGCTACACGTACTCATCTAGCCCTCCAATAAGGTCTTGTATTCTGTTGATCCCAGGACTGGTTTCCTTGACCACCGGCAGCGGAGTTTGTCTCCTCTGATTGTGTGTAGGTATTCTGATGACTGCAGGTGGAGTGGTCCACATAGGTGCTGCCACCGGCGGAGCAGGTCGTGGTGTGACGCCACGGACATGTGCCCCCACTTTTGGGCGAGGTGCCCTCTTATTTTTGTGCTTCGCAGGGACCTGCTACCATCCCTGTTGTTCTTTCACGGGCTCCAAGAAATGAATTTCATAGGTGCTCCGCGTACTTGCTTCAAAGATCTCCTCGGGAAATGCCTGGTATAGGGAGATCATGTTGACTCCTGTCCTCCTCAGAGGGGCTTCATGTGTTTGAGGAGGGTCCACTTTGTACTCTCCCAACTCGATTTCATTTTTCTTCACCATCCCTTCGATGATGTCCTTGAAAACATAGCAGTCTTCATTGGATGCCCCAGCATCTGGTGGTAGAGGTAGAATCTTGGACTGTCCTTCTTCTTCAGGTCCTCCGACCTCTTCGGCTCTGGCAGGGTGACCACGCCATACTCCGTTACCCATTCGAACAGAATCCTGGTTTTGTCCTTCGGAAAGGAGTAGGCTTTCTTCATCTTGTCCCGCAACGAGGGACCTTCTTTGCCGTCTGGGGCTTTTGCAAGCTGTGGGGCGATCGCCTTCTTGCCTTTATCTTTTTGTTGTTCGAACGCCTTGATATCAAGAGCATTTGCTTCTTTAGGCGCCTGGCGTCGCTCCACTGCCTTGCCCTTGTGGGTTGTGCTGGCAGTTGATGCAGGGACAGGTCTGGCCAGAAAGGCTTCCATCTCGGCCACGACATTGTTCAATCGGTCAAACGACCGTATTTCCATTCCAATCATCTTTTCCAAAACCTCTCTCCTGAGGTTCTGTTTGCATATTTGTACAGCGTCCTCCTGATGCGGGGGCTGCTTGCATCTCATTCCGAGGTTCCTCCACCTCTTAATATAGTCGAGGGCTGTCTCATCTGCCCTTTGCTTTGTTGAGTAGAGCTCGGCCACTGTGACCTCCTTCTCTATAACATGGAATCTTTCCCTGAACTTCCTCTGCATATCTGACCAGTCGTTGATCTACCCGGCCGGGAGGCTAGAGTACCATTCAAATGCGAGCCCCGTCAGCGAGGACCCAAAAAACTTCAGCAAGTATGACTCATCGGTGGCCAGATCACCCATGACGGTCATATAATATGCGACGTGTTCTTTCGGGGATCCCTTCCCGTTGAACTTGTCGAACTTGGGCGGCTTGCTGATCCCTGGGGGAAGCCGCTTGGCAGCATGATATTGCGGGTATGGAACCCGATAGGCATTAAATGCGATGTAGTCGCCTTCACTCCTTTCTACGAGCTTCAGCTCGATCATCCTTTCCACCATCATCCGATTCATGACTATGGGGTCAACTGGGTCCGGATAGAAGTGTGCCGGCTGCAGGTACGGGGTGACCAGAGCGGTTGCCTATGGAGGACGCAGCAGTGGGGGTGTCTGGTGCACTTGGGGGAGCACCAGCGGCCTCAGCGGCTGCGGCGACCGTAGTTGTGTCGTCGCCAAGCTTGGATCGAACGGTTGGGGCATAGTGTAGATTGGCGGAGGGTCGACATGATGGACCGCTCCCCGGGATGATTCGCCCTGGACTTCAGGCGGCTTGAAAGCTGATGATTGTTCAGTCTTCTCCATCAGTTATTTCTTCAGCAAGTCTATCTCTTGCCTATATCTTTGAAGTAACATCAGGACCGACGGGTCCATAGTTGTCGTGCTAGAGATAGCCTCCGTTGCTTCCCCGGATGTACCCTCGGGCATGATGTCGAGGAGGACGTCATCGTCTTCTTCCGCCGTCACTACATTGGCGGTTAAGATAGCAGCTCCATCATTCCGCTGGTGATAACCCATGTGTTGTTTTCCTTTAGCCGTCGCCAGGAGCTCCCTTGCGACTTTTGTTCTTCGAGTATTCGGCCCTGGCCTCGCGGCCAACTGAGCTAATTCGCAAGGGTCTTCAGGGAGCCCTCCATAGCGGCCGAACATGCCAGCCATATTTCAGGTGAAAACCTGCATCCTTCTTCTCTGTCGATGGACCTTCCTCTTAGCCTGCTCTGGGAAGGTCAGCCTCTCGAACACATAAGTCCTTCTTGTTTCTTCCCGCCTAGGGGCGGCTTCATCGGC
The DNA here is from genome assembly GCA_022559845.1 of Amorphophallus konjac. NCBI lineage: Eukaryota > Viridiplantae > Streptophyta > Magnoliopsida > Alismatales > Araceae > Amorphophallus > Amorphophallus konjac. The sequence goes on from CM040125.1 coordinate 32,327,508, forward strand.
TTCGATCTCAAAGCCGTCATCATAGCCATTGTCATCAACCGACGACACCATCATCCTTTCTCCTACATCTTCTTCAATTGCCATTGATGAGCGGTAGTCTTCATTGGCTGCGACTGCTTGCATCAGCTGCTGCTGTCCAAGCGAGGGGTTGCCTAGCCCTCAGAAATAGTTCCTGACCATGTTCGTCATCTCTTCTCGACCCCATTCTTGATGTAACACGGGGGACAATTGTCGACCTCCCGCAGGAGGGATGTAAGCCAGCCGAGCCCTGTCGGTAGGTTGCTGAAATCTTCATCCCATAGCAGGGACGTTGGCTTGGCGGGCGCCGGTCCGGAAGCTTTCACGGTGCGGAGGGTCTGCAACCACTTCTTTTTGTTTCGGGGCTAGGCCCCTTTCTCTCCTTCCTTCCGCTCCGTCGCGAGCAGGGCGATGGGGGACAGGTGCAGCTTGATGGACAGGTTGGACCCTTTTGGGGACCCACGCCTGTTTAAATTTCTTTGGCCTGGGGGCCAACCTCTCTTGGCCATAGTGTCCGGCTTCTTCTCTTTCTGCCCTCCTTCCAGCGAGGGCTTGATATGAGTTGCGGACGGGGATGGCAGGGACGACCCGGTCTGAGACTATTCGTGCGTCGCGTCCATTGAGGAAGACACGTACGCCATCAACCATCATGGATTTACTGGATTGAGCTAGAGATCCGGTAACCACAGCAGTGCTCCTCTGGAGTTGTTTGCGCTGACGACCTCCGGACTTGTCAGCAGCATCGGGGCGGGCCCCATGGATAGCATGGTACACCAGGTAGCTGGCGACCAAGGTTGGACTCTTGGGCGAGTCGTGGCAGCCTCGAGCCTTTAGAGGCTCCATCTTCTTCGTAGCTCCCTCGAAGGGCTTCGAGGGCTCCACCTCTAGCATATCCACAAAGGCTAACCCCAAGAAGTTGGGGAAGCCAACCGTAGCAGGGAAGTTGCCGAACACCATGGGCACCGCTAGGTACCCTTGTGCATGACCGGCCACTATTGAAGGGCCGAAGCCGATGCTAGTTAGTCTAGTTGTTGTCATCGTTCACCTACAATGACAAACAAACCGACAATTAGCAACCTTTGGGAGGGCCTCGAAGCCCAAGCATCTCGACAAAGAGATGAAAGGTGACACTGGTCCCACCGGGCGTGCCAGTATGTTTCGATGGGATAATTTTTTTACCAGGGGTTTATTTTGGTATATTCACGCGTCGATCAACCAATTAATTAACTGGTAATTAACTAACTGATTGACTGCGCGGGCGTGCCAGTCACGTGCGTGACGAGTTTATTATGCGCTCATTCTGACCCGTGTCGGGCGAGAGTGAGATTCTGTCGGGACCAGTAGTCCGCCATACCATAAAGGTCATGGCGTTAATTACATCCCCCGCGAGGAGGGAAAACCTTTGATTAATTGCTGAGATAATGGGCTGTCGAGGACGGAATAAAGAGTGCAAAGGGTTCAGATGATCATGCAGGATATCGTACTCTACCATGCACGGTTTATTAGGGCGGAACCCTCGATACGTGGCGGAGGACATAGGTCCGAAGATCGCCATCACGCATGGCAAGAGCTTTGAAGTCCCGCGATCAATGACACCCAAGAGGGGGGTGAATTGGGTGTTTACAAATTTTAAAGAAACTTTTGGCCTTTTATAAAATATGTGATAGAATGCTAGTTTAGGGATTCAAAACTATTAGTACACAGATTGGATTTATCAAACTCAATTGTTGATAGTATAGATAATGCAAGATATACGAAGATAAATCCAGAACAACAATAAACACAAACACTCACTTAGAATGGAGGTAGAGGAAATGGATCAAACCACACAATTCAAACCACACTGCACAGTGATTTTTAAGGTGGTTCAGATGCAACGATGACAATCCTACGTCCACCCCTCACCAAACCTGGTAAGGTTACACTCGGGGATAAATCCTTAAATGGAGACGACGCTCCAACTACACACGCAGGACGACACCTGCCCACACACACGGGGACGCACCCCAACACACACACACACACGGAGACGAGGTCTCCAACACGATCCAACAAGCGGATCAATAAAGCACACACAAGTTGCGACAAGTGCAGCACTCCACACACACAAACACTAAGATCTAGATAAAACCATACGCACACGTAGATCTAAGAAGACCTACGCACACACGAATCAAATACGACACACACACACACACGACCACGGATCCAACAACGATCCACACACACACGAGTTTACAGTTTATGATGAACACAATTACAACACCCAAAACATAAGGACGATGAGGCTTAGTTTAGAAAACTCCTATTTTGGGTTCCCCTTGAATGCATGTTGCGGATCTTGAACATATCTTCACTTGATCGGAGCTTTAATCCGTGCTTGCTTGGCTTTTCTCCTTTCTTGTTTGCTTGACTTCTCTTCTTTCTCCCTTAGGCACTCTTCTTGGAATCCTTGCTTGCTTCTAGCTTCCTTGGAGGTTGCTTGCTTCAGATCTAATCTTGAATCACCTTCTATGAATCCTCTTTGAGTTGATGAAGGAGATGATGGATGCAGCTTTGAACCTTGATTGCTTCTACACCTTCTTGGAGGTAGATGACTTCAAAAAATAAGCTTGAATCACCTTGGATGGATGAAGATCTTGCTGCACGAAGTACTGTTCACGGAGCTACAGTACCCTCTCCTTTCACCTTGGACAGCCTCCTCTTGATCTCCCTTGAAGCCCTCTTTGATGATTAGGGTTATGGCTCCAAATGAGATGTTTTATAGCCCTTGAATGGTCCATGGACATCCCCCAGACCAGATCCACATTTTGTGGGTGATTTGATGACATTAGGATTAAAGAATTACAAGGAGAAAGGCTCTTCTCGAAGTGGAAAATAAAGACAACATATGTTGGCTCGGGACTGGCGGTCGACCTGTGGAAGCTAGCGGTCGACCGCTACTGAGAAACCTATAGAAATTTGATCCCTGGCATTTTCGGTTGACCTGGGGCGGTCGACCTAAAGCTACAGTAAACTTCAGACTTTTTAGGTTTCATCCCCGAACTCCATTGCAACCCATTTGAGTCTGAGGCTTCAAACTCCTTTGATATTGGGGAATATATGTTGAGTGTTTTGACCTACAAAACCATAGAAAAAAGGATTAGGACTTTGATCAATAATTCATGTGGTAATTGCATGAAGATTGTTGAACTATGGTTTTGATGATAACTAAACTTCTTGTGTGATGCCTTGGTTTTGATGGTTGTTGAAGTCATGGTTTTAATGTTCATGTGCGATTAAGTGAATGGTGATAACTAAACTAAATGGTTGATTGTTCCTGTCGATTGGTTGAATATGATTGACTTGAACATGTGCTTTGAATGCTTCCCATGCATACTCTTCATGGAGCTTGGCTACATACATGCATTTGGGAAAGCAACAATTGTTCCAATCTTATATGTGAAATTGGGTCTCAATGTAAATCACTTTTTGAACTCTAATACATATTTCACATATCATTTTGAGCTTGCATTATGTTGAAACAACTCATGAGAAACTTGCTAGGAAATTAGAATCATTGTACTTATATCTTGCTCAAACGGTTTACAATAAGCTCTTGTTGATTGATTGAAATTGCCAAATGACCAAAGGGGTTTCATACATGCACTTCATGCAATTACCACATGAATTATTGATCAAAGTCCTAATCCTTTTTTCTATGGTTTTGTAGGTCAAAACACTCAACATATATTCCCCAAGATCAAAGGAGTTTGAAGCCTCAGACTTAAATGGGTTGCAATGGAGTTCGGGGATGAAACCTAAAAAGTCTGAAGTTTACTGTAGCTTTAGGTCGACCGCCCCAGGTCGACCGCCAGCAGCGGTCGACCGCCCCAGGTCGACCGAAAATGCCAGGGATCAAATTTCTACAGGTTTCTCAGTAGCGGTCGACCGCCAGCTTCCACAGGTCGACCGCCAGTCCCGAGCCAACATATGTTGACTTTATTTTCCACTTCGAGAAGAGCCTTTCTCGTTGTAATTCTTTAATCCTATTGACATCAAATCACCAACAAAATGTGGATCTGGTCTGGGGGATGTCCATGGACCATTCAAGGGCTATAAAATATCTCATTTGGAGCCATAACCCTAATCATCAAAGAGGGCTTCAAGGGAGATCAAGAGGAGGCTGTCCAAGGTGAAAGGAGAGGGTACTGTAGCTCCGTGAACAGTACTTCGTGCAGCAAGATCTTCATCCATCCAAGGTGATTCAAGCTTATTTTCTGAAGTCATCTACCTCCAAGAAGGTGTAGAAGTAATCAAGGTTCAAAGCTACATCCATCATCTCCTTCATCAACTCAAAGAGGATTCATAGAAGGTGATTCAAGATTAGATCTGAAGCAAGCAACCTCCAAGGAAGCTAGAAGCAAGCAAAGATTCCAAGAAGAGTGCCTAAGGGAGAAAGAAGAGAAGTCAAGCAAACAAGAAAGGAGAAAAGCCAAGCAAGCACGGATTAAAGCTCAGATCAAGTGAAGATACGTTCAAGATCCGCAACATGCATTCAAGGGGAACCCAAAACAGGAGTTTTCTAAACTAAGCCTCATCGTCCTTATGTTTTGAGTGTTGTAATTGTGTTCATCATAAACTGTAAACTCGTGTGTGTGTGGATCGTTGTTGGATCTGTGGTCGTGTGTGTGTGTGTGTCGTATTTGATTTGTGTGTGCATAGGTCTTCTTAGATCTACGCGTGTGTGTGGTTTTATCTAGATCTTAGTGTTTGTGTGTGTGGAGTGCTGCACTTGTCGCAGCGTGTGTGTGCTTTGTTGATCCGCTTGTTGGATCGTGTTGGAGACCTCGTCCTCGTGTGTGTGTGTGTGTGTGTTGGGGTGCGTCCCCGTGTGTGTGGGTAGGTGTCATCCTGCGTGTATGGTTGGAGCGTCGTCTCCATTTGAGGATTTATCCCTGAGTGTAACCTCACCAGGTTTGGTGAGGGGTGGACGTAGGATTGCCGTCGTTGCATCCGAACCACCTTAAAAATCGCTGTGCAGTGTGGTTTGAATTGTGTGGTTTGATCCATTTCCTCTACCTCCATTCTAAGTGAATGTTTGTGTTTATTGTTGTTCTGGATTTATCTTCGTATATCTTGCATTATCTATACTATCAACAATTGAGTTTGATAAATCTAATCTGTGTACTAATAGTTTTGAATCCCTAAACTAGCATTCTATCACATATTTTATAAAAGGTAAAAAATTTTCTTAAAATTTGTAAACACCCAATTCACCCCCCTCTTGGGTGTCATTGATCGCGGGACTTCAATTGGTATCAGAGCCAAGGCTCTAATTTCATAGATCTAACGATCTAGAGTGATCCAGATCAATGACTACCATTATGTACACTTTGAATTCTCCACCGGTGTTTGATGGTTATAATTTTAATTTGTGGTTAGGAAGGATGTGCAGTCTAGTCAACTCATATGATCCTAAGCTATGGAAGCTTATCTCACATGGTCCTTATGAGTTGCCTAAAGATAAATCTGTCTGGACCGCAGATTCCAAGCTTAAACATGATCAAAATTGTTTGGTTCTAAAGTTGCTTATTGCTGAAGTTGATTCTAATCATTTCCCTTTTGTCTCCCATTGCAGATCCGTGAAGGACATCTTGGATGGACTAAGTAAAATCTAGGAAGAGCATGGAGATCAATGTCTTGTGGCAGGCACGAGTGAACAGAGGAGTGATCAGCCAAGTGGATCAAGCTCACCAAGTGGATCAAGCTCAAAGGTAAATTCTGATTCTAAAAATGAAGATGAATTTAGCTATGAAGAGTTGTCTAATGCCTATGAAGAGTTGGTTGATAAGTACAAGAAGGTTAAGTCTGAAAACACAAAATTGAAAAAAGAAATCTGAACATGCTTTTCATGAGAGTGGCTCTTGTAACAAATGTTCTAAACTTGAAAGTGTTAAAAATGAAAACGATGCATTGTTAATTCAAAATTCTTTGATTGAAGGCAGATTGAAGCAGCTTGAAAATTCCATTCATGAAACCTCTTCATGTGATGAATGCTTAAGATTCAAAACTGAAAATGAATGTCTTCTGATTGATATTAAAAATCATGAAGAAACCAGTTCATGTATGAGAAAAGAAAATGAGAAATTGATGAAATTTAACATGGCCACTTTTGAAAAACTGTGTGCTTTTGAAAAAGGAAAATCTGTGAATCTCCATGAATCTGAAAGAGTGGATGAATTGTTGCAAGAAATTCAAAGTCATAAAACCATCAATGCTACTTTACATGATCAAGTTAATTCTTGTGAAAATAAGATGGCTTCCTATGAATTCCACATTTCATCACTTGAAAAAGAAATCTCTGACTTGAATGTTTCATTATCTAGATTTGTGGACGGTCAAAATAATCTGGACAAATTGCTAGGAGTGAAAGTAAACTTTCAAAGAGAGGGGCTGGGGTTTAATCCCGTGAACAAAAAGAAATTTGAAAGTAAAATATATACTTCATTTGTTCATGACAATTATACACCCAGCACCTCCACATCTCACTCCCAGCAACCCACTGTATTAAGAACCCAATCAAATCAGAAAAATAGTGTGAATGTCCAAAGGATTCAAAAAGAAAATAAAAATCAGAAAATCAACATGCATCAAAAATCCAAAAATATTGCAAGCATCACTATGCATGTTAAGCATACCTCTGCCTCACACACACATCCACTAATGAAGAAACTCTCATGCTTTTACTGTGGAAGACATGGACATGCCATGCATGATTGCTTCATTATGAAAAATGATGACTTGAGAGCATGTAGAAATCAAGTTGGTTTGAAAAATGCAAAGAAATCATTCACCACAAAACCTTCCATGCATTGCAATCATTGTGGTAAAAGGAGACACACAACTTCACATTGTTGGTTATTGTCGAAGAGAAAGAACTCTCACTCAACACATCATGATCACTCACATGAACTGGCAGAACCAATGAAAAGAAGGAATATGATGCCACGTGCCCTCTACCATCATTTTGGCAAATCTAGGAATGTTAAGCATGATTATCTTCTCATGAGAAATAATGACTTGAATATTATTAAAAATTGGAAGTTGCATGCCAATATTGCTCCTAACCCACAAGGACCCAAAAGAATTTGGGTACCTAAGATTACCAATTGAGAATTCTATTTTGCAGTTGTGCCTTGGAAATGTAAAGCATGAAATCTATTTTCATCAAGAAGGTAAGGCACACGGGCCAACTGGCATGAATCAGGTTGAAAGAAAAATCAAAAACTGAACTTAAAAAATCAGGTGATATCCCTTCTATTCTCTCCAGTGACTGTGTAAGGCTTTGATTCATTTTGAGTCTTATAGTCATGTAATCATGTATATGTCCTCACTTGCATTCCATTCATGGTTGCTTACATATTTGTGTGCATCTCAAGTGTCATAAAGCATCTTGTTGTAGGGGAGCTTGAAAATTCTTCAAATCATGATTCCATTACATGCATTGAGTTTACATACATCTTCATGTTTACATATACCTTCACATGATCTCATGCACAAGAGTTAGAGAATCTACTTCTCATTTTGAAGGAACTCATGTCATAATCTATGCAACTCTCTTGCCTTCAACACATCCATGACTGCATATAGCATTAGAATCTCATTGAACATCTTGCATTCATGCACACACTAAGGGGGAGCAACCGCATTCGTCACATGGGCTTAATGCTTGCATTCATGCCTGAGTCATGCATCAACTCTGGAGGTTATTAAAGGGATGTTTAGTTTTTAAATGAATTTGTCATACTAGTTGCAAATTTGAATTGAAATTGACAACTAAAGTCTGTTTGTTCTTGGATGCAGATTATACTCCCAAAATTCAAATGATGATGGGCTAGTCATGGCCAAGTCTGAGTAAATGAAAGAAATACCTTGCAAGGATGAAAATGATGAGACCCCTCTCAAGTTACTACAAGAAGATGGGCTACTTTGTGTAGAATAACTGCCAGAATCGACTCAAGTACAAGGTAACATTGATCAACCACCTCTCACAAGATGGAAGGCTTGGAAGAAAATGGATTCTCAAGGCTAAGGTATGAAAATCAAAATATGAAGTACTAACCTTCATGGGGTTAGTGATCTTAGGGCATGAAGGCTTCCAAACTTGTCGTCTGAACTAAGGTAATTCAACCTTGTAAATTTATGCAATGGCCTCTTTGTCACTTGGTGACACTCTCAAGTGACAGGTATTGATTCTAAAAACTTGAAGTGTCATTTACTAGTATGTTGTGATGAATGTGCCTAATTGATTGAATCAATTTGAAAATCTTGAAAGATGTGTATGAAGTGATTGCATATTGAATATTCTCAATTTGAATTACATGAGCACACTTGAATTGAATTACATATCTGGTATATTAAATGGCGTCTGTGGAAGAGTGGATTATATTCACTTGGAAGCATTCCCTATGCGTTGAGTTTGGTCTTCGGACTAAAATCTCTGCCTTGTACCAGATCCTGAAAATTATGATTGGTGCAGTTATGAATGAATTCTTGAGCTGAGTTCTTTAAATTGAAAATATGTTTCTGATCAAATGATTCAAACATTTAGCTTCTGGATGATTTCTAATTTCAAAACTTGTGAAATGCTCTTGAATATCTGATTTTGAACAATTCTGAAAATTGGGTTGCATTGCTTAATTTTGATCATTTATGCACCCTTATTCATAAAGGCCATGTCATGAAAATGTTTGTTGACACATTAATATAATGTGAATGCTCCAATGTGGATTCTGCCTCATGATTTGAAGATCAAGCCCTCCTATGCTACATTTGCATCTTGTATCACATGCTCATCTAGGCATAGATTGCATGCATTATAATTCATACATTAGCTGAAGTTAGTTCATTCATTTGGCATCAGAAGTTTTGCACCACATTGCATTTTGTCTTGGCATGTTACATTTCATTACTATATGATCAAAGGTTGCATTGCATTAGAGCTCATGCATTAGCTGCATTCACTTCATACAATTGGTATCCATTTGTTTGGTATCAGTTGTATATTTGTATTTCATGCTGCATACATTCCCTCAGTGTGCTTGCTTGCTATTATATGTTACTTAGCCCCATCTTTGAAACTTCTATGACCTTATGTCTTCTTGATAAATAATGTTGCATTTGAGTCATTATGGGAGTGTTTCATGTCGTACACTCTGGAGGAGTTCTTATTTCATAAGTGCATCTATTTAGGGGGAGTTGCACTGTTATGTATTCATGATATTTCGTATACATGCTGAATCAAATTCGCACACTTCATGCACAAAGTGTGAAAATGAGTGTTAATGATAAGTATATATGAATTTCTTTTCAACACTCTCGAGATGTTAAACTTGCTGCATGTATGTTGAAGAGACAGTTGAGGAAAAAGTTGCCTACCCATCCTTGTTGAAAAATCTGAAATAAAAATGAAAGATAGAGCAATGCTCGGTCTCACTGAGTAAACTGGGCACATGTCACTTGAGACGTGATGTGGTTCATATCTGAAAAGTGTTGACTAGTATCTCTGTTCAAAATGAGGTGAAATGATTCAGTATTCTGAGTAACCGGGGATTCTGGCATGAGCTCCATTCGTCTACTCGTGTAAAAAGTAATTATTTGAACCTGATCACTCTTGAAAAATTCTGACTATCATGTGATATTGGTTGAGTTGAAAAATATTGGTGAAAACTCATTGTGGTAGAGCGTAGCCTCCAATACGCTGTCCTCAAAATTAAAGTGCAGTCTGTAAAATGTCTCCGTGTGTTGATCTGAAAATCTGAATATCCATATTGTAACTATCGATTTTCATGTTACTCACTTACACATCTAGAAATTTGATTTAATATGTATTCAGAAAGTTGATTGACTGCATTATCAAGTGCAAGAATCTCCTATATAATTGCACAACCTCCCATGTGCTACACAGGTGTATTTCGGTTGCCATGACTCTCTTGCACCCTTCTTACCTATCCTCTCTTAAACAAGTCTGGGGGAGCTGTGTTGCATGTATATATATATATATATATATATATATATATATATATATATTTGTTTGATTGTACATCTCATACGGTATCATTTGCATGTATATAGCTTCATGCATTATAACAGAAAATGTCAAAATCTGAAAATCCATCACATTCCAAAAATGGTTTCTGAGTTCAAAACTTGGCCTAGTTGTTTTTCATTCCATTGTATGCTTGCATTGAGCTTCATATGATTGCATTCATATTATCATCATGACTATTCAATTGCATTGCATGCATTCATCGTGTCACATGTTTGCATTGAGTTTTTATACATTTACATAAAATATAAAAATCAAAAAACTTGAAAATGAAAATAAACTCTCTTGTTATGTCCTCCTGCTCTTGCATGTTGTAAAAGTCTGACATATGATCTATCTTTTGAATGCTATCCTACTGAACATCTCATCTTGTGAATGTCTCCACTGGCTCATATCCTTGAGGCCAACCATTACCTTCATTTGGTATCAATACTTGCTTGACTGCATTTGCTTTGGACGGAATCAAATTGATTTGTGAGCATAATCACCAATTGGTTTCCTCTGATTGGAATCACATTGCTTTATTCGTCCATGATTTGCCCTTGCTTCGTCTGATTTAATAAGATGGGCTATTATTGTTTCCAAGGGAGATAAGCTTGTTGATATTGTTGATCATGTCCCAGGGGGAGAAAGACTTGCATTATCCCGCTTTTTGATTATGTCAAAGGGGGAGAAAAATTGATGATTGTGTTAGGGGAAGAAGAACATGTTGTATCCTCATTTAGTTTGTCATCATCACTTCGTTTGTCATCATCAAAAAGGGGGAGTGATGCGGGATGAGACACGGACACGACAAGCTCGCGATCGTCCCTTAACGAGGGAAGCGTCGGACGTGCGCGGTTGAGAAACCGGCAAGAGCTAGGGTGGTCGGCTCTCTCTTTCGTGCCCGGATCGGGTCACGGGACGGTAATGCTCACTCTCGCAGCAACGGTGATACAAATAGAAAGCGAGCTAGTTACCCTATCATGCTCTCTAGCAGCGGCATAAACAAGTATATATGAAAATAAGCAAATACCGAGTGTAGGGAGCGAGAACGATACCTCCACGCGCTCGGCGTGGGGACGACGGACCCGGCCGAAACTCGTACTCCCGGGGAACTTAACACACAATAATTACAGCAATGGGAATATGCCCACTGCACGCAGGGAGGTAAAGGGCGACACAAATGGGCCCGGGAGGACCGAATTCGGGATGACGGGCAGCTTCGTGTGTTGATTCGGCTACACGCGTAATCACGACCGTGGGGCCCACGCGCTGTCCGGAGGGGCCGTGTGGGACCCGGTGTCACCGCTGTGGTGGAGACACTGGTAGAAGCGATCCCCGGGCTGGCGGCACGCTGGAACGGCGATCGGAGGCCGGGCGGCTCCGTTCGGTACCCATCGGAATTGCTGCCCACGGGCTGGTTGCTGCTGTTTTACAGCGCGCGCTCGGATGAAAATGGCCGCTGTGATCAGCCCCGTCGTCGGAATGCGACGAAACCAGTGCCGTTGGAAAGAGGACTCCAAATCCTCAAACGTAGAGCTAGTGGATTCCTCTGAACCTATGCGGACCAGGGCCTTAGATATTTTTCAATCTTCTGCTCCACTGCTCCAGAAATCTCAGATCAGCATATCAGATCCATGTAAAAGGCCGTTGACCGCCTACTTACAGTGGGATTCGGACTTTGAGCTCTTCTTCAAAGTTGTAGATAAGCAAACCACGGAACTGATACAATTTTGGGAATTGGATTTGGAGGTGGGGGTGATTTGATATGATTTTTGGAGTGACTGGTGGTCGGATGTGGGAATAGGTGGACAGAACTGTAGATGGGACTGAGGAAGATTTTTAGAAAATATAAGATGGACGAACCAAAAATTAAGAAAATTTTTGGATGAAGGGGTGGATGGAAGAAAACGGCAGTAAAATTTGTGGGATGAACAAAAATCAAAAAGGGGGCCTAAGACCTAAAACTTAGGGCGGGTGCAAATGGAAACAGACAGCAGACAGAACAGAAGTGGAAGAGTGGACGAAAATCTAAAAATACTAAACGGGATCGGAATGACAAACCAAAATTTAGGGGATGTTATTGACACCTCTGGAACACCCAGTAAAATTCCCAGCTCGATCTGAGCTCATGGCTGAGGTGAAAATTTCGTGGAAGTTGCTATGGTACTGCGCGGACAGAACTGCAGCGGCGGCTCGATGGCGGCACGAACGGCGGCGGCGGCGGCACCGATGATCACCGGAGGGTGGGGAAAGGAGATACCACTCTAGAATGGAGGCTGGGGAAGGGGATAACCAGAGGAGAGAGGGCTGGGGGCGCAGCTAGCTCTTGCTCATTCAACAAAATTCTGATTTTCATTGATTTCCACTTGAAAATACAACATTATATATGATTCACATCAAATGCAATATGGACCCTTAGATCTAGGGAAGGGGATTGAAGGGATGGGATTACATGCCACAAACACAACAAAAAAAACATTAAAAAATGAAGGGGGGGGGCGGCCTATTGACTATGGGTAGGTTTTGAATGGAAGGTTGAATGGGGGTAGGTGGGATGGGTGTAGAATGTTGACATTCTTAACCCTTTGTCTACCCATGTGGCATATGACTAGTCCACTCATCTAGAAGGCCACCTAGGCTTGTTGACCAGCCCCACATGGTCTAGGTGGACCAATGGGAAAGGGCTGAGGGCCCCCTTGCTGGTCCCATGGGCAAATTACATAGAAACCCACATAATCTACGGGAGTGACGCATTGGCCGATAAAGCCGTACAATTGCGCGTATACTTTCCCGTGGATATAAAAGTAAACTAAAGGACACAAATGCAAAATAAAATGTACATGCTCGGCATCGATTCCCATCAACTCTCCCCGGGTGGGAGGAACTCGACCCCGTCGAGTAGGGGTAGGAATGCTCGAGTACTCCGGCGGATCTGTCACCGTGCCAAGTAACGCGGGTACGCTCCACTCCAAATGATCGGCACCTGCTCATTCCATATATACTCGATATGCGAACTGCTATGGGCTAAAGGTGGTCACTCCGAAGGGGCACTCTCAAAAAGGAAGGAAGCAGCTCGAAGACTCACTAGGAATCACCGCTGAGTCCCTATAGGTGACTGATCCGGGTATAGAAGTAGAACCGATCCCATACTCATCAAGTGAGTCCAATCACCTCTTACTCATAAGAGAACGACAATGAGCTTGCACAAGACACATGCAGACTCACCATGCACTAACACACGTATGCAAACCACACTAACAATCGACTCAAAACACACCACACAAAACAAACCACACAAGGAAAACACACCGACTCATGCACGACTCTAGAAGAAGGTGGTAGCATCAAGCCCACTAGGTGGCGGTATCCTGAGCGGCAGAAGGGTCGCCCAGTTCTTCCCCCAAGGCATAGTACTCATCGGCTAGTGCCTCATCGGCCACGTAATTGACATACTCAAGCTCGGGAGGTGCGGACCCTCCAATACCTAAGGCTAGGGTGGCGCGAGCGGGACACTCACTGGCAATGTGGCCAAATCCGTGACAGTGGAAACACTGCACTCGTGATCGACTACTCTCCCCGATAAGAGGGGCCTTACCCTTATCCTCCCGACGGGTAGGGGGCGTAGGTAACAAGGGTGGAGGTGTAGGCGCCGTGGGCAATAGCGGGGGAAGAGTCGGGGCCAGGGGGCGGGCCATGTGTGCCGGGGGACGGGCAACGGGTGCCGGTGGATGGGGTGGAGGTAGATCCCGTGGTGGGGGAGGTCGAGGTCTAGGAGCGAAGTGCTCCTGACGGATGGGCTCCTGAGGACGAGCCATGGGTCCCCTCGGGTATGAACCTAAGGAGCCACGGGAATCACTACGGGAAGGAGCGGGGCTCCACCGAGGAATAGACTCGAACTCGCCCTCGAATTGCTCCATCTCGAGAGCAACTTGATATGCATCCTCCAACTTGTCCACCTTGCGGCGGAGAAGCTCATACCGTAGGTGCGGGCGTAGACCACGCCGAAACCGAGAGACGGTAAGGGAATCCTCCTCCGTGGCATCGCATCGCACGTAGTACTCATCAAATTCGGCGATGTAATCCGAGACGGACCGGTCTCCTTGGGTGAGACTTTGCCACCTCTCTATAAGACGCTGGCGGTAGGAGGTAGGGAGGTACTTCTTCCTAAGTTTCTCCCTCATATCGGTCCATGTATCGATCGGGGGTTCTTGACGATGAAACAATAGGTTCTCCATGTTTCTCCAATAGGTTTGGGCTTGGCCTAAAAGTTTCATCCTGGCATACTTGACTTTTCGTTGGTCCGACATCTCGAACCACTCAAAATATCGATCCATACCAGCCTCCCAATCAAGGTAGACCTTCGGGTCTAAGGACCCGTCAAAGGTGGGAGGGTCGGCCCGAACGGTCCGAATGGCCCGTTCATCCATATCTTGGTCATGGGTACGCCGTGTATGGCGATGATCACGACCATGTCCCCGATGCTCATTATTGGACTCGTAGTCATGCACCTCGGGGACTTCGTGCCTCCTAGTAGCTACCCCTTGAACCCTTGGAGTCGCGGGTTGATGAACCGGCTCCGGTTGACCTTGTGTAGGTGGGGCGGGTGCCTGGACTGGGACAATCGGGTGTGTCTCGGCTGGTCCTTTCTCTAGTGCGGTGACTCTCCCGACCAATCCCTGAACGGACTGGCTTGACCCGGCGGCCCTATCCTCTACGGCCTTCACCCTCTCTTCTAGGCGCGTGCCTAGATCATTCACTTGGGTACTCAACCCTTCCATCCTATCCACTCGGGTGCTTAGCACTTCAAAGCGATCACTCAACCCATCCATTTTTCCCATAAGAGTTCGGAACATAGTGGCCACCTCATCGGAACTATAGACTCGGGATTCCGCCATTGGTGGTGGTGGGGGTGAGTATTGAGTACCTCGACGAGTGGGCATGCAAGACACGGAGTAGGAGACACCGACTAATGCAAATGCACACTACAAGATGATGCACCTAGACGTAACCAAAACTCGGCATGTGGCGGAGTTAATCGATCCGAAGATCACTCGCGCAAGTGTGCAGTCTTCCCGATAGGCGTAGCCTAACGTTCGGACAACACCTTTTGATATACCGAGTAAAGGGATGCAAATGCGAAAAGACACTTTTTTTGTTTGTTTTAAAACAATGATGACCCTAAACACGACTTAGACCGACTAATGACTAGACGTAAATGACACTCTTTTTTTTTTTTGACACCCTAGACTCAACTCGCTCTGATACCAAATTGATGCGGGACGAGACACGGACACGACAAGCTCGCGATCGTCCCTTAACGAGGGAAGCGTCGGACGTGCGCGGTTGAGAAACCGGCAAGAGCTAGGGTGGTCGGCTCTCTCTTTCGTGCCCGGATCGGGTCACGGGACGGTAATGCTCACTCTCGCAGCAACGGTGATACAAATAGAAAGCGAGCTAGTTACCCTATCATGCTCTCTAGCAGCGGCATAAACAAGTATATATGAAAATAAGCAAATGCCGAGTGTAGGGAGCGAGAACGATACCTCCACGCGCTCGGCGTGGGGACGACGGACCCGGCCGAAACTCGTACTCCCGGGGAACTTAACACACAATAATTACAGCAATGGGAATATGCCCACTGCACGCAGGGAGGTAAAGGGCGACACAAATGGGCCCGGGAGGACCGAATTCGGGATGACGGGCAGCTTCGTGTGTTGATTCGGCTACACGCGTAATCACGACCGTGGGGCCCACGCGCTATCCGGAGGGGCCGTGTGGGACCCAGTGTCACCGCTGTGGTGGGGACACTGGTAGAAGCGATCCCCGGGCTGGCGGCACGCTGGAACGGCGATCGGAGGCCGGGCGGCTCCGTTCGGTACCCGTCGGAATTGCTGCCCACGGGCTGGTTGCTGCTGTTTTACAGCGCGCGCTCGGACGAAAATAGCCGCTGTGATCAGCCCCGTCGTCGGAATGTGACGAAACCAGTGCCGTTAGAAAGAGGACTCAAAATCCTCAAACGTAGGGCTAGTGGATTCCTCTGAACCTATGCGGACCAGGGCCTTAGATAATTTTCAATCTTCTGCTCCACTACTCTAGAAATCTCAGATTAGCATATCAGATCCATGTAAAAGGCCTCTGACCGCCTACTTACAGTGGGATTAGGACTTTGAGCTCTTCTTCAAAGTTGTAGATAATCAAACCACGGAATTTTTAAAATTTTGGGAAGTGGATTTGGAGGTGGGGGTGATTTGATATGATTTTTGGAGTGACTAGTGGTCGGATCTTGGAACAGGTGGATAGAACTGTAGATGGGACTGAGGAAGATTTTTAGAAAATATAAGATGGACGAATGAAAAATTAACAAAAATTGTGGATGAAGGGGTGGATGGAAGAAAACGCCATTAAAATTTGTGGGATGAAAAAAAATCAAAAAGTGGGCCTAAGACCTAAAACTTAGGGCGGGTGAAAATGGAAACAGACAGCAGACAGAACAGAAGTGGAAGAGTGGACGAAAATCTAAAAATACTAAACGGGATCGGAATGACAAACCAAAATTTTGGGGATGTTCTTGACACCTCTGGAACACCCAGTAAAATTCCCAGCTCGATCTGAGCTCATGGCTGAGGTGGGAATTTCGTGGAAGTTGCTGTGGTACTGCGCGGACAGAACTGCAGCGGCGGCTCGATGGCGGCACGAACGGCGGCGGCGGCGGCACCGATGATCACCGGAGGGTGGGGAAAGGAGATACCACTCTAGAATGGAGGCTGGGGAAGGGGAGAACCAGAGGAGAGAGGGCTGGGGGCGCAGCTAGCTCTTGCTCATTCAACAAAATTCTGATTTTCATTGATTTCCACTTGAAAATACAACATTATATATGATTCACATCAAATGCAATATGGACCCTTAGATCTAGGGAAGGGGATTGAAGGGATGGGATTACATGCCACAAACACAACAAAAAAAACATTAAAAAATGAAGGGGGGGACGGCCTATTGACTATGGGTAGGTTTTGAATGGAAGGTTGAATGGGGGTAGGTGGGATGGGTGTAGAATGTTGACATTCTTAACCCTTTGTCTACCCATGTGGCATATGACTAGTCCACTCATCTAGAAGGCCACCTAGGCTTGTTGACCAGCCCCACATGGTCTAGGTGGACCAATGGGAAAGGGCTGAGGGCCCCCTTGCTGGTCCCATGGGCAAATTACATAGAAACCCACATAATCTACGGGAGTGACGCATTGGCCGATAAAGCCGTACAATTGCGCGTATACTTTCCCGTGGATATAAAAGTAAACTAAAGGACACAAATGCAAAATAAAATGTACATGCTCGGCATCGATTCCCATCAGGGAGATTGTTGAACTATGGTTTTGATGATAACTAAACTTCTTGTGTGATGCCTTGGTTTTGATGGTTGTTGAAGTCATGGTTTTGATGTTCATGTGCGATTAAGTGAATGGTGATAACTAAACTAAATGGTTGATTGTTCCTGTCGATTGGTTGAATATGATTGACTTGAAAATGTGCTTTGAATGCTTCCCATGCATACTCTTCATGGAGCTTGGCTACATACATGCATTTGGGAAAGCAACAATTGTTCCAATCTTATATGTGAAATTGGGTCTCAATGTAAATCACTTTTTGAACTCTAATACATATTTCACATATCATTTTGAGCTTGCATTATGTTGACACAACTCATGAGAAACTTGCTTGGAAATTGGAAATTCATGTATGAAACCCCTTTGGCCATTTGGCAATTTTAATCAATCAACAAGAGCTTATTGTAAAAAGTTTGAGCAAAATATAAGTACCATGATTCCAATTTCCAAGCAAGTTTCTCATGAGTTATTTCAACATAATGCAAGCTCAAAATGATATGTGAAATATGTATTAGAGTTCAAAAAGTGATTTACATTGAGACCCAATTTCACATATAAGATTGGAACAATTGTTGCTTTCCCAAATGCATGTATGTAGCCAAGCTCCATGAAGAGTATGCATGGGAAGCATTCAAAGCACATGTTCAAGTCAATCATATTCAACCAATCGACAGAAATAATCAACCATTTAGTTTAGTTATCACCATTCACTTAATCGCACATGAAGATCAAAATCATGACTTCAACAACCATCAAAACCAAGGCATCACATAAGAAGTTTAGTTATCATCAAAACCATAGTTCAACAAGCTTCCTGTCGGGCGTTGCCCGACTTTCCGTCAATGCCATTTGATATACTGAGGGCCCATGCACTCAAGCATACATTGATGCAACATGAATGCTTAGACTAAAACATGATGATGAAGTTATAAAACTAACTAATTCAGGTGTAGACAAACCAATTTATTAAGTTTACCAAACACATGGTTCATTTGGTTCCATTATTAGCAGTGGAAATCACCCCGGAGGTGAGGGGAGGATTGAAACGGCACGATGACGTGATTCGGAACGAAACCGGTGTGGTACGTGTAGGTGTAGAGCTTAAAATGGCGCGGGAAACGTAGGTGTAGGTTAAAACGGCGCCACTAGCCGTAGGTATAGGGAATGGGTCGAAAACGGCACGCCCCCAATCCTGGCGTGCCGGAATAGGGCGCGCCGTTTCAGGGCGCGCCGTATTAAGGCGTGCCGAGTGTCGACGACATCGATTTAGCCCTGTTTCACAGAAACCGAAGTTTTATTGATTTATTTTTGGACTTATTGACAAGTTCTTGAAAGATTTTGGGAGTTTATTAAATCAGCCATTCATCGGATCGGCCCCAGGCCGTCCGGAGGTCAAGTCATAGCCTCGCGCGAGGTTCATACTCAAGCGCGGCGATCGTTCCGAGTCAAACTCGTTGGAGCCAAAATTTTGGCAGCATCTGCCCATCCTAGAGGATTTTCGTGGAGAAGCGAGGAGTACTCACGTGGCGGAGCAACCCCTAAAGGTCGGGTGGCACAATAGTGGCCGGTAAACCCGAACGGATAGGAAAACCCCGAGGGCTAGCCTACTAGGGGCACCAAATCCGTGGGTGGAGAATAGACGGGTAGCGCGACTCACAATGGGAGCGAAGACCCCGAGGGGCATAAAACCCGAGTCGGTACCACGTCTAAGTCGGGACGACCGATTGAGAGGGGAAAACCCCGAGGGCTAGCCTACGAGGGGCACCCATCTCACGGCCACCACAAGGCCCGCTGTGGGCTGTGGATTTAAGGCGTTGGGATTAACCCAATTTCTGCACACTCATTAGTCTACGGAGAAAATCATTAACAATAAATGATTTCCCATAGACTGAGTGGTTAGGATGAGAGACTGGGAGGTGTTTCCCTTTTCCCCGGGCATCGAGACGAGATCAATATCCATGATCAAGCCCATAGATATTGATTTATGAACCGAAGAGGTGAAACTCACGGTGTAGACGTCTGCGCTCTGGAGATGGCGATCACCATTTCCTTTTGACTAATCGAACAGTGCGAAGAGGAGAATGGGTTATGGACTTCGGACAGAGGTGATCAAGGGTAGGCACACAAGTACATCCCCAATCACCAAACCCACAGAACAAGAGAGGAAAATAACATAGCCCATGTCGTCAGAAGGAAAGCCCCGGGGAAGAAGGGGTTATTGCTGTAGCCCATGAGTTGGAGGGCATATTCGGCGCCGTGGAAGACAACCGAAAATACCTTTCATACAACGAGACCCTTAAACGCATAGACGGAAATGAGATGACATATTAGCCATTCCGTAGCCGACACTATGGCACGGCACCGATTTAGTGCTCGTAGGAACAACACGCAGAGAGGGGAGAAGAAAGAACAATGCGGAACGAAAATAATATTAACCCATTCACACCACTGATGCGCTCGTGCGTTTCGTTCATTCCAGAAATGAGAAAAGGAAATACAGATTTAAACTATGGGCACCGGCATCATTGCTCGGACGTCATTTACATCAAACGGAGCAGGAGATTACTGGGGAGAGAAATAGCAGAGATGATGGGGGGAGGTGGCTCATATCATCTCCGTTTCCCCCCCTTTCGTTTACACCACAGAAAGAGAAAGTCGAAGGAGGAATCGGCGAAGAAACACGACGGTGACCCACCTAAGAGTGACAGAAACAAGGCTCTTCCTCTTCGGCGCCGGGAACTTCGAACAGAATGGGGTGGCGGCCGTGGAGACGCTCAGAAGGGAGACTTTTCCAACAATAAAACCCTCAGGCTTTTCTCTCTGGCTAATTCTTCTTTTCGATTGTCCCTCCTCCCCCTTGTTAATTGGTCGAACGAGGGTTGCCTTTATAGCAACCAGCTAATCCGGCACCACGAAGGGCGCGTCGGATTCAGTGGCACTGGGAGAAATGTCCCCCAATTGATTTTGGCGCGCTGGATTTGGTGGCGCCGGATAAAGGGGCGCCGGTGACCTCTTGTGCGCCGATTTAGCTTGTTCGCTTGATGCTGGCTAGCCGATGGGTCCGGGGATGGTTCCGGAAGCTCCCGTCGACTCTTCCTCTCGCCACGGTCCTTGAAAAAACCTTGGCGGGTGTTGACGAAGCTCTCGGCACGATGAATGGCCTTAATCGGAACTTCTTGTGTGTTCGGCTTGAGTGCGTGGGTTTTCCGTTGATACGGCCTTCGGCATTGTGATTTGGGCTTCCGGCTCGCCCTGACTTGTGCCTGGAGCTTCCTTGCGGGATGGTATAACATCCGGAACACTTCCGCCTTGACTAGTGATCATTCGGCCATTAACAGACCCAATATAGCGAGGAGCCGAACCCGTGTCGGGTGATCGGGACCTTCCGCTGCCAGAGCCTTCGGTTCCTTGTTATGAAGGATCGATGGCGTTCTTCCTCCTTAGGAGAGTCTTCATTCAGGTGGCGAGCCATCGGGTAGACCGTCGTCCTTGGTCGGGTGACGGGTGTGGGGTAGCGGCACGACGGAGTCGATGCCGAATCATTAGGCAAGCTTGGTCGCACTGCCGGTTGGGTGTGGATTCATCTTGACTCTCCCGAGGTGAAGTCCCCGGTGCTCGTTCCAGGTGACTCGAGGCTCTGGAAGCTCAAGAAATCTTTAGCATGTGGTTCTTCCTCAGCTTCTATGCTTCAGTAGGCCGTGTCATTCATCTTTGCGGCTCGATCGCCGTTCGTCACATTTTGAGTGCCAACACTCCTCCACCTCAGTTTCATCATGGAGAGTCCACCACTCAGGGGGCCACACAGCCTTCTTGGGTAGACTATGAGGTTTTTGACATGCGATTTTCTGGGCTAGAGACACGTGTGGATACTTTTGGGGATTGACTTTCTACCCTCGGGGATCGCGTTGACACTATGGGCAATGTGATTGACACCATGTCAGGTCGCATAGATTCCTTCTCCACTGCTCTGGATTCCCTCTCCACTCAAATGGCCACACTTTCCACTCATATGACTAGCCTCAACGACAGTGTTGCTGATTCTAGCCAGTGCTTCCACATAATGAACATGACACTTCTTGGCATGGCTCACCGTGATGCGACTCGTGACCTTTCCATTGGCCATATTTGGGATACTCTTCACACTCAAGTTCATTATCTTGACAGCATCCGCCGTCACCTTGGATACCAGTCTCCTCCTCCAGAGGATCAACCTCTTGTAGATGCACCTTGAGGATTTTTCCTTTTTTCTCCCTCTAGATTGCTGAACTTTGGTCTTGTGTCATTTTGGTTCCCCCTTCGTCTATCCTACCCCCTTTTGATGATGCCAAAGGAGGAGAAGTAGAAGTAGTGCAGGCTATATATATTTATGTATGCCAGTGTGTGGTTGTGTGTTTGCATGTTTGATCATGTGAGGATCATGAGTCTGTTCTATTTTTATGCATTTGTTTAGTCTCTTGAGTCTAAAGTCGTGCATTCACTCTCGCATTAATGTACCTTGTAATGGAATGATGAATTGATTGCAACTGGTGCTTGATCTCAAATGGTTGGCTCTTGTATCTCATTTCTTGTCTACTCGGCAAATAAAGTGTTGAATGGTTTACGTTCCCTGGCTTGATGGGATGTGAGTGAAATGATGTGATTTCAAACTTTGATCTCCATTTTCAAACATTGCTCAAAGGCACGTTCATGTATTTCAAAACCCCTTCAGTTTTGTCATCATTAAAAAGGGGGAGATTGTTGAGTATATCCAGGTGATTTTGATGATAACAAAACCCAGGTTATGTGTTTTCTCACGTGCTATCTATTAATAATCAAGTTCGACCTTCATACGCATTTAAAGCCTAATGTCATCATGCAATGTTTAAATGCTTAATCTCTTCCAAATGCATAAATCAATCTTAGTTTCTAAATCACCCAATCTAATCTTAAACCCACTCACCTTGATTGGAACAAGGTAGCCATAAACTGTTTCGTTCATGTATTATATTGCATTGGCTAACCTCTTTGATTTTTGCAAGAATCCCAGTCAGCGGTCGACCGCCAGTCAGCAACGGTCGATCGGTTTTCCCAGAACTAAAAAGTCTTATTCCTGTAAAATTCCGATCGACCGCCCCATATACCGGTCGACCGCCAATCTCGATGCAGCCTATTTTGACTTTATTTTCTACAACGTGGGAAGCCCTCTTCATTGGGTTTGTTTAATCCAAAAGTCACCAGATTAACCATGATTTGTGGATCTGGTATGTGGCATGTCTCTTGACCACCCATGTTCTATAAATAATCTCATTGGGGTCAAAAACCTAAGTGATTGAAGCAAGAACAAGGGAGACCATCAAGGAGAAGGAGGGGCGCACTGTAGTTCCATGAACAGTGCTTCGTGCAAGAAGTTCGTCATCCAAGTGCAAGCTTCTCAAGCTGATTTGCAGGCCATTTCAGTGAAGATCGAGTTGGGAGCTAGCTTCATCCAATACCATCTTCATCCACTAAGGGGGAGCTTGAATCTGTGTCTTCATTTTCTATCTTTTCATTCCACTCTTGCTGTGCTTTATTTGTGTGTTCTTGTAATATTGAAACACATGTGTGTGTGTGGATCTACGCAGATCCGTGTGTGTGTGTGTGTCTAAGTGATCACTATGTTGTTCACGGTTCTTTGTGATTCGGTGCTTGTGCACCTTCGTGGGATTTCTCAACTCACACGAGTGTGTGTGTGTGTGCTTTGATCTTGTAACCTTCTACAAGATAGTGTGTGAATCCTCACAATCAGTGAGGGGTGGACGTAGGTTGCAGTTGTTGCATCCGAACCACCTAAAAATCGTGGTCTTCTGTGTGGTTTGCTCCTTATCTTCTACCTCCATTCTGCTCTAGCTCTTTTGCATATTGTATCATCATCTAGTTTCCTTGTTCAGATCTAGTTTTATTAACCTCTTACTGGAGATCTCTGGTATATCAAAAGGTAGCTTCTGATCGACAAGGTTAGTCCTGTCGGGAGGAAAATACCTTGTGTAAGAGAATCTTCGGATTCCTGGACTCCGCCTGGTACCAAAGAACTGCTGTAGGGGTTGATTTAGCCAGATTCTTTTTGTTATCCATCAGATCTCTACTTGTTCGTTGCTTTTTCTTAATACGTGTTTTAAATCGGGTAAAAGTTTATTAAAATCTGTAATCACCCAGTTCACCCCCCCCCCTCTTGGGTGTCATTGATCGCGGGACTTCAAGATACGCCGTTGTTCATTGTAAACTTACTTCATCCATAATCCCTCGTATGAAATATGTATCCATTCACAATATATCCTGGATAGGCACATGCAACCGTCGAGGGGCCATAACTTATCTATTGTACTCTTTAATCAATAATGAGACCTTGTTCAACCTATATGAGTTATTTGAGCAGTTATAATAAGGTTCAATCTCCTCAACATACATAAATACAAACATATATATTTAGCGATCGACACTAACCCGATGTCTCAGCCATTTGGCAAAAAACTTCTCACGTTCTATTTCAATCTCCACGTCCTGGATATTTAGAAATTTTTGTGCTAATTCTGAATCAAATTGTCTGCAATATAAATACACTACTACTTTAAATAAACTGCAGAACTAGGATGAACACCTTATGGACATCGCTGGAAATGTGAGTTAAGAACTTACTCAACATAAGGTTCAATCTCGATACAATTTAGAAGAATATATATTTCAATGGCATACAACTCTCTATCTTCGAGCATGCGCGTCGAGCAATGTCCGAACGAACGTCCAGGATGCTTAAATATAGAGAGCCGATCGGGCGAATCATCAACTGCCCCATCATCATTACATGGAGGTCGAGTACGAAGAGTTAGAATCTCTGGCTCAAAGTACATGGAACAGAAGTTCAATATTTCTTCAAGAATATATGCCTCAGCAATTGAACCCTCCACCTTCACCTTGTTGCGATCTTTCATTTTTAATTCATGCATGCACCTACAACAACAAGTTAGATGGCAATGATATGTACCGACCATGGATGACATGTAACTTAACAAATTTTTTGACATATCTCTCAAATGGATACATCCATCGAAATTGTACTGGTCCTCCGACAATAGCCTCGTATGGCAAATGGATGACCAGGTGCTCCATCGAATCAAAGAATGTCGGAGGAAATATCTTCTCGAGCTTGCAAACGGTTGTGACCACATTTTCTTTGATAGTTTGTACATCCCTCAGTCTGAGTTTTGATGCACATAAATGTTGAAAAACGGACTCAGCTCGGTCAGTGCTCCCCATATAGGCTTTGGCAACAAATCACGAAATGTAATGGGCATTTGCCTCTCCATGAACACATGACAGTCGTGACTTTTCAGACCATATATTTTCCCCTCATTAACATTCACACAACGGGCTATGTTAGATGCGTATCCATCTGAGAATCTCAACAGTTTCAACCACCGGCACACTTCCTTGATCCGTGTATCATGAAGCACGTAAGTTGCTTTAGGCTGCATAATTTTTCCATTTACGTTCTGTAATTCCAGTTCTAAACGTTTACAAAGCATCTTTAAGTACACACGTGCTTTGGCATTGTCCTTTGTTTTGCCTTTACCATTCATGATTGTATTGAACACATTATCAAAAAAATTCTTCTCGGTATGCATAACATCCAGATTGTGTCGTACAAGAAGAGTTGACCAATAAGGTAATTCCCAGAAAATACTTTTCTTGTTCCAGTTGTGATCCTTTCCAAAGCTAGAGAGTTGGCGTGTGCTACCAGATAATTGTACTACATCTGGTAAATTTTGCACTCGTGTCGCCATATGTCGACCCGACACCCTCTGCAAGTCCGCTTCATCCATTTCAACTGTATTTTTTTTAAACGAGTCTTTTTGCCTTCGAAAAGGATGGTCACTTGGTAGCAACCGCCGATGGCAATCAAACCAGCATGCTTTCCTACCATGTTTCAATACAAATGATTTGGTATCTTCTATATAGTAAGGACATGCTAACCTCTCATGTGTGCTCCAACCAGATAGCATTCAATATGCAGGGAAGTCACTTATTGTCCACATTAGTGTAACTTTCATAATAAAATTTTGCTTCCTACATGCAACATAAGTAACAACTCCATCAGTCCATAATAAATCAAGCTCACCAATCAACGGCCTGAGATATATGTCCAAATTTTTTTTAGGACTTTTTGGACCAGGAATTACTAAGGACAAAAATAGATTTCTCGCTTCATGCACATGTCCGGCGGAAGGTTGTACGGTGTCATGAACACTGGCCAACAAGAATAAGATGCCACTGAACCACCTAATGGATTAAAACCATATGTGCATAAACCCAATCGAACATTACGTGGCTCCTTTGAGAAAGCAAGATGAGTACGACTGAAGTGTGTCCAAGCTTCACCATCGACAGGATGACTGATTATATCATCGGCACTGCGTACTCTTTCGGTGTGCCATGTCATATGTCGAGCCGTCTTTGAGGACATATACAGCCGCTGCATCCTAGGCATAAGAGGGAAGTATCGCAATGCTTTGTAAGATACATCTTTTTACTTTGAATTGTCCCCTCTCTTAGGTTTGAATCTGTCATGGTGATAAATAGAACATGATATCTTATCTGCATCGTCTTTGTAATATAACATATAGTGATTCGGGCATGCATCTATTTTCACATATCCAAGCCCTTGCTCATTGACCATCTTTTTAGCATGGTAATAAGTTTCTGGCAACTTCTCATCTCGAGGCA
The DNA here is from genome assembly GCA_022559845.1 of Amorphophallus konjac. NCBI lineage: Eukaryota > Viridiplantae > Streptophyta > Magnoliopsida > Alismatales > Araceae > Amorphophallus > Amorphophallus konjac. The sequence continues at coordinate 32,353,721 of CM040125.1, forward strand.
ACATACTCTTGATCAAGAGGAGGAGACGGTCAAAACAAGTCTCACTGATGTGAAATTCATATTTCAAATTCAACAATTGTGACACTGCAGACAACCGAGTGTGCTTTTCATAACCATCCCACAGCGGCTCATCAGCATCCCTAAGTAGTTGATAAAATCTTCTGGCTATCTTATTCGACGCTTCTTCCATGTATGCATGTTCCTCATCAACATTAAAACTAGGACCAGCAGCATCTACGACCATATCCACGTACCCACTTGTGCCTGCAATATTGTCAGGCTCATACCTGAAGTATTCCTCACCATGACACGTCCAATTCGTATAACCATCCACGAACCCTTTCGTGTACAAATGATGTTGCATGTCCCATGATGAATGCCACCTCAAGTTTCTACAATTTGAACAAGGGCATCGAATGTGACAATCACGGGTTGTTGCTACTTTGGGATTCCCTAATGCAAATTCAATGAAACTCTCAACTCCATGCTTAAAGTCATCCGACACCACCCGGTCAACTATTCTACGATACATCCATGAACGATCTGTTAACATTTTGCCTGCACCCAATAAATGTTAATACACATCCTAACTTTGAAATCATTACTCCTGAAAATATTCACAACCATTTCCTCACATCATTCACCATAGACCATTTGTAGTTGGAAGAGGACTATTAATTAGATTATCACTTTTTAACCCATCCATGAAGGTTTGATCGCACAATCACTTACTATATATGTGTTACACGATTTGCTAAAAATTTCGATGGCATCTCCCCACACTTCTTCGATATACCAAAAATATTTATTGATTTTGAAATTTTCTTAAACACTTACAAGTAAGTGGTTATGAAAACACTCAAAATCAATAATGGTATATCAGAGAAGAGTGAGGAGACACAACCGAAATTCTCAACAAACCATACAAACACATATAGTAAATGACTGCCTAAGTGTGATCAAATATTCACAGACTGTCCAAACGGGACAATTCAAGACTTTGAGGCAGATATATACATTCTCGTAAAAAAATGAGGACTTACACATCAATCCAAAAATATTGAACGGGAAGGCTCAATGACACAGTTTTAACACGCTCTCCTGAGGTGCGTGTAATGTTAGGTCGCACCCACGCACCTCAGCTCACAGGGAATATCCCATATATTTATATAACAGAAAATTAAATAACAATGCAATTATCATTATGCATATAACAAATTAAATAACATCCAATTTACAAAAATTTTCAAATGAAGAACATCAAAGCTAAATAAACCACATTTTTTAGTCAGATCAACATCAAAGATAAATAAGATAAAATAAACAAATGAAGCCACATCAGATAGATGGCTTCAATTTCTTGGTGAGATACCTAGTGGGTGATAATCCTGGAGGCTGCATTCTGGCACATGCACCAGGGACATGAAATACTTTCATGCTCATTAGCTTTATTCAGAGTTTTTTGGCTAAATATCCTTCTGTAAGGCCGATAATCATTCTTCCTAAAGGAATTCTGCCAACGTGAAAGAGAGTTCTATCATTGGCAAGTAGAAGAACTTCCTCTGTATGACTTCTACTCTGTTAAGGCTGACAATAGATCTCAGCAGCTTGATGTTCTTTAAAAATGGGAGGAGAACAGGAATATTCTTTTCTTGGAATATAAGTAGTTTTCTAAAATTGTGTGCAATGTAAGAGACGAGATAGGTGTTGCATGTCAAGAGAGGTTACTAAAGGTCCCTAGCCTTTTCATTTTAGATAAAGGCCATACTCTCGGAACTGAAGACACAAATATTCTTTCTATACTAGAAAAGGTGCAAACTCCCCGTAAGGTGGTCCTTTCAGGGACACTATTTCAGAATCATGTCAAAGAAGTTTTTAATATATTGAATCTAGTACGTCGTAAGTTTGAGAACATGGACTCGGCACGTGCATGTCATGATGAGTCCATGTTCAGGAAAACTTACGACACACTAGATTCAATATATTAAAAACTCCTTTGACATGATTCTGAAATAGTGTCCCTGAAAGGACCACCTTAAGGGGAGTTTGCACCTTTTCTAGCGTAGAAAGAATATTTGTGTCTTCTTTTCTGGGAGTATGGCCTTCATCTAAAATGAGAAGGCTAGGGACCTTTAGTAACCTTTCCTGACATGCAGCCCCTATCTCGTCTCTTACATCGCACATAATTCTAGAAAACTGCTTATAGCCCAAGAAAAGAATACTCTTGTTCTCCTCCCATTTTTGAAGAACATCAAGCTGCTGAGATCTATTGTTAGTCTTAATAGAGTAGGAGTCATACAGAGGAAGTTATTCTACATGCCAATGTGTAGCTCTCAAGAGATACCATCACGAGATGCCATGAGACTCATCACGAGATGCCATGAGACGAAAGTATCCTGAGTAGAGCATGTATATCAGGTGGCAGTAGGAGGCACTTGAAAGTTGATGCAGAGGTAGCTTTCTTTGATATAGTGGAAGAAACATTGCAAAACGAAGATCATTGTAAAAGGAGAATTTCTATCATAAAGGACCTCGGGAGATGACCGGAGATGTCTTGCATTACTACAAAGGCGATTTCTTGGATGAGTTGCCAAGAGACATTGATTTCACTGTGCTATTGTGTCTGAGTCCCAGACAGAAAAAACTTCTAGGAGAGTTTGGGAAATATGAGAAGTTTAAGAGAATTACTGTTGGTAGTGCAGTGTACCTGCATCCATGTTTGAAAGATTGTGATGATTATGCTTCTGGAGACCGGAGTGTCATGAAAGTGAAAGATCAAGAGATTGATAATCTTTTGGACTCCATACACTTGAAAGATGGAGTGAAGACAAAATTCTTTCTGAACATTTTGTCAATGGCAGACTCTGCTGGAGAGAAAGTGATTGTATTCATCCAGTACATTCTTCCACTTAGATTTTTGGAGAGGCTAATAATCAGGATTAAGGGCTGACGTCTCGTAAAGGAAATTTTCATGATTTCTGGTGACACAAATACTGAGCAGAGGGCATTGGCAATGAAGCAATTCCTCCACTCACCTGATGCTAAGGTTTTATTTGGTTCAATTAAGGCATGTGGAGAGGGCATCTCTCTTATAGAAGCATCAGGGGTGGTAATCTTAGATGTCCATCTCATCACTCCTACCCAGGAGGATATTTTTACTCTTGATGTTTTTTTCTCTATTGACATTAAAACAGCCCTTATTGCATGTCATTTGATTTGGTTGAATATTTTTATTCTTGATAGTTTTTCTCTATTGCATGCCATTTTTCTGGAAAAATCATGTTTTCAAAGAGGGTCATAAGGCCTTTGATTTGGTTGAATGGCATTGGGTGATTTTTCTACACATGAAAACCTCCCATAAATACATACCTCGTCTTACATCTAACTTATATATTAAATAACATTCAAAAAAAAATGTAACACTCTTCTTTCCCTACCTATAGAAGGGTGGGGAACCTACTCTCATCACAACAATGAACTAGAGAGAGAGAGTATAATTCAGGCAAGTATATATATATATATATATATATATATATATATATATATATATATATATATTTATATATATAGATAGAGACTTGAGTGTGTGTAATTAAGATATTTATAAAAAAGAGATTGAGTAACTGAGATAGAGGATGGGACGACAGTGAAGGGGGGAAAGGGAGAAAGATAAAAAAATTAACTAGATTTGAAGGTGGATATATACTCCACAGACATCGGATCTTAACTACATTTGAGAAATACTCGTTGCATATATCATCATGTGTACTTGTAACATGTCCTCTTTCATACTCCCTTTTTATTAATCTACGATTGTGTGAATTCGATGAATGTAGTATGTACAATAATTAATCTGGGTTCGTACAATTAGATGTATGTGTTATGTATTAAGCGGAGTTAAAAGATCACACCTATATTGAGATTTGAACTTGTTGAGCATTGCAGAAAGTATTAGTACTCGAATATGAAAGTTCATTGAATCGGTCCGCCCACTAGCTATCCTCCCTAGAGCCATCGTTATTCATAACCCAACTACTCCGCTAGATTTCTCGTCATAAAAAAAAACCTTCCTTTTCCCGAATCCAAAGAATACCTACATTTGACTAACATTGGTGTAACACTACCAAAAAATCTAATTAATAAATTTATTTACATGCTTTATTTGCCCCTCCCATCACCCTAACAATAAATCTATTTAAGATTACAGAAATTAAAATAAATTGAAACAACATATAAAAATAAAATCAAATTTTTACTTACTGTTTATTCACAAAAAACTCTGATTCTTTCGTTCCCGTCCTCTCGACCAATTATCCTACCATGAATAAAAATTTTATTAAATAAAATAAAATAAATGTAATTTATCTAATTCACACAGTTAGGGTGAGAGAGGGCGGGAGCAGGGGGGGAGGAAGGCCAACGGGAGAGGGAGAGAGGGCGGGAGCAGGGAGGGCGGCCAACAGTGCATGTGTCTGTGTCTATGTGTGCCTGTGTCTGTGAGGGGGGGGCAACTGTGCATGTGTCTGTGTCTGTGTGTGCGTGTGCGCATGTGTGCGTGTGTCTGTGAGGGGGAGGGGGGCCAACTAGAGAGGAAGAGAGGGTGAGGGAGGGGGAGGGGGGCGGCCAACACAGAGAGGGAGAGGGACAGGACCGTGAGAGGGGGAGGGAGAACGGGAGAGGGAGAGGGAGGGGGTCGACCACCCCCGGCTGACGCCTCCTCTGCCAGGTGAGCGCCTCCTCTGCCGAGTGTGTGCATGAGAGGGAGTGATGGAGCGGGAGAGGGAGAGGGAGTGAGGGAGACTAAGAGGGGGAGAGGGAGAGTGTTACAGAGAGAGGGAGTGGGATCGAGAGGGTTTAACCCACTGAAGTGAGAAGCGGCAAGTTTCGGCCAGCGATCGAGGATGGCGACAGCGAGGACGACCACGGTCGGTGGCGACGGGGAGGACGGCGACGGCGGCAGTGGCGGCGACGGCGGTAGGGAGACGGAGGAAACAGAGAATGAGAGGGAGAGTGGGGGGAAGTGAGTGACAGGGAGTGGCGGGGAGGGGCCGATTTGGGCGGGGGATTTCGTGATTTTCAGACGACATTTCAGACGGCATTTCAGACGAACAATATAATATAAGTCTCAAATTGAGACGGATAGTGCGACAGATAATTATCTGTCTGAAATAGAGATGGAATTTCAGACGGAATCTATCTGTCTAAAATTCAGACAGATATTGAGACTAAAATATTTCCGTCTGAAATTCCCATCGCTAATAGCGTCTTTTCTTGTAGTGTCTATTTGTCATCATGATATATTCAAACCTAAGAGAGGGTACAATTCAAAGTAAAAAGATATACCTTACATGTCATTGCGATACTTCCCTCTTACGCCTAGGCTACAACGGCTGTATATGTCCTCCAAGACGGCTCGACATATGATATGGCACACCGAAAGAGTACGCCGTGCCGATGATATAATCAGTTATTCTGCCGATGGTGAAGCTTGGACTCACTTTAGTCGTACTCATCTTGCTTTCTCAAAGGAGCCGCGTAATGTTGGGTTGGGTTTATGCTTAGATAGTTTTAATCCATTCGGTGGTTCAGTGGCATCTTACTCTTGTTGGCCAGTGTTCATGACACAGTACAACCTTCCACCGGACATGTGCATGAAGCGAGAAAATCTATTTTTATCCTTAGTAATTCTTGGTCCAAACACTACAAGAAAAATGGGAAATTTCGACGTCCATTTGCCGTCGCAAATACGTCGGAGATACGTCGCAATGTGAATTTTCGACGTATTTCTGACGTATTTACGACGGAATATGGATGTCGAAAATCTTACGTCGCAAATTTTCGACGTATTCCAATACCGTCGCCAATTCGTCAGAAATTACTGACGAAACTATATCGTCGAAGTTATGGTGGCTATTTATGTCGGTAATTAATAATACGAAAATTAATTAATCATTACGACGGAACATAATTTAGTTGAAAATAGGTCAAAAAAATTTGACGTATTTCTGACAGAAACATTATGTCGTCGCAAACACTTGGGTTAATTTAGTTCCGATGAAAGTTATTTTGGTGGGAAATACGTCGTTAATTTTTGATGTATTTCAATCGGATAAGTAATACGTTGAAAACCTGTGGGTCAAATTAGTTCCGACGAAGTGTTATTATGTCGAAAATACGTCGTTAATGTTCGACGCATTTGGTATAGATAATTAATACGTCGGAACTAATATGGATCAAATTAGTTCCGACGAAACTACCTTAGGTTGAAAAGACGTCGTTAATGTTTGACGTATTGGAGACGGATAATTAATACGTCGGAACTCATGTTCCCTAAATTAGATCCGACGAACATTTAGTTGGTCGAAAATACGCCTGAACCTTTCGACCGATTTACGCTGGAAAATAAATACGTTAGGAAATAAGTGCGTGAAATTGGTTCTGACGAATTGTTAGTTGGTCGAAATTCTGTCGAAAACTTTCTCCATTTTTTTATATATTTTAAAATTTTAAAAACTTGTTTAAAGCTATAGTTATATACCACAATCGACACAACTCAACATAAAACATGCAATAAACAACATTTACAACACACAATAGGATAAAGTCATATTGTAAATTACAATAAAGAACGTCTGCAACACATAAATCTTTGAATAAAAAAGTTACAGTTATATTAATTGAAATGTATCATTTTTTTCACAATATCATTAAAAAAAATCAAGAGATATCCACTGCATCATCTTCAATCGTTATTTTCATCTCCACCATCAGCGGCTGTAGGAGGATCCTACATCACATAAAATTAGTAATAAATAGATTTAAATAAATATAATTATTAATAAATCTAGTTAAATATCTTTTTAATTTTATAAATTCGAAAGTAGATAACATGAAGATCATTTCTTTCACTCTCAAAGCTAAATTCTTTGAACTAAGTAGTAATGTTATTATTGTGCCCTGTGGTTTTGATGATGTCTAACACTATGAATCATATTATGATAATGGTTTTTATATCATGAATTTGATGTGTGCTGGCTAATGTCCATATATTTTCTAATGCCTTGAACAACATTTTCATATGAATGCTTGAAGTGTTGTAATGTCAATGCTATGAATGCTTGAACTGTTATGTCTATATACTTGAAGAATGTCTGTTTGAAGAACTGTAATATCTGAAGAATTCATGTAAGCATAAGTATGCCAGTGTCACAGCAGCTCTAGAAGCAACTCTGCAGAAGAAGCCTCCAATCGCTGAAGAAACAAGCTGATATATCACCTTAAGATAGACTTTGTACCCGCTGAAGAATAAGGGTGAAAAATATCCCTTAAGGTTGACAAATGTGCATTACAGGTGGCAGATACTATCTTAAGGGTAACAAATAGATGGACTAGGTGAATAATAGACAACAGTGGTGACAAATAGTAGTGCAAAGGTGAATAATAGGCAACAGGTGTGAAACAGCTGAAAACCAAGAACCTCAAGTCGACTCGGAAGGGCTTACAAGTTGACTTCTGACAGAAGAATTCACAGAATGAAAGAAGATTTTGTAGCTGCGGATTAAGGGTGAAAATGGGTGGATAAAGTAGACAAATGGCTATATAGCAGTGTGAAGCCGACTGTTTAGTGGTGTAAAGTGGCTCATGGCTATGACATTTGAAGAATGATCAAACTGGTTGAAGAGAATGATTCCCTCTGTGCTTTAGAGGAAGAGAGGACTGGTCCTCTGGTTGTGGGTAACAGGGTGTTACTCACGGTTCCTTCTAATTTGATCAGAAGAAGAGAGGAGAGTGTTCTTCTAGGTCAAGCTATAAGTCAGCGTTTGTTTGTAGATTGAGTCTGCAGTTATTACTGTTGCAAGGGGAAGCCACACTCAGGTTTGAGTGTGGGGTGGATGTAGATCTACGTGGCAGATCGAATCACCTAAAAATTCTATGTACCATGATTTTCATTGGTGTGATTGGCCCTTATCATCTTCCTCCATTCACAGGTTTGCATATGAATAGATCTTCCCTATACGCTAAGTGGTTGTATTGCAGGCTGTTAGATCTGTCTGATCTGAGTGGATTATGTGAGATAGCATTCTCTTAGTTAGTGCATTCTTGTCACTTTCATTTATATTGTTATCACAAATATCATCTGAGCTGGTGGTTTGATAGCTGAGTGTTAAATTGTCTTAGTCTTAAAATTTGAGGTTAAAATTTTTATAGGATCTATTCACCCCCCCTCTAGATCCTGCTGCGCACACATATTCATATACTTGCTTTGGACTTTGCCTATAGAGCACACAACATTGGTATCATAGATACTCCTCTATAATAACTCTAAAGTCTATGAAATTGAAAATTAAATTAAATACTCACATGAGAGGGCTGTGGTGCGCTCGAGGGTGCTCCCTGAGACAAAATCCCCGCCTGGGTAAGGAGGGTAGCAACCACCCGAGTAAAGCGTGCCTCCATGCGTTCCTGGACTAGGTCTACCCCATGTTCGACGATGGATGTAATCTGGCTCGTAGAAGTGGCGATGGAGGGAGTAGAGAAGCAACTACTACCGGGGTAGGATGAAGCTGAGCCCGGAGAAGATGCTAGAATCGGGCTGGTGTCCAAGCTCTGCCCAAAACCGTATACTCGACCTTTCTTCGGTGGGCCGACTGTTGTTACCCATGCCTCAGGATCTAGTTACGGCCGCTGCGTCTCCTCGTCCCCATACTTTTCAGTCATATGCCTGTCATATGACTCCTGCAAATAAAAAATATTGTAAATGTCATATTAATTAATCATATTTAAAAATAGAAATAGAAAAGAAATGTGTGTGTATATAATATTACCACTACCGAGCAAGCTCTCTCGCTCACATACTGATTCGTCCCATTCTTTTGGTGAACTGTAGCAAATAAATCGCGGTACGAGACCATACCACCCCTCTTCTTTTCATGTTATACATGTTATAGATAATAAATAGAGACATATAAGAAATAATTTATAATAAAATTAATATGATTACTTACCAATCTCTCCTTCTGGGTCGCGAAGGAAACAGATCCAGAAGTATGGAGATGCACGTCTGGATGTAACGCACGTGCGGCTTTGGCTTTTGTGGATGTGGCCATCCAATTAGGCTTGGCCCATCTATCACAGAGGTCCTCCCAGTGCTCCCTCCTCATCCATGCGGGGCCGTGTGCCTTCCAAAGGCCATGGTCCTCGCTCCACCCGGCTAGAGCCTTGGCACGTTCCCGACAGCCGTGTAAATGATGCTTATAATTTATAGGTCTTGTGGCCTCCCATACACCTCGACCTCGTCCGGCGTCAGCTCGCTTCACAAACTGATATCCTTGCTATCAAGAATTCAAATTTTATAAGTTAGTCGATTGAAATTGTGGAGTTGGGAAATATGTAATTTAAAAGATTAAATCGTATACCAGGAACTCATCATACAATCGATCGTGGATATCTTGAGGAAACTTTCGAAATGACTTATATGGGCTGGTCACATGTCACTCAATAATGTTGGTAATAAAACGAGAAGCCTCAATGGGCTCTACTTTATCCCTGCAATTACAAATGTTAAAATGATAGCCAACAATTATATATATAGTTGATGGATAGATAACGAACATAATTCATGAGTTTAAATATTTACCCAGAGACCTAACATGGCTTGCGTCCCTCTTGCAACACCACCTGCTCACCCTCGTGATGGCTAACAACATCGTCTGCCTGTTGTGTGCCCGGGTGGGCAGACGAGCCAACTATCGTAGGTGGTGTGCCCGACGTACCTGTTACAAGTAAAATAGAAGTAGTTAATCAGAATTTAGCTCATTATTAAATAAAAATTTTCAACAAGTAAACATATAGAATTCTTATCATTTAACTAAGAATTTAAATAAACATTACAGTAGAATGTGATGGAAGCGGTGTACTCTGTAGACCTGATGTAGAGGCACTCAAACCTGTAAACAAAAAATATCGTGAGGAAAACAAAGTGTATATTCACTACTCATTTATCTAAGAATTTGAATAAACATACCCGCAGTTGTTGACGTGGGCGGTGCACTCTGTGTACCTGGTGCGGAGACATAAAATATTGGGAGCAAAATAAATTGCATATTCACTACTCATTTATCTAAGTGATGTATGGAAGGATAGGATATTGAGGGGTGGTGAATATATCCCCCGATTAAAAACTTTGCCCAAATTAAAATAAAAAATATGGCGCTACCCAATTTTAAAACATAATGAATAATATGTTAACAAGAGTTTGCGTAGAACATACGTCGAACACTTAAGCACTTAAGCTAATGTCTCCATTGGCACCTATTTTTCACCCTTAAGAGGGTATATGTCACCAATAGCAGTCTATTTGTCAGCCTTATGTGTGCATTTGTCGTCCTTAGCTTCTTCTGCTGGTGGGTAAACACAAGTGGACTTCCCCTTCATGCAGCTTCAACACTTCACAGATATTCAGTGCTACAACCTATTTTTCACCCGTAGAGAGCTATTTGTCAGCGTTACCTCCCTATTTGTCACCACTAATGAGTCATTTGTCTGCCTTATCTTCCTGCCTTCCCTTGTATGAATCTTAATAAATTTGTTCATCATTTCTAAAGAATTCAGACTTTGACTGCACAGACTTTGGTTGACCATTGTCTTAGCTCCATTGACTGTGCGTTGACTACGTTACCACGTTGACTTTTCTTCGTTTCTTGATAAAATAACTGGCTTTCAGCCAGTTCTATGTGCAACTGTCAACCTGTTCTTTGTGCAATTTAGAAGTAAACTACACACACAAAATCATTATAGCTCCATGGATGTTTCTACATCAACAAAACACAATGACTATCCACATGAATCTAAATTTTGACAGCATCAAAACATGGAGCCGAAACACTAAGGCTTTAAATAAACATATGTGCAGCAGTTGGTGGGGGCGGTGCACTCTGTGTACCTGCAGGTGCATATATTTAAAATATCGTGAGCAAAATAAAGTGCTAAGTAACTACTCATTCTTGAACGATCTTAAATAAACATACCTGCAGCACGTGGTGGGGTCGGTGTACTCTGTGTACCTGGTGCAGAGACATAAACTATCATTACCAAAACGAAGTGCATATTCATTACTCATTTATCTAATAATTTAAATAAACAGACCCATAGCAAGTGGTGGGGCGGTGTACTCTGTGTACCTGGTGCAGAGACATAAAATATCATTACCAAAATAAAGTACATATTCACTACTCATTTATCTAAGAATTTAATTAAATAGACCCGCAGCAGGTGGTGGAGTTGATGTACTCGGTGTACCTGGTGCTATAAACACAAACTATCATTACCAAAATGAAGTGCATATTCACTACTCATTTATCTAAGAAGTTAAATAAACATACCAGTAGTAGGTGGTGGGGTCGGTGTACTATGTGTACATGGTGCAGAGACATAAACTATCATTACCAAAATGAAGTGCATATTCACTACTCATTTATCTAAGAATTTAAATAAATAGACCCGCAGCAGGTGGTGGGGGCGGTGTACTATGTGTACCTGGTGCAGAGACATAAACTATCATTACCAAAATGAAGTGCATATTCACTACTCATTTATCTAAGAATTTAAATAAACAGACCCGCAGCAGGTGGTGGGGGTGGTGTACTTTGTGTACCTCTTGTAGAGACATAAAATATCATTACCAAAATAAAGTGCATATATTCACTACTCATTTATCTAAGAATTTAAATAAACATACCGGTAGAATCCCTCTAGGAACCACCTCTCCTCGAAGATCCGGTATGACCTCGAACCATCTAGTTATTGACAACAAGAATAGTAGTGCATATTAGTCCACAACTAATTACGAGGAGAGGTGGCAATTAATAATGATAAGAAGTGCATATATGTTAAGTTTCTTATAAAATATTCAATCATTATCTATTTCATCTTCAGATGCTGAAGATATATCAAACTCAGCCTCATCTTCATCATCTTCCTGGTTCTCACTAGATTCATACTCTTCCTCCTCAGAGGACTCCTCCTGCCCAACAATTGCTTCATTTAGCTTAGTTGGATCGACTTCTTCCACTTCGTCCTCTATTTACAACTGAAGTGGCTCGTCAGATTTGATCAGATGAAGATTAGAAGCAACCAACTCTGCAGTGTCACCCTCATCTGATTGAAAATATTCGGCACTAGAATCCTCTGAGACAGCTTCAATCAGATCTAACTTATCATTAGGCACAAACCTTGGTTTTACCCTACAAACTGCCCACCAATCTTTATTCTTGGACGATGGATAACTTGAATAATACACTTGCTGGGCTTGTGCGGCCAAAATGAACGGCTCATAGGTATTCAATTTTGATCTATGTTTGACATCGAGAATCCCATATATTACGTCGTTTCGAACTGAATGAGGATCAAACCAGTGACACTTAAAAAGGAATATATGCTTGTCTTGTCCGAGATACTGTAATTATATGACCTCCTCAAGAATACCATAGTAATCAAGATCATTTTCATTGTATGTACTACCTTTCACGCATACGCAGCTATTTATCGTAGACTTATTTCGTTCATAATCTCTGGTGTGAAATCTATAACCATTCACAAAAAATTCTGGATAGGCATGCGCGACCTTCGAAGGTCCATAACTTATCACCCGGACTCTTTCATCAGTAACATAACCTTCTTCAACCTATGAATATAAATCACATTACTTTTCTTTTGATACATGCATACACCTCAAGCTTTGTGGAATTGGTAGATTGACACTTACTTGACCTTTAAGCCATCTGGCAAAAGATCTCTCTCGTTCATTTTGAACCTCCATGTCATTGAGGTGTGGACATTGAGTAATTAATTCTGAATTAAATTGCCTACAATGATGAATGCAACATCACCGTAAATGGGAGGAAGAACGTCAAGATGCTTATAAATTTTTGAGAGCTGCGGAGTTGACGACTCACTCAACATAAGGTTCAATCTCAGCACAGTTCAAGAGAACATATATCTCTGCTGCCAACAACTCTCTGTCCTCTAATATGTGATTCGAACAACGTCCGAATGTATGTCCTGGATACTTAAATATGGACAACCGGTCGGACGGACCCACCTCTCATCCATCATCATTACGTGGAGGTCGATTGCGGCGAGCTTGAATTTCGGGTTCGAAGTACATCTAACATAAGTTCAAAATTTCTTCAATAATATACGCCCCGGTAATCGAACCCTCTACTTTAGCCTTGTTGTGAACCTTCATTTTCAGGTCATGCATACACCTATGACAACAATTCATATGACAATGACATATAGTGACAATGACAGACACATGTAAGTACTGTCAAATAATCATTAAATACATACTGATTACCTCTCAAATTGATACATCCATCGAAATTGTACCGGTCCTCCAACTTTGGCCTCGTATGGCAAATGGATAATCAGGTGCTCCATGGAATCGAAGAACGCAGGGGGAAATATCTTCTCCAACTTGCATACCGTCGTGACTACATTCTGTTCCATAGTTTGCATGTCCCCAAGTTTGAGTTCTGATGCACATAGAATCCTGAAAAATTGACTCAACTAAGTCAATGCTCCCCATATAGGCTTTGGCAATATGTCATGGAATGCAATAGGCAGAAGTCTCTCCATGAACACATGGCAGTCATGACTTTTTAATCCATATATTTTTCCCTCATTAACATTCACACAACGGGCTATGTTAGACACATATCCATTAAGGAATCTTAATTACTTCAGCCACTGGCACAGTTCATTGATCTATGTGTCTTTCAACACGTAAGCTGCTTTCGGTTGCACAACTTTGCCCCATACCGGCCGCAATTCCAACTCTGGTTGTTTGCAAAGCATCTTCAAGTCCGCTCGCGTCTTGGCATTGTCCTTTGTTTTGGCTTTCACATTCATGATGGTGTTGAACACATTATCAAAGACATTCTTCTCAACATGCATGACGTCCAGGTTGTGCCGTATCAAAAGGGCTGACCAGTAAGGCAATTCCCAGAAGATACTTTTCTTCACCCAATTGTGATTCTCTCCAAATCCACGAAGATGTCGTGTACTACCTGACAATTGCACTATATCTGGTAAGTTTTGCACATGTGCCGCCATTTGTCAACAAGATATTCGTTCAAAGTCTGCTTCATCCATTTCAATTGTGTTTTTAATGAATGAGTTCTTTTGCCTTCAGAAAGGATGGTCAATTGATAGAAACCGTCGATGACAATTGAACCAGCATGATTTCTTACCATATTTCAGGACAAAGGATTTGGTATCAGCCATACAGTAAGGACATGCCAACCTCCCGTGTGTGCTCCAGCCAGATAGCATTCCATATGCAAGGAAGTCACTTATTGTCCACATCAATGCAGCCTTCATAGTGAAATTTTATTTTCTATACGCATCATAAGTAACAACTCCATCAGTCCATAATCTTTTCAACTCATCAATCAGTGACCTGAGATATATGTCCAATTTTTTTCCTAGATTTTTTGGACCTGGAATCACCAAAGTTAAGAAAAGGTTCTCTCGCTTCATGCACATGCCCGGCGAAAGGTTGTACGGTGTCATGAACACTGGCCAACATGAGTAAGACGCCACTAAACCTCCAAATTGGTTGAAGCCGTCTATGCATAAACTTAACCTAACATTGCGTGGCTCGTGAGCAAAAACAGTATACGTACGATTTAAATGAGCCAAGGATTCACCATCGGCGGGATGACTGATTATATCATCTATACGACCTGAAGAGGCGAAATCTCGCGCTGGTTCCTGAGCGGGCTGGTAATCACCAAGTTTGTGAACTGCAAGATAGAGAAACGGGTCAGAGGGCCCAGGGGGATTCCCTGGGGTGAAACCCTCCGACGCTCAAGTCAGTAGAGCAATGGTGGGAGCGGCGATAGGGAGGAGAAAGTGAAGGCGCGAGATCCCTCTCCACCAATGGGGTGAAGTGATCCTTGCTCAGGAATTGGGGGTGGATTAATGCCCTTTTGGACTTACCTTTCGCCGGAGGGTATCCCAGGTTTAAATAGTGCGCCGCCCTCTGGAGTCCTGCAAGCTGAGGGGTCTCCGGTGGAGGTTACGTCCTCGTCGTGGGCTTTTATGGCCTCATCGTGGGGGCGTTATCCTTGCGGGGAAGCCGGAGCTCCTGGACTTCTTGGCGTCCGGCCCACTGTGGACTCTAACGGCTGCAGTGATGAACATTTTATCGGTCGTACCGAGCTTAGGGGGGCCGGCCCTATTGGGCGATAGGCCTAGCTCGGTGAGGAGATGGGTCGGACAGACCGGCTAGCGCTTCCCCCCTTTGTGCGGAGGGATAGCTCGTGCGCGGGTCTTCCTGTGACCTGACCGAGGCTCGGGCTCTCCGAGCCTTGGGGCCGCCTAGGAGAGTTGTTTCCTCGAGCATTGTTTTATTGGGCTTTTCCGAGTGGGCCCTGTGGGCTGTCACTTGGACGAGCTTGCCTCGTTGGGCCTTGTTGGGCCTAGTTGGGTCTGCTCTTTGAGTGGGCTGCAAGAATCCCCCTCTCCATTTGTCCCCCTCCTACTCCCGAGCTAAGGAGGCTCGGTTGAGAAGTTTTTCGAGGCTTTGGACCGGCGTGGCTCGGGTGGGTGGAATCCTGTTGGCGTCATGAAGCCACGTGTAGTGGTCGCCTGGGCCTGTAGTAATAATGATCCTGATAGATTTGAAATGAAGTGGCCCCCTTTTCTCGGAGGTTGAAACGGCACGCCGCCTCCCGCCAGGGTTTATAGGCGTAGGGCGCTGCTCGTTCCTCCCAGTCTTTTTAGGGTTTTTGGCCTTTCCTCCATTTCTATGCTTCTGGGGCTCCTTGATGTGCCGTGAAGATACAGCGAGGGAGCAAGCTCTTGCGGCAGTATTTGAGGAGCTGGCACGTATAACCGCGGAGGCGATCCCGCAGCTTCCTTCTCCCCCGGAGTCTTCGGGCTCTAGTGAAGGTTCTTCTTCAAGCTCGATGGCGGATCTGCTCTCAGAAATCGAGCAGGTGAGGCGAGAGCCCGTCCCCAATCGCAGCGAGTTGGGGGAGGCTGATGTGAAGAAACTGGAGCATCGGTTTCACCTGCCTGTCCGATATAGCTTTGTAGCCGCTGCCCCATACGAGACGAGCTTGGATAGCCACACGGGCCATATTTGTACTTTTCTCCTGGCGTGGAAGAGCGGATTCTGCCTCCCATTCAAGCCTTTCATCTTGAAGCTTCTTAATTTTTTCATGTTGGCGCCTGTTCAACTGGTGGCCAACTCGTATCTCCTGCTGTCTGCCTTTCGGATCCTCTGCCGCCTGCAGGGGGTTCCCCCGTCCCTGTATCTTTTTAATTACTTCTTCGAGCTGAAGGCACATCCGTTGGCGGGGAAAGGCTTCTATTTTATCCAGGCGCGCAGGAATCGGAGTTGTATTCTGCTGGCGGCGAAGGATTCTTCACACAAAGGGTGGAAGAGGCAGTTTTTCTGGGTGAAGACGGAAGCAGTGGATGAATCCTGGAGGTGCCAAGTTATGCCCAACTTCCATCCGAATCTTCCCCCGCGACAGGAGGAGTTCCCCGCCGATGTGGAGGAATACGCCGCTCGCTTGTTGACAAATCGCCTGTCGACTGAGGAGCTGGTGACGCTAGAGAACGTAGAGCAGTATCTGCTTACACAGCTCAAGCCATCAGGTATCATCCTTCGGATCCTTCGGCGGGGTCGGAGGGTCGCCTTTTCACTTTTTAACCGAATCTCCCTCTTCATTGTAGATATCCGGCAGGAACCTTTGGAAGAGGTCACCGAGGTCATCGATCTTGGGGATGACTCGGCGGCTGATGAGTCTGTCGTTCCCGCGGGTCGTTCCCAAGCCCGAGATAAGGGCAAGGGGGTGGCCTCCGAGGGGTCTTCGCGGCCAAGCGGGCCGAAGCGCAAGGATCCCATGGATGGAAAATTGCGGGAAGCCGCGAAGGCCAAGAAATGGGCCAAGAAGGCTGGCCTTCCTACCGCTGCCGGGGGCAACTCTGGCTCGGCGGCGCTCCCCTCTCGGGGGAAAGATGGGGCCGACCCTTCTGGGCCAGCTCCCCCACCTACCAGGCGAGAGGGGGCCGAGGAGACCAGGGGCCCCTCAGGGGGCGGAGATGGGTCGGTTCTCCCCTCCTCGGGGACGGAGGGGACCGGTGCTGAAGCAGCCGACGTCGAGACCAGGAGATCGGTTGAGGTCGACGCTGTCTCGGGCGGCGAGGCACGGGCCGAGACAGATAGGGATGGGGGTTCGTCCGCGAGGGCGTCGCAGCCCCAAGTGCTCGAAGTTCCTGGTGCGGTCGATCCCGTGGCGTCAGTCGAGGTTGGGGGTTCGCCTGGGGAGGCGTCGCAACCCCAACCGACCGCGGCGCGCAGGGCGGTCGGCCCCGTTGCTCGAGCTGAACCTTCTGGCGGGGCGTCCGATGGGGAGCGGATCTTCATGCCGGAGGCCTTGGAAAGGCTCGGTGTTTCGGGCGACCTCTACCGGGTTTGCCGAGAGGTTGCCGCAAAGACGAGGGGGGGAGACAAGCGCCACTCCCCCTCCGGAGTCCTCGACGTCCTCATGGAGGGCGGCCTAGTCATGGCTCGATCGGCGGCCTTGATGGCGGAGACGTACGCTCGGACGGAAGCGGAGCCGTCGAATCTCGCCTGGGCCCTCGAGGGGTGCGAGAGGAAACTGGCCCGCCTCAGTGAGGAGCATGAGGGGATTCGACGAGAGTTCTCCGTGATCAAGGATTTGGCACAGGCGAGTCGACTAGAAACCGAGGCGCTGACCGAGCAGTTGGCTAAGGCCCGAGAGTCGCTTGAGAGGAAGGGCAGACTCTTGGAGGAGGAGCGTCTGCGTCACCTCGAGCTGGATGGTCGCTGGGAGCTCGAACGTGCCGAGCTACTGGACCGGGCGGAGGTAGCGGAGCGCCTTCGTTCCGTGGCCGAGGCGGACCGAGCCTGGGCGGAGAGGCGGTCGAGCGAAGCCGAGCGAGGGAGGGTCGAGGCAGAGGAAAGCCTGGCGGGGGCAGAGGATCGTGCGGCCAAGGTGGAGCGGGCTTGGGTCGAGCTCGCTGGGAGGACGGAGCAGATCGAGGCGAAGGCGATCGAGCGGTATAGGAGCTCGGATGCCTATTCAGTCGACCTGGAGAAAGCCGCCCTACCCTATTACGAGGTAGCGCTTCGCCTGGGCGCCCGAAAGGGGTTTAAGCAGGGTTATCATCGGGCGGTGGACTACGCCTTCGATCGAGACTCCGGGATCGAGTTCCCTTTGGGCCAGATCTATGACTCGGATGAGTCAGTTTCTAGCTCCTCTGTGTCGAGCGGGGAAGATCCAGAGGGGTCTCCTACGGCGGGGTCACCAACTCCGGACGCCTCGGGAGGGCTCGCGACCGAGAGAGTTCTCGCACAGGCGAGGTCAGTGCCCGGGTCGGCCGTCACCGAGGGTGCTGGGGGTGACGCGCCTACTTCCGTCGCTCCTGAGCTTCAAAGTGGGCCCGAGGCTTGATGTATTTTGCCTTATTTTGCCCCTTTCTCTTATTTGTCTCTCTTTCCTCCTTTAGAGAGTTTCCTCTTTATGAGATAATAAATGACTTACTTGTTTGATCGCCATCCTTGCCGTGATTTGGTTGGCATATCTGAAGTAGTTGGAGAGTGCCGATATGTCCTGTGTGGTTTTCGCATGCTGATTCGGTAGGCTTCTGATGGGACATCTTTCCGTTCCCTCATGCTTTGAATGCCAGGCCGCTTCGTGAATCCCGCTAGGGCGGGAAACGAGGAGTAGGGGGTGACTGTTCAGGGGAGAAATCCTTTGGCGTGTTTTAGAGGGGGGGAGTCATTTAAGGCATGCAGCCTCCTTTGGCCTATAAGAAGGACCGAAAGGCGCCCTTTCCTCTTTACCGCTTGGGATTTTCTCTAACAGTCTTCCCTCACTCCTTCTTCTTCACTCTGCGTTGTGCCGTTGCATTCGGAGCATGGAGGATCCTTCGGAGGGTGACGTCGCCGACGATGGGGAGCAGAGAGCTTTTGCCGTCCCGGCTTGTTTTACGGGTCCCACGGTCGCCACGCGGGTTTGAGACGGGTCCGACGGTAGCCGTGCGGATCTGGAGAGGGCTTCAACGTGTGAGGGCACGGCTCTTGCCCTTTCTCAGTTCTGGCGTGGCTTCCGGGCGGGCACCGAGGCGGAGGACGGATGGGGGTATCAGGGATGCCTGCCGCCACTCCCCCTCTGCATGGGGGGGAGGCGCATCAAGTTCCCTCCTCACCGAAGCCTTCCTCCGTCTGTAGCCTCTTTCTCCCTCTTCTGCTCTTCATTTCTTTCACTCTTCGGAGGCTGCTTGCTCTCTGTTCCCTTCCAAGGAGTAGGTTGGGAAAGAGGAGGTCTTCACGGCGCTCCTTCTCCCTGGTTTCTATCAACTTGGAAGGTAGCCTTCTACGACTTTAGAAGGTGGTTACCTTCTCTGCAGTCCCTCTGTCACCTTTGTCGGGGGTCATCTGAGCCAACTGGATCGGCCCCCTCTTGTCCGAGCCAGTTTCTAGGCGAGGCAGAGTCAGTGGCTGGACGCGAGGAGATCGAGATCGAGTCAACCGAGCGATGACCCCTTGCAGTGGTGTTAGACGGATTTTCTTGCTTTTTGTCATGCAATGTACTGGCCTTTGCCTTTCTGATGTATCAATAGTTTTGAATGAAAAGAAAAGGGGTCTATTTCATCCATCTTGCTATACAATTTCAAAAATAGAATTTGCGTAGTGCGGATGCGTTCCATGTCCGAGGAATCGGTTCCCCTTCCATTGTTGCTAACCTATATGCACCTTTCCCGAGCGTCTCGACCACTCGGTAGGGGCCTTCCCAGTTAGGGGACAACTTGCCCGCCGCCTCTAGTGGTCGAGAGGCTTCGGCTTTTCTGAGGATGAAGTCTCCCGGTTGGAAGTGTCTACTTCGGACTCTGGCGTTGTAGTATCGAGTGAGGCGTCGCTGGTATTCCGTTGCTCGGATGCTGGCAATATCCCGGAGTTCATCGGCTAGGTCGAGGTTCTCGAGTAACTTTTGGTTGTTTTCCTCGAGCGAGTAGCGGATGACTCGGAGAGACGGGTTGGCGATCTCTAATTGAAAGATGGCCTCAGTGCCGTACACCAACTGAAAAGGACTTTCACCGGTTGCCGTCCTGGGAGTCGTTCGGTGCGACCACAGTACGCTAGGCAATTCCTCGAGCCAACTACCCTTGGCTTTGCCGAGTCTGGTCTTCATGCCTTTCAAGATAGTCTTATTGGCATTTTCGACAAGCCCGTTGGCCTGAGGGTGGGCGACCGAAGTGAAGTGGTTGCGGATGTTTAGGTCGGCGCACCTGTCTCGAAAATACCGAGAATCGAATTGCCGACCGTTATCGCTCACTATCACTCGGGGGATGCCGAAGCGACAAATGATCGATTTCCAGACGAAACTCCAAACGACTGTCTCGGTGATCCTTGCAGTGGCTTCGGCCTCGATCCATTTAGTGAAGTAGTCGATGGCGACGATAATGAACTTTTTCTGGGACTGAGCCGTGGGGAATGGCCTGAGAATGTCGATCCCCCACTGAGCGAAGGGATAAGGCTCGGTGAGGGTGACGAGTTCTGTAGCCGGCTGGTGGACCAAGTGGTCGAACCACTGGCATCGGTCGCACTGTTGAGCATAGGCTGAGCAGTCGCGCTGCAGGGTGGGCCACCAGTACCCCTGTCGTAACAGGATCCTGGCCAGTGACCTTGCCCCTGAGTGCGCGCCGCACAGGCCTTCATGAACCTCTTGGATGGCTCGGCTGGCTTCGTCGGGGCCGAGGCACTTCAGGAGAGGGCCGGCGAAAGACCTTCGGTAGAGTGTGTCGTCCAGGACGACGAAGCGCCGGGCTTGGTACTTCATTCGGCGTGCTTCCCGAGGGTCGGAGGGCTCTTGGGAGTCTCGAAGCCAAGATAGGTAGGGGGTGCGCCAGTCGCTCGGGACGGCCGAGTCAACAGTGAGGAGCTCCGAGTCAATGCTCGGGCGTTCTAGCTATTCGAGGAGGACCGATCGGGTACGTTCTGGGTCTAGGGAGGAGGTCAACCGAGAGAGGGCGTCCGCTTGGGAGTTTTCTTCTCGGGTTATTCGGACTACCTCGAATCCCTCGAATTGTTGTGCCAGGCTCCTGACCAGCTGGAGGTATTTGATCCTGGGTGCCTCTCGAGCTTCGTACTCGCCGTTGACCTGGCTTGCGACCAGCTGAGAGTCGGTGTGGATCCTGACTCGCTCAGCCCCCAACCGTCGGGCCATGCGCTCTCCTGATATAAGGGCCTCGTACTCGGAAGCGTTGTTGGACGCCTGAAAGTTGAATTTCAAGGCGTACTGTAGCTCCACTCCTTCGGGGGATCTTAGGAGGATCCCAACACCACTACCGACCGAGTTGGATGATCTGTCGACGTACAGTTCCCAGGTTGGCCCGGGCATGGTCTGTAGTCTTCCTTCGGTCGGGATGGTGCTTTCGGCGATGAAGTCGGCGAGCGCTTGACCTTTTATAGCTGAGCGCGGGCGATACGAGATGTCGTAGGCCCCAAGCATAATGGCCCATTTGACGAGTCACCCCGAGGCCTCGGGGTGGGCCAAAATCTTCTTCAACAGCTCGCCGGTTAGCACGGTGATGGGGTGCCCCTGGAAGTAGGGTCGGAGGCATTTCGCGGAGGTAACCAGCGCTAGCATGAGCTTCTCAGTTGCGGGGTACCTCCTCTCGGCCTCGTTAAGCACCTTGCTGGTGTAGTAGACTGGTCTTTCGATTCCCGAGTCATTTCTGACTAGGACCGAGCTGACCGTTGATGACGTCGCCGAGAGATAGAGTACCAAGGCCACGCCCGGCACGGGCTTGGAGAGCACAGGGGGCGAAGCCAGGAACTCCTTGAGCGCAGCGAACGCTTTCTGGCATTCCTCATCCCATGCGAATGTAGCAGATGCCAACTTGGGCCCCCTCAACAGTTTAAAAAAGGGCAAGCATCGTTCGGCCGCACGGGACAAGAAACGGCTGAGAGCGGCGACACGCCCTGTCAGACGCTGGACGCCCTTAATGCAGGCGGGCGGGCGCATGTCCTGGATGGCATGGACCTTGTCGGGGTTAGCTTCGATCCCACGCTGAGTGACCAGGAAACCCAGGAACTTCCGGATCTTACTCCGAAGGCGCACTTGGCAGGATTGAGCTTCATGTTGTACTTCAGGAGGACGCCGAAGGTTTCGGCCAGGTCGGTGAAGTGGTCCTGGGCCTTGGGGGTCTTGACGAGCATATCGTCACTGTAGGCCTCGACGTTTCGACCTAGCTACTCCTCGAACATGTGATTGACCAGTCTTTGGTATGTGGCTCCGACGTTCTTCAACCCGAAAGGCATCCGGGTATAGCAGTACACGCCGTAGTCGGTGATGAAGGCGGTCTTTTCGACGTCTTCAGAATTCATTCTGATCTGATGGTAACCTGAATAGGCATCCAGGAAGCTGAGCATCTCATTGCCCGATGTCGAGTCGACCAGTTGGTCGATGCTGGACAAGGGATAGCTGTCCTTAGGGGTCGCCTTATTCAAGTCAGTGAAGTCCACGCACATCCGCCACTTGCCGGAAGCCTTTGGTACCAGGATGACATTGGCTAGCCACGTCGGGTACAGGACCGGTCTAAAAAGATCAGTCTCTTGCCCCTTGGTGACCTGCGCCTTGATAATCGTCTGTTTCTCGGGTGCGTGCTTCCTTCGGCGCTACTGCACGGGCTTCATGGTGGGGTTGAGGTTGAGTCGGTGCAGCACGGTCTCCTCTGGTATCCTAGGGAGCTAATCGTCGGACCAAGCGAAGACTCGGATGTACTCAGAAAGAAAATTATTATATTGCTGCTATTCCTCGGGTGGTAGGTCGGCTCCGATCCTTACTCCTAGGGTCGGGTCGTCGTTTAGGAAAATTGTCAGCAACTCGCCACATGGCTCAATAGTTACGGATTTTTCCTCGACTTCCCGAGAGCCCTTATCGTTCCCGTCCGGCCTCGTGGCCTCCACCGAGATATTATAGCACCTTCGGGCCGTGGCCTGGTTACCTCGGATTTCCCCTACCCCGTTTTGGTGGGGAACTTCATTTTTTGGTGATAGGTAGATGGTACTGCCTTGATCCGGCTGAGGATTCCCCGGCCGAAGATGGCGTTGTACGCTATCATCCCTTTGATCACTATGAAGTCTACCATGACCGTAACGATTTTGGGTGGGGTGCCGAGGGTAACCGGCAGGCTTAGGGCTCCTTCGGGGAGAGTGGCCAGGCCGTTCAACCCACAGAGGGGCATTCGGATCGGGCGGAGTTTGGATGGACCCTCTATCATTTTGAGGAAACAGTCATAAGACAACACATCAGGGGCACTTCCATTGTCCACAAGAATCCGATCTACGTTACAATGGTTTATGGTGGCCGAGATTACGAGGGCGTCATCGTGCGGGGTGATCAGCCCCTCCAGGTCTTGATCGGAGAAGACCATGACCTGGGGCAGGGCCTTGGGTGGCTCTGGGGCTCGGCTCGCCCCCTCGGCATGACGCTTCCTTCAACGGCTGCTGTCGCCTCCTGATGCTATTCCTCCAGAGGTGACGTTGATGTGAACCCCTCGGGGGGCGTTGTCGATCTCCTCTGTGGCGCCTTGATCTTCTCTGCGCTCGGCAGTGAACCGAGCAAGGTGCCCTAGGCGGATGAGGTGCTCGATTTCATCTTGGAGCTGGTGGCAATCATCGGTGTGATGCCCATGATCGCCGTGGAAAATACAATGTCTGTCTCGCTTGCGGTTTTTCGACCTCATCGGCTTGGGCCTGCGGAGGATTCCCGAGTCTTTGACGTCTTCATAGATTTCATAGACCGGTGCAATTAACGGGGTGTACCGCTCGTACTTCCGCTTGCGTTCTCCATCTCGGTCTCGCTTCTTTCCCGAGCTAGGATTTGGCTCGGGGCCCCGCTTCTTGTCCCCCTCCCGACCCGAGCCGGTTGCGTCTCGGCAAGCGCTGAGTACTTCTTCGCACTCGGCGTGGCGCAGAGCCAGAGTCACTAGCTCGGCAAGGGTCGAGGGAGGGTGGAGGACAAGTTCACGACGGAGGTTCTCGTCCCGGGTACCCCCGGTCAGTGCGGTTGTGGCCGAGGCCACGTCCAGGCGGGGGATTCGGAGGGCTTCCGATTTAAATCGGTGGACGTAAGCCCGGAGCCTTTCCCCTTGCGCCTGTTTGAGGGCCAAGAGCCCCGCTACCGACCTTGGGGGGGCACTTCCGGTGAAGCTCTCCTTGAAGACTCGCCCGAACTGCTTGAAGTCTCGGATGGATCTGGGGGCGAGAGCCCGGAACCATGCTTGAGCACCCTGGACCAGAGTGGTCACGAAGGCTCGGCACTTGATGGGGTCCGACGCTCCGTGTAGAGTCATCAGGGCGTCGAAGCTATCATAATGGTCGGCCGGGTCGCCCTGGCCGTCGTAAAGCTTGAAGGTTGGTATGGGGGCTCTGAGAGATACCTCTGCCTTCAAGATATACTCAGAGAATGGGGATTTCTCCTCGTCTTCCGGGGAAGAGGCCTTCTGCAGGGCGCGAAGGGCGCGCTCCTGCTCAGTGAAGCACCTTTCGAAGTCTCGCAGCCGGAGGGATAACTCCGGTTGCTGTCGTGCCGCGAGGCTAGGGGGCGTCTTGGCGGTCTCCGGGAACGTTGGCTTCTGGATCTGGCCGTTGCGTCCCCCGCCTTCCTTTCCTCGGTGCGGAGGAGGCCTCTTGCTCCGGAGGTGGAGCTTGCGAGGGTCCTCCGACCCTGTTACGGATGAGCTGCTGGCCGCGGAGGGTGAAGCGGCCCCCAGCTGTGTGCTGGAACGTACTCCTGCGGGGGGGGGGGGGGGGGGGGGCTCCCTGATGGGGCTCGGGACCTTGCATCCCTGGCCGCCTAGGTCTTCATGAGTTCCACGAGGACATCCAGTTTGGCGTTGAGGGCCTGGAAGGCTTCGGTGCCACCGTAGGGGGGTAGCCCCACCGCCGCGGGGGGGGGGGGGGGTGGTGGTCTGTCGGCGGGGATGCTGGCGTTGGAGGGAGGGTTCTGTGAGGCACTAGAAGGGCCATCCCCTACTGCTACCATGGCCTTACCCCTTTCGCCGGCGGACCACCTCCCTGAGCTCCTTCTCACCATGTTGGCTCTTCGTGAGTTTTCCACAGACGACGCCAGATGAAGAGGCGAAATCTCGCGCTGGTTCCTGAGCGGGCTAGTAATCACCAAGTTTGTGAACTGCAAGACAGGGAAACGGGTCAGAGGGCCCAGGGGGATTCCCTGGGGTGAAACCCTCCGACGCTCAAGTCAGTAGAGCAATGGTGGGAGCGGCGATAGGGAGGACAAAGTGAAGGCGCGAGATCCCTCTCCACCAATGGGGTGAAGTGATCCTTGCTCAGGAATTGGGGGTGGATCAATGCCCTTTTGGACTTACCTTTCGCCGGAGGGTATCCCAGGTTTAAATAGTGCACCACCCTCTGGAGTCCTGCAAGCTGAGGGGTCTCCGGTGGAGGTTACATCCTCGTCGTGGGCTTTTATGGCCTCATCGTGGGGGCGTTATCCTCGCGGGGGAAGCCGGAGCTCCTGGACTTCTTGGCGTCCGGCCCGCTGTGGACTCTAACGGCTGCAGTGATGAACATTTTATCGGTCGTACCGAGCTTAGGGGGGCCGACCCTATCGGGCGATAGGCCTAGCTCGGTGAGGAGATGGGTCGGACAGACCGGCTAGCGCTTCCCCCCTTCGTGCGGAGGGATAGCTCATGCACGGGTCTTCCTGTGACCTGACCGAGGCTCGGGCTCTCCGAGCCTTGGGGCCGCCTAGGAGAGTTGTTTCCTCGAGCATTGTTTTATTGGGCTTTTCTGAGTGGGCCCTGTGGGCTGTCACTTGGATGAGCTTGCCTCGTTGGGCCTTGTTGGGCCTAGTTGCGTCTGCTCTTTGAGTGGGCTGCAGGAATCCCCCTCTCCACGACCTACTCTCTCCGTGTGCCATATCATATGCCGAGCTGTCTTTGACGACATATACATCCGCTGCAATCTGGGCGTGAGAGGGAAGTATCGCAGTGACTTGTAAGGCACATCCTTCTACTTTGAATTGTCCCCTCTCTTAGGTTTAAATCTATCATGCTGACAAATATCACATGATCTTTTATCTATATTATCTTCATAGTATAGCGTACACTGATTAGGGCATGCATCTATTTTTTGGTATTCAAGCCCTAACTCATTGGCCATCTTCTTTGCACAGTAAAACTTTTCAGGCAACTTCTCATCTCGAGGCAGCATACTCTTGATAAGGAGCATACGGTCAAAACAACTCTCACTAAGGTGAAATTCGGATTTCAAATTCAACAACTGTGAGACAGCAGACATCCGAGTGTCATTTTGACAACCATCCCACAACGGCTCATCAGCATCCCGAAGTAACTGATAAAATCTTTCAGTCGACTTGTTTGGTGGTTCTTCGTTGTACACGTGTTCCCCTTGTACATTAAAGTTAAGGCCAGCAGCATCGAGTACCATGTCTGCATAGGTACTTGTGCTTACAACATTACCGGGCTCATACGATCAGAACTCCTCATCATGACACATCCAATTCATATAACCTTTCGTGAACCCTGTCTTGTATAAATGAGCTTGCACATCCCATAGCGAATGAAATCTCTTGTTTTTACAACGTAAACAAGGACATCGAATGTTACCACACTGATCCACTACAGTTGGATGCCCCAATACAAACTGAATAAAACTATCAACTCCATCCTTAAACTCCTCTGACACCACTCCGTCAACTACACTGCGATTCATCCATGAACGATCAATTCTAGCCATATTTACCTAACATATTAAACAATTCATATCAATATTTCTTATCACTACATCTAAGAAAATATCGTGTACATTTTCCTAAATATTGACTATTTTCCACACTTGTACATCCTGTTTGGTCACATATATATCCATATCCACATCCACTTTCACTTCCATATTCACACACCATGGTTGACATAGACATCATCTTCTGGAAAAAATCATTAACATACTCGCATTCACATACACATTTTCTTACATATCGGCATCCACACCTGTCTACCAATTTAATTCACATCCAATCATACTAATCACATACATCATAACAAAAGTCTTGAAGGGGCAAAAATGAAAAAAGGGTCATATTCACATTTACGCACACACATTTATACCTACATCTCTCTTCCCACCCTCTCAATAAAAATAGGGGCTTGGAATTTTATCTGATGTTGTAAGAGTACAACATGTGATAAAAAGAAAAGGTTCACCTTATAGATCAGACATGAAGGTTAAAATTCTCAAAGGAGCAGTTGGTTTAATTAAAAGTAATCTCTATGCAACTCTTGAGTACATATTACTTGGGGGATAATATGTACTCAAGAAGGGGGGCCAACGAGAGAGGGAGAGAGGGGAATACCTACGGTGAGGGGGTTTCCGCCGGAAAGAATTTGACCGCCGCCGCTGTCGGAGCTCACCTCTGCCAGCCCTTGCCACTCCGCCACCCCGGGTAAGAGATTGAGAGGCGGGTGCGATCTTGAGAGAGGAAAGGGATGCAGTGGTTGAAGGAGGAGAAAGGGGGAAGGACTAAGGAGGTCAGGAGAGGGGTCATCTGCCTGTTCTTGTTCCTTTTTATTTGGCGCCATATTTTCATTTGGCGCCATGTTTTCATTCATTCATTCGTGATTTTTTGTCATTCATTCATTTCTTCTTATAGAAGGATAAAATCTCCCTCAATAAAAAATATCATTAGATCTACAAAAATTATTATTTAATATTTTGAGATCTGTAATTTAGAAATTTTTAACTTTTTTTATGGCCGATAAGTCGATTCCTATAAAAAGAGAGAGAGCGTGTTGAAAAGCCTAGCTACCTTGAAAGCAAGGTTTGTGGTCTCGACCGACCCGCCCGTCCTGGTCACGGCCCGGGACGGGTCGGTGCATATTCGCTCTGTGTCAGTCCATCTCATAAAATGTTAAAATAAAAAAAGACTCTTTATATATATAATATGATGGGAATCGACACCGAGCCTGTACCTTTTTTATTACATTTATGTCCTTTTAGTTTGTGTTTATATCCTTAGGAAAGTATGTACGCAAATGTAAGGCTTTATAAGCCAAGGAGTCATTCCCATGGATTGTGTGGGTTTTTATGCAATTATGCAGTAGGACCAGCAAGGGGGCCCTCAGCCCTTTCCCATTGGTCTATGTCACCATGTGGGCCTGGTCAACCTTCCTAGGTGGACATCTAGAATGGTGGGCTGGTCATATGGACACATGTGTGTAAATGGGTCAACATTCTAATGGGTTGGCCACCTACCCCATTCAACTTACACATGGTCAATGGTGCGCCCCCTTCCCCTTGAATTTTTTATTAGTTTTTGTGTGATATTCACACCTCATCCCAGCCCTTCAATCCACACCCCTAGATCCAAGGGTTGAGAATAGATTTGGTTGGAATCATATATAAGCTTGTATTTTTATGAGAAAAGTAATGAAAAATCAGAATTTTTGTGTGTAAGCAAGGAGCTTGGTGCGCCCCTCTCTCCTCCCCTGCTGTTCTTCCCTCCCCAACCCCAGATCTAGAGTGTATCTATCTTCTATCTCCCCCTCTCAACTTCTGATCTTCATCGGTGCCACCGCCGCCGCCGTTCGTGCCGCCTTCGAGCCGCCGCGAAACCGTTCTCGGTGTTCTGTCCTACTGGATAGAGGTCTCTTCCCAAAATTCCTGCTATCCGCCACGGCCTCTTCGTGGTCTGCCATTTTTATGGTGTGTTCTTCCCTTGTACCCCAAGCTCCACCTAAATTTTCACGCCCAAATTCCATCGTTTAGTATTTTCTCATTTTCGTGCATCTTTCATTCCTAGTTCTGTTTTGTCTCTATCTACAGTGACAGCAGCCCTATGTCTCCCACCTCCGGCCATCTTTTTGATTTTTCCAAATCCTCCTAATTTTACTGCGAGTTCTGTCCATCACCCCTTACATTCAAAAATTTTCTTAATTTTTTATCAGCCTTCTATCTATTTTTAGATATTCGTGTTCTTCCTCAGCTACAGTGTTGTCAGTCAGATCCCAGATCCGACCACCCTCCACTTCCAAAATCAGAACAAATCACCACCACCTCCAAATCCAGATCCAAAAATAGTCCTGGTTTCGTAACTTGATTTCCCACAACGTTTCGGAAGAACACAACCCCAGATTCGGACGTTTACCTCACGGTCAAAGGCAATCCACAGGAAAGTTCTCTGCTGACCTGAGATTTTAGGAACTGTACAACAACAACCTTCAAATTTCGCCAATCAGAAGTAAAGGCTTGATTATTTTTCTATAATCACCTTGGGTTGAAGCCCTTCGAAGCATCTTTCCAACGGCGCCAGTTTCGTCACATTCCGACGTCGGGGCTGATCCCAGCGTCCGTTCTCGCCGGAGCGCGCGCCGAAAAACAGAACCGGCAGGTCCGTGGCCGGTCATTCCGACCGGTGCCGATCGGAGCCGCCTGGCCTCCGTCCGGCGAACCAGTGTGCCGCCAGCCCGGGGAATGCTTCCCTAAGTGTCCCCACTACAGCGGTGTCACCGGGTCCCACTCGACCCCTCTGGACAGCACGTGGGCCCCACCATCACTAGTTCGGGTGCTGCCGAAGAGACGCGAGGAGCCGCCCGTCAACCCGAATTCGGTCCTCCCGGGCCTGTTTGTGTAGCCCTTTACCTCCCTGCGTGGAGTGGACAGTAATTCATTTGCTGTAATATGGTGTATTAATTGTCCGGGGAGTACGAGTTTCGGCTGGGTCCGTCTTCCCCACGCCGAGCGCGTGGAGGTATCGCATTCGCTCCCTTACTTGGCATTTTACTTACTTCATATATATTTGTTAATGCCGCTGCTAGAGAGCATGTGTAGGGATATCTAGCTCGCTTTATCTATTCATTACCGCTGCTGCGAGAGAGTGCGAGACCGTCCCGTGACCCAATCCGGGCACACGAGAGAGCCGATCACCCTAGCTCGACAACCGCGAGCTTGACGTGTCCGTGGTCCCGTTCCGCATCAATTTGGTATCAGAGCGAGTTGAGTCTAGGGTGTCCAAAATAAAAAAAAAGAGTGTCATTTAAGTCTAAGTGTCTAAGTCGGTGTAGGTTGCATTTGCATCCCTTTACTCGGTATATCAAAAGCTGTTGTCCGAACGTTAGGCTACGCCTATCGGGAAGGCCGCACACTTGCGCGAGTGATCTTCGGATCGAGTAACTCCGCCACGTGCCGGGTTTTGGTTACGTCTAGGTGCATCATATTAGTGTGCATTTGCATTAGTCGGTGTTTCCTAGTCCGTGTCGTTGCATGCCCACTCGGCGAGGTACCCAATACCATCGCCCTTCCCCTATGGCTAACCCACGAGATGGCGCCTCGGGAGACTTCCACTCCCTACACGAGGCGATCATGGCCATTATGACTAGGTTGGACCAATCCGATGCTAACTTTCGGACTTTCTCCGATAATATGGATGGTCGCCTTAGAGCCATGGAGGGATGCATGGAGACCTCCGATAGGTCGGTCCAAGACCTCGTTGGGCGGTTAGATAGGATGTCACACGGGGACCCTCCTGGGGCAGGCCAAGGCCCACCCGCACCTCCTCCCGCGGTGGCCCAAGTCCAACCCGCTCCCATGGCCCAAGTCCAAGCCGCTCCTGCGGCCCAAAACCAGCCACCACAGGCTCCTCCACCCGCCCCTCCTCGGGTTCCCGAACTACCGCACCGTGACCTTGGTCTCGAGGACTATGGGTCCGACAATGCCTATGAGGGGTATGGTCAACGCCGTCTTGGTTTTCAGCCACAACGAGATGAGGATGATGATAGGGTCCTCAAGACCGTGCGAGCGGACCCTCCCTCTTTTTACGGGTCTTTGGATCCGAAAGTCTACCTAGATTGGGAGTTCGGCATGGACCGTTATTTTGAGTGGTATGATATGTCGGAGCGCCGAAGGGTCCGATTTTCCACCATGAAGCTCATGGGGTAGGCGTAAACCTATTGGAAGAATGTGGAGAGCCTGCTACTTCAGCGGCTATTACCCCCGATTGACACATGGGCCGAGATGAAGAATAAACTTCGACAAAAGTACCTTCCTCCGACATACCGCCAGCGACTCATCGATAGATGGCAAAGTCTTAGCCAAGGAGACCGGTCAGTCTCTGAATACATCGCTGTATTTGATGAGTACTTTCTACGATGTGGTGTCACGGAGGAGAGTACCATGCCCGTTTCCCGCTTTCGATGTGGTTTGCGGCCACACTATCAGTATGAGCTTTTCCGCCGCAATGCCAAGACATTGGAAGAGGCATACCAGGTTGCTCTCGAGTTAGAGAAATTCGAGTGAGAGTTTGACTCTAGTCATCGGTTGGGCCCCACCCCTCTCCGTAGCAGCGAGCCCCGTCACTCAATAGGCCCACATCCTCGGCCTCCCATGGCTCGACCTCAGGAGCCCACCCGTCAGGAGCACTTTGCTCCTCGACCTCACCCTCCTCCACCCCGGGACCTATTTCCACCCCAACCACCGGCACCCGTTGCCCGTCCCCAGGCTCCTATAGCCCGTCCTCTGGCACCGGCCCCCCCTCCACTATTGTCCAAGGCACTTACACCTCCCCCATTGCGGCCTACACCCCTACCCGACAGGATGATAAGGGTAAGGCCCCTTTTATAGGAGAGAGTAGTCGGTCGAGAGTGCAGTGTTTCCACTGTCATGGATTTGGCCACTTTGCGAGCGAGTGTCCCGCTCACGCCACCCTAGCCTTAGGTGTTGGAGAGCCCGCACCTCCCGAGCTTGAGTGTGTCAATTATGAGGCCGATGACGCACTAGCCGATGAGTACTATGCCTTGGGGGGAGAGTTGGATGGCTCACCCGCCGCCCAGGATGCCGCCACCTAGTGGGCTTGTGCCACCATCTTAGTCTAGGGTCATATATGAGTCGGTGTATTTTCCTTGTGTGGTTTGTTTGCATGGTTTGTGTGTCGTTTGTTTATCTGCATGCGTCTTGTGTAAGCTCGTTGTCGTTCTCTTATGAGTAAGAGGCGAGTGGACTCACTTGATGAGTATGGGATCGGTTCCACATCCATACCCGGATCAGTCACTTATAGGGACTCAGCGGTGATTCCTAGTGAGTCTTTGAGCTGCTCCCTTCCTTTTTGAGAGTGCCCCACCCGGAGTGTCCACCTCTAGCCCATAGCAGCTTGTGCATATCGAGTATATATGGAATGAGCAGGTGATGGTCACTTGGAGTGGAGCATACCCGCGCTACTTGGCATGGTGACGGATCCGCCGGAGTACTCGAGCATCCCTACCCCTACTTGACGGGGTCGAGTTCCTCCCACCCAGGGAGAGTTGATGGGAATTGACACCGAGCCTGTACCTTTTTTATTACATTTATGTCCTTTTAGTTTGTGTTTATATCCTTGAGAAAGTATGTACGCAAATGTAAGGCTTTATAAGCCAAGGAGTCATTCCCATGGATTGTGTGGGTTTTTATGCAATTATGCAGTAGGACCAGCAAGGGGGCCCTCAGCCCTTTCCCATTGGTCCATGTCACCATGTGGGCCTGGTCAACCTTCCTAGGTGGACATCTAGAATGGTGGGTTGGTCATATGGACACATGTGTGTAAATGGGTCAACATTCTAATGGGTTGGCGACCTACCCCATTCAACTTACACATGGTCAATGGTGCGCCCCCTTCCCCTTGAATTTTTTATTAGTTTTTATGTGATATTCACACCTCATCCCAGCCCTTCAATCCACACCCCTAGATCCAAGGGTTGAGAATGGATTTGGTTGGAATCATATATAAGCTTGTATTTTTATGAGAAAAGTAATGAAAAATCAGAATTTTTGTGTGTAAGCAAGGAGCTTGGTGCGCCCCTCTCTCCTCCCCTGCTGTTCTTCCCTTCCCAACCCCAGATCTAAAGTGTATCTATCTTCTATCTCCCCCTCTCAACTTCTGATCTTCATCGGTGCCGCCGCCGCCGCCGTTCATGCCGCCTTCGAGCCGCCGCGAAACCGTTCTCGGTGTTCTGTCCTACTGGACAGAGGTCTCTTCCCAAAATTCCTGCTATCCGCCACGGCCTCTTCGTGGTCTGCCATTTTTATGGTGTGTTCTTCCCTTGTACCCCAAGCTCCACCTAAATTTTCACGCCCAAATTCCATCGTTTAGTATTTTCTCATTTTCGTGCATCTTTCATTCCTAGTTCTGTTTTATCTCTATCTACAGTGACAGCAGCCCTATGTCTCCCACCTCCGGCCATCTTTTTGATTTTTCCAAACCCTCCCAATTTTACTGCGAGTTCTGTCCATCACCCCTTACATCCAAAAATTTTCTTAATTTTTTATCAGCCTTCTATCTATTTTTAGAAATTCGTGTTCTTCCTCATCTACAGTATTGTCAGTCAGATCCCAGATCCGACCACCCTCCACTTCCAAAATCAGAACGAATCACCACCACCTCGAAATCCAGATCCAAAAATAGTCGTGGTTTAGTAACTTGATTTCCCACAACTTTTCAGAAGAACACAACCCCATATTCAGACGTCTACCTCGCGGTCAAAGGCAATCCACAGGAAAGTTCTCTGCTGACCTGAGATTTCAGGAACTGTACAACAGCAAACTTCAAATTTCACCAATCAGAAGTACAGGCTTGATTATTTTTCTGTAATCACCTTGGGTTGAAGCCCTTCGAAGCATCTTTCCAACAGCGCCAGTTTCGTCGCATTCTGACGTCGAGGCTAATCGCAGCGTCCGTTCTCGCCGGAGCGCGCGTCAGAAAATAGAACCGGCAGGTCCGTGGCCGGTCATTCCGACCGGTGCCGATCGGAGCCGCCCGGCCTCCGGCCGGCGAACCAGTGTGCCGCCAGCCCAGGGAATGCTTCCCTAAGTGTCCCCACTACAGCGGTGTCACCGGGTCCCACTCGACCTCTCTGGACAGCACGTGGGCCCCACCATCACTAGTTCGGGTGCTGCCGAAGAGACGCGAGGAGCCGCCCGTCAACCCGAATTCGGTCCTCCCGGGCCTATTTGTGTAGCCCTTTACCTCCCTGCGTGGAGTGGGCAGTAATTCATTTGCTGTAATATGGTGTATTAATTATCCCGGGAGTACGAGTTTCGGCCGGGTCCGTCTTCCCCACGCCGAGCGCGTGGAGGTATCGCATTCGCTCCCTTACTTGGCATTTTGCTTACTTCATATATATTTGTTATGCCGCTGCTAGAGAGCATGTGTAGGGATATCTAGCTCACTTTATCTATTCATTACCGCTGCTGCGAAAGAGTGCGAGACCGTCCCGTGACCCGATCCGGGCACACGAGAGAGCCGATCACCCTAGCTCATTGCCGGTTTCTCAACCGCACACGTCCGACGCTTCCCCCGTTAAGGGACAACCGCGAGCTTGACGTGTCCGTGGTCCCGTCCCGCATCATAATATATATATAATAATACAACAAAGTAAAAAATACTCTTTATATATATAATATATATATAATAAAATATTAAAATAATGAAGCATCCCGGTCACGACCCACGACTCGGGCGTCCCGCCCACCACTTGGGTGGGGTCGGCATGTGTGGGTCGAGGCATCCCAGAGCGGGACGTCAAACCCTGCTTGACCGATAAGTTGATTCATATAAAAGGAAGAGACACCGTGTTGAAAAGCCTAGCTACCTTGAAAGGCCCACATCGGAGTGCGAAAAGGTACTTAGAGACGTATCGGTCACATGTTGACCATTTCCTTATTGTTCCATGCCCCCGCCAAACTCATGTGTTTTGAATTTACCGTCACATCTATAATGAATTTTCGGGAGCTAGGGCTCCTCGCGGGGAATGCCACGTGGAAGCACTCAGGTGCCATAATCAAATATCATTGTATCTTTTATTGGTTTTACTCACGATAGGGCGTGCTAATCACTTGTGTGTGACAATGTGTTTAGGTTCCAAGACTGGAATGGTCTGGACTAACCGAAGGTGCGCTCCTTCTGATCACTAAGCAGACGATGGTGGGCATCGGGTCAGGACTGGCGACCCGCCGTGCCATAAAGGTCGATCACGGCGATAAGAGGGGAAAACGTTTGATTAATCGCCAAGCAATGGGGCTGCATGGCCGATAAGTCGATTCCTATAAAAGGAAGAGACAACGTGTTGAAAAGCCTAGCTACCTTGAAAGGCCCACATCGGGGTGCGAAAAGTACTCAGAGACGTATCGGTCACATGTTGACCATTTCCTTATTGTTCTGTGCCCCCGTCAAACTCATGTGTTTTGAATTTACCGTCACGTCTATAATGAAATTTTTGGAGCTAGGGCTCCTCGCGGGGAATGCCACGTGGAAGCACTTAGGATAATAATCAACGTCGCCCTTGAGTCACGTGCACATCATTCGGGGCAGGTGTGGCCGTCCCTGCCGAACTGGTCATCCCGGCCACGGCTCGAGACTGGATTGGACATTGCGTACCGATAAAGAAAACTATAATATATATTTATAATGGAATAAACATATTAAAATGACATGTTGTATCATTTGGTTTATTATTCTGCCATTTGAACGGGTTTCTCCAAGTTCGAATCTTAGTTTCAGCTTAAGGTTTCCTTAAGTTTCTTTAATATAACTTATTTAAAAATGTAAATGAAAACACGACAAAACATTGTTTCGAACTCGACACCTCACGATTAACAGAGATACACTTAAGGAAGTTATTTGTTACTCCAGTTGAGCATTTGTCACCCACACTCACCTAATTGTCACCATTAAAGTCTACAAGACGTCGCCCTTACTCTTACACTACCTTGAAAGCCATGCGTCAGCATTGTCTCTATTGAGACCTATTTGTCACCGTTAGAAGGGTATTTTTTACCCTTGCTAATGCATTTGTCACCCGTGTAGACACATTTGTCGCCCTTAAGCTCCAATTGGTCCACGTGGAAAACGGGACACGTCGGCCACGCGTGGGTGTTGTTCGCGTATTGCTGCCGATCCAACGCCGCATGCCACATCAACAGAAATGATGACACTGAACTAGATCTTTGAAATTAAAAATCCCCAATTACTTATTTACCCTTCCCGCCATGTCTTGGCTCTTACGCAACCTACCAGAAGCCGGTTCGTCTCTCCATCGTGCTCAGCATCTCGTCTTCCTCGCGGTTCCATTTGCGACCACTCCGTAATTTTCTATTCGAGCACTCCTGAATTGCGAGCTCTCTTTCATCATTGACAGCCATGGAGCCGAAGGAGACACCCATGCAACGCTCCATCCGCCATAAACTAGATGTCCCACCTGCATCTCAGAAAATTGTACCGGTTCCTACGGCCGAAGAAGATGATGGGTGCAAGGCTCGGATTCAGAAGGGGGGTTGAATGAATCCCCTATTTAAAATTTTATCCAATTAAAACTTGTAACCGAACAATGATGCGGAATTAACACAAATAGGTGCCTTGTATGACACATGTGCTCTCTTCGAACAAAATGGAAAGATCAGATAGACTGAACTTCTGATCTACTCTGTATGCGCTGGTGTGCAGACCCATATTAATTCAAATATGCTGTGTGCGAATAAACCACTCACTAGATGAAAGAACACATCGAGCCTAAGCATGCATCTAGCGAAACACAAAAGACAAACAAACCACTGCACAGAAGATTTTTTAGGTGGTTCGGTCCTCCAGACCTACGTCCACCACACACTCAAACCAGAGTGTGGATTCCTCTGAAACACAGCTTAAACCGCCGAGCCTCACAGCTTGCCGACAACTGCGGAGTATCACAGCTTGCTTCCACTGGGCAGTACAGCTTAGCCATCCGATGCCTAACAGCTTGACCCGCTGAGCAATACAGCTTAGCCGACCAGAGGAATCCTCCTCTGCAACCGCTGAGCAACACAGCTTGCTCCGCTGACTAACAACTTGAATAAAGGTTCAAAATAAAAATAAGAGACAAGAAAACACAGCAACTGAAAGCTGTAAACGACATCAACACAGATGTGGCTCCCATGGAGCTGACTGGATTGGATATGATCCAGATTCCAGTAGGGACAGATCTTCTGATGAAGCTTCTCTTCTTCTCCTCTAACTCTCTATCTCTCTCTCTATCTTTCTCATTCTTCTTCGTTTCTTTTCTTCTCTGCTACTCTCTCCCTTTTTCTCTCTCCTTCTCTTCTTCTCTCTTTCTCCTCTTTCTCTTCTCTCTGGATCGTGCAGGCTCTGTTTGCTTCTGCTCTTCTAACGTATTTTTCAATCCTCACACACACGATCATCTTCTCGAGATGGAGAAGTCTTCTTTTTATAGCAGTAGCAGATAGGTGGGCGTGTGTCCTTCACGAATTTCCGCCCTAGCGTCTTGACCACGTGGCAGCATTTCAGCTCACTACTTTACACGTGTCACGATCCTAGCACATCCTCCATTCTTGGATCACGTGCCCTTCTTAAACTCCTCGAGCAAATATCCTGCAAAGGTCAGACTTAATATCAGTTAAAATCAATATGAGGATAGTAGAAAGATGCACAGAGTTGGTTCGAGAATGTATAGACTTGCTAAGTCATCAAGGCAACCATGTGTAGACTTAATATTCAAATGCACGAACTTTAAGTATGTATGGAACAAAAGTTACACAGACATGCCACCAAAGAATGTAT
Organism: Amorphophallus konjac; assembly: GCA_022559845.1. Classification (NCBI taxonomy): domain Eukaryota; kingdom Viridiplantae; phylum Streptophyta; class Magnoliopsida; order Alismatales; family Araceae; genus Amorphophallus; species Amorphophallus konjac. Next base: position 32,391,388 of record CM040125.1, read on the forward strand.
AGACTTTGGGTGCAATGTACAAGCGATGCACAGATATGCCACCGAAGAATGTACAGACTTTGAGTGCATGGTACAAAAGATGCACAGACATGCCGTCGAAGAATGTACAGACTTTGCGTGCAATGTACAAACGATGCACAGATATGCCACAGAAGAATGTACAGACTTTGAGTGCATGGTACAAAAGATGCACAGACATGCCATCGAAGAATGTACAGACTTTGTTGTCTAAGATGCACCCATGCACGGACTTAGTCGCGTGCAACAACAAAAGTTGCATCGACTTGAGTTCATGCTACAACAGGAGTAGCACGAACTTGGTGACATTGTGTATGCATGGAATCAAAAAGATGCACTGACTTCGCTTATGCAAGAAAACATGCACCGAATATGTATGTCTTAGACACAATCAAGACGATGAGTGAGATTCAGACATGCACCGACTTGGCATGAGCGAAGGGAAGAATATGCACTGACTTATAACCACCATGAACCACAATTATGATATGCACATGCCTAGATAGTTAATCCTGCACTGACTTGGTTACGTGCTGCAACAGAGCTTGCATCAACTTTATGTATGCATGTACGAGCTTATCGACATGTGAGCAACCTTGTATGAACTCAGGGTTCATGCAGCAAACATATGCATGGACTTAGCTTGTTCAGGATGAAAGTATGCACCAAGAAGCCATGTAGTCTAGGCAAAACTCCGTACTGACTTAACTTGAGTATGGACATTTAATCAGAATAATGCACTCAAAACATCATATCATCAATAATGCACAAGGGGCCTGGACCTAACACACTCCCCATAATGCTCCCCATAGCAGTTAGCATAGATCATCATCATTCTTATGTGATGACTCATTGAGTTGCTATCATCAAAACAACAACACACTATCATCAAAACACAAGGGGCACAACAATCTCCCCCTTTGTGATGATGCCAACACAATGAGTCACGCAGACTCAGCAAGCAAACAATTCTCTTCCTTTGACATAATTAAAAAGGAAATGATTTGCGAGTGGAATGAAAGACATGTATGAAATTTGATACCAATTCTCCCCTATTTAAAATATAAGAACTCCCCCTATAGACATGAATGTTTGACTACTCTCCCCTTAAATGCAGATGACCCAGAACTCCCCTTGAAGTGCAGGAATGAACTCTGGTTATCCAATGAAGGAATCTGAAATCTGCCACCACAAGGAATCCAAACCAATAATGGTTGTGGCACCTCACATATGTATGGACAGAATGAAGCAGGTGGAAGGTCCACAGCACTAGAACTGGTTACAGAAACAAGATGGAAGATTCTAACAGTGTGGAGAGTAAAATAGTTGATGATAGAAAAGTAAAGGTAGAAAAGAGTAGGGGTGAGAAACAGTCAAAGCACAGTACATCTCAAGGAACAACCAATCAACAGATAAGAGAGAATTGTCAACAAGGTTCATGTTGATTAAGTTGTCAGGGGTGAATCAGATCATGAGGGATTGTAAGGCATGCACCACTCCAATAAGTCTTAACATGAATAGACTCTCCTATCATAGAGGGTTATGAATTGGTAACTTGACCAACCTGATTTAATTGTGATGTATACCAAATTTGTCAATTAAACTCAATACTTATATCTGAATTCAAGTTTTAATAAAGGTGAACCAAATAATCAGATAACACTCAGGACCAATCATCTTTATCTTACACGCATGATCTCAATGACTCCTTTGAGAGTTACACAGATTAGTATTGAGAATAAACACTTTTACAAGAGCACGTGTTGACAGAGTTTGCAAGATTTTCATTTGAAGCACATTATTCTTTTCCTGAGCAATTTAAGTTGATCAACACCTTTTTACGTGAGGCACAACACGTCTCAGGTGAAGTGACCCAGTTACTCAGTGTAATAACTGTCATTACCTCTCAACATTGAGACCAGAGTTAGCAATAGAAGTGTCTTTTTACGTGAGGAGACACCTTGATCAGAGGCCAGACTCCTCAGTTACTCAACACAAACATGCCATTGCTCTGTCAGGTTCTCAATGATTTTTTGCTTTAAGCGACTATGACACTTCATGACTTGGGTTTACTTCATTTCTTTGATGGAGGACCCAGTTTCTCAGTGAACAAAGTCATTACATTACTAACCGATTTTCTTTTTAGTCAGACTCTTCAAGGTTAATGTTTAAGAACAATACTCACTCTATGTATCTCAACCAAAGTAGCCTTTATTTCAAATTTTCAGATTTCAGATGAGTGAATCTAAGGTTTTCATGACCTATATGGTTAAAGTTTATTAAAGCTTATCATTCAGATATTTTCAAGTCATTTAAATGCAAATCTGAGAATACATTAACCTTATATCAGTTTGATTCAGTGGTCACTCTTAAACCAATATGATAAGAATTTCTACATGATTCTCAGACTGAATTGCATGGCATGCAGCTTGAGTTCCTCAGATTAGATCAAAAATACAGCTGACCAACTAATCAATAATAGATTCAAATCAGTCACACCAGCTAAGAAGGATGAGTGTAAGCTGGTGAAAGAAACAACAATAGGAAAGAAGAGCATCAAAAGAGTGTATATCAGTAAATAGTAGCTGAGTCTGGAATACAGACAGATGAGCTATTTCAGTGATGACAGCAGAGAATTCAAGTAAAACAAATTGAGAGCAGCAGAAGATCCAATTGACTTAACAGGAGAATTTCAGGTAAAGGTGAACAAGATGATCTAAAAAGCTCCCTCTGTCTGAATGCATCATGTAAACAACAAAGCATGAGCAGCAGTATGGTTAATCAAGAATGGTTGAACTCCCCCTGACTAAGTGCATGATATATGATGAAAGCACATCACATGATTTCAAGTTTGACATTCAATTATAATCCATGCACTTCAGACAGAAGTGAGCTACCATGAACATGATTGAGAAATTCCCATTTTAGAAATTTTCAATTTAGCACCAACAGAGCAACATGATATACAGTCATTTCAAATTCTCAATTTTCGGATGATGAATTTAAACAAAGTGTTCAGAACTGACCTGAAGCGTCGGATCCTGGGGTTTTCATTTTGAGTGCCTTGGTTTATTTTCCCTTCTTTGTTCGTTCCAAGGCACACCTGCAGCACATTAATCATTTTGATCATGCAGGGACCCAAACAGCCTTGGGTCCTGCGTTAACCCTGACAGGTGTTCTAAACAATCTTTTAGCAACATTATCATCATAATCCATCAGGTAACAAATATCCATGGAGTGACCAGATTTTCCATAATATCTACATGAAACAATAGATTTTCTGGTCCTATGATGCATATCAACAGCAGTATGAGACCCATGAACATAATCATAAAATGTTCTGTTGTATGCATGGATAGTTTGATTCTTATTCCCTGACAACCAACAATTTGCATACTTGTGACCTGACTTATCACAATTGAAGCATGAAGTATTTACAGGTCTTGTTCTAGAGAATTTAGCAAATTTGGAATTAACGTGATTTCCCTGAACATACTAGCAGTCCTTGAGTGCATGGCCATATTTCCCACACTAAAAGTAGCTTAGGTGCTTACCTCTTGAGTCACTGTTTCCCCATGAAGGCCCAAACCAGCACTCAATAGCTTTATGACCACGTTTGTTACAGTTATAACAGATGATGTGTTGGTTTGAAGCACACGTGTTTCTTTTGGGGTCATGATGATGATTTGTAAAAGATTTATCATGCATCATATCATCATTTTTCATTACACTGCAGTCATCCATATAATGACCATGCTTACCACAGTAATGACATGACACCTGTGATTTCCTGGCGACATGGTTACTAACAGACTGACTAGATGCATGCGAATAAGTACATGAGGCATGAGCAGTGTGCATTGACCCTTCAAATTCAACCGAGCTAGCAGATTTTAGGGCATGAATAGGAATAGTCTTTACCTTCTTCGTTTGACCCTTCTTTTTCAATTTCTGATTATTCTTAACAATTTTTATTTGTTTTTCATTTTTCTGAGCCTTGAACTGAAATACAGATGATGAAGGTGATTTTTGATTTTTATTTTATTTTGGGGATTGATTTGTGGTACCAACTACATCAGAATTTTGCACGAAAGTGGTGTATAGCCGATTTCTAATAGTTTCCTTGACATCATAACTGCAACTTATCCCCTTTCTTGAATCATCATCCTCACCTTTCATGACAGCTTTCATTTTTCCTTTATTTTTAACAGACTCGGATGATGAGTTTTCCAGATCATGAATTCTATTTTCCAAAGAAGCAATATGAAGTTCATAACTGGTTATCTCCTGTTCACTGCAATTAACGCATTCACTTAGAACTTTGTTTGCAGTTTTATACTTCTCAATTTCTTGTTCCAGATTGCTCAAAACTTTTGATTCTTCATCACTGACAGTTTTTCCTTTTTATAAGGTAAGATGTTTTTCAGACATACCAGTGTTTAACCATTTTAATTTTTCAATTTCAGCTTTCAGTTCAATGTTTTTGTTGGTCAGCTTCTTAATTTCTTCACCACTAGATATAGACTCTACTCTATCAATCAATTCTTCTTCTCTTTCCTCCACTTTAATTTTCTCAGCAAGCAGATTTCTGTGATCTTCTTTAGATGAGTCAATCAGTTTATTCAGCCATTCATTCTCACTAGAAAGATCTTCATTGCGTTCTTTTATAGCCAAGCACTTGTTGCAGCTTGATTTTAGAGAGGAAACATGCACACCTTCCTTGTTAACTTTCTCTATTTCAGCTTTAAGATTTTTATTATTCCTCTCAATTTCACTACTCTCAGCTTTCAATTTCTCCAGATCAGAATTAATCCTTTCCAACTCTTTCAGATTTATCAGATGTTCATCAGTTTTCACATTTAACTGACTTTCTAATTCAAAAATTTTATTGGCACTTTCTTGATTTTCATTTTTCAACAAGCACATTTGTTTCATATTCAAGTGAGTCTCAGACAAACATTCATCATATAATTCATTAATCTTCAAGCAGTTTTCACATGATGAATTACAATCATTTTTATCAATTTTCTTTTTCATCTTCTTATACTGTTTTCTTAAATGATCATGAGACTCCAGCAATTCATTATATGCTGCAATCCAATCATCCAGGGTGTAATTTTCAAAGATGTTTACCTGATCATGGTCCTGTTCTTCATCTTGATTGCTACTTTGTTCACTCTCTTGAGCCATCATGCATCGATCATCATCTCTACCGCAACCAGTCTTCAATTTATCCAGGATTTCCTTGGCAGACCTGCAGGATGAAACACATGAAGTTAGATTTCTGTCAAGGGATCCCTTTATCAAGTTTACTGCTCTATCATTGACAGAATTTTTAAATTTATCCTTCTCGGTCCATTTGGATTTATCTATTGATAATGTGTATGGACATTGAGTTATTACCTTCCAAAGGTCAGGATCAACAGACCTTACGTACCGATGCAGACTCTCTAACCATAGATCGAGGTCTTTACCTTTGAACATCGGCAGATGAGCCATAAGGACAGATAAGAGGTAGCAGCCAAATCACGAAAGAATGTACCAAAATCTCGATCGGAGCAGGATAGACAACAGACAAAAACGGCACCTAAACCAGCATGATCCTCTGTAGATCGTTCGATCTGAATGCACAGAGACCCGCTCTGATACCAATTGATGGGTGCAAGGCTCGGATTCAGAAGGGGGGTTGAATGAATCCCTAATTTAAAATTTTGTCCGATTAAAACCTGTAACCGAACAATGATGAGGAATTAACACAAATAGGTGCCTTGTATGACACATGTGCTCTCTTCGAACGAAATGGAAAGATCAGATAGACTGAACTTCTGATCTACTCTGTATGCGCTAGTGTGCAGACCCATATTAATTCAAATATGCTGTGTTCGAGTAAACCACTCACTAGATGAAAGAACACATCGAGCCTAAGCATGCATCTAGCGAAACACAAAAGACAAACAAACCACTGCACAGAAAGTTTTTTAGGTGGTTCGGTCCTCCAGACCTACGTCCACCCCACACTCAAACCAGAGTGTGGATTCCGCTGAAACACAGCTTAAACCGCTGAGCCTCACAGCTTGCCTACAACTGCTGAGCATCACAGCTTGCTTCCGCTGGACAGTACAGCTTAGCCATCCGCTGCCTAACAGCTTGACCCGCTGGGCAATACAGCCTAGCCGACCAGAGGAATCCCCTTCTACAACCGCTAAGCAATACAGCTTGCTCCACTGACTAACAGCTTGAATAAAAGTTCAAAAGAAAAACAAGAGACAAGAAAACACAGCAACTGAAAGCTGTAAACGACATCAACACAGATGTGGCTCCCATGGAGCTGACTGGATTGGATATGATCCAGATTCCAGTAGGGACAGATCTTCTGATGAAGCTTCTCTTCTTCTCCTCTAACTCTCTATCTCTCTCTCTATCTTTCTCATTCTTCTTCGTTTCTTTTCTTCTCTACTACTCTCTCCTTCTCTTCTTCTCTCCTTCTCCTCTTTCTCTTCTCTCTGGATCGTGCAGGCTCTGTTTGCTTCTGCTCTTCTAAGGTATTTTTCAATCCTCACACACACGATCATCTTCTCCAGATGGAGAAGTCTTCTTTTTATAGCAGTAGCAGATAGGTGGGCGTGTGTCCTCCACGAATTCCTGCCCTAGCGCCTTGACCACGTGGCAGCATTTCAGCTCACTACATTACACGTGTCACGATCCTGGCACATCCTCCATTCTTGGATCACGTGCCCTTCTTAAACTCCTCAAGCAAATATCCTGCAAAGGTCAGACTTAATATCAGTTAAAATCAATATGAGGATAGTAGAAAGATGCACAGAGTTGGTTCGAGAATGTATAGACTTGCTAAGTCATCAAGGCAACCATGCGTAGACTTAATATTCAAATGCACGAACTTTACGTATGTATGGAACAAAAGTTGCACAGACATGCCACCAAAGAATGTACAGACTTTGCGTGCAATGTACAAGCGATGCACAGATATGCCACCAAAGAATGTACAGACTTTGAGTGCATGGTACAAAAGATGCACAGACATGCCGTCGAAGAATGTACAGACTTTGTTGTGTAAGATGCACCCATGCACGGACTTAGTCGCGTGCAGCAACAAAAGTTGCATCGACTTGAGTTCATGCTACAACAGGAGTAGCACGGACTTGGTGACATTGTGTATGCATGGAATCAAAAAGATGCACTGACTTCGCTTATGCAAGAAAACATGCACCGAATATGTATGTCTTAGACACAATCAAGACGCTGAGTGAGACTCAGACATGCACCGACTTGGCATGAGCGAAGGGATGAATATGCACTGACTTATAGCCACCATGAACCACAATTATGATATGCACAAGCCTAGATAGTTAATCCCGCACTGACTCGGTTACGTGCTGCAACAGAGCTTGCATCAACTTTATGTATGCATGTACGAGCTTATCGACATGTGAGCAACCTTGTATGAACTCAGGGTTCATGCAGCAAACATATGCATGGACTTAGCTTGTTCAGGATGAAAATATGCACCAAGAAGCCATGTAGTCTAGGCAAAACTCTGTACTGACTTAACCTGAGCATGGACATTTAATCAGAACAATGCACTCAAAACATCATATCATCAATAATGCACATGGGGCCTGGACCTAACACACTCCCCATAACGCTCCCCATAGCAGTTAGCATAGATCATCATCATTCTTATGTGGTGACTCATTGAGTTGCTATCATCAAAACAATAACACACTATCATCAAAACACAAGGGGCACAACAATCTCCCACTTTTTGATGATGTCAACACAATGAGTCACGCAGACTCAGCAAGCAAACAATTCTCCCCCTTTGACATAATTGAAAATGAAATGATTTGCGAGTGGAATGAAAGACATGTATGAAATTTGATACCAATTCTCCCCTATTTAAAATATAAGAACTCCCCCTATAGACATGAATGTTTGACTACTCTCCCCTTAAATACAGATGACCCAAAACTCTCCCTGAAGTGCTGGAATGAACTCTGGTTATCCAATGAAGCAATCTGAAATCTGCCACCATAAGGAATCCAAACCAATAATGGTTGTGGCACCTCACATATGTATTGACAGAATGAAGCAGGTGGAAGGTCCAAAAAACTAGAACAGGTTACAGAAACACGATGGAAGATTCCAACAGTGTGGAGAGTAAAACAGTTGATGATAGAAAAGTAAAGGTATAAAAGAGTAGGGGTGAGAAACAGTCAAAGCACAATACATCTCAAGGAACAACCAATTAACAGATAAGAGAGAATTGTCAACAAGGTTCCTGTTGATTAAGTTGTCAGGGGTGAATCAGATCATGAGGGATTGTAAGGCATGCACCACTCCTATAAGTCTTAACATGAATAGACTCTCCTATCATAGAGGGTTATGAATTGGCTACTTGACCAACCTGATTTAATTATGATGTATACCAAATTTGTCAATTAAACTCAATACTTATATCTGAATTCAAGTTTTAATAAAGGTGAACCAAATAATTAGATAACACTCAGGATCAATCATCTTTATCTTACACGCATGATCTCAATGACTCCTTTGAGAGTTACACAGATTAGTATTGAGATTAAACACTTTTACAAGAGCATGTGTTGACAGAGTTTGTAAGATTTTCATTTGAAGCACATTATTCTTTTCCTGAGCAATTTAAGTTGATCAACACCTTTTTACGTGAGGCACAACACGTCTCAGGTGAAGTGACCCAGTTACTCAGTGTAATAACTGTCATTGCCTCTTAATATTGATACCAGAGTTAGCAATAGAAGTGTCTTTTTACGTGAGGAGACACCTTGATCAGAGGTCAGACTCCTCAGTTACTCAACACAAACATGCCATTGCTCTGTCAGGTTCTCCATGATTTTTTGCTTTAAGCGACTATGACACTTCATGACTTGGGTTTACTTTATTTCTTTGATGGAGGACCCAGTTTCTCAGTGAACAATGTCATTACATTACTAATCGCTTTTCTTTTTAGTCAGACTCTTCAAGGTTAATGTTTAAGAACAATACTCACTCTATGTATCTCAACCAAAGTAGCCTTAATTTCAAATTTTTAGATTTCAGATGAGTGAATCTAAGGTTTTCATGACCCATATGGTTAAAGTTTATTAAAGCTTATCATTCAGATATTTTCAAGTCATTTAAATGCAAATCTGAGAATACATTAACCTTATATCAGTTTGATTCAGTGGTCACTCTTAAACCTATATGATAAGAATTTCTACATGATTCTCAGACTGAATTGCATGGCATGCAGCTTGAGATTCTCAGATTAGATCAAAAATACAGCTGACCAACTAATCAACAATAGATACAAATCAGTCACACCAGCTAAGAAGGATGAGTGTAAGCCGGTGAAAGAAACAACAACAGGAAAGAAGAGCATCAAAAGAGTGTATATCAGTAAACAGTAGCTGAGTCTGGAATACAGACAGATGAGCTATTTCAGTGATGACCGCAGAGAATTCAAGTAAAACAAATTGAGAGCAGCAGAATATCCAATTGACTTAACAGGAGAATTTCAGGTAAAGGTGAACAAGATGATCTAAAAAGCTCCCTCTGTCTAGATGCATCATGTAAACAACAAAGCATGAGCAGCAGTATGGTTAATCAAGAATGGTTGAACTCCCCCTGACTAAGTGCATGATATATGATGAAAGCACATCACATGATTTCAAGTTTGACATTCAATTATAATCCATGCACTTCAGACAGAAGTGAGCTACCATGAACATGATTGAGCAATTCCCATTTCAGAAATTTTCAATTTAGCACCAACAGAGCAACATGATATACAGTCATTTCAAATTCTCAATTTTCGGATGATGAATTTAAACAGAGTGTTCAGAACTGACCTGAAGCGTCGGATCCTGGGGTTTTCATTTTGAGTGCCTTGGTTTATTTTCCCTTCTTTGTTCGTTCCAAGGCACACCTGCAGCACATTAATCATTTTGATCCTGCAGGGACCCAAACAGCCTTGGGTCCTGTGTTAACCTTGACAAGTGTTCTGAACAGTCTCTTAGCAACATTATCATCATAATCCATCAGGTAACAAATATCCATGGAGTGACCAGATTTTCCACAATATCTACATGAAACAATAGATTTTCTGGTCCTATGATGCATATCAACAGCAGTATGAGACCCATGAACATAATCATAAAATGTTCTGTTCTATGAATGTACAGTTTGATTCTTATTCCCTGACAACCAATAATTTGCATACTTGTGACCTGACTTATCACAATTGAAGCATGAAGTATTTACAGGTCTTGTTCTAGAGAATTTAGCAAATTTGGAATTAACGTGATTTCCCTGAACATACTAGCAGTCCTTGAGTGCATGGCCATATTTCCCACACTTAAAGCACCTTAGGTGCTTACATCTTGAGTCATTGTTTCACCATGAAGGCCTAAACCAACACTCAATAGCTTTATGACCACGTTTGTTACAGTTATAACAGATGATGTGTTGGTTTGAAGCACACGTGTTTCTTTTGGGGTCATGATGATGATTTGTAAAAGATTTATCATGCATCATATCATCATTTTTCATTATATTGCAGTCATCCATATAATGACCATGCCTACCACAGTAATGACATGACACCTGTGATTTCCTAGCGGCATGGTTACTAACAGACTAACTAGATGCATGCGAATGAGTACATGAGGCATGAGCAGTGTGCATTGACCCTTCAAATTCAACCGAGCTAGCAGATTTTAGGGCATGAATAGGAATAGTCTTTACCTTCTTCGTTTGACCCTTCTTTTTCAATTTCTGATAATTTTTAACAATTTTTATTTGTTTTTCATTTTTCTGAGCATTGAACTGAAATACAGATGATGAAGGTGATTTCTGATTTTTATTTTATTTTGGGGATTGATTTGTGGTACCAGCTACATCAGAATTTTGCAAGAAAGTGGTGTATAGCCGGTTTCTAATAGTTTCCTTGACATCATAACTGCAACTTATCCCCTTTCTTGAATCATCATCCCCACCTTTCAAGACAGCTTTCATTTTTCCTTTATTTTTAGCAGACTCGGATGTTGAGTTTTCCAGATCATGAATTCTATTTTCCAAAGAAGCAATGTGAAGTTCATAACTGGCTATCTCCTGTTCACTGCAATTAACGCATTCACTTAGAACTTTGTTTGCAGTTTTATACTTCTCAATTTCTTGTTCCAGATTGCTCAAAATTTTTGATTCTTCATCACTGACAGTTTTTCCTTTTTCTAAGGTGAGAAGTTTTTCAGACATATCAGTGTTTAACCATTTTAATTTTTCAATTTCAGCTTTCAGTTCAATGTTTTTGTTGGTCAGCTTCTTAATTTCTTCACCACTAGATATAGACTCTACTCTTTCAATCAATTCTTCTTCTCTTTCCTCCACTTTAATTTTCTCAGCAAGCAGATTTCTGTGATCTTCTTTAGATGAGCTAATCAATTTATTCAGCCATTCATTCTCACTATAAAGATCTTCATTGCGTTCTTTTAGAGCCAAGCACTTGTTGCTGCTTGATTTTAGAGAGGAAACATGCACACCTTCCTTGTTAACTTTCTCTATTTCAGCTTTAAGATTTTTATTATTCCTATGAATTTCACTGTTCTCAGCTTTCAATTTCTCCAGATCAGAATTAATCCTTTCCAACTCTTTCAGATTTATCAGATGTTCATCAGTTTTCACCTTTAACTGACTTTCTAATTCAAAAATTGTATTGGCACATTCTTGGTTTTCATTTTTCAGCAAGCACATTTGCTTTATATTCAAGTGAGTCTCAGACAAACATTCATCATATAATTCATTAATCTTCAAGCACTTTTCACATGATGAATTACAATAATTTTTATCAATTTTCTTTTTCATCTTCTTATACTGTTTTCTTAAATGATCATGAGACTCCAGCAATTCATTATATGCTGCAATCCAATCATCCAGGGTGTAATTTTCAAAGATGTTTACCTGATCATGGTCCTGTTCTTCATCTTGATTGCTACTTTGTTCACTCTCTTGAGCCATCATGCATCGATCATCATCTCTACCGCAACCAGTCTTCAATTTATCTAGGATTTCCTTGGCATACCTGCAGGATGAAATACATGAAGTTAGATTTCTGTCAAGGGATCCCTTCATCAAGTTTACTGCTCTATCATTGACAGAATTTTTTAATTTATTCTTCTCGGTCCATTTGGATTTATCTCTTGATAATGTGTATGGACCTTGAGTTATTACCTTCCAAAGGCCAGGATCAACTGACCTTATGTACCGATGCAGACTCTCTAACCATAGATCGAAGTCTTTACCTTTGAACATCGGCAGATGAGCCATATGGACAGATAAGAGGCAGTAGCCAAATCACGAAAGAATGTACCAAACCCTCGATCGGAGTAGGATAGACAACAGACAGAAACATCACCTAAACCAGCATGATCCTTACTAGATCGTTGGATCTGAATGCACAAAGACCCGCTCTCATACCAATTGATGGGTGCAAGGCTCGGATTCAGAAGGGGGGTTGAATGAATCCCCTATTTAAAATTTTGTCCGATTAAAACCTGTAACCGAACAATGATGCAGAATTAACATAAATAGGTGCCTTGTATGACACATGTGCTCTCTTGGAACGAAATGGAAAGATCTGATAGACAGAACTTCTGATCTACTCTGTATGCGCTGGTGTGCAGACCCATATTAATTCAAATATGCTGTGTGCGAATAAACCACTCACTAGATGAAAGAACACATCGAGCCTAAGCATGCATCTAGCGAAACATAAAAGACAAACAAACCACTGCACAGAAGATTTTTTAGGTGGTTCGGTCCTCCAGACCTACGTTCACCCCACACTCAAACTAGAGTGTGGATGACGCTGAAACACAGCTTAAACCGCTGAGCCTCACAGCATGCCTACAACTGCTGAGCATCACAGCTTACTTCCGCTGGGCAGTACAGCTTAGCCATCTGCTGCCTAACAGCTTGACCCGCTGGGCAATACAGCTTAGCCGACCAGAGGAATCCTCCTCTGCAACCGCTGAGCAACACAGCTTGCTCCGCTGACTAACAGCTTGAATAAAGGTTCAAAAGAAAAACAAGGGACAAGAAAACACAGCAACTGAAAGCTGTAAACGACATCAACACAGATGTGGCTCCCATGGAGCTGACTGGATTGGATATGATCCAGATTCCAGTAGGGACAGATCTTCTGATGAAGCTTCTCTTCTTCTCCTCTAACTCTCTATCTCTCTCTCTATCTTTCTTCTTCTTCTTCGTTTCTTTTCTTCTTTGCTACTCTCTCTCTCTTTTTCTCTCTCCTTCTCTTCTTCTCTCTTTCGCCTCTCTCTTCTCTCTGGATCGTGCAGGCTCTGTTTGCTTCTGCTCTTCTAAGGTATTTTTCATTCCTCACACACACGATCATCTTCTCCAGATGGAGAAGTCTTCTTTTTATAGCAGTAGCAGATAGGTGGGCGTGTGTCCTCCACGAATTCCCGCCCTAGCGCCTTGACCACGTGGCAGCATTTCAGCTCACTGCTTTACACAAATCACGATCCTGGCACATCTTCCATTCTTGGATCACGTGCCCTTCTTAAACTCCTCGAGCAAATATCCTGCAAAGGTCAGACTTAATATCAGTTAAAATCAATATGAGGATAGTAGAAAGATGCACAGAGTTGGTTCGAGAATGTATAGACTTGCTAAGTCATCAAGGCAACCATGTGTAGACTTAATATTCAAATGCACGAACTTTACGTATGTATGGAACAAAAGTTGCACAGACATGCCACCAAAGAATGTACAGACTTTGCGTGCAATGTACAAGCGATGCACAGATATGCCACCGAAGAATGTACAGACTTTGAGTGCATGGTACAAAAGATGCACAGACATGCAGTCGAAGAATGTACAGACTTTGCGTGCAATGTACAAATGATGCACAGATATGCCACAGAAGAATGTACAGACTTTGAGTGCATGGTACAAAAGATGCACAGACATGCCATCGAAGAATGTACAGACTTTGTTGTGTAAGATGCACCCATGCACGGACTTAGTCGCGTGCAGCAACAAAAGTTGCATCGACTTGAGTTCATGTTACAACAGGAGTAGCACGGACTTGGTGACATTGTGCATGCATGGAATCAAAAAGATGCACTGACTTCGCTTATGCAAGAAAACATGCACCGAATATGTATGTCTTAGACACAATCAAGACGCTGAGTGAGACTCAGACATGCACCGACTTGGCATGAGCGAAGGGAAGAATATGCACGGACTTGTAGCCACCATGAACCACAATTATGATAAGCACAGGCCTAGACAGTTAATCCTGCACTGACTCGGTTACGTGCAGTAACAGAGCTTGCATCAAATTTATGTATGCATGTACGAGCTTATCGACATGTGAGCAACCTTGTATGAACTCAGGGTTCATGCAGCAAACATATGCATCGACTTAGCTTGTTCAGGATGAAAGTATGCACCAAGAAGCCATGTAGTCTAGGCAAAACTCTGTATTGACTTAACCTGAGCATGGACATTTAATCAGAACAATGCACTCAAAACATCATATCATCAATAATGCACAAGGGGCCTGGACCTAACACACTCCCCATAACGCTCCCCATAGTAGTTAGCATAGATCATCATCATTCTTATGTGGTGACTCATTGAGTTGCTATCATCAAAACAACAACACACTATCATCAAAACACAAGGGGCACAACAATCTCCCCATTTTTGATGATGTCAACACAATGAGTCACGCAGACTCAGCAAGCAAACAATTCTCCCCCTTTGACATAATTAAAAATGAAATGATTTGCGAGTGGAATGAAAGACATGTATGAAATTTGATACCAATTCTCCCCTATTTAAAATATAAGAACTCCCCCTATAGACATGAATGTTTGACTACTCTCCCCTTAAATGTAGATGACCCAGAACTCCCCCTGAAGTGCATGATGTGACACAACTCCTCAGACCTAGATTCCCAAGCAACCTTTCCCCTTCCCCATACAACCTTTCACCTTCCCAAGGGAGAATCCCTTCCCCCAAGCACCCCTTCCCCTCCCCAAGGCAACCCTTCCCATTCCCTAGGCCACCATTAATCCCTCCATTAACCCATCTCCCCATTCCCCTAAGCCCATTTGAGCCCCCCCCTCTCTCTCTCACCTTCCACCCTTGGCCGCACCTCCCTCCCCCTCCACCTGCTAGCTGCGACCCAGCCCTCTTCTCCAGCCTCTCCACCATCTCTACTCACCCCCATCCAAGCCCCACAGCCATTATCCCTCTCCCCATTGCAGTCCCTTCACCCCTCCCCACCATTACCAACATCATTCACCTTCCTGCTCTATCCAGTTCGCAGGCAGCAGCAGGAGCCCGACTTGCAGAACCTGCCCCGAGGTCATTCGGCGTTGTCTGGAGGCGTACCATACATCGACGGAAAGGTTGTCAAGATAGATTCGCATCCGAGGTGGTCTCGCTGGCATCCAACATCCCTACTGTCCGGAGGGTTCGTTCTCGTCCGACTGCGCAACCGGGACCTGAAACTAGACCAGAGCTGTAGTGCAGAAGCTCCCACGTCTACACCCCATCACTTCTGAAGACGTCGTCCGGCCGGGGTCTTCTACACCCAATATACTTCCATCATCAGAAGACGGCATCCTGTTTGGCATCCGGAAGAACATTTTCCAATTTTTCTCCCCCGGGTGCGCAGATCAGGCCACTCAGGACCTGCCCAGACACCTCCCCACCAAACGGGCTCTCCCTCTCTGCCCCAACATCGTCTGGTGCCCTCCCTAGTGGCCATTCGAAGAGGACTTGTCTGTGGTCGTTCTCGTTTTGGTCTCGCCTCATTCGGGCTTCGGGAGCGGTCGTGGCACCCGGATCTTTCTGCTACTGCATCCTGGAACCAGAACAAGTCAGAGCGCAGGGCACCTGTTCCAGGGTCCACTCCGACCGGTGGTGACGAAGGAGCCATCCACAAAAATTCACCAGCGTACCAGGGTCAGTTAGCAACAATTAGGCACTAGTTTTGGTGACTTATGAGCTCGGGGGAGTGCACAACGGCGACTACACCGACTCCCTATCCTGCTGTTCCAGACCTGGGCAGATTCGGCAGGGTGCTCCATCAGCGCAATTCAAGCAAATCTCCCCACCCCGCCTGGCCGGCTTAGCGCCCCTCCCTACGTGGAGGTAGTGTTTGAATGTAATCTCTATTTTCCCCACCCCACGATCACCCTCCTGTGCGAGGAGTAGTTTTGTACTAGCAAGTCTTCGGCCGAAGCTTCATCGGCGTAGTGTGCGGGGAACCCACACTTCCCCGCTCGCCCATCGTCTCCGAACGGGGTTGGTTTCTTCAAACCAACCAGGTGAGCTTCTGCCCTTGCTCTCCTCTGTATTTGTTCACTTAATATCTATGAAACTAGTCCACTGGTCGGTGAGAGAGCGCTCGTTCCCGGAGCTTCCAGTTTATGTGCGGTCACCGTGGGCTAAAGTGAGAGAGTGACCCAATGCCCTCAAGGCACCTGGTCCGCCCTTGATTTTGGGCACTGTACCCTCAGGAGGGAAAACCATAGCCTTGCTGGCCCTCTACCGGCAAGGGTCTTGTTCCACCGCCTCGACTCGGCATCACCGAGTCACCACGGGTAACAGGTGTGCACGGTGGGTCGACGATTTCCAATCAACCTCGAGTCTTACGATTGTGTTTGTGAATAAGGTCCAAGGGCCCACATCCACCTACTGCATTCTTCATCATTTGCCTTAGTGTGTCACATCAAATGGTATCAGAGCAAGTTTTAGACTTGTCTCTACGAGTCTAGGCCTAGGGCATTGACATTTGAGTCTCCCTTGCATCATGTTTTCCATCACTCCATTGCATGACCACCCTAGGGAGATGCCCCAAGTACCCATGGACCAATTTGACACTGTCATCAACAAAATTCATAACTATATAGATACCCTCACCACCCGACTTGACCGGTTCGAAGCAAAAAGGAACCACGGCCCTAGAGCTTGGTCACCACGGGATGAATTTGGATGGGAAGCCAAAGGACCCATAGACTCATGGGAAGAGCTAAAGATTGAGGTTAGGAAGATCTTCACTCCCCGACCTTCCCACTCCTACCTTGAGAACCATAACCCGAGGAGCACTCCCACTCCCCCTTTCCCTCCGAGTCAACCCAAGACCTCCCTTAGGGCCCAAACTCCACCACCCCAAATGATTCCAATCCCGATCACCACCACCATTCAAACCAAATTGGCCACCACCCAACCCAAAATCCTCCATCAAACCCACACCCCACAAGCTTCCACGGTCCCCACCACCACCCCTCCATCTTCCCCTAAGAGAGACACACCCCCCAAAACCAATCAACCCAATCCTCCTCAACCCACCCATCTTCCACTACCAACCCCAATCCTACCCCAACTTAGGTCTCCACTTCTTCCACTCCCAAACCCAACCCATGTTCGAACACCCTCACCACCCCGGGTGCACCATGCCCCAACCTTCATCACCCCATCCCCAAAAGACCTTCCCATTCCCTTGGAGAGTAAAACCCCCACACCCCAAAGGGATAAGAATGTGATTGAGGTACATGAGGCTCCCCCGATTTGGAAGAAGAATACGAGTCACAATGTCATGACTTAGGCCGGGAAGTTCCCATCCCATGTGTAAAAAGCATCATGGCTCACACACCCAACCACCTAGAGGAGGAGAACACCATGGTCACCATCCCAACTGTGGGGGGAACACATGTCCAAGTTGAAGAAGAAACCTCGCACAGTGGTCTTCACCCTACACCACCCTCCCTAGTTGGGGCCGAGCTCATCTTAGGAGAACACCTTTTACGTTGGCTAAAGGAGAACCCAATTAGAGATATCATGGTCCATGTTTGCCCTCCCATGGAACAACACCTCCCCATAGTACCCTTATCCACCTATCACACCACAATCCAATCATCCTATCAAGTGGAAACATTAGGGGATCTTCTTAAGGGTATAGCTTGGCAAATGGAGTTAACTAGCATGTTGACCACTGTATCCGACCGACCTAGGAGCCTTGACCTCCTACACCTATGTGACGGGTCTATCTCCTCCATTTACACTGTGGGTTGCTACACTAGCGACCTTCTTCTATTCCTCCTTACACCCGATGAGCCCGATGCTATCCACAAACTAGAGTTGCTTATCTCGGGTAGAACATCAAGCCCTCCATTCATGAACTTCGACCCAATTGTTCGAGTAGAGGAGGATGACTCACCACTATGTGAGGACCATGAGGGCCTAGAGTTCCTCTCCCTAGGTGACTCTTACCATGACCCCTTCGATCCCTTCCTATACCCACCCACCTTACTCACCACCAACCTTTTCCTACCCCAACCAACCAGGATAGACCAAGCCCACCTCTCTCAAGACCCGGCCCACACCAAGTATACCATGACCATGGGTGAAATACCCCTAGGAAACAATGAAGTGCCCCACTCCATGACACATACCTTCTTTGACCCCTACGACCCTTTTGAGTGGAAGCTCGAAGGCCACCCCACCACCCCACACAAGGAAGTCACCTATGGGAAAGGAATTCCTATGTCTTGGCACATAACACCACTTGGCATGAATAGAAAGTCGGGTCCTTTCATACATGACACCCACATGTCAAGTCGGATGCATGATTGGTCCAAAGGTCCTCCCACATTCATCATTGGTCTTAAGCATGTTACGAACATTCATGGATGTCCGGGACCCCCGGCATTTGCTATACCCATGCGCAATAGATTCCCCTATGGATGCCCCGGCCCTCCAACCATTGCTATGAAGTCCATGCATGATAGAGCCATTTATGGATGCCCCGGTCCCCCTAAGTCCGTCAAAACCAATGTAACACTTGATAGGGCTGAATTTGGTTGTCCAGGCCCTCCCTTCATCTTTAGAGGATCATCATTCATGACACTGCATGGCACTATTTGCAAACAAATCAACAATAGCAATGAGGTTTATAAGAAGTCAGCCGATTCCCACCGCAGCCACCAAGAATTCCAAGTTGGTGATTTTGTGATGGTGAGAACTGAGAGATTATTCCCTGGAAATATCTCAAAGTTGAGGTCTCATGGAGCAGGCCCCTTTCAGGTGTTGAGACACCTTGGCACTGATGCTTATGTGTTGGACCTCCCCGAGAAATACGGAGTAAGTCCCACTTTCAATGTAGCTAACCTGGTGCCCTACAAGGGTCCCACGGTGACACCCAGTGAGGAGATCCAGCCTATCCCACCCCTTGAGAGAGTCCCTACACAAACAAGAGCTCCATCCGGCCCGAGAAACCAGCGTGATCAAGTAGAGCAGATATTAGGTGAACATATCACCACCACACGGAGCAAGGCGTATGAGCAATATCTAGTTAGGTGGAAGGGACGGCCACCGTTGGATGACGCCTGGGTGAGTCGGGAGGATCTCCAGTAGCTAGACCCCGACCTATTGGAGCAGTATCACAGTAGGGAGGGCCCCTACTCGACAGGGTCGAGCTCTTCGCGGCCCGGGGGAATTGATGAGGGCATAACCCATGATTCCCTCTGACTCGGGACCTCCCTTCCTTTCGATGTGGGCCAGACTTGAGCTCCATGTCATCCAGGCCTCCACAGCACTTTGATGGATCACTTTGGTGTACTTCTTGTCTTTATTTTGAGTCATCTTGATGTAATTTGTCTTTTAATTGAGTCCAGTACCTATGTTATGTGGTTATGTTCCTAAGTCTAGTAGTCATCATATGGGTGATGGGCCCAATCACTTGGGCTTGGCCCACTTGCGCCCCCTTCCCCCTAGAAATGTGTCATTAGTCTTTTTAGCAGGGACTTTTTGTAAATTTGGAGTTCCCTATAAATAGGACTCCAAACCCTCCATTTGGAACTAATGAAAAAAATTGAGTTGAATATTGAAACCCTTGTGCTCTCTCTCTCTCTCACTCTACCTCTCTAGCTCTCTCTCTATTTCCCTCTCTCTCTCTCTAAAGGGGGCGAACCCCATTCTCTCTCCTCCCCACCCCCAATTTTGAAATTCACTCTCTCTTCTCCCTATTCACCTCTAATTAAGACCCCTACCCCTTCCCCATACCTCCCATTTAATCCCCCTCCAACCCCTAGGTGGAATCCCCTTCTCCTAGGCACCTCTCCCTCTTCCCAAGCAACCTTTCCCCTTCCCCATACAACCTTTCACCTTCCCAAGGGGGAATCCCTTCCCCCAAGCACCCCTTCCCCTCCCCAAGGCAACCCTTCCCATTCCCTAGGCCACCATTAATCCCTCCATTAACCCATCTCCCCATTCCCCTAAGCCCATTTGCGCCCCCCCCCTCTCTCTCTCACCTTCCACCCTTGGCCGCACCTCCCTCCCCCTCCACCTGCTAGCTGCGACCCAGCCCTCTTCTCCAGCCTCTCCACCATCTCTACTCACCCCCATCCAAGCCCCACAGCCATTAGCCCTCTCCCCATTGCAGTCCCTTCACCCCTCCCCACCATTACCAACATCATTCACCTTCCTGCTCTATCCAGTTCACAGGCAGCAGAAGGAGCCCAACTTGCAGAACCCGCCCCGAGGTCATTCGGCATTGTCTGGAGGCGTAACATACATCGAAGGAAAGGTCGTCAAGATAGCTTCGCAGCCGAGGTGGTCTCGCCGGCATCCGACATCCCTACTATCCAGAGGTTTCGTTCTCGTCCGACTGCACAAACGGGACCTGAAACTGGACTAGAGCTGCAGTACAGAAGTTCCCACGGCCATACCCCATCACTTCTGAAAACGTCGTCCGGACGGGGTCTTCTACATCTAATATACTTCCAACAGTAGAAGACGGCATCCCGTTTGGCATCCGGAGGAATGTTTTCCAATTTTTCTCCCCCGGGTGCGCAGATCAGGCCACTCAGGACCTGAACAGACACCTCCTCACTCAACGGGCTCTCCCTCTCTGCCCCGACATCATCTGGTGCCCTCCCTGGTGGCCATTCGAAGAGGACTCGTCTGTGGTCGTTCTAGTTTTGGTCTTGTCTCGTTCGGGCTTCGGGAGCGGTCGTGGCACCTGATCTTTCTGCTACTGCATCCTGGAACCAGAACAAGTCAGAGCGCAGGGCACCTGTTCTAGGGTCTACTCCGACCGGTGGTGACAAAGGAGCCATCCACCAAAATTCACCAGAGTACCAGGGTCAGTTAGCAACAATTCGGCACTGGTTTCGGTGACTTCTGAGCTCGGGGGAGTGCACAACGGCGACTACACCGACTCCCTATCCTGCTATTCCAGACCTGGGCAGATTCGGCAGGGTGCTCCATCGGCGCAATTCAAGCAAATCTCCCCACCCCGCCTGGCCGGCTTAGCGCCCCTCCCTACATGGAGGTAGTGTTTGAATGTAACATCTATTTTCCCCACCCCACGATCACCCTCCTGTGCGAAGAGTAGTTTTGTACTAGCAGGTCTTCGGCGGAAGCTTCATCGGCGCAGTGTGCGGGGAACCCACACTTCCCCGCTCGCCCATTGTCTCTGAACGGGGTTGATTTCTTCAAACCAACTAGGTGAGCTTCTGCCCTTGCTCTCCTCTGTATTTGTTCACTTAATATCTGCGAAACTAGTCCGCTGGTCGGTGAGAGAGCGCTCGTTCCCGGAGCTTGCAGTTTATGTGCGGTCACCATGGGCTAAAGTGAGAGAGTGACCCAATGCCCTCAAGGCACCTGGTCCGCCCTTGATTTTGGGCACTGTACCCTCAGGAGGGAAAACCATAGCCTTGCTGGCCCTCTACCGGCAAGGGTCTTGTTCCACCACCTCGACTCGGCATCACCGAGTCACCACGGGTAACGGGTGTGCCCGGTGGGTCAGCGATTTCCAATCAACCTCGAGTCTTACGATTGTGTTTGCGAATAAGGTCCAAGGGCCCACATTCACCTACTGCATTCTTCATCATTTGCCTTAGTGTGTCACATCAGTGCAGGAATGAACTCTGATTATCCAATGAAGCAATCTGAAATCTGCCACCACAAGGAATCCAAACCAATAATGGTTGTGGCACCTCACATATGTATAGACAGAATGAAGTAGGTGGAAGGTCTACAGAACTAGAACAGGTTACAGAAACAGGATGGAAGATTCCCACAGTGTGGAGAGTAAAACAGTTGATGATAGGAAAGTAAAGGTAGAAAAGAGTAGGGGTGAGAAACAGTCAAAGCACAGTACATCTCAAGGAACAACCAATCAACAGATAAGAGAGAATTGTCAACAAGGTTCCTGTTGATTAAGTTGTCAGGGGTGAATCAGATCTTGAGGGATTGTAAGGCATGCACCACTCCAATAAGTCTTAACATGAATAGACTCTCCTATTACAGAGGGTTGTGAATTGGCAACTTGACCAACCTGATTTAATTATGATGTATACCAAATTTGTCAATTAAACTCAATACTTATATCTAAATTCAAGTTTTAATAAAGGTGAACCAAATAATCAGATAACACTCAGGACCAATCATCTTTATCTTACACGCATGATCTCAATGACTCCTTTGAGAGTTACACAGATTAGTATTGAGATTAAACACTTTTACAAGAGCATGTGTTGACAGAGTTTGCAAGATTTTCATTTGAAGCACATTATTCTTTTCCTGAGCAATTTAAGTTGATCAACACCTTTTTACGTGAGGTACAACACGTCTCAGGTGAAGTGACCCAGTTACTCAGTGTAATAACTGTCATTGCCTCTCAACATTGAGACCAAAGTTAGCAATAGAAGTGTCTTTTTACGTGAGGAGACACCTTGATCAGAGGCCAGACTCTTCAGTTACTCAACACAAACATGCCATTGCTCTGTCAGGTTCTCAATGATTTTTTGCTTTAAGAGACTATGACACTTCATGACTTGGGTTTACTTCATTTCTTTGATGGAGGACCCAGTTTCTCAGTGAACAATGTCATTACATTACTAACCGATTTTCTTTTTAGTCAGACTCTTCAAGGTTAATGTTTAAGAACAATACTCACTCTATGTATCTCAACCAAAGTAGCCTTGATTTCAAATTTTCAGATTTCAGATGAGTGAATCTAAGGTTTTCATGACCCATATGGTTAAAGTTTATTAAAGCTTATCATTCAGATATTTTCAAGTCATTTAAATGCAAATATGAGAATACATTAACCTTATATCAGTTTGATTCAGTGGTCACTCTTAA
The DNA here is from genome assembly GCA_022559845.1 of Amorphophallus konjac. NCBI lineage: Eukaryota > Viridiplantae > Streptophyta > Magnoliopsida > Alismatales > Araceae > Amorphophallus > Amorphophallus konjac. The sequence goes on from CM040125.1 coordinate 32,414,629, forward strand.
ACCTATATGATAAGAATTTCTACATGATTCTCAGACTGAATTGCATGGCATGCAGCTTGAGTTTCTCAGATTAGATCAAAAATATAGCTGACCAACTAATCAACAATAGAGACAAATCAGTCACACCAGCTAAGAAGAATGTGAAGGATGAGTGTAAGCTGGTGAAAGAAACAACAACAGGAAAGAAGAGCATCAAAAGATTGTATATCAACAAACAGTAGTTGAGTCTGGAATACAGACAGATGAGCTATTTCAGTGATGACAGCAGAGAATTCAAGTAAAACAAATTGAGAGCAGCAGAATATCCAATTGACTTAACAGGAGAATTTCAGGTAAAGGTGAACAAGATGATCTAAAAAGCTCCCTCTGTCTAGATGCATCATGTAAACAACAAAGCATGAGCAGCAGTATGGTTAATCAAGAATGGTTGAACTCCCCCTGACTAAGTGCATGATATATGATGAAAGCACATCACATGATTTCAAGTTTGGCATTCAATTATAATCAATGCACTTCAGACAGAAGTGAGCTACCATGAACATGATTGAGCAATTCCCATTTCAGAAATTTTGAATTTAGCACCAACAGAGCAACATGATATACAGTCATTTCAAATTCTCAATTTTCGGATGATGAAATTTAAACAGAGTGTTCAGAACTGACCTGAAGCGTAGGTTTCTGGGGTTTTCATTTTGAGTGCCTTGGTTTATTTACCCCTCTTTGTTCGTTCCAAGGCACACCTGCAGCACATTAATCATTTTGATCCTGCAGGGACCCAAACAGCCTTGGTCCTGCATTAACCCAGACATGTGTTCTGAACAGTCTCTTAGCAACATTATCATCATAATCCATCAGGTAACAAATATCCATGGAGTGACCAAATTTTCCATAATATCTACATGAAACAATAGATTTTATGGTCCTATGATGCATATCAACAGCAGTATGAGACCCATGAACATAATCGTAAAATGTTCTGTTGTATGCATGGATAGTTTGATTCTTATTCCCTGACAACCAACAATTTGCATACTTGTGACCTGACTTATCACAATTGAAGCATGAAGTATTTACAGGTCTTGTTCTAGAGAATTTAGCAAATTTGGAATTAACGTGATTTCCCTGAACATACTAGCAGTCCTTGAGTGCATGGCCATATTTCCCACACTAAAAGTAGCTTAGGTGCTTACCTCTTGAGTCACTGTTTCCCCATGAAGGCCCAAACCAGCACTCAATAGCTTTATGACCACGTTTGTTACAGTTATAACAGATGATGTGTTGGTTTGAAGCACACGTGTTTCTTTTGGGGTCATGATGATGATTTGTAAAAGATTTATCATGCATCATATCATCATTTTTCATTACACTGCAGTCATCCATATAATGTCCATGCTTACCACAGTAATGACATGACACCTGTGATTTCCTGGCGACATGGTTACTAACAGACTGACTAGATGCATGCGAATAAGTACATGAGGCATGAGCAGTGTGCATTGACCCTTCAAATTCAACAGAGCTAGCAGATTTTAGGGCATGAACAGGAATAGTCTTTACCTTCTTCGTTTGACCCTTCTTTTTCAATTTCTGATTATTCTTAACAATTTTTGTTTATTTTTTATTTTTCTGAGCCTTGAACTGAAATACAGATGATGAAGGTGATTTCTAATTTTTATTTTATTTTGGGGATTGATTTGTGGTACCAGCTACATCAGAATTTTGCACGAAAGTGGTGTATAGCCAGTTTCTAATAGTTTCCTTGACATTATAACTGTAACTTATCCCCTTTCTTGAATCATCATCCTCACCTTTCATGACAGCTTTCATTTTTCCTTTATTTTTAGCAGACTCGGATGCTGAGTTTTCCAGATCATGAATTCTAATTTCCAAAGAAGCAATGTGAAGTTCATAACTAGCTATCTCCTGTTCACTGCAATTAACGCATTCACTTAGAACTTTGTTTGCAGTTTTATACTTCTCAATTTCTTGTTCCAGATTGCTCAAAATTTTTGATTCTTCATCACTGACAGTTTTTCCTTTTTCTAAGGTGAGAAGTTTTTCAGACATATCAGTGTTTAACCATTTTAATTTTTCAATTTCAGCTTTCAGTTCAATGTTTTTGTTGGTCAGCTTCTTAATTTCTTCACCACTAGATATAGACTCTACTCTTTCAATCAATTCTTCTTCTCTTTCCTCCACTTTAATTTTCTCAGCAAGCAAATTTCTGTGATCTTCTTTAGATGAGGCAATTAGTTTATTCAGCCATTCCTTCTCACTATAAAGATCTTCATTACGTTCTTTTAGAGCCAAGCACTTGTTGCAACTTGATTTTAGAGAGGAAACATGCACACCTTCCTTGTTAACTTTCTCTATTTCAGCTTTAAGATTTTTATTATTCCTCTGAATTTCACTGTTCTCAGCTTTCAATTTCTCCAGATCAGAATTAATCCTTTCCAACTCTTTCAGATTTATCAGATGTTCATCAGTTTTCACCTTTAACTGACTTTCTAATTCGAAATTTTTTTGACACATTCTTGGTTTTCATTTTTCAACAAGCACATTTGCTTTATATTCAAGTGAGTCTCAGAAAAACATTCATCATATAATTCATTAATCTTCAAGCACTTTTCACATGATGAATTAGAATCATTTTTATCAATTTTCTTTTTCCTCTTCTTATACTGTTTTCTTAAATGATCATGAGACTCTAGCAATTCATTATATGCAGCAATCCAATCATCTAGGGTGTAATTTTCAAAGATGTTTACCTGATCATGGTCCTGTTCTTCATCTTGATTGCCACTTTGTTCACTCTCTTGAGCCATCATGCATCAATCATCATCTCTACCGCAACCAGTCTTCAATTTATCCAGGATTTCCTTGGCAGACCTGCAGGATGAAACACATGAAGTTAGATTTCTGTCAAGGGATCCCTTCATCAAGTTTACTGCTCTATCATTGACAAAATTTTTTAATTTATCCTTCTCGGTCCATTTGGATTTATCTCTTGATAATGTATATGGACCTTGAGTTATTACCTTCCAAAGGTCAGGATCAACTGACCTTACGTACCGATGCAGACTCTCTAACCATAGATCGAAGTCTTTACCTTTGAACATCGGCAGATGAGCCATAAGGACAGATAAGAGGCAGTAGCCAAATCACGAAAGAATGTACCAAAACCTCGATCGGAGCAGGATAGACAACAGACAGAAATGGCACCTAAACCAGCATGATCCTCTGTAGATCGTTGGATCTGAATGCACAGAGACCCGGTCTGATACCAATTGATGGGTGCAAGGCTCGGATTCAGAAGGGGGGTTGAATGAATCCCCTATGTAAAACTTTGTCCGATTAAAACCTGTAACAGAACAATGATGCAGAATTAACACAAATAGTTGCCTTGTATGACACATGTGCTCTCTTCGAACGAAATGGAAAGATCAGATAGACTGAACTTCTGATCTACTCTGTATGCGCTGGTGTGCAGACCCATATTAATTCAAATATGCTGTGTGCGAAAAAACCACTCACTAGATGAAAGAACACATCGAGCCTAAGCATGCATCTAGCAAAACACAAAAGACAAACAAACCACTGCACATAAGATTTTTTAGGTGGTTCCGTCCTCCAGACCTACGTCCACCCCACGCTAAAACCAGAGTGTGGATTCCGCTGAAACACAGCTTAAACCGCTGAGCCTCACAGCTTACCTACAACTGCTGAGCATCACAGCTTGCTTCCGCTGGGCAGTACAGCTTAGCCATCCGCTGCCTAACAGCTTGACTCGCTGGGCAATACAGCTTAGCCGACCAGAGGAATCCTCCTCTGCAACCGCTGAGCAACACCGCTTGCTCCGCTGACTAACAGCTTGAATAAAGGTTCAAAAGGAAAACAAGTGACAAGAAAACACAGCAACTGAAAGCTGTAAACGACATCAACACAGATGTGGCTCCCATGGAGCTGACTGGATTGGATATGATCCAGATTCCAGTAGGGACAGATCTTCTGATGAAGCTTCTCTTCTTCTTCTCTAACTCTCTCTCTCTCTCTCTCTATCTTTCTTCTTCTTCTTCGTTTCTTTTCTAATCTACTACTCTCTCTCTCTTTTTCTCTCTCCTTCTCTTCTTCTCTCTTTCTCCTCTTTCTCTTCTCTCTGGATCGTGCAGGCTCTTTTTGCTTCTGCTCTTCTAAGGTATTTTTCAATCCTCAGACACACGATCATCTTCTCCAGATGGAGAAGTCTTCTTTTTATAGCAGTAGCAGATAGGTGGGCGTGTGTCCTCCACGAATTCCCGCCCTAGCGCCTTCACCACGTGGCAGCATTTCAGCTCACTGCTTTACACGTGTCACGATCCTGGCACATCCTCTATTCTTGGATCACTTTCCCTTCTTAAACTCCTCGAGCAAATATCCTGCAAAGGTCAGACTTAATATCAGTTAAAATCAATATGAGGATAGTAGAAAGATGCACAGAGTTGGTTCGAGAATGTATAGACTTGCTAAGTCATCAAGGCAACCATGTGTAGACTTAATATTAAAATGCACGAACTTTACGTATGTATGGAACAAAAGTTGCACAGACATGCCACCAAAGAATGTACAGACTTTGCGTGCAATGTACAAGCGATGCACAGATATGCCACCGAAGAATGTACAGACTTTGAGTGCATGGTACAAAAGATGCACAGACATGCCGTCGAAGAATGTACAGACTTTGCGTGCAATGTACAAACGATGCACAGATATGCCACAGAAGAATGTACAGACTTTGAGTGCATGGTACAAAAGATGCACGGACTTAGTCGCGTACAGCAACAAAAGTTGCATCGACTTGAGTTCATGCTACAACAGGAGTAGCACTGACTTGGTGACATTGTGTATGCATGGAATCAAAAAGATGCACTGACTTCGCTTATGCAAGAAAACATGCACCGAATATGTATGTCTTAGACACAATCAAGACGCTGAGTGAGACTCAGACATGCACCGACATGGCATGAGCGAAGGGAAGAATATGCACTGACTTATAGCCACCATGAACCACAATTATGATATGCACAGGCCTACACAGTTAATCCTGCACTGACTTGGTTACGTGCTGCAACAGAGCTTGCATCAACTTTATGTATGCATGTACGAGCTTATCGACATGTGAGCAGCCTTGTATGAACTCAGGGTTCATGCAGCAAACATATGCATGGACTTAGCTTGTTCAGGATGAAAGTATGCACCAAGAAGCCATGTAGTCTAGGCAAAACTCTGTACTGACTTAACATGAGCATGGACATTTAATCAGAATAATGCACTCAAAACATCATATCATCAATAATGCACAAGGGGCCTGGACCTAACACACTCCCCATAATGCTCCCCATAGCAGTTAGCATAGATCATCATCATTCTTATATGGTGACTCATTAAGTTGCTATCATCAAAACAACAACACACTATCATCAAAACACAAGGGGCACAACAAAAGAAACGTTTCACATACCTAGGGTTTCTAAGGCCTCCACTTCAGAATGACAAGTTAAAGGTAGTGTGGTTCCTTATCTCCCTTACATAGCTATTTGCCCCCCTTATCGACCTATTTATTTGTCACGCTTATATCTACCTATTTGTGTCAGATTTAGACCTACCTGTCTCCGAATTTCATACATTTGTCACTCTTAAGCACCGATTTGCCACACCTAAACTCTCTTGTCTATACATTTGTCACCCTTGTCTTACTCTTAATATTTTTTGTATTTCTTGATCAGTCAATTAACTGAATTTCTTGTTTACACATTTTTTTGAATCTAGTGAACACAAGGGTCATCTCCACCTGGTGTTCTATGGACATTTACATGAAGGACAGGGATCAAATGGCATTTCGGGAATGCCACAAGTCATTAATGAGGACCACACCCTTTGGTCCATATGTTGACAATGCTTCTCCCGTCACCTTCACCATGACACTATTGGAGGACATTATTTGCGCCCATAGTGGAGGAAATTACTTCCGTATGGGTAGTAATGAGGTCGCATTCAGTGTGGAAGATGTGGGCATAATTTTAGGATTACCTTGCTCTGGTCAGCCGGTTCAACATTATGGATCCGCGAAATAAAAGTCGAAGTTGCAGCATTGATTTAGATTTGCAGCAACATTTGACCGAAAGAAAGTGTGCTCTCTCATCCAGCAAATTGTTGGGTCTGATGAAGAGCAGGATGTGGCCGACACTGTCCGGCTGTGGATTGTACTCTTATTGTCCACTTTCCTTTGTCCACGCTCGATGCATTCTTGTCCACAACAGATGCTGTCATGCTTAGATGACATTGACAGAGTTTCAGATTACAACTGGGAAGCCACCGTGCAACAAGTAACGATGCACAAGTTTGAGCAATTAGTGTTGGCTGTCCAGAAACGACGGTTAGGTACAATTGACCGTGCTAAGAGAAGAGCCAGGGATGCATCCCAGGACCATACATTTATATTTAGTTGTTCTGCCACACTTGTTGTAAGTTTTTTTATTTTTGTTGTGTAATAATTAGTGTGTCAATCATTAATTCTATTGCATTGTAAAATAACTTGATATATTTCAAATTACAGGTCTGGTTTTTTGAGCACACGGGGGTGCGGTAGCCACTAAGGCAGGTGGCATTCCCCCGACTATTTAGGTGGGGACCATTCCTAGATAGGAAATTAAAATTCTCCCTTGGATCCCTGCGAGGCCAACATGTATTATGAGTACTAAAAACTTCTTCTTTGTCATTCAACATTAATGAATAATCAAAGTGATGTGGTTTGAAATGTAGGTGATCGAAGGGCTCCTTGTTGAGCCAAGTGAAAGGGACACGGGGTACGGTGGTCAGATGATGACCCGACCTAGTGCTCATAAGACGTCCTCATCAGCTAAATGCATGCATGTGCTACAGGATATTGCCACTACATTGAAGATCCAGCAACGGCTACTTGAGAAAATGAGGGCCTTCTTTCTGACTGGGGTGCAAGAGGCTCACATTGCCGCTGATGCAGCACCTCCTAGGCCCATCGAACATGTGACGGTTGATGTCATGCCACCTCCGGTAGCCCCTGTGAAGAAAGTGCAAGGGGCTAAAAATGTTGAGCAAAGTATATGTCAAACCTCTGAAATGGACATTGCCGCCGATGTCCCACCTCCAAGGCCCCTTCAACAAAGTACGGATGATACTTTGCCATCTAAGGCAGCCCCTGAAGAGGATGTGCAAGGTGATATCCAAGTGCAGATGGAGGCGACCAATGGGCATGGTGACCGTCATGAAGGTGTCTTTTCTCAGTCCCTTCATCAATGGGACGAGAAGCCCGTGAGGAAATGGCAGGCACCTGCAAAGAAAACTGCAGGACGGGGGAAGAAGAAGATGAGTCTACATTGTTCCTACTTCTTACAGTATAGAATCTAAGATTGGTATATTGGCATAAATGTAGAAGGGAGATGAAGCCGACCCTTACAGAAAGTTCATATAGAGTACTGATTGGATCTGCAAAGGCCGGCTGAAGCCGAAAGATAACACGATTGTGAATGAATTCATTGATGCTTGTGTCTCAGGGGATATTGAGTAAGTTGTCCTCTTATAGTTTCTATAATTATCCTGATCTGCCTTACTCTGACTACCATGAAAAATTTTGTCCAATATAGTGGCCCCATATTTCAATTACAGAACGGGATTATTTTGAACCGTCGTCATGTCATTGATCTATTATACAGCCAGATGATAGATGATACGGTACTTTTTTAAAAAAATTGTGAAATTATTTGTCACTCGTCCTACCCTGAACTTGTGTTTCTACTACTAATAGAATCGTGATTGTTAATTTGCAGGTGATCGACGCCATGATGTATCTCCACTCATGATTCAATGAATCTGACACCTTTCATCAGTGGGTTTATTTTCCCACCACTTTAGTGAATCACATAAATGGCAGGACATCGGCCAACTCCGAAAAATCCAACGAATTGTTGGAGTGCTCCTACGAGAATGTTGAATTATCAGAACTGCATAAGAACAAATATTTATTCTTCGTGTTACACTTTGGAGGTCACTGGCATCTACTTACTGTTGACACGGAGAATCGCCGCTTTGTCTTATACAATTCCATGAGAGGCATAGCCATCCATGATGCCACTACAAGAAATTAGGTACTTTTTATTATCCATGTACCAGAAATCATAGATATTTATATTATCTTTTAATTATTCCTTAATAATTTATAACCTTTCATTTGCAGGCTGCAGTTGTACGGGGGTCTCTAAAGCTCTATGGGACATTTGAGGGAGTTGAGAAATGGGATCTTGTATTCGACAACGAATGTGCCCAACAGGCAGATGGAAGCCTCAACTGTGCCATTTATGTACTTAAATATGTTCAATAATTGTCAAGGAAGGGGGAGACATCTTGGACATTTAATGAGGGTGGTTGTAATATGTTTAGAGTCCGATTTGGGGCCGACCTCATTACCTTTGAAAATACAAGATCTTAAATATTTCACGTCTCAAACCTCAGAATGTGGCATACATGTCTTCATTGATATGTCTTCTGTCATACATTTTGATCTTCAAAGTTTTATATATTTTAATGATGTTAATGTGTGTGCTTGATAATGTTAATTCATGAATATCAATGAGTTTTTTGAAGACAGATTCAAGGTTGGTTAAGGAACTAGGCTGAAGTGTGAAAAGATGAAGGCTTTACTTGCACAAGTGTCGACTAGAGTAGACCGTGGAGCCGACTCCAGTTCAGACTACTGAAGAGAAATACCCAAGTCACCCGCTAGATGAAAAGGGCTTTGGCTACGCTTTAAGGGTGATAAATAGGTGGCCAATGGTGAAAAATAGGCCTTACTGGTGTAAAAGAGGCGACAAAGGGTGAATAATAGATGATCAAGCTGAAATATGGAAATATCCTTATCTCATGAGAGAGAATATACCTCTGATAGGGTAGCCTCGGATCACGTGCAAAGCCTGTGCCCCTGGCCTTCGAGTTGAGCGTGTGCCTGACACACCGAGCCTATGATTCACCCTTTCAGCCCATTTGTCAGTCTTACTGGCTAATTTACACGCTTATCGTCCATTTGTCGGTCATATGGGCTATTTGTCACCCTTACTTCATATTTATCACTCTTATCTTACCACATGAGCAGCCGTTGCCTTCTTTTCTCTCTATTAGCTACTTGTCTTTGACCTGGATCACTGTAGCTGATTAATCTATTCATTAACATTTGACTTTGACTGGGACCTCATGACTGTAGTTAATAAAAAGTTGAGCTTTCTGGAGTCTTCTTTGACTGGCGTTGACCTTGACGAGTCGACATTGACTGTCTTGGCATTGACCAAGTCCTTCGTTCTTCGATCTTCTGATTGCTCTATAAACTCTTGATACACTCTTCACATTTTTATCCTCTTATGAACTTGACACCTCCTTTCAGCTCCCCTTCTGCTTTCATTGGTTAGCTCTAGTGTAATGCCCCGGGTTTTTCGAATCTGATCCGTGGGTTTCGTATCGTCTTTCCGCAGATTTTGGATTGTGTTCGATCGAGTTTCAGGCTATTTTTACCAGATTGTCGGACCCACTGGTGGTGTGCTCGTGAGTTCCCTTCGGTCTATTGTGTTGTGAGGAGCACACCGGTAATTTTTCATAATTTTCGGAGCACCTTTGTGGGTCCTGGGTTGCGTTTTGCAGTTTCCGCGTGTTTTTCGTCTGTCGGACCTTCGGAACCCCGTACATGGTGAACCATTGCATTCTCCGACGCCGAGACATTAACACGGTGATCAGCGTGTTTCGAAGATGGCGGGGGTGTATTTTTCTATTTTTTGGTATTTTCTAGAATTTCTAGATTTTCTATATAAACCCCCCTCCCTTTTTCTCTCTCTCCCCTCTCATTTCTCTCTTCTCTCCCTCTCTCTCTGGCGGCCGACTGGGTAGAGCGCGGGTGAGGTGGGGACGGCTCGGGCGAGGCACATGCGAGGATGGATGAGGATCGAGGCGATGGAGGCGCGGTGAAGCTCGGCCGTGGGTTCGTGGAATGGCGAGGCTTCAACGGCATTTTCTTCGTGGATCGACGTCCACGGCGCGTCATTTCTTCGGTGGAGGTAGGGAGATAGACCCCCAGCTCGTGCATTCCCTTTCCCGCAAGTTTTGTAGGCCGTGGTGAGCCGAGCGGGGGTATTTGGGATTTTTGGGAAAAATCCATGTCTTGGGGAGAGTTCGCCCGATCTATGGATCTGAGCCACGATTCGGCATTTTGATGGCTTAGAATCATGTTAGGGGTCCCCAGGGGGCTTCCCCCTTGATTTCCCCCTCTCCCATGGAGGTATGGGGGCGTGGTTGCCATTTTTGGTGTTACTTCACCATTTCACCGTCGGGACACTGTGGCGGTCATTCCAGTGACCGCCACAGTGTGTGACGCGCCTGGGCAGGTGCCTTACGCTCCCTTTGTTTTGGGTATTGGCGTTCGTGGGCCTGACGGTCCCACGATAGACCGCCACAGGGTTGTGACGCCCTCACGCTAGACCGTTACGGTGATTCCGACTATTGGTTTGTGACCGTTGGGGGCTATAGACACCTGACGCACCCAGTGTGGGGCGTCAGGGTAGTGTGACGCCCCTAGGTAGGAGCGTTAGAGTTAACGCATCCACCCCTCTCCCTAACGCGCTTGGGTAGGTGCGTTAGAGAGCGTGACGCACCGAGCGGCATGCGTCATGGCCTATGTTGTCCCGTGGCCTAACGCACCAGCGTGGTCCGTTAGGTGACGTAATGCCCCTAGAGGAGCACGTTATGTTCAGTTTTCATTCGTGCCCTGACACACCTTTTTAGGTCAGTCAGGTGCTATAACGCACCAGCGTGGGTGCGTTACAGTTCATTTCAAACCGAGTGTCTGACGCTCTTGAGTTGGATTGTCAGGGTGCTGTGACGGCCTACCTTTGTACCGTTACGGTCTGTGACGGCCCAAAGATAGACCGCCAGGCACTGTGTTATGCCGAAGTGGTTCTTCATGCTTGTCGCGATCGTTTCGCATTGTGTAGGTCCCTAGTCGACCCGGTTGCGACCCAGTGGTCGACTTGCGGTCTTGTGAATGCCCCAGACACTCGTGGGATTCTGTGTCTGTATTTTGAGGGTGTCGGGAGGACCGTGCTAACTCATTTAGCGCGCCCGTGGGTTTGAGAGTCCGGGTGAGTCCTTGTGTGCAGGACTTTTGTGTTACGCTTGACCGAGTCACCGTGTATCGATGTGTGTGTGGTGGGGGCTCCCCCGCATGCCGTGAGTTTTCCTGGAAGATGATTCCCGAGAGGGCCATGTGTTTGGCCTTGGACTGCGAGTCTAGTTATCGGCGTGGCAGCTTGTGCGTTGCCCTGTGAATCGTGCTTCTGTGCTTTCCATGTGGGCCATGTGTGTGACCTTGGACCGCGAGTCCAGTTGTCCAGCCTAGAGCTGGAGGGTTCCCGTTGTTCCCTGAGAGTGGGATTCGGTTTGGCGACCTGCGAGCTACCATGGGAACCGTACTTCTGCGTTTCTTTATGGACTGTGAGTCTCGTTTCTTCTCCGACTGTGGTCACCGTGCGACAGTGCTGGTACGTGGGACGGCCCCCGTACTTCGTCGGGTTCGGACGTTGTTTTCCGTTGACTTGAGAGTCTACTCTCTCAACGACCCTCCACTAGTCGTAGCCTACTTACACGTTTAGTGGTCCCACCTGCGAGTAGGTGGAGAGGCTTACCCTGAGGACGGTTTTAGACTGGTTTCCGTTGGGCCCCGCGTCTAGCAGCCAGAGTCCGGCTGAGGGGAAAACTGGTCAGAGGGCCAGACTAGGGACGAACGGTCTATGTGTGCACACGTGGTTGGGGGCGGTTGGACCCACGTTGACGGGCGTGACCCTAGCTAGTCACTTATTTTATGGTTACTTGTACGGTGTCTCAGTTCCTGCTGGGCCGGAGGGAGACACCTGAGACGCGGACTAAGACGTCAGTGGATGCATCCGATCTTGCTTGTAGTGGGAGGTACTCCTATTCTGGACGGAGAGTGACAGACTGTCAGTTTCGGTGACTTCGACCTTCAAGTTTTCGATCGTGGTGACCGTTGAGTCTGGGTTGTTTTGCCGTGACATGTGTGTCAATTTTCATGCCGTGAGATTGGTGCTAGTAGCTTTACCGAGGTTATGTCTTGTTGGTGCAGTGTCCGTGACCGGGTGGTTGGGGTTGCACCTTGGACAACGTGTCCAAGTTGGCCGTGTCCTGGGAGACAGGCCTCTACGGCGTGGTTGCCGTGGGTTTTTACTTCGGTAAGTGGTACTAGTGTAGTTCGGTAGCCCCCGACCGTGAGATCGGGGTGTGTTCTGGTACAGTAGGAGTAGCTGCAGTGCCGAGTTTTGACCGGCCACCAGTTCGCTATTCCTGTTATCGTTGTAGCTTTCCTTTCCGCTACCGCCGTCGTTTCCTGTTGGGGTTCCGCGGGATCCCTGCTGAGTCTCTATTTTGGAGACTCATTCCCTGCTTTTCAGGTGTGGCGGTTCTTCCTCGAGGTACGAGGGTGCAGTACGGAGGTTCTCAGTTGCCAGCTCGCCGGGCCGAGTGTTCACTCGGCATGTGGTACATTTTACTGCTTTAGACTATACTTTCTGTTGGACTGGACTCTGTTGTAGGAGTAGTTGTCTATTTATTTCTGTTAATTATTGAATTGTCCTGCTTTATTTCCTATTTCTTTATGCCTTCACTCTCCTTTTAGCCCTTCCGAGCCCTCCCGACTCGTGGGCAGCGGTTCAAGTCTCGGGTTATCGGGTCTTTCCCAGTAATCAGATTCTCGGGTCGTTACATCTAGGATCTATTTTTCACCCTTACCAGTGTATTTGTCTACTCTGCAGGTCTAGTTGTCGCCACTGATAGGTATTTTTTACCCTTATCCAGTATATTTGCCAACACCCTCTATTGTCCAATCACCTCTGCAATATGCTCCGATCGAGCGACGATCGTTCGGCTAGGGTTCCCGACGTTCCCCTTTTTTCTGCTCCCGAGGGGCTGTGTTACCACCTCCATTGCAGCGATGTGTTAAATCGACACACCGATCCCGCTCGTGACCCTACATTGACACCCGCTCTTCTATTTTAAGTTATTAAGGCTCCTCCGCAATGTCATCCCCTTCATCAATGCGCGTAGTGGTGGCTTCCCCAGTAGAAGAGCCTGTCTCCTCTACGTCCTCCTCGGTCCCTTGTCGTCACTGGTTCCTGCTGCAGATCCCGTCTTCCTTTTTTTTAATCCTCTTCCATGTTTATGCATTTTACAGGCCTTTCATATGTTCGTATATGATATGCTCTGGTTAGTTTCATATTAAACGGATGTAGTGGTTGTTTTGTTCTTAACCTCTGCACAAGTATTATTTTTCGTTGGACCTCTACCATGCTTTGTGTATGCTCTGTACACTGTATTGGGCCTAACATCTACCTTGCTTTGATAAGAGCACACGGAAATGGACTTCCATATTGTTATTACTTGCCAGGAAAGCATGTAAATATGTTCAAATTTTATTCCACCACATTAAGGCATACTATTGCTTAGGGTTGATTGGGTGTTAATTCACATGACATAAATCTTGTTCATGCACTTGAACTAGCAGACTTAAATCCCCTACCCCACTATATCATGCTTCACGCAGTGTAACCTTAAACCTACATGCTTTCTGATCTACAAACTTGCTCTTATGGATTGGACTTCAAATTAAATTTGCTGCAATTATTATGTCTGTCATACCTATTATCTTTTATAACACCTTACATGCAGAGAATTGAGGTTCAGAAAATGGGAAGGTATAACTGCTATGTAGTGTGGGTTGGTCGCGAACCTGGTGTATATTATAGTTGGCCCGAATGCTTTGTCCAAGTGAATGGATACCCTGGAGCTCGTTATAAGGGTTTTCACTCAGTAGAGGAAGCATATGCTGCTATAAATGGGGTTGGCAATAGCAGGCATACGTATGTTGATCATCCTCAACTATAGGAAAGGCCCATGCCTACATATCATGCAAGTCCCGGGCCTGACTCTGATTCAAGGAACCAGGCACTACACCAACAGACTACACAAATGTCAAATGTGCCTTGTATTGTTGTTGTTCTATTATGTACTCTAGTAGTGTTGCTCCTCTTCATATTAGTTGCTTTGTTATTACTGTTGTTGTAGGTAAGGAAGTGTACTACGCTTGGTCTGCATAGGGAAATAATGTACTGGATATTTTACTCGTTGACAACGACTTGGTTATTTCATCTTTGATGTCTTGGTGATGGACGTACTTTGTGTGATGTGTAGACTTTGATCGGATTGTAATGGAATTTGTAATGGAGGACGATGAAATGTTCAACGACATTGAGGAGGCTATTTTAGACCAACTAGAAGATGAGGAGATGGCACCACCTATCCGAAGACGGATGTTGTGGGGAGATTGTGTGGGATAATGTGTGTCTCATGTTGTGTCTCCTTTAACTTGATTCTCTGAATTTAATTTCTAATTAAGTTTTGATGATTGGAAACAATACATTTTATCTTCAGCTTTTGGATATTGGCAAATTGTGATATTCTGAATCTACTTTTCATTATGGCAACACTGTTAGTATCTTATAGCCTCTCATGCTAGTGTGTATGTGTTTCTCACTAAGGTCGGTGCATGTTCATACATGCTACATTTGAAGGTCGATGCATGTTCATACATGTTGCATATGAAGGTCGGTGCATATTCATAGTGTTGCATATGAAGGTCGGTGCATGCTCATAGTATTGCATATGCAGGTCAGTGCATGTTCATGCATGTCGCATATGGAGGTCAGTGCATGTCTGCATGTAAGCACATAAGGTCGGTGCACATGTTCAGTGTTGCATTTCAGGTAAGTGCACATGAACAAAATGCTGCATGCAAAGGTCGGTGCACATTGTCACTGTTGCACACTGAGGTCTTAGCATATGTGCATGAGCGCACACTAAGGTCTGAGCATATGTGCAATTTTAGGTCTGAACATATGAAAGGCAGGTCGAGTTAGAAAGATAGGTCGAGTTTAATTAGTGTCGTTTGATGATTAAGAAAGCTTCAGATTCGTGCTGGTAGAGCTAGGATCACTAGGACACTGTTAAATCCTTCAAACGAACTTGAGTTTCTTCAAGTTTCACTGCCATGAACTATTTGTCACCGTTACAGAGCTATTTGTCACCCTTATTGCTCACTAGGTGTCGCCTTTGTTTTGCTTCATCACATATTGTGACTTCTGTTATTGATTTATCACCCTTACGAGACATTTGTCAGCCTTGAAGCCTATTTGTCACCACTGATGACTATTTGTCACCACTATGCGGTGTTAGCCATTGTAGTATCTCTCTCCGGCATCTCGTCTACTATGCGGCTGATGTATCCGGACGAAACTCTAGTTTTTCCCGTTGTTTCTTCCCTGCATGTCTCCCTCCTTGCCGGCCATGGCCGGCGTGGCGGGAGGTCCTCCGCTTCCTCTAGTGCCTTTACCGGAGACTGCTCCATCTGCTTCTCAAGCTGTCCCTCGTCGGACCTTTGCGCAGGCGCTCATGGAATCCAAATCTAGGCCATCAATTCCAATTCCGGTGAAGGAACCTGCATTCACCGATCGGGGAGAGCCTGCAGTTTTCTTTACAAAGGCAGATGTCCAAGCGTCCCTTCAAATCCTCTCTTTCTCCATAGTTGCTAAATGTTCTTATGGACGGCCTAACTTCTCCGACATCAAAAGCTGTTTGATGCAGCGGCTGGGTTTAGCTTCAGACTTTGTCATTAGTAAATTGAATCCGCGACACCTGCTTTTCCGATTTTCCTGTGAACCGAACTTTTTGAAGTTGATGTTACAGAAGAATCTCTATATTAGGGGCTTCTTGTTTCGATTCTTTCGCTGGACACCGAATTTCAACTTTGATGCAGATCCGCCGACGGTGCCTGTATGGATTGGCTTTCCAGCATTGCCTGTTAACCAGTATCATGCAGATTGCTTGCGATCTATAGCTGGAAATTTTGGGAATGTGCTGCGCATTCATGAAAGAACTCTGGCCATGACCGATACATCGGAGGCCTTGATCTGTGTTGAGATGGACTTATCTGCTTTACGCAAGGAACGGTTGTGGATATATTTGGATGGAAATGGTTATTGGCAACCAGTAAACTACAACCGAGCTCCGCTGCTATGTTCCTTTTGTCATAAACTAGGACATGCAGTTGATGGTTGCAAGAAGAAGCAGGGTAAGATGGCCAAAGCCCGATCAACAATAGCACCTGATCCCTCAATCCCCAAACAGGCCTTCAGGCCCCGACAGACTGATCCTCCGGCCGTTCGGCATAATGTGGCTGTGGAAAACAAGTTCGAGATCTTACAACAGGATGCGGAGCAACTGGAATAGGAACACATTAACTCTATCTCTAGCATCAATGTTGGGCCTATTCAGATCCAGGAGCACCAAGAGGGGGCGCCTCCAGGCCCTTTTCCTCAGTCCCTTTTAATATCGGACAATGAAGAAGTTGGTGAGCTGCTACAGTTAGCCAACCAGGCAGTTGAAATCTCTTTCTCTAAAGAGGAGTCTTTACTATCAGAATTGGATATTCAAAAGGCTAGTACGCTAATAGCAAACACTGCCAATCTGGACAATGACATTCTGCAGTTTCAGTTACTGGAAAAGGGTGGTGAGAATGTCAGAAGAAAACATAATGGAGGGATAGTTACTAGATCTAAAGCTAGATCGATGGAGGAAATTTCCCTCAATCCTCCATGATTGTACCAATTCTTATATGGAATATTCGTGGGGTAGGGAACTCTGCTTCCCGTAGAGGTCTAAAACAATTAGTTCAGTCTCATAAGGTCAATCTGGTGGCCATCAGTGAACCTATGCTGAGTATTAATAAAGCTCCTCAATTGGGAAGATACCTCAAGTTGGGAAGGTTTGCAGGAAACAACTCTCTTGATTCAAAGATTTGGATTTTCTGGAAGGACAGTTATGATATGGAGGTTATTGCCTCCTCTTCTCAATATATCACTCTTGGTTTGAGAGTGAATAATTCTTTCAGTACATACTACACATTTGTATATGCTTCTTGTGCTCTTCACATTCGTCAGTCCCTATTTAGTGATTTAGCACTCTTTGCTGATTCTATAACAATCCCCTGGATGGTGGGAGGAGACTTTAACTGCGTCTTAAGGCCCTCAGAGAAGATAGGAGGCGGCCTCCCAGCTCTAGCTTCTATGTCAGAGTTTAATAATTTCCTCAGTTCTGCTGGCCTGATTGATGCTGGATTTAAAGGGCCAGTTATGACCTGGACAAATAATAGAGCTGGTTTAGCTAACATACGGGCAAGGCTTGATCGTGTATTAGTGAATAGCTCTTGCCACTCTGTCAACCCTTTTTTGACAATCAAACACTTATCAAGAGGTCCCTCTGACCATGCTCCCTTGCTCCTTAATATTGACAGTTTGTCTAATTGTCCTGGCCGCTTCATTTTTCAAAGGATGTGGTGTACACACCAATCCTTTAAATAGTGTGTCTCTGATGCTTGGCAGCAAACCAACACTAGTCACCCCAATGCCATGGTTCGGCTTTTTGCTAAATTGAAGACTGTTAAAGATTCTCTGCGAAAATGGAACAAGGAAGTCTTTGGGGATGTATTCTGCAATGTAAGTCTTGCTGAAGCTGAAGTGGCACTCAAACAGGACACTTTTGACTCAGACCCTTCTCCAGTTCATAGAGAGGGGCTAAATGCTGCAAATGCTACTCTTCGCCAAGCTATACTTAGAGAAGAAATTTTTTGGAACCAAAAGTCCAGAGTAGATTGGATAGAAAGTGGGGACAGAAACACCTCTTTTTATCATGATGTTGCCCAATGCAATAGAAGGAGAAATGCCATCAGACGACTGAAAGTAGGTGACCCTGAAGAATGGTGTGATAATCAGGAAACTCTGAGAAGTCATGCAGGGACTTTCTTCAAGAACCTTTTCTCTATTGAGGAACACTCCATAAATTCCAACTTGTTGGAATGTATTCCACAGGTTATTACTGAAGCTAAAAATTCTACTTTATGTGCCAAACCAGATTCTTCAGAAGTCCGGAAAGCGGTGTGGTCTCTAAAGGGTTCTAGTTCTCCTGGCCCAGATGGTTTTTCTGGAGAATTCTATACAGCAGTATGGGATATAATAGGGCAGGATGTCACTGAAGCTGTTGGTTCATTCTTTGAAGGCTTCCTTATTCCAAGAGGTATATCCTCCTCTCTCATCACTCTTATCCCAAAGGTGCCAGAGCCCAGGTCCTTTAGTGATTTCAGGCCTATAAGCTTGTGCAACTTTTCCTATAAAATCATTTCCCGAATTATCTCTGAAAGATTGGCTCCCTTATTGCCAAGTATTATATCAGTGGAGCAAGGGGCTTTTGTTAAGGGGAGATTCATTTTAGACAATGTGGCTCTTGCTCGGCAGTTAATGATGGATATAAACAAAAAGGTACGCGGTCATAATATGATCGTTAAGCTTGACATGGCAAAGGCCTATGATAGGATGGAATGGGATTTTATCTTGACTGTCATGAGGAAGTTTGGTTTCAATACTAGATTTACCTCGTACATTGGAATGCTTCTCTATAACTGTTGGTTTTCGGTCAATTTTAATGGAGCGGCATCAGGTTTTTTTAAGTTCAGCAGGGGCATTAGGCAAGGGGACCCCATAGCCCCTTACCTGTTCATAATTGCCTCAGAAGTTCTTAGTAGAGGCCTCTCTGCCCAATTTCAATCTGGAAGTTTACTAGGTTACAAAGGACCAAGGCAGTCCATGCAGATTACACACTTACTATATGCAGATGATTCTCTGGTTTTCCTTAATGCTAGCAGACAAAATGTTGTGGCATTCCAACAATTCATTTGTAGATATGAGCAATGCTCGGGGCAGAAAGTGAATGTTAAGAAAAGCTGCTTTATTCTTTCAGAGAAAGCACCTTCCTCCCTTAAACAGTCAATTCATGTTCTTACTAGTTTTAAAAATCAGTCTGCTGGAATCAACTATTTGGGCATTCCAGTAAAAAAGGGCAGGTACCTTTGCTCTGACTTCAAATCCCTGATTGAAAGGGTTCAGATCAAGTTGGAAGGCTGGAAATCCAAGCTTCTATCCCAGGCCGGCAGAGTAGTTCTAATAGACTCTGTTTTGCATAGTATGCCAATCTACCTTGCTTCTGCTTGTTTTATCCCAAAGAAGGTTGTCAGATTCATTGACAGTCAATGTGCAAATTTTTTCTGGCAAGGCAGTGATGGCAATAACCGAAGACACTGGATAGCTTGGTCAGTAGTTCAAAGGCCACACTCAGAAGGAGGACTGGGAATAAGAGATTTAAAATGGGTTCAAATCTCACTGGCAATTAAGAGTTTATGGAACATTCTTCATGGGTCTTCCCTCTGGTCTCGATATGCTAGGCAACGGTTCATTAAATTTCATTTTGCCAACTGTACTAAGCCTTTCCCTGCAGGTATGCCTTCGGCAGTCTTCAGGCAAGCCCAAGATTTTCTATTAAAGAACAGCAGATGGCTTGTTGGAAATGGGGCAGAAATTGACTTCTTGAGAGATAATTGGACAGGGCAAGGCCCTGCCATTAATGTAGTCCAGGCTGATGGTAGAAATAGAGGTACAGATTTCCCTCTGGCTTCAGTCCGAGAAGTGCTTCAGGATTCTCAGCATATCGCCAGGGGTTCCCTCAGTAACACCTTTCTTTTTCCACACATCCAGTTCAGCAATGAGGCTGACATCTATATCTGGACAGGCACTTTAAAGGGCGATTTCTCTGTAAAGTCAACATGTAACTTGCTTCGAACTAAAGGTATCTGGAGGCCAGCTTGGGCCAAGTTATGGCACTCAGCAATTGCTCCGAGAGCAGCTCTTTTTACATGGAAAATTCTCCATCGAGCAGTGCCGGTCGACAGCAGGGTGGTTGAATGTGGAATTCAAATGGCTTCTAGGTGCAACTATTGTTCATCTCCTTCCCAAGAAGACTTGAACCATGTTTTCATCTCCAGTGAATTGGCTTCCGACCTATGGGGCTGGGTGCACCCTCTTGTCAGCAACAAGATTGCTCTTTGTGAGCAGATTACAACCCGAAGCTGGAATTTAATTTCTGGAACCAACATGTCATCTGCAATACAGTTTATTGGTATGTATGCTGTAATTTTGATGCTATGGGAAATATGGAAACATAGATGTGCTCTAATATTTGAAGGAGTGACCCTCAGCAGTGCATCTATCAAAAGGAAAATAATCTCTTCAATAGCTTTGGTGTTGGACAAGCTAAAATTCCAAAAGCCTTTATCTCCAGCCCAATCCCACTGCTTAGCCTCCTTCCATTTACACCCCCGAGTGGAAATCAAACAGCCACTCTTGGTCTTTTGTCGTTTGGCCGCCCAAGATTTTTCTCTCTATGTAGATGTGCCTCAAAGGGCAACCCCGGCATAAGTGGAGGTGGAGGTTGTATTAGGGACCATGTAGGCAAACTCATAGTTGGTTTTGCATTTCATTATGGTCGAGGCAATAGTATCTTAGCAGAGACAAGGGCTCTTCATGATGGTTTAGCTATAGCAAAGCAATGTCATATTAAGTTGGCAGCAGTGTATTCGGACTGTGCCCTCCTAGTAGAGGCAATTCAGAATGGAATGGCTCCAAGCTGGTGTGAGCGACATCACGCGGTTCGAGGAGCGAAGAGGACGCGGAGCGCGCGGGCTCCTTTTTGTTTGCTGCAATACAGAAATAAGAGAAAAGAGAAGGGGCCACCACGAGAGATTGCTCCGGCGGGGCGAGCGGGACAAATATAATATAGCAAGATATGGGGGTTAAACGGTCATAGCGGGAAGTGACTCGCCGTGGCCTCAGGGGGACGGGAATGGTGCAGAAATCAAATAGCAAGAATTGAAATGGCCATTGGGGAAGTGACTCGCCGCGGCCTCGAGAATATGAGCAGATAAGAATATAACAGAATATAAGGAGAATATAAAGAACGGGAATTTAAACGGCCATTAGGGAAGTGACTCGCCGCGGTCTCGAGAATATAAATAGATAAGAATATAACAAAATATAAAGAGAATATAAGAACAGAAATTTAAACGGCCATTGGGGAAGTGACTCGTCGCGGCCTCGAGAATATAAATAGATAAGAATATAACAGAATATAAAGAGAATATAAGAACGGGAATTTAAACGGCCATTGGGGAAGTGACTCGCCGCAGCCTCGAGAATATGAGCAAATAAGAATATAACAGAATATAAAGAGAATATAAGAACGGGAATTTAAATGGCCATTGGGGAAGTGACTCGCCGCGGCCTCGAGAACAAGATGTGATCGCCAAGGGCCAAAAGACCCCAAAATAAAGAAAGTGATCGCGCCTACCTCAAGAGCAGGAGATGGCGGGTTGCTTCTTCCTCCCCCTTCGGTCGGCCGACGGAGAGGGCTTTCCTTGGGTACCCTTGCAAAATAACGATAAACAAGTAACGAGTGGATTAGAAAGAAGAAGGTGTAGTATTCAAATCCTTGCGATAAAAATAACGAAATGATGGCAAGACACACACCTGGTTGGTGTTGTCTTTTAAACCCCTCTCGGATACGAGTAGGAGGAAAATACTTATAATGAATGGCAATTATGCCGACGTAGGAATAGAAAAAAGACTCCCTTATAAGGGGGATGGAGGATGTGATATGATGAATGCAAGATAACTATGAAAGAAAAGGAGAGAGTGGCTTATTGGATGGTCGATAGTGAGATCCGGCGGAGCTTCGGTAGCGTAGGGATGACGTGGAAGTACGGTGGACGAGGACAGCCTTCCTCCTGCGAGTGCGGGAACCCGAGAAGCCAGCAGAACCTCCACCTACAAAAGACCCCACAGGTTAGAAATGACTCCGGTAGCCTCTGGGCTCCGACAGCCTATCGGATCTCTTCGAAGCTCTCCCAGAACTGAGGGGGTGGGCCTCTATTTATAGGGCTCCGGAGGGTGGAGGCGTCTAGGACCCTGGACACCTCCATCAGGGTAAAAAAGATATTTTATTCTATTTTTATACATTTTTTCCGAATATTTTCATGGAGGCGTCCAGGGTCCCGGACGCCTCCATAAGTCCCACCGAACTCCATCGAAAGTCGCACGCGGTTTAACACAACGCGTGGTTTTGGAGCGGCGACCCGTGATTTGGAAATGGGCGCGTCCAGTCGGCTGGACGTCTCCACAATTTGGATTCTTTCACACACGACAAACCGTCGATCGGTGGGCGGGGCCCGGTGGGCAAGTTAATGGAGGCGTCCAGGGTCTTGGACGCCTCCATAAATATATTATTGTTTTTTTTGTTTTGTTTTTTATGCCAACTGGCATTTATATTTTTTATATTTGTTTTCATGGAGGCGTCCAGGGGCCTGGACGCCTCCATTAATATATCATTTTTATGTATTTTTTTGGTTTTAATAAATAAATTAAAGCAGTGGAGGCGTCCAGGAGACTGGACGCCTCCATTAAGACCCTCCCGGGTCCGCTAAAAAGGCGTCGGCAGCTCCCCGACAGACACCCTTCCTGATTCCGAAATTTTTTGGCGTGTCTGAATGGTGTTGATGCCGTCCGAATGCTGCAACGAGACGATTCCGGATGCTGAGAAGGGCGGAAGAAGACTCAAGAAAAGGAAGCACTCGAGCGATTCAAAATGCGTAAGCCGTCGCGGGGCGTCGTATAGTAATATGAGACTTTCTCAGGAGACGTCAGGAATGGCGTGTCTACAGCTCTCCCGCCTTGGCGTCTGCTTTGCAAGGGAGCGACACGTAGTGGAATGGTATCAAAGTGGAGTGAAATGAAGTGGGAGCGGACTGATAAGTTGATGCCAAGGTGTGATGAGACACGCTTTTGACGTTACTATTTGTAATCTTTCCTGAAGTTTCAATGAGGCGACCTTGAAGAAGGTCTTTCAAATATTGACGATTGCTTGGACGGAGATCAAATAAGGGAGGGTGAGATGTGTGCTCAGGCACGAAAAATAAAGGAGACCAACATCTCGGTATGGAAGTACCTGGGTCATAAACCCGCAGGTTTCACCTTTGGTGAGCGGTTACCAGCCAATGTGGAAGTGATGCGGCCAAGGTGGGTCAAACAAGGTAAAAAGCAAAGGAATATCTGAGGGTCTGTCCAAACAAGGGTCTCCTTTGGAAGAGCAGCGTAGGGCCGTTTCAAGGAAACTCAGTATTTCATTCGGACTGGAATATCTCATATTTGTAAGAATTGAAGCACAGCGGCTTTCTCAATCAAATCACTTGAATGATCTTCCGCAAGAAATCAAAGTCCTATATGAATGCATGCTGGGCTTAAAGAAAAGTTTAAAACAAATCAAAATAGAAAATAGCCAAGGATAATATTGTCAACTTGTTAAGAACGGGTCAGGATACCGATCCGGTGAGCTGACACTGGGCTGGGGCCCTTTTATCCGCGCACCAACTCACTGAATGGAACCGTCGCCCCCATGCTATCACAAGTTAACGGCTTATCCGTACAACCCAAATTCTTCCGGGATCATCACCGTTTTTGTTGAAGGGGAACTCAAATCCCAGATTCGTTCGGGCCGCAAGGTCCTTGACATGTTCTAGTAGCGTAGGTATCATATACTACGATGCATGACAAGGTGGGACCAACCAATGAAAGGCGTGACAGGAGATAGGACAAAGACGTCCGTTAGTAAAACCTGCACAGGCCAGCATGGATTAATAACATCAGAAAGTAACAGAATCGTAACAGAATCGCACCACAATGGAAAGGAGATCTAGCCAAAATCCTGACATTGACTGCTGATGTGACATGTTCTGTCCTGTAGCGATCTTCCCTTCCTATAGGAACTCTCATTAGGTTAGTTCATTCAAATGCACCAAGGTGGGTTTTGGAAGGTCAGGAGAGGAAGGAGAGGAGAATCTAGAGATTTCAGGATGGAAGGAGAGTCTTCCCGCGTTATGAAGAGGAGCAGGCCTAGCAGCGAGATCAGGCGACTCTCCGACCTCGAGGGTCATCTGAGTGGGACGATCATGTCGCATATGGTAAGCTGATTCATTTCAAATTTCTCTATATGAACCTTCTTCTTACTTCCTTCCTTCCTTCTTCTTTCTTTTCTCTTCCAGCCATATCCACTCTTCCCGGGCCCGAGGAAGTTTTCCAAATTGCCATGGCTTTCAAAGTTAACTTCCCACATATCCATCGGCATGAGGGCCATACTCTCGAAGTGGCATCTGTAGGGGCTCCTTATTCACGCCAAATACTACGAGAAGATTCGTATGGACTGGGCGGCTATGGGTGCACTAGTGGAGATCTGGCATCCCCAGACCCATACTTTTATCTTCCCGACCTTCGAGGCGACCATCCTCCTCGAGGAGGTGGAACTTCTGCTCGGATTGAAGAAATTCAAGAGTGACGGGAAGGTGAAGGCTATGCGGATGCAGACACGGGGGACTTCCGAAAGCGTCCTTGGAAGCTTCATGCCGCCCGACGCAGCCAGAAAGGTCCGTACTCAAAAGGGGATCGATCTCCAAAAGCTCGCGGAATGGGTCATGGATGCCCTGAGAGGGTCACCAGACGATGACTATTTGGAGGGAATCATGAAGGGGTTCACCATTTGTCTGGCGGGTGCTCTCTTGTTCCCCCATACCGACAACATAGTGGAGGAGGACCAACTAAGTGCCATTCGTGGGATCTGGAGTGGAAAGAGGGTGGGACCCGCCATCCTTGCCTATCTTTACAGCGGCCTTACTGCCTCGAGCATGGGTAAGCCTCCATTTGGTTGCGCACTTGTCTTGAATTGATGGCTTGATTTGCATTTCAAATTCGACCACCGCGAGGGAATGCCAACGGCTTCGAAGCTTTTCTTACAAAGCCCGCTTCATCACATAGCCGACGTGTTAGGCTTTGGTGGCACTGTAGCGAACCGTGTTCCGTGGTTGAAAAAACGTGAAGACTGGCGGTCCCACTTTCGACCATGACACAAAGCTTCTTTACTTGCGCACCGGCATGTCTACTTTCGCTCGAGCTCCTCATGAGGCCTTCCTCTGAAGTTGATCTCCAACTGAACGGCGCAACCGAGTTCGTCCTTTATAATGCGCATCGATGCTGCCTCCAGGTCGGCATTCCACACCATTCGTTCCCACCACCGACTGGCATCGTTCCTTTAAAGAAGAGAGAGTTGGGCACTGAAGCGGATGCGAAGGAAGTGAAGGCCGTCAAAGCACCCTGGAAGACAAGTGTTACGGGAAAGGCCTTAGCGCATGTGGGGGAAGAATGCGAGCTGTGGAGAGCTTATGTAACCGAACTGGGGAAGTTAAGGCCTAAGGCGCCTAAGACCCTAATGTAGCTCGTTCTGCTTTCTGATGGAATAAAATCTGGCATTTGATGTTTTGGACCATGTTCCCTTTGTTATGATTCTTATTTTTTCATTTTTCTATTTTTGTGTTTTCTTTCTTTTTATGTACCTATTTATTCATAATATGATCATATGTAAATATATATATATTAAAAAAAATTGTTTTTTTTAATGGGGGCGTCTAGGGGCATGGACGCTCCAATTTTTTTTATTTTTTAATTTTTTTAATTTTTATTTTTTTTATTTTGGGGGCGTCCAAGGGTCTAGACGCTCCTATAATTTTTTTTTCTATTATTATTATTTTTTTGATTTTTTAGGGGCGTCCAGAGGTTTGGACGCCCCTATATTTTCTTTTTATTATTTTTTTTTGAATTTTGTTTGGGGGTATCCAGGCACCTGGACGCCCCTAAATTTTTTGAATTTTTGAAAAAAAAGAAAAAGTGGGGGCATCCAGGCGCCTGGACGCCCCAAAAAAAGGGTTTTTCTTATATAAGGGGGGCCTCACCCCCCTTTCACTTCTACTGTTCATTCTGACGACTCGTTCACTCTAAACGACCCATTCCCAATTCCCAATGGAGCAAGGAGGCCCGAGCCAGGGTGGGGAGAAGCGGAAACGACGGGCTCGTCGTCCGAGGAGGTTGAGAGATGACGCCGAGGAGGCTGCCGTGGCGGAGGAGATTGCCATGGAGGAGGAGGCTCCTCTTTTGGCCGTGGAGGGCCCTGCAGGCGCTGGTGACGCGGGAGAGGATGAGCACGATCCGGTAAGCCCCTTAGACTTCCATTCTATTGGTTCACTGGGCTAAACGGGCGGACGAGAGGCTGTGTGGAGAAGGCCGGGGAGTGAGGGCCTGGACGCCTCCATATTTTCTTTTTTTTCTTTTTATCTACTTATTTATAAAATAAGATTAAAAATGAGGAGGCGTCCAAGGCATAGGACGCCTCCATGATAATATATATTATTTTATTTGTTTTTTTGGGGTTTTTCTAAAAATAAAATAAAGAAAATAAAGAGGAGGCGTCCAAGGTATTGGACGCCTCTAAAAAAACATAAATATTTTTAAAAAGTAAAATAAAAAATAAAATAAATAAGTAGCATATACAATGTTATTGTTTATTACTATCCATGCTGCTGATGTGTTGCCCTGTTGGTTTTGTGGTGTGCAGGGCGTGATGAAGGGCCAGATCAGCTGGTCTCTAGTGGTGGCAGCGTACCGTGGGCTGCCAGACTTCCAGAGGGCGCGTGTGGACGCCATGGGCTTTGGGGCCTTCCTCAGGATCGAGCCCTTCCGGCTCGACCTTCCTCTTATCCAGGCATTGAGGGAGCGGTGGCATGCGCCGAGTCAGGCGTTTCTGATGCCCTAGGGGTACATGGTGCTGACACTAGAGGACGTAGCTCGGATCACTGGGCTACGAGTTGACGGAGAGGCGGTCAGCGGGGTCACCTACCCCGACTACCGAGAGAGTGCCCTGGACCTGCTGTGGTTAGAGATGAGTGTGACTGACAGAGATAGGAGGGTAGTCGGCCGAGTGGAGATTATGGAGGCGCTCGGATTCGTCGACCCGCGCCAGCGGGTTAGCGAGACTGGAGCGGAGTTTCTGGCACGACTGGAGGGAGATGCCCGTGCAGCTTTCACCCAGGACCCGAGCGAGCGGGAGCTGGTGGATCTAGACCTCCGGAGGTTTCTTTTCTTCTTCTGGGCCGCCTTCTGCTGGGGACGAAGGGGGATGGCATCCACTGCCGCTTCCTCGGGATCCTGGCGGACCTTGACAGAGTGGGGCACTACGCGTGGGGAGCGGCTCTGCTTGCCCATTTGATTGCTGATCTCTCCCAGACTTCAGAGAGGGAGACGACAGTCAGCGGCTTCGCACCTTTTCTCCAGGTACACAATTTATTTATGCATTTTACCGTAGTTAAATATGCAATTACTCGTGCTAATGATGTATGATGGATGCAGGTGTGGAGTTATTACTACTTCCCGATGGGGAGGGCCAGGCAGGGGAACAGGAGAGCCGTTCCTCTAGCGCGATAGTGGAGGCCGGTCGTGGTAGCGGCACCACACAGCTACCAGCTGGCATCACTTCATCGGGAGCTGAGCGAGTATCCCGAGGCCATGGTATGATGCGTATGATTTTTTATGTTTTTATGCATGTGACTGAATGGTAACTAACATGATGTATGTATGGTGATGTAGGCGGTGTGGAGACCCTACCTGGGCATGGGCGACGCTGGCCAGCCTTGGGTTATAGCGGGTCTTCCTCGTTTCGGGCGGGACGTGTGGGTCCATTGCCTGAACGAGATCGAGCCGCTTCGGCTGAGGCTGGTTATGAGAACGTTGGGGCTGGCCCAGGAGTGGGTCGATGTAGACGAGCTGGTCCGCATCGGGAGGAAGACCAAGGGGAAGGCGAAGCTCGTGGACTGGCGTACGCGCTTCCTGGCACAGTACCAGGACTGGCAGCAGGGCGGGGTCCCAGTGGTGTCCCATGTACAGGACAGTACTGATTACCTGAGACGGTACCGGGCTATGTACGGGGACCGCCTCTTCCTTGGTGGTATGGCAGGGGTAAGTGAAATGAAAATGCTTCACCCTTCTATATGTATATGCATGTGGCACTAACTTATGTGCAATGCAGGATGCTCGTGACAACATGATCGCCGACCTGCGGGCCCAGCTGGCAGACGCCAGGCGGCAGTTAGTGGCCATCGACAGGAGTTGGAGATCCTGGTGAGTTTATGCGATGCATTTTTTGTGACCTGGATTTTTGATACTTGGCCTCTAACTGTCGTTTGCTCTGTGTTTCAGCGGGCCCACCAGACAGCGGCAGCTGGGACGGCTGGTGGAGCGGGTTCCAGTTCGCGGGGCCCTCCTCCGGAGGTTTCTGCCCTCCATGAGCAGCTGGCATATGCGGTGGCTCGGGCTGAGGAGGCCGAGCGTGACCGCGAGGCTCGAGTGAGTGTTTGCCTGACCTCGACTCTCCTTCTGGCTGCTCTCCTTCTATCACTGTTCTCTTACGGTGCATGCGTGCTTTGACAGGTGGCCAAGATTCGGGAGGCCCTGGCCCGTGCTGTTCGTGCTGAGCAGGAGCGCGATGCCTGGGTGGCAGAGCGTGACGCCCGGATTGCGGAGCTAGAGGAGGAGCGGCGACGGGAGGCTGATGAGCTTCCTCGCGATGTAGTGGATCTGCGGATCGCCTCGAGCTGTCGAGGAGAGAGGCGATGAGGGAGAGAGAGAGGGAGAGGGATAGGGAGAGCGTGGAGAGAGAGAGGGAGAGGGATAGG
This sequence comes from Amorphophallus konjac, assembly GCA_022559845.1. Lineage (NCBI taxonomy): Eukaryota > Viridiplantae > Streptophyta > Magnoliopsida > Alismatales > Araceae > Amorphophallus > Amorphophallus konjac. The sequence goes on from CM040125.1 coordinate 32,443,286, forward strand.
GAGACCATAGAGAAAAAGAGGGAGTACAGGATGGCAGAGCGATATCGAGATTGGGACGAGAGGAGAGCTCTGGTGGCCCTGGTGTCGGAGCTCCGGCTGAGTCTTGGCACGGCGGAGGGGAGACTTCGGGAGAGTGAGGAGCGGTATCAGAGGGCGAAGGAGCGCGGGGCGCGACTTCGTCAGTCCGGTTCCTTTTCTGTGGGCAACTTTCTAGTTTCTTCAGCCGAGGAGTGTCACCGCACCTTGGAGGCCGGCATGGTGCCCTCTGGAGAGGCGAGCACGGCTTCTCAGGTTTCACAGAGGTCGCAGAGGCCCCCTAGGGATCCCCGTCAGAGGAGGGAGGAGAGAGATGACCAGGAGGGTGATGGTGAGAGTTAGAGAGTTGCTTGTACACTCCACCCTCCTTACTGCATGATGTACTTTGACTATTATATGAAATGGATTTCGTGTGGCGTGCCCTTTTCTTTCCCGCACTTTCTTTTGCGCCATGTTGTTTACGCTTCACGAGACTTTTGTCCTGGACAGAAGGGAACTACTTTGCACGGGGGGATTATGTTCCTTTCTCCCTTTTTGGGCGCGTCCAGGCGCGAGGACGCATCTTAATCCTTGAATTCAAATTTAAAGCGTCGGGTGGCCTTTCTTCTCCCGTGCCTTACCTGCAAACGAGCCCGCCTTCCACCGAAACTCGCTTGCCCCCTTTTTCGTCTTCCTCCTCTTTTGATCGATGGAGTTCGGTGGGCCCGACCATGGTGAAGGTGGAGAGGGATGCGGGACCCCTCGCCCGAGGAGGGACACGCAAGAACACGGAATGGCGTCCATGGAGGAGGAAGGGCCGCTTCGGGCCCCCGAGGGACCCGATGTCGCGGAGGGTGGTGAACACGGTCTGGTAGGTCCTCCGATCTCTTCCTCTTTTGATCCATTTTGAGTTTTGAAGCGAGCCGCGCGAGGGGGGAAAGGGTTCGGCGAGTGTTGCACTTAAATGATGGACGCGTCCTAGACAGGGGACGCGTTCTTTGTTATGATGTGAGGCCCTTCTTTCTTGGTGCAGGACATGGCGAGGACCCTGGGCCTGGCCGATGAGTGGGCGAGTGCAGACGAGCCGAGCCGTGTCAGGAAGGAGAGTCGCGGCAAGGCGAAGCTCGAGGATTGGCGCATACGTCTCCCTGGACAGCAAGGGAGCGTACTGGTGCAGGATAGTGCCGACTTCCTGCGGCAGTAGAGAGAGAGTTATGCGGGGCTTCCCCAAGCCGGGGATACGCGCGACGTCGACGGGTCTCGTGCATAATTAGCCGAGGTCAGGCGGCAGCTGGCCGCCACTCAACAGGAACTGTCGCTCCTGGTAAGCTAAGTGCTGCATTTTCTATTTTTAAATGTGAAGCTTAGCTGACTGCTGTTGTTTGTTCGTTCCAGCGTGCCCAGCAGATAGCGATGGTGGGAGTGGCTGGCGGCGCATCTTCCAGTTCCTCGGCCCCTTTTCTTGAGATTGCCTCCCTCCGGGAGCAACTTGCCGGTGCGGTGGCTCAGGCTGCCCGGGCTGAAGAGGAGCGTGATGCCTGGGTGGCGACTGTAGCAGAGCTGCGACATCACGGTGAGCAGAGACCTTCTCCAGATATCCTGGAGTTAAGGGTTCTTCTGCAGATGACGAGGAGAGAGGCGGAGAGAGAGAAAGCCGAGAGAAGGTCCGAGCGACAGCGGGATCAGACCGAGAGGAGGGCCTTGGAGGCCCAAGTGAGGGAGCTCCAGCTGGGCCTTCAGGCCATCGTGCAGAGGCTAGGAGGGATGGAGACGCGCTACGAGAGAGCGCGAGAGTTCGGGGAGCGACTGTGCCAGTCTGGTCGCTTTGCCGCTAGTGGCTTCTTCGCCACGCCAGGGGAGGAGCAACGAGTCATTGCTGTGGAGCCGGCGCCACGAGGCGAGGCGAGTGCCACTGCACGGGGATCCAGGAGGCTTCTGAGGGACCCTCACCTCAGGGGAGAGGAGAGGGATGCCTAGAGGGATGAGCATGAAGATAATGGCAAGAGTTGGCGAGCTAGTGGACCCGTCTCATCTCTTTGATTGTAGTGTTTATAACAGCTTATGTAGAATTATGAATGGAGTGATTTGATTTTCTGCTGCTCGTTTGTTCTCTTGTGCATTCCTTCTTCCCTACACTTCTTCTCCTTTGCACTGTTCCCATGTGATAGGTCCACCGAGACTCCACCCCAAGCAGAGAATCGCGTCTTGTTGTGACCATTTTCCACGGGAATCTGCCGTCTAAGTCAATAATGACGGCCCTAGTCCTTCTCCCGGATGTTGTGTCAAATTTTGCGGACGTCCTCAAAACATGATAGGGTATCCCTAGACAACATAGGGTGCTAGTCGTCATATTCTTCGTCCAATCAATCACCCTGTGCGAGCGGTGAAGTGACACACGGGACCGCATGGTAGGTGCCTCATCGCGAGGGCTATCATTAAAAGGTGATGGAGGTAATCTTGGCCCGCACTCCTTCCATTTCTATAAATTCTTGTCCCTTTTATCCTCCCAGGTATATCGAGAGCTAACTCGAGGAGCACAAGTTCTCACGGGAGAGGAGGAGTTCAAAATTCGAGAGTTGGATGGAGGGCGAATCTTCCCAGTCCTCGAAGAGAAGCAGGTCCAGTGGTAGTAGTTCCAGGAGGCTTTCGGACCTCGAAGGGCACTTCAGCGAAAGGGCCCAATCACAACTCGTAAGCCAAGTTTTCCTGCCCTTTTTCCATTCTTTTTTCTTCCTTTCTTTCTGACCAAACCTCCTCTCCATTCCCTGCATGCGTAGAGTGTGATGAAATCACAGATCTCATGGGAGTTGGTAGTGGCAGCATACCGAGGTCTCCCAGATTTTCAGAAGGCCAGGCTAGACGTGATGGGTTTTGGCATCTTTCTTCGGATCGAGCCGATCCAGCTCGACCTGGTCCTGATCCAAGCCTTGTGTGAGAGATGGGACCCAGTGAGTCGGGCATTCCTGATGCCTTGGGGGCACATGGTGCCGAGCTTGGAGATGTGGTCCGATTACGAGCCTGAAGGTGGAGGGCGAGGCAGTGACCGGAGTCACTTATGCGGATTACCGAGAAGGTGCTCGGAAGCTACTGGGTTTGGACCTAGATGGTCGGAAAAATAGGTCGGTAGCTAGGGCGTCCCTCATGGATGCATTAGGGCTCACCGACACTCGTCGTCGGGACGATGAATCCTCGAAGAGTTCATGGAAAGGATGGAGATAGGATGTCGTGCCGTGTACTGCACAGACTTCGGCAACTGGGAAAGATGCAACATAGATTTGAGGAGATTTCTCCTCTTCCTTTTGGGGAGATTGGTACTCAGCTCGAAAGGGGACGGTATCCAATGTTGCTTCTTGGAGCTGCTGTCAGACCTGGACAGAGTAGAGTACTATGCCTGGGGAGCCGCCATGCTGGCACACTTGTTTGCAGGCCTGTTCCAAGAAGCGGATCGTGAGATGGCTGTGAGTGATTTCACACCATTCATCCAGGTATTTTTGGTTTTGCTTGTTTTGTATTTTTTTTCTTGTGTTTTTGCAAGGTACTGATGACCTGTGCCGAGCAGCTGTGGAGCTATTATTACCTCCCCATGGGGAGAGCTCGGCATTGGCGACCCGCGATGGTGCCGCTAGCCAGGCGGTGGGAACCCATCATGAGTGCAGCACCCCTAACCTACCAACTGATGGTGCTAAGGCGGGAGCTACAGGAGTTCCCTGCAGCGATGGTAAACTGGAGACCCTACTCAGACATGGTCGATGCCGACCAGCCGTGGGTTCTAGCAAGTCGTGCCCGGTTTGGACGGGAACTGTGGATGCACTGCCTGAATGAAATCGAGCCGCTTCGGCTACGATTGGTTATGAGGACTCTGGGACTGGCTCAGGAATGGGTGGATACGGCTGCACCACCTCGTGTCGGGAGAAAGACGCGAGGACCGGTGACCTGCATTGACTGGCGCGTGCGGTTCCCTGAACAGTATGAAGACTGGCAACGGGGTGGCACGATTGTAGAATCGCAGGCACGGGATAGCGAGGATTACCTGCGTCTATACAAGACAAGGTACGCAGAGCGGTTCCAACCCCGGGGATTTGTGGAGGTAGGTTTCCCCTTTTTCTCTTTTCTTCTTTCTCCTTTTTTTGGTTTTCTGGTGGAAATGCTGACTCGTATGGCTGTAGGATATCCGTGATACGATGATAGCGACTTTACGAACTCGCTTGGCAGAGATGGAGCAACGGTTGGGCGATGCCCGCGGAGCTACGAGCCCTTGGTAGGTGTACAGTGCGTTCCTAATTAGAACCGCAGATTCCAGATGTTGGCTGCTAATTCACGCGGTCGTAGCATGCCCAGATTGGCGTGGCTTCCCCAGCGATGGGAGTAGGTGGTGCCTCTTCCAGCTTGTGGATTCCCACCTCAGAACTTGACTTGCTTCATGAGCAACTTGCTCACGCCACGCAGCGTGCTGCGGAGGCAGAAGGGATGCTCTGTATACAGGTAAAAGTTTCAGTGTTGAGTTCTCTTTGTTTACGCCTTATCGCGTATCTGAGATGGTACACTCGGCAGGAAAAGGAGACGGAAGAAGCGCTTGCCCAAGCTGCGCAGAAGGAGGCTAGGATAGCAGAACTGGAGAGGGAACTGCGGCGTCATCCTGATGACGACTCCTCTAGGGATGCCGTGGAACTGAGGATCACTCTCCAGTTGGAGAGGGAAGACCGCGAGAGAGAACGTGCAGAGAAGAAAGAGACGTAGAGAGAGAAAGAGCCAACATATTGACTAAAGGGAGGAACGAAGGGCCATGGAGGCCCAACTATTCGAACTCCGAATCAGCCTTGGTCTTGCTGAACAGTGGCTGAGAGATGGTGAGGAGCGCTACCGAAGAGCACGAGAGCGTGGCTTTCGTGTTGGTAGCTTCTCTGCTGCTTCCGTGGATCAACGCCGGGATGTGGGAATAGGAAGGGGAGGACAGAGCAGTAGGAGTACCACTTTTCGTAGTTGGGTAGCACCTTTGAGAGCGTTTTGCCCGGAGAGTAGTGGGACGAGTAATGCGAGAGAGAGGGTGAACTTGATGTAATTTTTTTTGGTTTTTTGGAATAAAATACAAGGTTCGGTTTGTTTGGTTTTCACCTTTGCTTCTGTTGCCTGAATCCCTGCACACATCACTGAAACAAACAAATCAGAATTTCTGTTCTGACTTGGCCCCTTGCTCAATAAGCAAATGGTCACTGTGACTTTCCTTGATAACTGGTCAAGGGGCCAAGCCTTTATTAACGAAGGCAAGGGAAAGATGTGGTGATGATAATGCGACAGGCAAGCACACGAATGCAAGCGGTATTAAAGTGAGATGCTGCATACAAATGCAATCATGCAGAATTGATTTGTTTTCTTTTTATATTTGGCATTTTTTTGTTTTATCATAAAAAGATTTTTTTTTGTTTGCAAATATGTACATTTTCTCTTTTCCATTTTTTGTTGTTTTTATCATTTCAATTTTTTGTTGCTAACGCCTGGCAAGCACCCAAATGGCACCTAACCTACGTGAGAACAGGGGTTTCTTACTAACCTCCCAGGTATCCTAAGTGCACATCTAGGTTGATTTGGGCCTCTAGACCCCTCGAATGATGATCCCGCCGGCTAAGACTTACCCTGATGACAATACCGTCATGCCATGCTTAGGCTCCCAGTCGCTTCCGACCACAGGGATTCACCCAAAAGCTGTTTGAGATAAATGATTTGCCCGACCCGGGTCTGTTTCCTCACAACTCTAGATGGTATATGATGGAACACCCTGGAACCCTAACGACCAATCGCGCGACGCTGACCCGGAATCAGACGCCGTCGCACCCATAGGTGACGCGCTTGCATTGGCCTAAGCCCGAGGTTAAACAAGAAGACATCAAGGTGGTAAATAGGGGTCTTGACCAGCCAGAAACACGGAGACTCCTTCGCAGCGATAGCTTTTGCTTTTCAAAGTAGGCAACCATATGTGTATATTAAAATAAGGTCGCAGACCCTGGGCAGTTTTCACCTTTAGAAACTCCATCGAACCTTCATCTTTAGAGGAAGAAGGAAGAGCGTGGGGATAAACCTCCTGAGAGGACCGGCAAAGCCGTTAACCCGGCGAGCGAATAAGGGCCCATTAACTCTTTCCTTTCGGACAACTTCGGACCAAATCTCGAGCATTTACATTCCATAGCCCCCCTTTTGTGGATTCAGACTTTTGCTTTGAGGGGTTCCGTTTATCGCAACAGGCACGGTCACGACCAGACTTTTGATTTTGATTTTGTATTTCTTTTTGTGAGGGAGATATAGTCGTTTGACGTTTGTGGGCTCCCTTTTCGTATGCCTGCGGGGACACTGCCCTCTTCTCGTGCTCTGATCGATGCTCGAGGAAATGGATCCTACTCTTGCCTTTGGGGTTTGAGTTTCGATTTCTCATGCTCAGCGTTTTAAGGGCGCCGACTGTCTCATTTGGTCGAAGAGAAAAGAATAAAGATTACAGCTTCCGGAGATCTTCTGGGTGGGGCCCCACCGTAGGTGATGCTACCGACTTTTTTGAATAAAATACATAAGTGAGCACATGTTAGCTTCCTTCGAGCGAGCATAGGCCGACGTGGCCGGACAGGGATCTCCACGGTTCTGGCAAACCAAGACCCGGTGCCTACCAAGTCTTAATGGCCTCCTACATGAGGTGATGCAGGACTTACTACATGGTGACTGCCAGGCATCGGCATTTTGAATTTTCCATATTTTTAGTGGTTTTCTATATTTCTTTATTTTTGATGTTTTTTATCTTTTCATCATTTTTTTGTTTTGTGCTAAGGGTAGTATTTCTTAAGATAAAGCCCATTCCAAGGGTGGGATAACTCGGTCCCTTCGGCGTTGATTAGCTTGTAGGCGTTGCCAGGGTACACGGCTTGAATTACAAATGGTCCTTCCCAATTGGGTTGGAGCTTAGAACGCGGCCCTCCAGGTTTGACAAAAATTCTTTTTACGACCATCTCACCGACTTTGAATTTTCTCTCAACGACTTTCTTTTGGTAAAAGCGAGCGAGTCTATTTTGATACACACGCGCGTGTTCGGCAGCGGCTAGCTGCTTCTCATCCAAGAGTTCCAACTGGGCGAGGAGTGAATTACGACGATCGTCGAGGGGAAATTCCTCGTCCAATTGTACCCTGAGAGAAGGGATCAGAGTCTCGTACGGGACTACCGCTTCCATACCATAAGTAAGGGCAAACGGAGTCTGCCCGGTGGGGGTACGGATTGAAGTGCGATAGGCCCATAGGGCTTCGATAAGTTTTTCTGGCCAGTCTGAAAACTTACTAGACTCGCAGGTTTTTTTGATGATTTTGAGCAATGTTTTATTGGTGGCCTCCGCTTGGCCGTTACCTTGTGGGTAATAAGGCGATGAATGATGCAATGCAATTGCGTACCTTTTGCAGAGGTCCTGTAGGTCCTGAGAAATGAACTGTGGCCCATTGTCGGTGACGATCGTGCTTGGGACGCCGAATCTGGCGAGGATGTTCTTCATGATGAACTTGCAGACTGTTGACGCCTTGATTTCTGCGTAAGCTTCGGCTTCGGCCCATTTGGTGAAGTATTCCGTTCGCAGTAAGGATGAAAGATTTCTGCTTGGTGAGGGAATTGGGATCACCTAGGGGACCAATGATGTCGAATGCCCACATGGAGAAAGGCCACGGGGAGGATATTGATGAAGTGAGGAAGATGGTGAATGGATTTTATCGGCGTGAAGTTGACACTTGACACACCTACGGACATAGACAGCACAATCTCTTCCATAGTGGGCCAATAAAAGCCTTGGCGAATGATCTTCTTGGCGAGCATCTGACTATTCACGTGGCCACCGCACACACCCGAGTGCGTCTCCTCTACACATTTCCAAACCTCATCGTCACCAAGACATCTTAACAGAATACCAGTAAGGCTCCTCCTATAGAGTAGACCTCCAACCAAAGTATATTTCTGAGCCACCCTTCTTATGGCTTTCTTGTCCTCTGTGGTGGCCCCTTCAGGATAAGACTGATCTTGGCAGTATTTGACGATTTCATAGAACCATGGTTTCTCTTCATCAGCCAGTTCTTCTTCGGCCTCTGCCAACATGATCTCCCTCTTCTCAAGGATATCTTCCTGCAAGATCTTCTTGCTATCCTGTCTTTGATATTTACGTAGGAAGCATCATCGATTGCAGGAGCGTGAAGTTTGTAGATGGAAATGGACTCAAACCATCTTCCTAGAGGGAACCTTATGGATGATGCCAACGAGGCGAGGGCATCGGCGAGAATATTCTGATGACGAGGGACATGAACAAAGATCAGTTTTGTGAATAGTTTGGCAAAGGCAACAGTGTGTTCTTGGTATGGCTTGAGTTTGGGATCGCGAGTGCGATATTTAGTGAGCACCTGGCGAAGGATGAGTTGACTATCACCTACGACTCGCAACTCAGTGATACGAAAAGAATGAGCGAGTTCTAGGCCAGCTAGAAGAGCTTCATATTCGGCTATATTGTTGGTAACTGGAAATTTGAGCTGGTATGCCAATGGGAATGTGAGGCCTTCAGGCGACAGGAGGGCGACGCCGATTCCTCTCCCTTGAGAATTCAGAGCTCCATCAAAATATAGCGTTCACATTGGCTCATCTGATTGGTTGACGGACATTAGTTCCTCATCTGGAAACTCTGATTGGACGGGATCGAACTTGGGAAGAGGATGGTGAGCGAGATGCTCGGCTATGGCATAGCCTTTAATCGCCTTTTGCTGGATGTAGGTGATGTCGAACTGAGAGAGAAAACTTTGCCAGCGTGCTAGCCTATCCGTAAGGACGGATTTCTCTAAAAGGAATTTGATAGGATTCATTCGAGCAATCAAATGGACCTCATGAGCCAAGAAGTAGTGCTTCAATTTCTGCACTACCCAAACGAGGGCAGCACAGGTTTTCTCCATGACGGTGTACTTCTGCTCACAGGGATTGAGAAGTTTGGACAAGTAATAGGTTGCCCGTTCCTTGCCTTCTTCATCAGCTTGTGCGAGGACGGCTCCCACGGAGTCATCCAAGACTGAGACGTAAAGGATCAGAGGTTTTTCTGGTTTGGGTGGAATGAGAACGGGTGGACTAGCCAGATATTCTTCAACCCTTCAAAAGCTTTCTGACATTTAGAATTCCAGTGGAATTCTACTCCTGGCTTGGTCAACTCGTAGAGAGGTCTACACCTTTGTGAATGTTGGGACACAAACCGACGAATAAACTGTAACCTCCCGATTAAACCTCGGACTTCCCTCAAATTCTTGGGAGGCGGCATATCCCTGATAGCCTTGGCTTTGTCGGGATCTATCTCGATCCCTCTTTTACTCACAATGAACCCCAGCAATTTACCCGACGACACACCAAACACACACTTCTTCGGGTTCATTTTCAATTGGAACTCTCTTGACCTCTGCAAGACCTTAGCCAAAACTTCTGGATGTTCCATCCTGGTCCTTGATTTCACCAATAAGTCATCCACATACACTTCCAGATATATGTGCATCATGTCATGAAATATGGCCATCATAGCTCTTTGGTAAGTAGCTCCAGCATTCTTTAATCCGAACAGCATGACCACGTAACAATATGTTCCCCAAGGGGTAGTGAATGACGTCTTTTCCTGATCCTCTTCTGCCAAACGAATTTGATTGTATCCTGAAAATCCATCCATGAATGAGAGGGTTTCGTAGCCTGCCGTGTTATCAATCAACACATCAATGTGAGGTAAGGGAAAATCGTCTTTTGGACACGCGCGGTTAAGGTCCCGGAAGTCGATACAAATCCTGACTTTCCCATCTTTCTTCATGACCGGACAATGTTCGCCACCCATTGAGTATAAAGAACGACTCTAATGAACCTGGCTTTGTGGAGCTTATCGACCTCTTCTTTCATTTTAAAAGCCATCTGAGGGTGGAAACGCCTTAACCTTTGTTTTACCGAGACGGACCCTGGTTTTAGGGTTAAACGGTGTTCGACCAAGGTTGAATCTAGACCCGGCATATCCTCGTAGCTCCATGCAAACGTGTCCTTATATTCCTTGAGAACTCAATTAATGCCTCTTCTTCAGAGGGTGGTAGGTTGTCACTTATGAGGATGATCCTAGGGTCTTCCTCAGTTCCCAAGTTGACTTCTTTGGTGGATTCTTCTACGGCGGTTGACGGCTCGTCGAATCTCCTCATTCCACTAGCGTATGCGCCCGCCGCATCCTCATATTCTTCACCCTCATCTTCAGTGGGGCATTCTTCATCCGTGATCTCGTAGACTCCATACCCTTCATCAAATGCACAGTCGCCCTCACATTCTATTTCCGGTAGCTGGATGGGATTTTCTAACAACTAGGGGATGGCAAGAAGGGCCTGACACCTGGCGGCTAAATCCAGAAGGAATCGACGAGGGATCTGCCTACCCTTGGATTTCTTCCTAGGTACTACCCTTGACCTATCATTCCTAGATTGACTGACATTATTTACAGAAGAAGAGGAAGACGAAGAGGATGGTGTAGAATGTACAGGAGAAGACCCCTCAGAGGAGGGGTAGAAAAGGTCGCTCATCGGACCTTGGACGGGTGGTCCGCAGGGCGGTACGCACCCGTGGGAGATGTAGGAGGTTTCCTCAACGAAGATGTGTTGTTGGGGAGTTTGAAAATTGACGTTTTTTTTTCATTTTCATTTTTAATGACAAAGCAGTGAAAAGAGATTGGAGGAGAGAGAAAAGTGGTTATGGCTAGAGGATTGTGAGGCTCATAGAGCAGATCATGGTTGAAGACCTGGCGCGGGTTGAAAAGCCCGCGCAGGTATGTAAGCAAAGAAGGGGACCTGGGAAGATCATCAGATAATTGTCTGGCCCAGGAAGAAGATATCAGCAAAGGCTGAGACGAGTGGATGGAGAAGATGGCGGCTAATGAGCCGTCGACGGCAATGTTGAGGACGGATGAAGATCCGTCGATGACAGGGTCCTTCTGGCGAGGACGAGGATAGTTTGGAACCTTGGCAAGAGTGGTAATATTCTCTGGTATTCCGGAGATCAATGGTGGTCCTTCAAGCTGCGGAGACGAGAACATCCTTTCCAGTGCAACGGAAATGTCCCGTATGTCGAACCATTTGTTCCACTCGCATTCCGGATCTTTGATCTTGCCTCTTTTGGTGATCCTCGGACATTTTTCAGCCAAATATACAGCATGTGATCCCCCATATGCTTCTCGTGGGTAATCTCCCATCTGAACAATGGGCCCTCTGTTGAAGTGGTTTGATAGAGTCCATGTGAGGGGCTTCCAATCCGCCTTGAACGGTCCTTTGAAGCCTAGGCCAAACCTACGGTTCGGCCTAATTTCCTTTGGCGGTTTGAGCATACCCTGTAACTGTGCGCCCAGACCTTTACCTTGTTGATAGCGATGTTCCTCATAATCTCCCAACCTTTGGAGTGAAAAGGGAGACATGATGTTGCGGTTGCCCTGACCGGCTCCTTTGGTGCTAGTGGAACGTGAGATGATCACGCACGTCCAGCAGTGACAATATGGGCCGATGAGACGGCCAAACAGAGGGCAGAGAGGTGTTGATAGCATCCACTGTGTGAAGGACAGGTGTACTGACCACTTTAATAATCCTCCCATTGTAAGGAAACTTCAGGCACTGATGGTTGGTGGAAGGCACAGCGTCCATGGCTTCGATGTAAGGGCGACCCAGTATAGCCTTGAATGTGGGGTCCATGTCGAGGACATGGAATTCCATGGGAATTGACATGGGGCCTAGTTCTGCCTTCAGAATAATCATCCCCTGCGGCGGCCTTTTGCTATTGTCATAAGCCGTGACCGTGATCGAGGAAGGTCTTATTTGTTCCTCGTTGACCCCACACAACTGAAGGGTGTCCATGGAGATCACATTTATGGACGCACCCGTGTCCACAAGACACGGGTTTATGGATACCCCATTAATTTTTATTGAAATGCACAGTGCATATTTTCGAGCTTCCTTGGGAGCGAGCTCGTAGTTGTGGAACATGATGGCCGGTTGTGTGTCCGTTGGGGTCAGGACGGTCGAAATCTTCTCCACGGGGAGGTCTTCATTAACCATGACTTTTGAAGATATTCCATCAAGGCCGCCTGGTGGGATGTGGATCTTTGAAGTAGCTCCAGGATGGAGATCCGAGCAGGCGTCTTGTCCAAGTGTTTCAATAGATCATACTGTGTTCCAGGGATAGCTCTTTCTGGTTGTTCTCCATCATCCTTCTCTGGCTGAGATTGCTCAGGATTCTGACTGTTGTGGGGGAAAAACCTGTGGAAAATCCTTCCACTCCGGAGCACCATTGCCTGCGGCTTTTGTACCTCTGTGGGGGTAGCAGTGGGTTTTAACAGGGATTTGAGGGGTAGTGGTGGAGGAATGGTTGATGAAGCAGGGGTGATGACGGGAGCAGGGATTCTGATGAGGGGTTTGTTAGGTGGAGGCATGGTGGAGGTAGAGGGGATATCGCGCGGATTATGAAGGATAAGGGGTCTGGAAGGTGGAGGTGGAGACGAAGTAGAAGTGGGTAGGGCTTGAAGCGGGCAATGATTTTGAGGTGGGTGATGGGTAATGAGTGGTTTTGAAGGCATTAGTGGTGATATGGTGGAGAAAGATGGGGTTATGTATGGTTGACGGATGATAAGGGGTTTAGAAGGCGTAGGGGTAAATGTGGTAGAGGTGGATGGTAAAGTGGGGGAGTGAGAGAAGATGAGAGGGTGTGAAGGCGTAGTGGAGAGTGTCGGTTGATAGGAGATCGGGGTGCGGATGAGAGGGCGTAATGGTAGTGGAAATGGTGAAGGCGATACTGACGCGGGTTGATGAGAGAGAGGTGCTACCCGGGCAAGGCAAGGGTGTTGCGTGATGATAGGATTGGCGGTAGAAAGAATGGAGGTACTTTCCGGGTGCCACACCTGCTCTCTCCCGACTTCCGGGAAGGAGGAGATGGGGTTAACCTGATGATTGGGCTGTTGGTGCTCCGGCAATGGATTCTGGATTATGCCCATGTTGGGCTGTTGTTGTGGGGCCTGCTGAGGCTGCTGTTGTTGTTGTGGTTGCTGCTGCTGCTGCTGTTGTAACTGTTGCTGTTGTAACTGCTGATGTAGCCTATGAGGAGGTCTCCTAGTCTTGAGAGCGGCGACGTATCGTCTCATTTCATCCCAATCTATTTGATGTTCATCATTCATATCGTGGATGTAATCTTTGAAATGGAAGCAGTAATCTACTGTGTGTCCTGGTTGCCTGTGGTAGACGCAGTATTTGGAGGTATCAACATTCGGGGGCCACACGGGCCTTTCCCTGGGTAGCACAAGTATGTTTGAGGCCATAAGAGCATTGAAAATATCCGCCAGAGTTTCTGGCAACGGTGGATAGTAGGCTCTCTTGGGACCGATCGGCCTCCTTTGTTGCTGTTGGGGACCATAATTCCCCGGGGGTGGAACTTGGTTGTACTGAAGCGGTGGTTGTTGTCGCTGAGGTTGTGGTTGTTGTTGCTGGGGTTGACGTAATGGAGGCATATTATCCTGGGGTGGATTATTTTGGGGCGGAGGACGAAGAGGGAAAGGACCTGGTTGGAGGGGAAGGCGGGGCATTTGTGGAGGCCTTGGGTTGACTGCATAGTTGGCATTGTTGACCGCACCCACTTGCTCATTTGTCACGACCCCTTCCGTGGCTCCGCCCGGGACACCAGCGCCTGTCTTTCTGACCACTTTGGGCTTCGGCGACTCAAACATGTTCATAATGGGGGAGTCTTATTACATCCCTATGGTTTTGATGATGTCTCACACTATAAATCAATCTTCTATCTCTAGATTTATGCTGTTTCATCATGTGAGTGAGTACAGTTCATATGGTTGTCAGATAAGCATGTTATCTTGATTCTGTCTACACTCTGCTTAGTTAGTATTGATAGTAGTGGGTCGACCCACCCTTGCTGATGCGTCGACTCATCTGAACATTGTTTGTCTGGGTACCAAAGTCTATACACCAGCTTGACCTATTAAGTCTGTACATTGGCATAACTTCTTCAAGTCTGTACATCGGGCACCTTCTAACTGAAGTCTACACACTGATCCTAATACTCTAAGTCTGTACATTGCCCGACCAGTTAAGTCTGCACATTGCCAAAGTCAGTTCAGCTCAACCCTATACATCCTTCCAAGCTTCAACTCTATACATTGGAGTGTCAAGCTTAATGTCTATACACTGGGTGCTGCATTCTCATGAAGTCTACACATCCGATAGTGTAAGTCTATACATCGCCCAGAGTCATGTTTGCAAAGTCTGTACAGCGTCCGTTGTCTAGAATTCTTGAAGTCTGTACATCGGACTACTTCTTTTAAAGTCTACACATTGGCTCGTTCACTTCTGCAAAGCATGTACATTAGACTGTGGCAAAGTCAGTTATGTGACAGGGGTCACAGGGTTGTATTTGATGATAGTTCATGCAAAATCCTTGAAACAAATTCTGATGTGGTTAAATTTGTAGCCAACTGTGGATCTCTTTTAAAATCCACACTTTTATGGGGTGAGGTTAAAAAGAAAGGGAAAACATTAAATAATGGTGGAGATGAAACAATGCACGAGGTGCACAAGGGGAGTGTGTGATCGCCAGAGGGTTTACCTCAATAAAAAATAAGATCGCATGTACCTGGTAAAAGATGGGATGCGGGATGAATGTGGATCTCCTCCTCCAACTCCAATCGGCCGGCCGACGAAGTGGGTTTTCTTGATTGATTACCTTGTAAGAAAGACAATGAAAGACAAGCAAAAGAAAGGGGATCAGCCAAAGTGCAGTAGTATCAGTCAAGAACTAACATAAAAATGATGAAAAGACATCAACATGCGCACCTTCTTTTTTGTTTTCTTTTTAAACCCCTTAAGAAGACTTAAGGGAAGGGGAGTTTGATGATAAAAAGAAATGCAACAAGACGTGAACAGATGTGAAGGATGAATAGAGATATAAAAGACGGAGGGATGATGGTATGAATGAAGTAAAACAAAAGAGATGAAAAGATGAGAAACCCTGCTGTCCCTGGCGACAGTAAAGGGAAAACCGAATGAATGTGTTGATGGATGTAGATGGACGAAGCACTGGATGCAGCCCAATCGAAGGATGCAGAGGGGAGGCAGCAAAGGACGAAGAAGGCTCTGCTCGTGATGGATATTCAAGCTTCTGAGCGCTTAACCCTCTGAATGCTTAAAGTGCTTAACCTTCAATACGATCGATCAAGGCTTCAATTTATAGTGCCTCAAGCGGATGTGATCAAACCAAGGAATGATAAGAACAGGCAATGAGGCATCAAGGAAGGATCAAGATCGAGCAAGAGTCCAAAGACAGCAGGGAACTGTGAGGGAAAGATGAAAAAGGAAGGACTCTGGAGTGAAACACGCCTTGCGTAAGGGCGTCTTTTATGAATTGACGACCTTCCACAGGACGTTTCTTGAAACACGACCTAGGAAAGGGCGTTTCTTCCTGGATTTAATTTTGGAAATGAAACCTTGCCTTGTTTGAAAACTGAGATAACACGCCTGAGATAACGGCGTTAATTAAAATCACGCCCTGATAAAAGGCGTTACTCACAAAATGCCTTTTATTTTGAAAATAGATAATTCCAGAAATTAAGGGATAACACCAGGAATTGACGCCCTCATATACGGTCGTCCTTTCTTTGAACACGCCCTACAACAGGTCGTTATTTTGGAAATTAACGCCCTTACTCAAGTCGTGATTCACAAAAATACAGGAAAAATGCAGAAAAACTCACAAAAAATAGAAAAACTTCATGTTATAGGAATATTGAAGTCCACTTGGGGCATTTATATAATAACATGAGATTTGATCAACAAAACGTCAATTTTGGCGTGTCTACAGCTGCCCCGCCTTGGCGTCTGCTTTGCAAGGGAGTGAGACGGAAATGGAGCGAAGTGTAATGAAAGGAATGAAGTGGAACGAACTGATAAGGAGACGCCAAGGTGTGATGTGACACGCCTCAGACACTAAGCATTGGAAATCTTTCCAAAATTCTGAATGAAACAACTCTGAGTGGTTCCAAGGAAACAATCGATTTGTTGGATAAAAGGAGGTTAAACTAAGTAATAAAGGGTGTGCGCGTGGGCACGACAGGGAAAGACCATTGGAGAGCGATTACCAGCCAATGTGGACGTGCTGCAACCAAGGTAAATTTTGCAGAAAAGTAAAGAGAATTGGGATAAAGATCCAACAAAAGGAACACTTTCAAGGAATCAGCCTGAATGGCTTCAAATAGAACGAAGTACTTGATTTAAAGTGGAATATCTCATGTCAATTCAATCAAGAGCGAGTGAACTTCATTATTGCCATAATATGAAGATTTTCAGCATGAAACTCAAAGTCCTACATGATGCATGCTGGGCTAAAAGAAAAGGTTAAAACAAATTAAAAATAGAAAATAATCAAGGATAATATTGCCAAGCTGTTTAGGTCTGGTCAAGAATCCATATTTCTGAGCTAACACTAAGCCGAAGCCCGTTTGTCCACGTATCAACTTAGAAAGTGGCACCATCGTCCCAAACTTTTAACAGCTCGACGGCCTATCCGTGTGATCAAGATTCTCCTGAAATCATCATCGTTTTTGATGAAGGGGAACTCAAATTTCAGGTTCATCAGAACCACAAGGTCCTTGACATAATATAATAGCGTAGATATCATATAGTAACAATGCTTACAAGAAACAGATACAAGGTGGCAAGATGCTGCCCCCACGAGCGATCCAAACGCCTCGAATCCTGCAAACTTCTGCACTTTAAAACTTATTAGTCCTTTCATGATCAATAAATAGTCTTGATTCTCCAAAAAAATGATCATAAGTGCTTAAATAAAACAATTTCATCAAATAATAGCACTTAAGCTCATCAAAAGTGTGTAGAGGTCAAAAATCCATAAGCCAATAAAACACGCCTAAGAATAGGGCGTAAAAATCATTAAAAACGCCGTGACATAGGTCGTTAATTGTTAAAACACGTCCTACTCAAAGGCGTCACCAAGAAGGGAAGCTTAGAAGAAACACGACCTCATCAAGACACGACCATGCCAAATGTCGTCTCATCAAAAAAATACGCCCTTTCATAGGGCGTAACCAACAGAGAAAGCTTGGAAGAAACACGACTTTATCAAAGGCGTTACATTAAACACGACCATGCCAAGGTCGTTAAATCAAAAATACACGCCCTTACACAAGGCGTGAATTAGCCCGATCCTCCGTTTCTAAATCAAGAACAGAGTCCTTAACCCAATCAAATTTCTAACTTCCAACAGCCTTACAACTCTCTAAATCTCTATTAATAGGAGGCCCTCCTTCAACATAATCAACCAAAACCCTGCAGCCGCCGAAACTCTCTGTTCTTGTTCTTCTTCTTCTTCATCTGCTCTGCAGGTTGCACCGTCCAAGCTTCTCCTGACGATGGACAGGGCACTGAAAAGGCCAAAATTCTCAACTCCCAGGATTAACGATATCCGAGGTCATATAAGCAACAGGATATGCATGAATCAGGTTAGTTTCAACTTTCTTTATCGTGCGTACTATTCTGGCGAACTGCTCACATGCTTATTTCTTTATTACTGAACATGTCATATGCTCATGTACCTCTTCTTTTGTTTTCTTCCCCTCCTCTCACAGGAGTACCCTAATCTTCCAGGGGCTAGAAGATATGTCCAAATCAAATGGTTGCCCCTCATCCTCTCCAAATTCACATCAGACATGAGGGTATATGTAGCTAGATGGCATCTCTTGGGGTTGATAACCCATGCCAAGCATTATGATCAAATCCACATAGATTGGGCTGCCATAGGAGCATTGATTGAGACATGGCATCCTTCCACCCATACTTTCTTATTTTCCACTTTTGAGGCCACCATCTTGCTGGAGGAAGTAGAGATGATCCTAGGCTTGAAAAAGATGAAGCACGGAGAAGAAGAAAAGATGGCCATCATGCCAAGGCCCATCTCCTCCCACGAGTTGCTAACCTCGTTAATACCTAGCCCGAATATAGTGAACCAAATCAAGGTCACTAAAGGAGTTAACCTCTTGAAGCTCGCCTCGTGGGTGTACAAGAGAGCGGATCAAGCTAAAGAGGAAGAGGAGATAGAAAGAGTGACCAAAGCCTTCGTGGTGTGCTTGGCAGGAGCACTCCTATTCCCATCCACGGAGGACTTTCTAGAGGAGTCCCAATTGAGCGCAGTGGTGAGCTTATGGGAAGAAGAGAGAGTTGGACCGGCGATCCTAGCATATCTCTATAGCGGGCTTACAGCGGCGTCCATGGGAAGGCCCATTTACGGGTGCATGCTAGCACTCTCAAGTTGGGTTGATCTACACTTCAAATTCGACTCATGCCACGAAGCCCAACAACCCTCAAGAATTTTCTCAAAGAGCCCACTCTCATATATAACCGGCTCATTAGGTATAAGCAATAGAGTGACTAACCGGATTCCTCAAATCAAGAAGAGAGGGGATTGGAGGGAGCACTTAAAGGTAATGCCAAAGAATCTTTTTACTTGCGCCCCGGGTGTATTCAAAATGCAGGAACTTCGTGCACGCTTCTCCATCGGTACGGACCTTCGTCTTATCGGTGCTTCGGACTTTGTTTTATATAATGCACACCGGTGCCTTCCTCAGCTTGGGCTCCCAAGGCAACACTTAGAAGACATCTCTCATCTTCCTCCAATCAAATCAAGGGATCTAGGCAATAATGAAGATGGTGAGGAGGTTATCACCATTCAAGCTTTATGGAGGCTAAGCAAGCTTCATCGACCTGTAGAAGACTTAGACGAAGACAAAGAACAGTGGAAAAATTATGTAACTTCATTGAGAAAATTAAGGCCCAAAGTGGCTCATTAGTCATTGTAGTTCCTCTTTTCAAAATAATAAAGATTGTTTTCTGATTGAGCCAACTGCCACTGTGATTATGATCGAAATCATCCAAAAAACTGTGTTTCTGTTGTGAATAACGCCTCCAAGAGCGTCGCGAATTAACAAATACACGCCTTATTTCAAGGCGCTTCAATGGGCCCATCGTCAACAATTGACGCCTGCGACGGTGGGCGTTACTTTTAATAACGACCTCAAGAAAGGCGTGAACAGATTCAAACCCAAAAGAATATAATCGTTGACTCATCAAAAATAACGCCTTTTCCATAGTCACGTTTCAAGTGTAATACGCCTTTACAAAAGGCGTTACTTCAAACAGCAATAATGACTTCTCTTACATCAATCAACGCCCATTCAATGCGTCTGACGACGGTTATCGTTCCCCATGCAAAACCCAATTAACGCCTTAATCATCGTCGTCAACTTTCATCAAACGCCCAAAGGATGGATGTGAATTCCATTATAGACGCCCCTCATTAGGGCGTGTCTTCTTTTTCGAAACCCAAAAGCCGTCGGGCCCCTTCTTCTTCCTCCTTCCATTCTCATTTCACCCCTTTTTCTCTGCAAACCCTAACCGAAGCCCTCAAAGCCTCTCTCTCAAACTCCTCTCTTTATTCTCTCAAACATTCTCTCAATCTTAGCCATGGCCAAACGCCAAAGAGTCAGCGCCCCAGATGTGGTCGATCTCGATGCCTCCCACGCCCAAGAGGAAGAACTTTCCGTGGAGGAGCTCGCCGTCGTGGCTTTTGAAGAAGAGCCGGCGACGGCCGGCGGCGACGAGGCCGACGGAGCAACAGCAGAAGCAATAGAAGAAACAGAAGATGCAGAAGGTGGAGAAGAAGAAGGAGAAGAAGAAGGAGAAGAAGAAGGACCGCCGTGCACGGCGGCGGTCGCTCCCCGGGGGCAACTCCGGCGGCCCAGACGGCCACTGCCACGGCCACAACCCCAGAAACACAAGAAGGTAGGTTCCCCCTCCCCAATTCCATTTTATTTTATTTTATTTATATTTTTCTTGATTTTCCATAGCCCTCGGGTACGAAATCTGCAACCCAGAAAAAACACGCCCCCCTCGGGGGCGTTACCCACAAACAAAACGCCCTAACCCAGGGCGTTAATTATTTCTAATTTCTAAAAAACAATTAACCTCCATGGAAAATGCCCTGAAGCATGTCGTTTCTTAAAACTTATGATTTTTCATGAATTCCATGCTCATTAAACAATTTCCAAAAATATTTTCATGAATTATTTCGCATGCTGTCAGTTATTTGATTTTTCTGTTAAATTGAGAAACCCACGCCCTCCAGTAGGGCGTTAATTCAACAAGAGACGCCCAAACCAGAGGGCGTCGCCTCATTCATTAACGATTCAAAATTAAACACCTCTAGGAAAACGCCCTACCCCAGGGCGTTAATTCAATAAGAAACGCCCAACACCGAGGCGTGATTAGAAAAATGTTTCAGAAATAGCAAAACAGCCACCAAAATACGCCTAAGACTAGGGCGTGATAAACATATAAAACGCCCTCATTAAGGGCGTTACATTAAAGTTCATTCTGAAAAACGCCCCCCACAGGGGCGTGAATTTATCAAGAAACGACCTGAGGGTGGCCGTGAATTCCAAAAATGCTAAAATTCAATATTTAACCCAAATCAAATGTAATTCCACATGGATACTCAAATAATTAAGAAAAATAATTCTCTTTTAATACATGCAGGGGTTGATGAGGACCCGTATCTCATGGGTCATGGTCTGGGCAGCATACCAGGGTCTCCCCGACTTCCAGAGGGTTAGGGTAGAGGCCATGGGGTTTGGGGCTTTTCTATCCATCGAGCCTTTTAGACCTGACCTAGCACTGATCCAGGTTTTGAGGGAGAGATGGGATAGGGTTAGCCGGACTTTTCTGATGCCCTGGGGGCATATGGTTCCTAGTTTAGAGGATGTAGCCAGGATCACAGGTTTACGGGTGGATGGTGAGGCCGTGAGTGGGTTCACCTATTCTGACTATACGGAGATGGCCCAGAGGCTACTAGGGCTTGAGATGGTCTATATGGGACCTAGCGAGTGTAGGACCATTTTCCGTACGGACCTGACTACGGTGATGGGTCTAGGAGATGCCAGGCATAGGTCGGGGGAGACCTTAGGTGAGTTTGCACAGCGACTGACCGACGGGGTGAGAGCGGCATGCTGCCAGGACCCGACTGACCATGAGAGAGCGGACCGAGACCTGAGGAGGTTCCTGCTGCTGCTGCTCGGGAGATTATTGCTGGGGACGAAAGCCGATGTCATCAACTGCCGCTTCTTAGGCATCCTTGAGGATCTGGAGACGGTTGGCACATATGCTTGGGGAGCGGCCCTGCTGGCGCATTTGATGGCCGATCTGTCCACGGGGACAGGCCGTGAGACGACCGTCAGTGGCTTCTCACCTCTTCTTCAGGTATGCAATTTCTCATTTCTTATCTTTTCCTTCTTATTATGATGCATGTGAATATAGTACTAATTGCAATGCATGGATGTAGGTGTGGAGCCACCTATACATGCCGATGGGGCGCGTTGACCCACGGCCAGGAGCTGAGGGATCCTTCCCTCTGGCGCGACGCTGGGTGCCTGTTATCTTTGGCGCCCCACTTGACTACGAGTTGTGGGTTCTACGGAGAGAGTTCCGCGACTTCCCTCCCTCGCTGGTATGTATGAATGAATGATATGCATTTCTTTTTGTTGTTTATTTGAATATGATGAAATGATAATGATGCGTGTTCATGAATGCAGGTGCAGTGGAGACCATATGAGGGGATGACCGATGAGGGCCAGCCTTGGGTCGTATCGGGGCGACCTCGCTTCGGGCGTGAGCTGTGGCTACACTGCTTGAGCGAGATTGAGCCGTTACGGCTTCGGCTGGTGATGAGGACCCTGGGCCTGCCCCAGGAGTGGATCGAGGTCGGAGAGCCTCGAGGGATTGGCAAGAAGACCCGCGGTCGCACCAAGACGACCGACTGGAGGGTGCGATTCGAGGAGCAGTACGCCGACTGGCAGCGAGGCGGGACCACAGTCGTTTCCCACGCGACTGACAGCTCCGAGTACCTCCGGCGCTACTGGGAGGTTCACGCCGGCAGACCTCAGATGAGGGTCTTAGGGGTATGTATGAATGCACTTATTTCTAAATTAAATGCAAATGCTTATGTAACTATTATGCGATTAACATGTAATGAATGCAGGATGCGAGGGACATAGCGGCGATAGATGCACAGGCCCACCTCCACATCCTGGAGGACCAGCTAGCTGCCACACGGGCAGACTTGGAGACCCTGGTGAGTGTTTAAATTATTCCTATATGCAAATGAATTTTTTTTCTTTTGTTGTGTTGAATTAATGATTAGCCACTGACGGTCTTAATGAATGCAGCGTGCCCAGCAGGGAGTAGCGAGGAGAGATCCAGGGGAGGCCTCCAGCTCGAGGGGTCCTAGTGCAGAGGTGACTGCACTGACGGAGCAGCTGGCTGGTGCGATAGCGCGAGCCGAGGTGGCGGAGCGTGACCTTGCTTCACGGGTAAATTCTGAACTTGAAACCTCATTCAAATAATGATTAGATATAAATTGTGCACTGATAAAAATTCATTTTTACAGACTGAAGAGCTTCGAGCCACTCTTATCTGCGTAGATGAGGGCTTCCGAGCGACGAGCTCACAGGTGCGTGACCTACCTTTAGTCACATGTTGTTATTTCATTTCATGAACTATTGAACTGTGGAACTGATGATTTGTTTACCTGTTTGTAGGCTGCTCAGCTGAAGGCGATACGTACCGAGTTGTCGATCCGCGATCAGCGGATCGTAGAGCTTCAGCGGGCCTTGCAGCAACGCAGTGAGCTTCCTCAGGACGTAGCCGAGCTGCGAGTTGCCCTCGAGCTGGAGAGGAGGGAGCGTGCTTGGGAGCGCGAGGAGCGGGCTCGTGAGCGGGAGGAGCACCAGGCGGAGCGTGCCCGGTTCCAGGAGCAGTTGCTGGCACGAGAGCGTGAGCTGGCGGACTCGAGGACCCAGTTGATCCTTTCCCAGGAGCGGCTTCGAGTGTCCGAGGAGCGGTTGCAGCGAGGCCGTGAGCGAGCACGGGCTGCGGGGTACTCCTTCACCAGCTCCACCTTTGTGGCGGGTTCTTCCCTCCGAGAGAGGAGCGAGGCAGGAGGACACGTTCGGGTTCTGGCCTCTTCACGGGGGCCTATGCCTCCTCCACCGGCGCCAGTTCGGGATGGTGAGGAGGAGGTTGAGAGCAGGAGAGTAGAGGAGGGTGGAGGCGAGAGTTGAGAGTTCTGTACTTGTACTCCTCCACCTTCACACCTGTACATGATAGACATGATGATACATATATATATGAGATTTGAGCTTTTGTTACCTGAGCACTTGTGTGGTTGTGGACTTGTGTTTGTGTACTTTTTTTTTCTTCTCTCGTTCCTCGTGTTTGCTTTACTTTGCCCTGTATCTGCGGCTGCGGTTTTCACTTGAACAAACAGGTTAATTCATCTGTTCGACTTGGCCCCTTGCCCGGTGAGCAAGGGGTGTAAATATTTTGACCTTAATAATGGGTCAAGGGGCCAAGCCTTTAATAAGGCAAAATGAAATAATCAAAACTCGGGGATGCCTCATGCAATCACACGTATGCAAACAATAATTAAAAGATGTCCAGGCAAGAATGCAATTCATGCAACATGAAGAATTTATTTTTGTTCTTTTCAGTATATATATATATATTATTTTATTTATTTTTTTTTGAGGATTTTTCTAAAAAAACACGCCTTAGATTAGGTCGTTACTATCGTGAAAGACGCCCTTGGAGACGGCGTTACCGTGCAAAGATTATTGAATTTTGTTGAAAACACGACCTTCCAGGAGGCGTTATTTTTAAATAAACGACTATGATCTAGGCGTGAATCAGCATAAAAGCGCCTTGAACAAAGGCGTTAATTTTTATTCCTCCCAAATTGGGCTGATAAAGAAATTAAGGCGGTGGGCCCTACTTGGTCATCTTCTAAGTTCCATTAACCTTTCTTGAATAATTAAAAGGGGAATTGGCGTGAATATGGTTAAACTTATACACAAGATTTCGTACAGTGCATTCTCTTCAGTTTGTCTCGACCATTCTGCTGGTTCATGACTTTTCCAAAAATAAAAGAGAAGCTATGAGGAAGCCCACAAAAGATTCAAAGATGCCTGAGGCAAAGCTACCTCCCCTATCCTTATGCCTGTTGGGGTTCGGTCTTTGGCGTAGGGACGCTTTGTTGCCTTTTTGCCTCTTCATAATGCATGCATACGCCCAAGGTTCTCCTTGCGGGGACTTTGCCCTCTTGACATGCTTTTCTTTTTCACCATTTGACTTTCACTTCGGAATTGATTTGCATTGAATAGATTTGAACTGATGAACAACCTAATTGTACTTGGGCTTTTGTGGCATTTGTTCCCTTTTGGGCACTGACTTCCTCCTACTAGGGCGGCGGATAGGCTTGGCGTGTCTACCTCAAGACCTCCCTTCCTCCCTTGTGGGCCGAAGAAGAAAAGAATGGATAACGTCTTTCGCCTTTAGTTTGATTTCGACTTTCCATCAGATTTTGCACTGCTTGAACTCAAGAGTAAAGTGTGTAGTGTGTGCGGGGTCAACTCCCATTTTAAATTAGCAAGACTGACAAATGGATTCTGGATTTTGACCTTTCGGACCGGGGACCTTTGCATGTTATGTCAGCCCAAAAGGGAGAACCATGAAAGAAAACTCTTTTGTTTTGGATTTTGGAAATATTCAGATTTTTTTTGGATTATCTGGGAGATTTCTATTTTTTTTTGGATTTTTGTGAAGTTTTCGATTTTTGTTTGGATTTTTGTTCAGGGGTGATATTTCTTGAGATACAAACCATTCCAGGGGTGAGTTAATTCCTCTCCTTCAGCATTAACCAGTTTATAAGCATTGCCAGGATAAACATCTTTTATGACAAACGGCCCTTCCCAATTTGGTTGGAGCTTTGAACGAGGGCCACCCGGCTTTACAAAAATTCTTTTGATTACCATTTCACCGACCTTAAATTTTCTCTCAATTACCTTCTTTTGATAAAAACGTGAGAGCCTGTTTTGGTAAACGCGCGCATGCTCAGCGGCGACCAGACGCTTCTCATCTAGGAGTTCCAATTGGGCAAGGAGTGAATCACGACGTTCATCGATAGAGAGCTCCTCATCCAATTGTACTCGCAAAGAGGGGATAAGAATCTCATAAGGGACTACGGCCTCCATTCCATAAGTAAGGGCAAAAGGAGTTTGCCCAGTGGGGGTTCGAATAGAAGTGCGGTAGGCCCAAAGAGCTTCAACCAGCTTGTCTGGCCAATCCGAGAATTTATTAGCCTCGCACGTCTTCTTAACAATCTTGATCAAGGTTTTATTAGTGGCCTCTGCTTGGCCATTGTCCTGCGGATAATAGGGAGAAGAATGATGCAATGCAATGTTATACCTGTTGCAGAGATCCTTGAGATCTTGGGAGATAAATTGAGGTCCATTGTCGGTGATGATGGTGCTCGGGATGCCGAACCTCGTGATGATGTTCTTCATGATAAATTTGCAGACGGTTGATGCTTTAATTTCCACGTAAGCTTCTGCTTCCGCCCACTTGGTGAAGTACTCCGTTGCCGTGAGAATGAATGATTTTTGCTTGGTCAGGAGGTTCGCATCACCAAGAGGTCCAATGATATCAAAAGCCCACATGAAAAAGGCCATGGGGAGGACGTAGGATGGAGTGAAGAAGCAGGAGAATGAATCTTGTCGGCGTGCAGTTGGCACTTAACACACCTTCGAACATAGATAGAACAATCTTCTTCAAGAGTGGGCCAATAAAACCCTAGTCTAAGAATCTTCTTAGCTAGCATCTGGCTGTTCACATGACCACCACACACACCAGAATGCGCCTCTTCCACAACTTTCCAAGATTCATCATCATCGAGGCATCTCAATAAAACACCGGTGAGCCCTCTTCTGTAGAGCACACCTCCAACTAAAACATAACGCTGAGCCACTCTTCTGATTGCTTTCTTTTCTTCGGCAGTGGCTTCCTCGGGATAAGACTGATCATTACAGTATCTGGCAATCTCATAATACCAAGGCTTTTCTTCGTCAGCCAACTCTTCTTGCCAATCCAATAGCATGACTTCCTTGCCTTCAAGAGCTTCTTTGCGTCTAACTTCCTCAAGCACCTGATCCCTAATATCGAGAAAAGCACGATCCTTAATAGCTGGAGTATCACGCTGATGAATCAGGGGGACATGAAAATCACGCTCAGGAGGGAAGACTAAAGCGGAGGCTAAGGAAGCAAGTCCGTCGGCCAAAATGTTCTGGCTACGCGGGACATGAACGAAAATCAATTTAGTGAAGAGTTTGGCGTAAGCTGAAGCGAGTTCCTGGTAGGGCTTGAGCTTAGGATTGATAGTGCGGCACTTGACCAACACTTGGCGTAGAATAAGCTGACTGTCACCGACGATTCGCAAATGGGTGACACCATATTGATGAGCGGTTTTAAGACCGGCCAAGAGAGCTTCATATTCGGCTATGTTATTGGTGACGGGAAAAGTGAGCCGAGCAGCAAATGGAATGGTGACTCCTTCGGGTGTTAAGAGAACCATGCCGATCCCTCTTCCTTGAGAATTAAGAGCTCCATCAAAATGTAATGTCCACATAGGATCAGGGGGTTGATTAATGGACATTAATTCTTCATCTGGGAACTCTGAATTGACAGGATCAAAGCGGGGGAGAGGGTGGTGAGCAAGATGTTCGGCAATGGCATAACCTTTGATAGCTTTTTGCTGAATGTAAGTGATGTCAAATTGAGAAAGGAAGCTTTGCCAGCGTGCTAATCGATCAGTGAGGACAGATTTTTCAAGGAGGAATTTGATTGGATTCATGCGAGCAATGAGGTGAACCTCGTGAGCTAGGAAATAGTGTTTTAACTTCTGAACTACCCAAACCAAAGCTGCACAAGTCTTTTCCATGGCTGAGTATCTCTGCTCACAGGGGTTAAGGAGTTTAGATAAGTAGTATGCTGCCCTCTCTTTACCTTCCTCATCCACTTGAGCTAAGACAGCACCTACGGAGTCATCCAGGACTGAAACATAAAGAATAAGTGGTTTGCCTGGAATTGGCGGCCTCAGGACAGGAGGATTGACCAAATAATCCTTCAATCCGTCAAAGGCTGCCTGACATTTATCATCCCAATTAAACTTGACTCCCGGCTTAGTAAGCTCGTAAAACGGCCTACATCTTTGTGAATGCTGGGAGACGAAGCGGCGAATAAATTACAACCTCCCGATTAATCCTCGAACTTCCTTCAAATTCTTGGGAGGAGGCATATCTCTAATGGCCTTCGCCTTGTTGGGATCAACTTCAATTCCCCTCTTGCTAACGATAAATCCAAGTAATTTCCCTGAAGAAACGCCAAATACGCACTTCTTGGGGTTCATTTTCAATTGAAATTCTCGTGATCTCTGCAAAACCTTAGCCAGAACCCCAGGATGCTCAATCCTTGTCCTTGATTTCACAACCAAGTCATCCACATACACCTCAATATAAATATGAATCATGTCATGAAAAATTGCCATCATGGCCCTTTGATAAGTGGCTCCAGCATTCTTAAGTCCAAAGGGCATGACCACATAACAATATGTGCCCCATGGCGTAGTGAACGAAGTTTTCTCTTAGTCTTCTTCAGCCAGACGAATCTGATTGTAGCCTGAAAAGCCGTCCATGAAAGAAAGAGTCTCAAATCCTGCCGTGTTATCAATCAACACATCAATATGAGGGAGGGGGAAGTCATCCTTAGGACACGCCCGGTTGAGGTCCCGAAAATCTATGCAAATTCGAACTTTTCCATCTTTCTTCATAACCGGGACAATGTTAGCCACCCAATTGGGATAGAGGACGACTCTAACGAATCTAGCCTTATGGAGTTTATCGACCTCTTCTTTCATTTTCAAAGCCATGCTAGGGTGGAAACGCCTCAACCGTTGTTTTACCGGGACAGATCCTGGCTTAAGTGTAAGACGGTGTTCAACGAGCGCAGGGTCTAATCCAGGCATATCTTCATAGCTCCATGCGAACGTGTCCTTGTATTCTTGAAGAACTAAGATGAGCGCCTTCTCTTCGGAGGGCGGCAAATTTTTGCTTATGAGGACAATCCTAGGGTCTTCCTCGGTACCCAAGTTGATTTCTTTGGTAGGTTCTTCTACTGAGGCTGATGGTTCGTCGAATCTTCTCATACCACTAGCAAAAGCATCAGCCTCGTCCTCATATTCTTCATAACTTTCATCCCCTTCTTCAATAGGGTCTTCATCATTCATGATTTCATAAACGCCCAAACCCTCATAAGAAGCAACAAAATCCTCAATTTCTAATTCTGGCAGGATAATTGGATCTTCCACAAACTCAGGGAGAGCTAAACAAGCTTGGCATCTAATGGCCAATTCCAACAAAAATCTGTGAGGAATCTGCTTACCCTTGGCCTTCTTGTGTGAATTTACCCCATGATTTTTATTAGAAGAAGAAGAAGAAAGGGAGGAAGAGCAACTAGCTTGATTATAAGGGAAAGAAGGAGGTGATAAAGTGGATACAGGAGGTGATACAGGGGAGGGCCCCTCACCAGAGGGGGAGAAAAGTTTTATCAAGGAATCTTGGAAGAGCGGCCCCTGGGTTGGGATGGGCTCGGGAGAAAAGTATGAGGTCTCCTCAATAGAAATGGAGGATTGGAATGTTGGAGATTTGGCGTTTTTTTTTCGTTTTCATGTTTTTCTTCATTTTTACTTTCTTTTTCAAGTAAAAAGCAATGTGAAGGGGGAATAGTGGGAGGAGTGGAAATTGCAAGTTTGGAGAAAGATTTAATCAAAGATGGCCCACGCGGGGGCGAGATGGAGATTTTGGAAAACCGCTCGAGGAGCGAAGGAGCAATAGGGAAGGAAATCTGAATTGAATTGGGAGATAAGTTGATGGTAATCGGTGGTGGTCGCGGCACGTGACCAAACCCACGGGAATAGAGAGAAACCAACACAGACGGATGCACAGAAGTGAGGGAAAAAAGGCCGGTCCACAGCCTATCCACGGAGAATCCTTCTTCAAAGGGGACATCTGGCTCTCCCGTATCTGTGTAGTCACTTAACATCTGCCTTTTATCTGTGATTGCGGCAGGCATTTCAATCAGTTCTTGAATCAATGGCGGCCATTCCGGATCTGTCGGCATGAACAGGCGGCTTAAAGAGAAAGTGATGTCATTCATGTCAAACCACCTATACCAGTCACATTCCGGGTCACCCATTTTTCTTCTTTTATCTGGCCTTAAAGTCTCCAAGGTTTTGTAAGTGGCCAGTGGGGCAATGTGCCGCGCAAACTGTCTAGCGTGCACATCTTGACAATCAAGTAATGAAGTAATGACGGTAGTCTGTTCATTGTTCTGAACGCCACCGGTGACAAAATGTGTCTTTAAAGTCCAGGTGAGCGGCTGGCGATCTGGCTTGAAGGTGGACGTCATAACAGCCCACGGCTCTCCTTCATTCTTGTCCGGTGCTTTGTAGCCTAAGCCGCCTCGTGCAATCACTTTTTGGGGCTTAATGGGCCTAATCTTGCCCTGGAGTTGAGCACCCAGGCCCTTGCCATCTTGATATCCCATCCTTATCAGAATGTTCCAGCCGGGGGTATTCATCATATTTTTCTTCTTCTTCTTCCCCTTAGAAGGCAGGGGTGTCATGGCGACGGTGGTAACAGTCTCAGATAGCATCGGTCGTGGACAGTGAATGTCCAACACAGATAATAACGGCTTGTTGGCTGGCCACATGGAAGGAACTGATGAAGCTACATGTATGTCCTCCTCTGGTAAGATCGGCACGCTGGTTACCTTGATAATGCGGCCCTTGTGCGGAAACTTAAGGCACTGATGGTTTGTAGAGGGCACTGCGTCAAGCTGCTGAATATAAGGGCGACCCAGGATACCATTAAAGGTCGGGTCCATATCCAGAATATGGAAATCTGCCGTAATGGTGGCTGGACCCAAACTGACTTTGAGAGTAATCATACCCAGAGGGGGTTTCTTTGTATTGTCATATGCTGTGACAGTAATGGTGGATGGCCGTATCTGGCTCTCAGGGATACCGCATAGCTTCAGAGTGCTCGGAGGCAACACATTGATAGATGCACCGGTGTCTACCAAACACTGCTTAACGGCTACTTTGTTGATATCAACCGTGATACATAGGGCATACTTTCTTGCTGGTAGAGGTGCTAACTCATGTTCATGGAATGTGATTGCCGGCTGACTGCTGGTAGGGGTTAAGACTGTAATTATCTGTTCAACCGGGAGGTCCTCATTGACCATAACCTTCTGCAGGTATTCCTTCAAGGCCAGCTGATGAGTGGTGGACCTCTTGATTAATTCAAGAATGGAGATTCTGGCTGGAGTGCGATCCAGGTGCTTTAACAGATCATACTGAGTTCCCGGCACTGAATCCTGTTCCTGTTCCTGCTCTTGCGTCCCCTGTACGGGCTCTAGCTCTCTCTGTGGGAAAACACGGTGGAACATCCGTCCACTACGGAGCGGCGCTACGCCTTGACGCGCCTCTGTCGGGGCAATATTAGGGGGAGGGTTGGAAGAGGAGGAAGGAATGTCGGTAGCAGAGATCCTGCTAGGGGATACCAAAGGGGAATTCAATAAAAGGGGCGCCCCCGTAGGAGGCGTAGTAGTGGTGGTGTTTAATAAAGATGTCCCCGCGGGAGGCATGGGAGGAGTATTTGAAGAAGGTACCCTCGCAGGATGCGTGAGAGAAGAAAGGGATATCCGAATGCGAGGGGTATTGGCAGGTGGTGGAATAAGGAGAGATCGTGGCACAAAAGGTGGTTGTACTGATGGTGGAGGAACTCTTGCCGGTGTAGGAGTGGTAGAGGGGGTAGCGGGTGCTGGCGGTGAACGGAGTAGGAGTGGCCTGGGGGGCGCGGATGTAGGATTGGTGGTGGAAGGTGGAATGGCAGGTTGCTGTGGTGGTAAGCGGTTAAGAAGAGAGCGAGCCGGCAAGGTCGCGGAATTGGTGGTGGTAGGTGGGTTGACGGGGCGTAAAAGAGAACGTCCCGATAGGAGACTAGAAGGAGAAGGAGGAACGCGCAGAAGGCGCGGAGTTTGATTTTGGTTTGGATCATGGTGGAATGCCCCGACAGAGGTGTTTTCTTCGTGCCATCCCTGCCCTCTCTCCACCTCGTAGAGAGACGTGACAGGGTTCACGTGTTGATTAGGAGCGTGCTCCGGCAATGGATTACGGACAATCCCCATATCCTGCTGGGGTGCTGGAGCTTGCTGTGGCTGAGCTTGCTGCGGAGCTGGCTGCTGTTGATGCTGATTTTGCTGTTGCCGATGCGGCCTTCTCTCTTTCATGGTGGCGATGACTTGTCTCATTTCATCCCAATTAATACCACCCTGGTCATTCAAATCATAAATATGATCTCTGAAATGGAAACAACGATCAAGGTTGTGACCAGGGGCGCGGTGAAATGCACAGTAACGGGATGTGTCAACATTGTCGGGCCACACCGTTCTTTCTTTTGGTAGGACGAGCAGGTTGGCGGCCATCAAAGCATTAAAAATGTCAGGGAGACTCTCTGGGAGTGGCGGATAATGGGCCCTCTTGGGGCCAAGCGGTGGTCTCCGTTGTTGTTGGCCATAGTTGGAAGGTGGGGGGACCTGATGGTATTGTGGTGGTGCTGGAGGGTCGGCGCGAGGCGCTTGGCTCGGTGATGGAGCAAAAGAAGGTTGGGGTGTGAAGTGGCGCTGTGGAGCGGAGGTAAAGTGGGGGTTTTACTGTGGAGGTGGCGGAGGTCGTGGGTTTGACTGGTGGTGAGGGTGGCCAACTACGCCAACCTGCTCGTTTGTGACAGTGCCCTCAGTCGTGGGCCCGCTGTTGACATTTGTATTCTTTTTAAACAACCGAGGCTTCGGCTCAAACATGCCCATGATGGGCGAATCCTTCATTTGTGTTTGTATATAACGAGCTCTTTCATAGAGCTCTTCCATAGTTGTCAGCCGATTCATGGCCAAAATGTGCCGGAATTGAGGAGTTGCATTGGAAATGACCATTTTTACTTGTTCTTGTTCCGACAATGTGTCCTTCAATTTCTCGGCCATAGACCGCCACCTGTCAGCAAATATAATGAAGTCTTCATCGGGCTTCATTTTCTCAGCGACCAGATCTGTAACAGAAAGGGAAGGTCCCACCCGGTCTCTGTACTTTTGCAAGAATTTCCTTTGGATAACATCAAAGTCACCGGCATCAGCTGGCTCCAGAGAATAAAACCATTCGAGGGCGGGTCCCTCAAGAGATCTTCTGAATAAATAGGCCAGAGAGGCCTTATTGTCTTGCCAGAAAGAAGTCTCATATCGGAAGTCCTTTAAATGAATGAATGGGTTACCGGTCCCATTATATCGCCGGAAATTCGGCATTTCAGAAGGTGGTAAATGGAACACTGGCAACGTAGGAAGAGAAATTTCCGGAGCATTCTTGGTTGCTGTAACCTTCTTGAGCTGCTCCTCCATGCTGGCTAGCTTCTGAAGCAAGAGAGTGTTGGTATCGGGCTCGACTGGGGCCTGGTTCTGAATAAAAGAATGCGTTCGTAGAACCCGAGGAGGTTGGGAGGATTGATGCCTAACTGCTGAATAGCTCGCCTGCTGGGCCGGCATGGCCGCAGTAGGCGTTTGTGGACGAGAGGAGGGGGGATGCAAGACCGCCTGGTCATTAATGATTTGATGGCCACTCACGGCCGGAGGGGGATTAGAAGAAGAAGAAAGGACGGATTTCCCCTTTAAGGCGGCCTGAATGGCTTGCCGTTGGGAGTCGTCCAACTGGGAGAGAGTTTGGATCAAATCTAAGACATTAATGGATGGGGAAGGGTTCCCCGAAGTGTTGGAAGATGGAACTTGAGACGAAGGGTCCGCCTCATGGACAGTGGTATCGACCACATGGACTTGTGAGTAATGGGGGTGAGGAGGAAGGTAGTTCCCCTCATAATAAAAAGAATCCTGGGGAGGGTCCTCATATTGACCAAATATGTTCTCATTCTCATCATCATAAGAGTACCCGTGGCCTGACATGTTGATGGTTTTACCTGAACGGAGCTTCATTCTTAAGAAAGAGGATGTTCAATGAAGGAACTGTCACAAAATATACAATCCAAACAAGGCAATCAAATCACTCAACTATGTTTATGCAAACAAGGTTGGCAAGAAACGCAAGATTTTAATGTTTGATGTTTGAATTTAGGGTGGATTATTTGTGAAGGTTCACTCTTTTTGCCAAATGAGACCTAGTTTGATCCGAATGTAACCTCCGGGTCAACTAAGTTCTTCTCTCTTTTAACAACGTATAGGTTCTCTAAACTCCAGGTACTTCGAGGGTACAACCAGCCCGGCGTCCGTAAGGGAATCCACGGGTGCGGGGACTTATGGAGGTCTTGGAAAAGGGATTTCCAGTCCAAAGAGAGGGAATGCTCAATGGAGGGTCGTCCCGATTCCAAGAAGGGTGTGTGGATCCTAGGATAGAGAGAGGAGGTCTCTCAACCAAGCCAGCAAACCAAGATGATCCAAGCAGTAATATAATATCAAGACAAATGCTAAGCAATGAATAATAGCCAATCTGTGAAAAAGAACAATAAAGACACGCCCTTGGAAAGGTCGTGTTCACAGCAAGAGGAAATACACGCCCTGTGGCAGGTCGCGACTAAATGAAAACACGGCAGCGTTGCTGTCGTAAATTCTGTGAGGGGCTCACAGACCGTAGGGAACAAAACGCCTTAGGATGAGGCGTTATAAATAAAGGACGCCTGCAACTGAGGGCGTCAAAACTGAGAGACACGCCCTGATGGAAGGCGCTGATAATAAATGAAACGCCTCTGAGAGGGGCGTTAATTCACAGGCAATATGATAAGTATGCAGCGAACAGCAGTTATGATAAAGAGAAACGCCTTAATGACAGCCGTTGATAAGAAATGAAATGCCTTGAAGAGGGGCGTTATTCCACAGACAGTATAATCAGCATGCAACACACCGCAGTTATAGAAACAGACGCCCTGGAGATGGGCGTTAATCAATGAAACACGTCCCTGTAAGGGGCGCTAAATATCAGACAAAAAAATAGCGGAGATCAGGCAAGCAGATGCAATAAAGACACGCCCTTGAGGGTGGCGTTAATTAATAAAAACACGTCCCTGTGAGGGGCGTTAAATCAAAAGACGCCCTTGTCGAAGGCGTTAATAAGCAGCAATTTGACTGATCCGGGGAGTGTGCAGGGTGCACAATGGAGGGTGCCCGAGGGGCACAAAGGAAAGGGTACCGAGGGTACCGAGGGGAAAGGGCACGCGAGGGTGCCTAAGGGGAAAGGACACACGAGGGTGTCAAAGGGGAAAGGGCACACGAGGGTGCCAATGGAGATGGTAATCAACAAAGAAAACAGTGGATGTCCCACCGTGATCGCCAATTTGTGGATCTCTTTTAAAATCCACACTTTTATGGGGTGAGGTTAAAAAGAAAGGAAAACATTAAATAATGGTGGAGATGAAACAATGCACGAGGTGCACAAGGGGAGTGTGTGATCGCCAGAGGGTTTACCTCAATAAAAAATAAGATCGCATGTACCTGGTAAAAGATGGGATGCGGGATGAATGTGGATCTCCTCCTCCAACTCCAATCGGCCGGCCGACGAAGTGGGTTTTCTTGATTGATTACCTTGTAAGAAAGACAATGAAAGACAAGCAAAAGAAAGGGGATCAGCCAAAGTGCAGTAGTATCAGTCAAGAACTAACATAAAAATGATGAAAAGACATCAACATGCGCACCTTCTTTTTTTGTTTTCTTTTTAAACCCCTTAAGAAGACTTAAGGGAAGGGGAGTTTGATGATAAAAAGAAATGCAACAAGACGTGAACAGATGTGAAGGGTGAATAGAGATATAAAAGACGGAGGGATGATGGTATGAATGAAGTAAAACAAAAGAGATGAGAAGATGAGAAACCCTGCTGTCCCTGGCGACAGTA
Organism: Amorphophallus konjac; assembly: GCA_022559845.1. Lineage (NCBI taxonomy): Eukaryota > Viridiplantae > Streptophyta > Magnoliopsida > Alismatales > Araceae > Amorphophallus > Amorphophallus konjac. The sequence goes on from CM040125.1 coordinate 32,478,288, forward strand.
AAGGGAAAACCGAATGAATGTGTTGATGGATGTAGATGGACGAAGCACTGGATGCAGCCCAATCGAAGGGTGCAGAGTGGAGGCAGCAAAGGACGAAGAAGGCTCTGCTCGTGATGGATATTCAAGCTTCTGAGCGCTTAACCCTCTGAATGTTTAAAGTGCTTAACCTTCAACATGATCGATCAAGGCTTCAATTTATAGTGCCTCAAGCGGATGTGATCAAACCAAGGAATGATAAGAACAGGCAATGAGGCATCTAAGGAAGGATTAAGATCGAGCAAGAGTCCCAAAGACAGCAGGGAACTGTGAGGGAAAGATGAAAAAGGAAGGACTCTGGAGTGAAACACGCCTTGCGTAAGGGCGTCTTTTCATGAATAGACGACCTTCCACAGGACGTTTCTTGAAACACGACCTAGGAAAGGGCGTTTCTTCCTGGATTTAATTTTGGAAATGAAACCTTGCCTTGTTTGAAAACTGAGATAACACGCCTGAGATAACGGCGTTAATTAAAATCACGTCCTGATAAAAGGCGTTACTCACAAAATGCCTTTTATTTTGAAAATAGATAATTCCAGAAATTAAGGGATAACACCAGGAATTGACGCCCTCATCTACGGCCGTCCTTTCTTTGAACACGCCCTACAACAGGTCGTTATTTTGGAAATTAACGCCCTTACTCAAGTCGTGATTCACAAAAATACAGGAAAAATGCAGAAAAACTCACAAAAAATAGAAAAACTTCATGTTATAGGAATATTGAAGTCCACTTGGGGCATTTATATAATAACATGAGATTTGATCAACAAAACGTCCATTTTGGCGTGTCTACACCAACAGGATTAATAATGTTTACATTGTAGACTTAGATGAGGAATCTGAATCTACTATTTGTTTATCTGCCAACTCTGAAAATGATGCTTTTGAATGGCATAGACGTCTAGGTCATGCTAGTTTTTCAACTTTAAATAAATTGGTCGAGCATGATTTAGTTAGAGGCATGCCTAGAATTAAATTCAACTCGATATCAAAAGCATGTGATGCCTGTGCTATAGGCAAATAGACCAGAAATTCCTTTAAATTAAGATCTGAGCCATTGTCTTCTAGACCAATGGAACTTCTTCATAAGGATCTTTTCGGTCCCACTAGAACTCAGAGTCTTAATGGAAACAGGTTTGGCTATGTCATCATAGATGACTTCTCTAGATATTCATGGATATTTTTCTTAGCAAATAAGAGTGATGCATTTCAAAAGTTTAATCTGTTTTTCAATAAGGTCAAACAAGAAGGGAAATACAAGGTCTGTTCTATTCAATCTGACCATGGAGGTGAGTTTGAAAACTCCATGTTTACTGATCTTTGTGAAAAAGAGGGACTAACTCACAGGTTTTCTTCTCCCAGGACACCTGAACAGAATGGGATTGTGGAGAGAAGAAATAGAACTGTGGTGGAGATGGCCAGATCCATGTTGATTGAAAGTAAATTACCTAGAAGATTTTGGGCAGAAGCGGCCAATACAGCAACCTACATAATCAACAGGGCCATGGTAAGACCCATACACAAGAAAACACCCTATGAGCTTCTAAAAGGTAAGAAACCAAACTTGTTTCATTTCAAAATTTTTGGAGCAAAATATTTTATTCATAACAATGATAAGAAAGATTTAGACAAGTTTGAAGCCAAAAGTTCACCTAAAATATTCTTGGGTTACTCTGAAGTGTCAAGGGCATATAGGGTATTTAACATATCAGATCAGAAAGTGGAAGAGTCTCCACACATCCTTTTTAGTGAAAAGAAAGATGTCTCTAATGTTGAAAATCTTAACAGGGATTCCAATCATGGTGGGGATTTTCTAGAAGACCAACAGGAAGAAGAGAAGACTCAGCCGAGTGAAGAAACAAATTCCCCAAATCAGGAAGGTCCAAGAGAAACAGGTGAGTCTTCAACAAATATTAGATTTCTTAAAGATCATCCATTAGATAATGTCATAGGCCAGCCTGAAGATCCTCTTCGGACTAGGTCTCATTTTAGAAATGTGAATAATGATGACTTAATTGCTTTAGTCTCACAAATTGAACCCAAAACAGCAGAAGAGGCTTTAGCTGATCAAGCTTGGGTCAATGCTATGTGTGAGGAATTAGGTCAGTTTGAAAGGAATAATGTCTGGGAGCTTGTCCCAAGACCTGATGGTATTAATATCATAGGAACCAAGTGGGTGTTCAAAAATAAGATGAATGAAGATGGAATCATCTCTAGGAATAAGGCCAGATTAGTAGCCAAAGGCTACTGTCAGGAATTCGGTGTAGATTTTGATGAATCCTATGCACCTGTTGCTAGGATGGAAGCTATAAGATTGTTGCTTGCCTTTGCTTGCTCAAAGAATATAAAACTCTAACAAATGGATGTCAAAAGTGCCTTTTTAAATGGAGTCATTAAAGAAGAAGTTTTTGTTGAACAACCTCCTGTATTTCAATACTCTCCTCAACCTAACCAAGTTTTCAGGTTAAACAAAGCCTTGTATGGTCTAAAGCAGGCTCCAAGAGCTTGGTATGAAAGATTGTCTGAATTTCTGATCAGCAAATGCTACAAAAGAGGTAAAGTTGATCAAACTTTATTCACCAAGGGCATAAACAGAGATCTCATCATAGTTCAGGTATATGTAGATGACATTGTATTTGGATCAACTAAGCATGAACTATGTGATGAATTTTCTACCATGATGTCTGCTGAATTCGAAATGAGCTTGGTTGGTGAACTGAAATATTTTCTTAGATTGCAGGTACAGTAGCTAGAGGATGGGTGCTTCATCAACCAAACCAAATACACAATGGAATTGTTCAAGAGGTTTGGTATGGAAAACTTAAAGCACATTACAACACCCATGGGCACCAATACCTCATTGGATGCAGATGAGACAGGTAAAGAAGTAAATGCCAAACTTTATCGAGGTATGATTGGATCACTTCTTTACTTGACAGCCTCTAGACCAGATATACAATTCAGTGTAGGAATGTGTGCAAGGTATCAATCTAGACCTACTGAATTACACTTAGCTGCAGTTAAAAGAATCTTCAGATATTTGTCAGCTACTCAGTCTCTTGGTTTATGGTTTCCTGCATCTCACACACTTAACTTAGTAGCATACACAGATACTGATTATGCAGGCTGTAAACTAGACAGGAAAAGCACTAGTGGCCATTTGAATTTTTGGGTGGGTGTTTAGTGTCTTGGGGCTCCAAGAAACAACATTCTGTGGCCCTCTCTACTGCAGAAGCTGAATATGTGGCTGCAGGGAGTTGTGGAACACAAGTAATATGGATTAAACACCAGCTTCAGTACTACCAAGTAGACCTGGGGTGCACACCAATTTACTGTGATAATACTAGTGCCATCAATATTGCTAAAAATCCTGTTTTGCATTCACGAACCAAACACATAGAGATAAGACATCATTTTATAAGAGATGAGGTGTCTAAGAATAATTTTGAACTGATTCATGTAGGCACAGATAATCAGATTGCTGACATATTCACAAAACCTCTGGATAATGAAAAATTCACCACATTGAGAAGAGAATTAGGCTTATACAAATTGTCTTAATTATGAAGCCTGTTCTTATTTTGAGGGGGAGTTGTGTTTGTCTGATGTTTAGCCTTCTTTCTTGCTGGTTTAAGGGGGAGTTTAGAATGCTTACTGGTTAGCTTTCAGGAATGCTTTGAGTAAGGGGAAGCTTTGAGATTATGCTAGATTGTTTTATTAAGGAATGCTATTTCTTAGGGGGAGTTGAGTTGTCATATGAGAAGAGAAGTTCTTTGACAGATTCAAAAGGGCTGTCCAGATGTGTAACTTTGCTGGTCTTGCATGACTAATCTAGTGTGGTTATCTCAGACAGTAGAGTGCCACTTATCTCTTAAGTCTATAAGTCAGTGACTCTAATCTCCAGTTAGAATCTTTCCTTTGGTACTCCTTCAGAGATCTGGACTACTTGTATAAAGTATATCTTCCTACATTGTCATTGATTCTAGTTCAGGCCAAAAACTTGTATGTCTTGATATCTGACCCAATCAGCTTGAAATCTAGACTTCAAGACTCAATTCAAGAAATAGTCCTTCTGGTATTGTTTTCAATCATTCTATCTCTTTAACTCAAGGGCTTAACTGAACAAACATGTTCTATTTTGAACACTGAGAAACTGGGAGCTTCATCAATGAAATGAATATTTCTCCCATGTCATGAGGTGTCAAATGCTTAAAATGAATGAAAAGAGATGACAGAGCAATGGTGGCTTGCTGGTGAGTAACTAGGGACTCTGGCCTCTAATAAAGGTGTTTCCTCATGTCAAAAATCACGGTTACTAACTCTGTTCCTTAATAATAATAAAAAAAGGGGAAGTAATGAGGTACTCACTCTGAGTAACTGGGGATTCAGGCCTCTAATCCAGGTGTCTCTCTAATGTCAAAGGAGTGAACTACCAACTTACTCATTGATCTTCTTGAAAATCATATCAACAAAAAAAAAATTCCTTGTTGTTATGCAACTAATGGATTGCTTGTCTTCAATACCTTGAGAACACCTCTCTGATTTCATCTCCTGCTGTCTTGTGGGATAGTTGAATGATCAGCTATATCTGGCCATACTTGTGAACTCCTGCTCTAAATCATCCACTATGTATGCTGATAAACTTGTCAATCATTCTACTTCTCTATTGTGTACTGAAATTTAAAGAATCTTCTCTTGAGATTAGAAACTCACTTATTCTCTTAAGACCTACTCGTGACTTTCTGCACTAAGAAGTTACTGCCCTTATTCTTCATGTTTCCAGCACTGTCATACATTCTGTATTTCTTTTTGTTGATGTCAAAGGGGGAGAGAAGTTCTGCAATATCAGTGAGTCTTGTGAGTTGTGGGGGAGATAGTCTTGTGAGTTGTGGGGGAGATGAGAGTGTGTGGTAAGGAATGTTTAATTCATTTGCATGAGCATGCCTTGAATTTATTCTGCTTGTTGCAGCTGGTATTAACTTCTTGTTGAACTTTGATATGGCTTGATTCATAGTGTTGTCATCATCAAAAAGGGGGAGATTGTTGCATCCCTATGGTTTTGATGATGTCTCACACTATAAATCAATCTTCTATCTCTAGATTTATGCTGTTTCATCATGTGAGTGAGTACAGTTCATATGGTTGTCAGATAAGCATGTTATCTCGATTCTGTCTACACTCTGCTTAGTTAGTATTGACAGCAGTGGGTCGACCCACCTTTGCTGATGCGTCGACTCATCTGAACATTGTTTGTTTGGGGACCAAAGTCTATACACCAGCTTGATCTATTAAGTCTGTACATTGGCATAACTTCTTCAAGTCTGTACATCGGGCACCTTCTAACTGAAGTCTACACACTTATCCTAATACTCTAAGTCTGTACACTGCCCGACCAGTTAAGTCTGCACATTGCCAAAGTCAGTTCAGCTCAACCCTATACATCCTTCCAAGCTTCAACTCTATACATTGGAGTGTCAAGCTTAATGTCTATACACTGGGTGCTGCATTCTCATGAAGTCTACACATCCGATAGTGTAAGTCTATACATCGCCCAGAGTCATGTTTGCAAAGTCTGTACAACGTCCGTTGTCTAGAATTCTTGAAGTCTGTACATCGGACTGCTTCTTTTGAAGTCTACACATTGGCTCGTTCACTTCTGCAAAGCATGTACATTAGACTGTGGCAAAGTCTATACATTCGGTTCCTTGGGCAAAGTCTATACATCGCTTAGTCTGCACATTGCCTTCAGCCCAAGCGTTCAAAGCCAAGTCTATACAACGCCAAGTCAATACATTGAACAGTTCTCCAAGTCTATACACTGGACTTCATTTCTCTAAGTCTATACACTGGACTGTGTTTCACCAAGTCTGTACATTCGATATCTTTTCCTACGCTTGGCCAAGTCCATACACTCATACATTTCCATACGCTTTCTTGGCCAAGTCTTTACATCACTAAGTGTGTACATTACATTCTGCTCAAACGTTCAAAGCCTCAAAGTCTGTATAGCGTGAAGTCTATACATTGAACTGCTCTTCAAAGTCTGTACAGCGTCCGTCTCAGCCAGCATCTCATGCTGCGTCGTAGGCAAGTCTGTATATCGGCTTCATTCGCTCAAGTCCATACATCCACAGTGGTTCATCAAGTCTATACATTCACTAGTGGTTCTTCCATGTCTGTACAACGCTGAAGCCTTCACAAGTCCATACACTGCTTGAGCTTCACCAAGTCTGTACAACGTTGAAGCCTTCACAAGTCTGTACAGTGCTTGAGCTTCACCAAGTCTGTACATCGCTTCAAGCGATTCAAGTCTATACAGCCTTCCTTTACATTCAGAGTCTGTACATCGGTTCAACAGCCGATCGTTTCATTCAGAACTTTGCAAGTCTATACAGCCAAGCGTCTAATTCATCGTCTCACCCTGGCATAGTCTATACAATGGCTCAAGCATGTTGAAGTCTATACATCACCGTTGGGGTTCAAGTCAATACATTGCTCACCGTCTTCTTAAGAGTCTTACACTATCTAGTCTGTACATTGCATACCGTACATCGCTTCCTTAAAGTCTGAACACTGACCTCTTGCTTCAAGTCTACACATTGGGTTGTCCGACCACAACCCTATACATTCTGTTGTTATAACTTGAGTCTTCAATGCTCACAGCACACTCGTTCCAAGCCTGTACACTGGTTAGGCTTCGTGAAGTCTACACAGTGGCTGAGCTTTGTAAAGTGTACACATTAGTAAGGCTCGTGCGCATTGTTCATAAGTCTATACACTGCCATTCGTTTGCATTGTTCATAAGTCTATACACTGCCATTCGTTTGCATTGTTCATAAGTCTATACACTGCCATTCGTTTGCATTGTTCATATGTCTATACACTGCCTTCACATGCGCTTTATTCATTAAGTCTGTACACTCTCTCACGTTGTACACACTTAATCAGTTGATGTTTCTGAAGTATATACATTCGTGTTTATAGCCTGAACTAACTAAGTATATACATTCCATCTGTCTGTCTGCAGGTGATTCATGCTGATGATTGGGCACGTGAACCGAGGTTGGCACCTGGCACGTGATCCAAGACAACAGGCGCATGACACGTGGATGGCAACCTAGTCAGGATGCTGCCATGTGGTCGAAATTCAAATGATCTGGCAAAAAGTGCATGGGCGGGAACCTGGCAGCCACACGCCAATATCTGCTATAAATATAGAGCTTCATCCTTCAGTAGAAGCCCGATCGTGAAAAGAAAAAGCAGAAGCCATTGGTGTGAGTTTGCACGATCCAGAAAAGAAAAAGAGCAGAGAGTTCCAGATCCGAGAGGAGTTTGTTCGAGAGAGAGAGCAGTGTCTGTGGTTTGATGAATTGCTTCATTTGAAGCTACATTTGTATTGGTTTCAGAACCGACTGCTTCTTCATTGGTTTTTGTTTCTACTTTGTTTTCGTTTCATTTTGTTCATCCTTCTGATTTGAATTGGTTCCCCTCCGGTGTGTGGAGGAAGGGAGTATTACTCTAGTTTCCCTCTGGGTTGCAGAGGAAGAGGGATCGGTGATCTCTGGTGTTGCTAGTGACAGGTTGTCATTAGCAGTTTCCCTCCGGTGTGTGGAGGAAGGGAGAGGATTCTCCGGTTGTGTTCTAGATGGTAGCTAGAACAGGTTTCAAGTTCTGTGGGTAGCAGAGCTTGGTTGAGGGATTTGTTTCCCTTGGTTGTTCAAGCTGTGTGGCAGCATGTTGTTCGCAAACTGAGTCTGCAGTGATCTAGCATTGTCTAGTGGAATCCTCATTCTTGTTGGAGTGAGGGGTGGATGTAGATTGCGGACTGCAATCGAACCACCTAAAAACCGAGTGCCTCCTCTATGGTTTGTTGTTATTATCTGCGCTCTCCATCTGCTTGTCTCTTTGCTTCCATGTGATCAGCTCTTCACTCTCATTTACTTATACTGCCTTGCTTGGTGACTGTGTTTACATTTCTCTGGGTGCGGGTTAAGGAGGGGCGTTAGCAGTAGAATTTATTTTCCGCCCAAGTTTCTACAAATTGGGAGTGATCTATTCATCCCCCCCATTCTATATCACTCTTGCTGCGCTAACAAGTCTTTTAACTGGGTTTGGATGTACCGGGCCCTTTCATAGAGTTCCTCCATTGTAGTAAGTTTATTCATGGCCAGGACGTGTCTGAACTGTGGGGTTGCATTAGACACAATCATCTTCACTTGTTCGGGCTCGGGGAGGGTATCCCTTATTCTTTCCGCCAGAGACCTCCATCTATCAGCATAGCGGACAAAATCCTCGTCGGGCTTCATCTTTTAGGCCACTAGGTCGGTAATGGAGAGTGAGGGACCGACCCTATCCCTATATTTCTGCAGGAACCTTCTCTGGACTATTTCAAAATTCTCGGCCTCGCGGGGCTCCAAAGAATAGAACCACTCTAGCGCGGGACCATCCAATGATCTCCGAAAGAGGTATGCCAGGGACCTCTGATCGTTTTGCCAATAGGAGGACTCATACATGATATCCTTGAGGTGAATGAAGGGGTTGCCGGTACCATTGTATCTGCGGTACGTGGGCATTTCGGAGGGAGGAAGATGAATGACGGGAAAGATTGGCAAAGCAACCTCCGGGGTGGCTTTCACGTCCACCATTCTTCTCAGATTTTGAAACTGCTCGTCCATGCGATTGAACCTATTGAGGAGTAATTGGGCGAGCTCCTCTAGAGGTGAAGGTGGCACTTGCCACTGGGGGAGAAACTGTCTCCCGGAGACTTGAGGGGGGAACCTCGAATGAGAGGGAGCTGCCGGACCGCCGACAGTCGGCCCCGGCTGAAGTGGTATGTGGGGAACAACGGGAGTTTGAGATTGTGACGGGAACTGGAATGAGGGTGGTTGTTGGCTCGCTTGTCCTTGAAGCGAGGGAGACTGGATGGCTTGCGCCAATGAAGGAGATGGAATGGCCTGCACGGACTCTTGGAGAGGTGCGATGGCCGGAGTTGATTCCTGGGGCGTGGGGGAAACATATTTCCCCTTCAGAATGGCCTGGAAGGCCCGGAGCTGTTCAGAGGTAAGCTCCGTGTTGGCGAGGACGCCCAGTAAGGAAGAGATATCCTGTGGTGGGGACGTGTCCCTGGTAATAACCTACACCTCATGCGAGGGCTCATGAGAAGGACCCGAGTCCATAGCATAGACTCGCGGGTCGGTTGACAAACCACGACTAGGGTGGTTCTCCTCAAAAGACTCGTGAGCCATGCTCACAGTTTTCCCAGAACGTAAAAACATACACTAGCAAGCAGGTAGCAGAGATTATCAAACAAGTGGATGCCTTTACGTCTTTTTTTGTGTTTTGATTTTGATGATTTTTTTTATTTTTAGCGAGATCCGAAGTTCACACAAAATAGGGACCCTAGTTTATTTTTGTTTCACCGCCGTGTCAGCTAGGGTCTCTCGTCTCACCACGAATGGGATGACTAACTCCGAAGAACTTCAATGGTACAACCAGCCCAGTGAACGAAGAGGAGATTCTTCGATGTCGGGGACTTACGGAGGTCCCAGTGGAGGAGATTCTAGTCCGTTGAGAGGAATTCTCAAACGGAGAGTCCTTCCTTCACCGGGAAAGGGTGATCCTTAGAAAAAATGAAAAAGGATATAAAAAGAGGGATGGATGTATGCAATGGAATGCTGACAGAGATATAGAGTAAGAAAACAACAGAAATAACAAACATATAATGAACACCCAACCAATCACAACTGACAGTGTTGCCGTGAGCACAACGGGGGCGCGTGAGGGCGCCAAGGTGGAGAGGCACGGACGGTGCTGAACTTGGAAGGGTAGCCAAAAGGAAGCAGTAGATGTCCCACCGTGATCGCCAATCTGTGAGCGACGTCATGCGGTTCGAGGAGCGAAGAGGACGCGGAGCACGCATGCTCCTTTTTGTTTGCTGCAATACAGAAATAAGAGAAAGGAGAAGGGGCCACCACGAGAGATTGCTCCGGCGGGGCGAGCGGGACAAATGTAATATAGCAAGATATGGGGGTTAAACGGCCATAGCGGGAAGTGACTCGCTGCGGCCTCGGGGGGACGGGAATGGTGTAGAAATAAAATAGCAAGAATTAAAACGGCCATTGGGGAAGTGACTCGCCGCGGCCTCGAGAATATGAGCAGATAAGAATATAACAGAATATAAGGAGAATATAAAGAACGAGAATTTAAACGGCCATTGGGGAAGTGACTCGCCGCGGCCTCGAGAATATAAATAGATAAGAATATAACAAAATATAAAGAGAATATAAGAACGGGAATTTAAACGGACATTGGGGAAGTGACTCGCCGCGGCCTCGAGAATATAAATAGATAAGAATATAACAGAATATAAAGATAATATAAGAACGGGAATTTAAACGGCCATTGGGGAAGTGACTCGCCGCGGCCTCGAGAATATGAGCAGATAAGAATATAACAGAATATAAAGAGAATATAAGAACGGGAATTTAAACGGCCATTGGGGAAGTGACTCGCCGCGGCCTCGAGAACAAGATGTGATCGCCAGGGGCCAAAAGACCCCAAAATAAAGAAAGTGATCGCGCCTACCTCAAGAGCGGGAGATGGCGGGTTGCTTCTTCCTCCCCCTTCGGTCGACCGACGGAGAGGGCTTTCCTTGGGTACCCTTGCAAAACAACGACAAACAAGTAACGAGTGGATTAGAAAGATGAAGGTGTAGTATTCAAATCTTTGCGATAAAAATAATGAAATGATGGCAAGACACACACCTGGTTGGTGTTGTCTTTTAAACCCCTCTCGGATACGAGTAGGAGGAAAATACTTATGATGAATGGCGATTATGCCGACGTAGGAATAGAAAAAAGACTCCCTTATAAGGGGGATGGAGGATGTGATATGATGAATGCAAGATAACTATGAAAGAAAAGGAGAGAGTGGCTTATTGGATGGCCGATAGTGAGATCCGGCGGACCTTCGGTAGCGTAGGGACGACGTGGAAGTACGGTGGACGAGGACAGCCTTCCTCCTGCGAGCACGGGCACCCGAGAAGCCGGTAGAACCTCCACCTACAAAAGACCCCACGGGTTAGAAATGACTCCGGTAGCCTCTGGGCTCCGGCAGCCTATCGGATCTCTTCGAAGCTCTCCCAGAACTGAGGGGGTGGGCCTCTATTTATAGGGCTCCGGAGGGTGGAGGCGTCCAAGACCCTGGACACCTCAATCAGGACAAAAAAGATATTTTATTCTATTTTTATACATTTTTTCTGAATATTTTCATGGAGGCGTCCAGGGTCCCGGACGCCTCCATAAGTCCCACCGAACTCCACCGAAAGTCGCACGCGGTTTAATACAACGCGTGGTTTTGGAGCGGCGACCCGTGATTTGGAAATGGGCGCGTCCAGTCGGCTGGACGTCTCCACAATTTGGATTCTTTCACACACGACAAACCGTCGATCGGTGGGCGGGGCCCGGTGGGCAAGTTAATGGAGGCATCCAGGGTCCTGGACGCCTCCATAAATATATTATTATTTTTTTTGTTTTGTTTTTTATGCCAACTGGCATTTATATTTTTTATATTTATTTTCATGGAGGCGTCCAGGGGCCTGGACGCCTCCATTAATATATCATTTTTATGTCATTTTTTGGTTTTAATAAATAAATTAAAGTAGTGGAGGCGTCCAGGAGACTGGACGCCTCCATTAAGACCCTCCCGGGTCCGCTGAAAAGGCGTCCACAGCTCCCCGACAGACACCCTTCCTGATTCCGGAATTATTTGGCGTGTCTGAATGGTGTTGATGCCGTCCGAATGCTGCAATGAGACGATTCCGGATGCTGAGAAGGGCGGAAGAAGACTCAAGAAAAGGAAGCACTCGAGCGATTCAAAATGCGTAAGCCGTCGCGGGGTGTCGTATAGTAATATGAGACTTTCTCAGGAGACGTCAGGAATGGCGTGTCTACAGCTGGATGGTCCTTCCCTGGTGGAAAAGGACCTTGGATCTCCTCCAGGAGAATGGGTGTCCGGTCTGGCATGTTTTCAGAGAAGGGAATCAAGTTGCTGATTCCCTCGCCTCGTATGCATGCACCATTACTGAAAACACAATCCTCACTCAAGAAAGGGACCTCCCACGAAGGGCCAAGGGAGCGTTAAGAATTGACAAAGTTGGAATGCCAGCCATCCGTCTCCGTTAGCCTCTATTGGGGAATGCCCTGAAGCCAATATACAGAATTCAGAAGCTGCAGTCTCTGAATGTACAGACACTTCCCAATGTACAGACTTTAGGAGCGAAAGGGAGCAATGTATGGACTTCGCAAATGTATAGGCCTCACAAGCTGCAGCGATAGGGCGTGCAATGTACATACTCTAAAATGTACAGACTCCACATAGCTGAAGCGCTCACAAAGATCAGCAATGTACAGACTTCAGTCAAAAGGGAGCAGTGTATAGACTTCCTCGAATGTACAGACTCCAGTTAAAGGGGAGCAATGTATAGACTTTTCGAATGCACAGGCTTCAGCGAAAGGCAGTGTACATACTACATAATGTATAGACTTTACGAAGTTGTAGAGCTCACAAAGCTCAGCAATGTACAGACTTCAGTTAAAGGGGAGCAATGTATAGACTTTTCGAATGCACAGGCTTCAGCGAAAGGCAGTGTACAGACTACATAATGTATAGACTTTACGAAGCTGCAGTGCAAGGGGAGCAATGTATAGACTTTTCGAATGCACATGCTTCAGCGAAAGGCAGTGTACAGACTACATAATGTATAGACTTTACGAAGCTGCAGTGTAACGGCGTGCAATGTACAGACTTCAGTGAAAGGGCGTGCAATGTACAGACTCCACGAAGCAGCTGCGTAAGGGCTGTACAAACTTCACAAATCTCACAATGTACAGACTTCAGACTTCACAAACCTCACAAGACTTATAAACTAATACTTAGACTGTATAGACTTCAGCAGTAAAAGGATTGCAGTGTACAGACTTCCTAAAGCCCAGTCACTGAGTGTATAGACTTCAGCAATGGCGGGAGTGTAATGTCTAGACTTCACAGAAAAGGCTGTACAGACTCTACATGGCCAGACACCGTGCGCCAGTCTCTAGAGGATTATTCAGTTTTTTACACTTGAATTCTCCTTGTATTTTTAGAGGCTTGGCCTCTTATGACTTTGTTCAAGTTTGGAAAAATCAATAAAATAAAGCATCAAGTGGTGATTTGGTGGAGTGAGAACATTCCCTTCCTCTGGAATGGGGGTGCACTCTCCCTTCTTCCTGCTTGATGACTTGGGTTTTATAAAAAAATAGTATCCGGACGAAAGGAACCTCGGTCCAAGTGATCTCATGATCGACAAAAAGGAAGGACCGAGAGTTAGAAAAGTTGGGGGAGATGGAACGATCTTCACGGTCCTGTCGCTTCGATTTCCACAAAGTTGGGGAGGCACAAAGACTCTTTTGCCCTCTGGGGGTTTCATCTCCTTCCTATAAATAGAGACTCTGTGGGGAACTCTAAGGACATCCTGAGTTCCTTTGGCGGTCAAAGACACTCTCGTGAAGATGTCATCGTCTGAGAAGTTAGATTCTTCGTCAGAGCAAGTTCCCGCCAAAAGGCTGTGCTTCCGAAAGGAAGCCCTGTCGGTGCCGGACCAGCCATCAGGGGAAAGCAGTGGCGGTGACTTTTCGGAGGAATACAAGCAGGGGTACTTGCAAGGGTGGCATGACGCCTTGGTGAAGGTGGACCGCCTATTTTGTAACAAGGGGGTGTTGAGCCTCCAACCTGACAGGTTCTGTCCCAAAGAGGACGAGTAACTGCTTGTACCCTCTTCCCCTATCAATGTGGCGAAGGTGGACTGCCTATTTTTCTGTAACCTTTCTTTGCATGATGGATGCTTGATCTTTGTGTGATATGGTTCAGTGGTTGCCGTCAAATGATGGATACCATCCATCGTAGGTAGGGGTTACTTTTACGAAGGGGAGTTCTTCCCCAATAAGTAGCAGGGTTTGTCGATGGTTCTAATATTAGTAGGGCTTATCTTCATGCTCATAGTTCATCGTTAGGATCCATTTGTCACCCTTCATGCGCATTTGTCCCCCCTATTGATCTATTTGTCACCACTATAATAGGCATCTTTCACTCTTATAGCATGCAGGAGCCGTCCGCCTTTGCCCCTGGGAACCGTCGCCTTTGTGCATTTTTTCACCGTTAAGAGCCTTTTGTCATCTCTCATGCGCATTTGTCGCCCCTGTCAACCTATTTGTCACCACTAATGTGCATTTGTTACCTCTGTCAACTTATTTGTCACCAATAATATGCATTCATGACCCTTATCATTCATTTTACTCGCTGCTCTCACATACGGAAGGTGAACCCAAAAGAGAAAACAAATATAACAATAAAAAAATCTATAAAAATGATAATCAATAAATAAAATAATTTGTCACATAGGCAAGAAAATAACAAACAAACCATGAAAGTCGAATCATTCCAACGTATTTCCGACAAAACTTTTTAGTCGGATAATACCGTCGGTATTTCCCATTTTTCTGAGCTATTTGTCACCATTACATAGTTATTTGTCATTGCTAACGGCTATTTGTCACTCATAACATCTATTTGTCACCCTTATTGCTCGCCAGCCGTCGCCTTTGTTTCGCTTCAAAACATATCATTTACTTCTGTTATCCATTTATCACCCTTAGGAGATATTTGTCAGCCCTGAAACTTATTTCTCACTACTGATGATTATTTGTCACCACTATGCGGTGTTAGCCGTCGCGCTTGATTTTGGCTTATCTGACTTACTGGCTTCAAAACTTGTTCTTCTTTCTGTCTAACAGTGATAATTAATAAATATAATACTGTAATTATAATAAAATAAAAAAAATATCAAAAAACTATACAAATTGAAAATTTATAAATATAACAGAATAATAATAATAATAATATGAAAAAGATAAAAACCATATAAAATGATAATTAATAAGTGTAACATCATAATAATAGATAAATAATTATGAAAATGACAAAAACTAAAAAAAATTGAAAATGATAATTAATAAATGTAACGGTAAAATAATAATGAAATAACTGAAAATGAGAAAAAAAATATGAAATGATAATTAATAAATGTAACATCATAATAATAGTAAAATAATTATAAAATGACAAAAAAATGATAATTAATAAATGTACCAGTATAATAATAAATTAATTATAAAATTGATAAAAAATATAAAATTGATAATTCATAAATGTAACACTATAACAATAATATAAATTCACCTAATTGTGAAAAATGATAGAAAAATAATATAAACGTTTCGCTTCATTTAATCAGTGTCGTTTGATGACTATGAAAGCTTCAGATCCATGTTGGTAGAGTTAGGAAACCCATACACGGTTAAACCCTTCAAACGAACTTGAGTTTCTTCAAGTTTCACTGCCATGAGATATTTGTCACCGTTACAGAGTTATTTGTCACTGGTAACGGCTATTTGTCTCTCACAACATCTATTTGTCACCCTTATCCCTCGGCAGCCATCGCCTTTGTTTCTCTTCAAAACATATCTTTTACTTCTGTTATCCATTTATCACCCTTTAAAACTATAATTATACGCACAACCTACACAACTCAACATAAAACACACATCTCCCGATAAAATCCACACAACATATAACTCAATGAATAAAAGAAATTACAATTACATTAATTCAAATGTGTCATTTTTTACAATTATAATTACAAATCAATAGATATCCGTTGGATCATCCTCCACCATCACCAGTTGCAAAAGAATCCCCTCTCTCAGACGACTCCTCCTGCCCAACAATTGCTTCATTTAGCTCAGTTGGATCGACTTCTTCCACTTCGTCCTCTATACACAACCGAAGTGGCTCGGTAAATTCGATCAGACGAAGAATAGAAGCAACCAACTTTGCAGTGTCACCCTCGTCTGATTGAAAAGTTTCGACACTAGAATCCTCTGAGACACCAATTTTTTAGAATACTCGCTCCATTCAAATCACAATTTTGAAAGAAGCTCTTTTCTGAAGCCGGTATCATGATCTCTCTCTTCTGGAGAATCAGCATTGACCAGCCTGTATGTGAAAACCTTCCTCGTCTGTCCTGGTCTAAAAGCACGAACAATAGCTTTGATATCTCGCCAAGCCATTGGTCCTGCTTTTAGACCAGGACAGACCAAGAATGTTTACATATATAGGCTGGTCGCTACTGATTCTCTAGAAGAGAGAGATCATGATACCTGCTTCAGAAAAGAGCTTATTTCAAAATTGTGATTTGAATGGAGCGAGTATTCTAAAAAATTTAGACACTATCTCCCTTAAAAATTGACTATTTTCCACTTTTGTACATCCTGAAAAATTATATTAAACAAAATAAAAATACATCCAACATGTGAACTGAGAGATGAAATTAGGAATCATGACATGAGGGATTAAACCATGACAGTGACACCTTGGATGTGATGTTATAGAGGCCCTGCGCGGGCGGCGGTGGCAGAATGGCTATGGGCGGCCGAGGACGGCGGCTGCAACGGTGCTGGACGGCAGCCGGTGGGCGGGTCCGGCTGGAACAGCGACCGGCTGCCACGGCACGGCACCGGAGGGGCAGCGGTGCTCTGCTGGAGTGGCTGCAAGGGGGAATGCGACGGTGGGCTGGCCGGCACTCACGGCGGTGCTGGTTCGCGGAGGAGAGGGAGGGTGCCAGGGCACCCGTGGGCACACAGGGACAAGGTGGCGATGGTCTGCGGTGAGGGGGGAAAAGCAAGGGATGGGGGAAAAATAAATGGCTTCTAAGGGTAAGAAATACGTCGTAAGGGTGACAAATAGGTCGTAAGGGTGACAAATGCTTCTAAGGGTAACAAATGGGTCATAAGGGTGACAAATAGCTTCTAAGGGTAATAAATGGGTGTCTAAACATGAAAAATAGTAGTAGTAGTGACAAATGAAAGAGAGAGAGAGAGAGAGGGACATTAACAAATAGAAAAAATGGTGGCTCCTGACACACGTCTCTCCCTCCTACAGTCCTGCTGTCCTGCACTCCTGTTGCTGGTAAAGTATTCGTATGTGCTTACTAAAGTCGGTGGAAGACCTAAAGTCGGTGGAAGATGAAGGGTCTCTCCCAACTTATGCCAACTACTCATGAGTTGAGGTTTTTAAAGACGAATTGAAGGGTCTCACTACGGGTGGTTTTAATTTTAGAAGTCATATAGTAAAAATGGGGTAGTTATTATAGTTTTGGGAAGTGTAACAATCTTCCATCTTATCATATTTTTATATCTTATATTTATATAATATATTTTATAATATATTATTTACATAAATATATATTATATGATGTATATTATTACGAACGGATATTTTATGAAACGAATATTATAATATCTGTATCCGGTCCGATTCAAATTCTAATATTATCCGTATCTGAAATAATAAATACGATTTAGAATATTATCCGCTAATTAATACATATTCGAGAATATTATCCAACTAAACTATTGATATATTTATATTTATTTCTGTTATTTATTACATATACGTATTACGGTTAAACATAAGCTATTCCAGGTGTTTCCGACGGAATCTTATTCAGTCAGAAATAAGTCAAAATTTACACACATATTTCTGTTCATTTCTGATAATTATTACATAAATATATGTAAATATTAGTGACGAAAATTTTATTGTCGAAAATCAGTGGGTAATTACCAACGTAATTCTGACGATATTTAAATTGTCTCAAAGTTGTCTCTTTTTAGAGACAGATTTCTACCCGAAATAATAGGTCGAAAATCAATCTGTATTTACCGACGAATTTGCGATAAAATATCTTCCGTTGGAAAGTTATAATAGTTCCGACATCTTTCTGACGGATATATTACCGTCGGAAAATTACGTCGGTATTTCCCATTTTTCTTGTAGTGAAAAAGTCCCGAAAAAAATTTGGACATATATCTCAGGCCATTGATTGATGTGCTCAAATTTTTATAGACTGGTGGAGTTGTTACTTATGATGTATGTAGGAAGTAAAATTTTATTATGAAGCCTGCACTGATGTAGACAATAAGTGACTTCCCTGCATATGGAATGCTATCTGGTTGGAGCACACATGGGATGTTAGCATGTCCTTACTGTATGGAAGATATTAAATCATTTGTATTGAAACATGGTGGGAAAGCATGTTGGTTTAATTGCCATCGACGGTTGCTATCAAGTGACCATCCTTTTCGAAGGTAAAAGGACTCCTGTTGAAATGGATGAAGCAGACTTACAACGAGTGTCGGGTCGACATATGGCGGCACGGATGTAAAATTTACCAAATGTAGTATAATTGTTTGGTAGCACACGACAACTCTCTAGATTTGGAAAGGATCACAACTGAAATAAGAAAAGTATTTTTTGGGAATTGCCTTATTGGTCAACTCTTCTTGTACGACACAATCTGGATGTCATGCATATCGAGAAGATTTTTTTTGATAATATATTCAATACGATCATGAATGTTAAAGGCAAAACAAAGGACAACGTCAAAGCGCGTATGGACTTAAAGATGCTTTGTAAACATCCAGAACTGGAACTACATAACGTAAATGGAAAATTTATGCAGCCTAAGGTAACTTATGTTCTTAATGATACATAGGTCAAGGAAGTGTGCCAGTGGTTGAAACAGTTGAGATTCCCAGATGGATATGTGTCCAACATAGCCGGTTGTGTGAATCTTAATGAGGGGAAAATATATGGATTGAAAAGTCACGACTGTCATGTGTTCATGGAGTGGCTGGTGCCCATTGCATTCCGTGACTTGTTGCCAAAGCCTGTATGGGGAGCACTGACCGAGCTAAGTCAGTTTTGTAAGATTTTATGTGTATCAGAACTCAGACTTCGGGATGTCCAAACTATCGAAGAAAATATGGTCACGGCTGTTTGTAAGCTAGAGAAGATATTTCCTCCGACATTCTTTGATTCGATGGAGCATCTGGTCGTCCATTTGCCATACGAGACTATAGTCGGAGGGCCAATACAATTTCGATGGATACATCGATTTGAGAGGTATGTGAGAACTTTTTTAACATACATGTCGTCCATGTGGTCGCTACATGTGTACGATATGTATGTCATTGCCATCTGAATTGTTGTTATTGGTGCATGCATGAATTAAAGATGAAAGTTCGCAACAAGGCGAAGGTGGAGGGTTCGATTGCTGATGCATATATTATTGAAGAAATTTTAAACTTCTGTTCCATGTACTTTGAGCCAGAGATTCAAACTCGTCGTACTCGACCTCTACGTAACGATGATGGGGGAGTTGCTGATTCGTCTAATCGGCTTTCTATATTAAAGCATCCTGGACGTGCGTTCAGACGTTGCTTGACTCGCACGCTCAAAGATAGAGAGTTGTACGCCGCAGAGATATATATTCTTCTGAATTGTATTGAGATTAAACCTTATGCTGAGTAAGTTCTTAACTCACATTTCTAGCAAGGCCATACATTGTTCATCCTTCTTCTGCGTTTCATTTAAAGTAGTAGTGTATTTAAATTGTAGACAATTTGATTCAGAATTAGCACAAAAATGTCCAAATATCCAGGACGTGGAGATTGAAAAAGAACGTGAGAAATTTTTTGCCAAATGGATGAGATATCGAGTTAGTGTAGATCATTGAATATATATGTTTCTATTTACTTCTGTTGAGGTAATTGTTAATATTGTAACTACTCTGATTTACATATAGGTTGAACAAGGTCTTATTACTGATCAAAGAGTACAAGAGATAAGTTATGGCCCCTCGAAAGTTGCACGTACCTATCCAGGATATATTGTGAATGGATACAAATTTCACATGATGAATTATGGACGACGTAAGTCTACGATGAATAGCGGCGTATGTGTTAAGGGAAGTGCATACAATGAAGTGGAATTGAACTACTATGGTATTCTTGAGGAATTCATAGAATTGTAGTATTTGGGACAAGATAATCATGTATTTCTATTTAAGTGTCATTGGTTTGATCCCAATTCTGTTCGACATGACACAACTTATGGGATTGTCGATGTTAAACATAGGTCTAAACTTAAAACATATGAACCATTCATTTTAGCTGCACAAGCCTAGCAAGTGTATTATTCAAGCTATCCATCGTCTAAGAATAAAGATTGGTGGGCACTTTGTGGGGTTAAAGCAATTTTTTTTCTCACTTATGAGTTAAATGTGAGTGAAAATGTCTCAAAGGTTGCCAGTGCCGAATATTTTCAATCAGAAGAAGTTGGCGTTGTAGGTTCTACGCAAATTAATATGGACGAATCTGATGAGCCACTGTCATTACGTAAGGGAGATGAAGTGGAAGAAGTCGATCCGACGGAGCTAAATGTTGATGTTAGAGGGTAGGAGGAGTCGGATGAAGAGACAGAGTTTGAATCTGATGAGGCTACTATGGATGACGAAGATGAGGCTGAGTTAGATATATCATCATCATGGGCTGGGCTAGATAAATTTTGATAATTTAGTAAGATATTCTTACATTTTTGCATAATTTTTAATAACATTTGTAAATATTATATAATTATGGATTAATATGTATTAATTATTTTGTTCTTAATAAAGAGATGGTCCGAGGAGGTCATAGTGGGAGTGGGAGGAGACAAGGCAGTGAGAGGGGCTCTACTCCCTCCTCTTTGGCGTCTTCTTCGGACACATGTATATCTATTCAAATAGTTAGTTATATAAATGTATCAATTATATACCAGCTTCAAAGATTTTTTTTACAAGTCCAAGTGTCGGCTCACGACCACCGCAGCAGACAGGTATATATGTGTATTTTAAAAATACAATGAAATGTTGTATGATTATATGTTTTACTTATGATATTTAATTCTTACAGGTCCTAGTGCCCTCCCACCACCTCCTACTTCAGGTATGTATATTTTAATTTTCAGCAAAATATTTATTTTACTTATGATATTTAATTTTTACAGGTCCCAGTTCCCTCCCACCACCTGTACGGGCGCCACCCCCACCACCTCTCGCTGCAGGTATGTATATTTTAATTTTCAACAAAATATTCATTTTACTTATGATATTTAATTTTTACAGGTCCCAGTGTCCTCCCACCACTTGTACGGGCGTCACCCTCACCACCTCCCGCTGCAAGTATGTATATTTTAATTTTCAGTAAAATATTCATTTTACTTATGATATTTAATTCTTATAGGTCCCAATGCCCTCCCACCACCTGTACGGGTGCCACACCCATTACCTCCCACTACTGGTATGTATATTTTAATTTTTAGCAAAATATTTATTTTACTTATGATATTTAATTTTTACAGGTCCTAGTGCCCTCCCACCACCTGCAGGGCACACCTCCACCACTTAGCCGCTTCAGGATGTCGGTAGTCGTCACGAGGGAGAGGGAGGCAGGGCCCATGATGGACGTCTATCGTGCTGGATCTCTAGGTAAATTTATATGGTTATTACATTCATTATTTATCCTTCAACTGTCTAATACCAATTAACTATTTTGACATTTGTAATTGCAGTTATAAATTATAACCTGTCGATGTTGTCCGTCATTCTACGCAACTAGTAATTGATGCGCTCGACACCCGTCGTTTAAAAATGCCGTGCCACACAAATTTCAAAATTTATAAAACCGCACTCACTCACTTAAATGATTTTGGAAATACGAGTAAAGTGGTAAGAACGGGTCGATCCCACGAGGAAGAAATTTGATTATAGATCAAGTTGAAAAATATCCTTATGTTTTGAAAACTAATTTTTTGTTTGTCTTTTGAGTGAGATTAAAACTAAAGAAACTTAAATTGCATGAAAACTTAACTAAAGAATATGAGATGAGTAAAGAAGGGAAATTGGAAGAAGTAAAAAGATGAGAATTTTAAAACTTTACATAGATGAATTTTTATTCCTTTGAAAGTGAAAGGATGCAATGTAAAATGAAATTACAACTTTAAATAACAAGAGATAAGTGAAGGAAGTTTTAGCCAATGGATGAAGAATGCCGTCATTTTCTCGCCGAGCCTTGGATGAAGATCGCTCCGCCTTAGAAGTCGACGTCGTGAGATGACCGGAAGATGATTAACCGCTTTGGGTGTGTGAAGAAACCGTGAAGAAAGGGAGATGGATAGAAGTAGAAATAAAGACAAGTTGAAAACACAACAGAATTATATTAAAAATAGGGGGTTGGAAGGAATAGAATAACTTAAAATCTTGAGGGAATTAGAAAAAATGGAAGAAATGAAAGTTGTAGAGAATGCAAAGATGAAGAAGTTTGATGAAGACCACAGAGACAGAAAATGAGAGGAAGATAGTGAAAAATGTAAAAAATCAAGATTGATTGGTGCGGATGAACAGTAAAATGGTAGAAAACAGAACAGTGAAAAATTAATTATAACTCACAAACGAGGAAGAATACGAAGAAGTGATAGAAGAAGAAAAGTTATATCTACAAAAGAAGAACAACTTTCATGAAGAACTCAGAGTAAAAAGAGGATTGGTAAGGCTTCAAAATAGAAGAATACTAAAAGATATCCCCTCGGATGAATAGTAATCACGTAGAACAGCACTTGGGAAAACGGGAAATAACTTTCAAACTAGAAGGAATTAAGAGAAATGATAGAAAGCGAAATTGAAGAACACTTAAAGATGAACAACTTTTGTGAAGACAGGAAAATGAAATAGTGATCAGAACAATAAGTAATGGGACTAAGAAAGGACTAAATGCTTAAACAAACCATTCATTAAAACAATCACCAACTTACAAAGTTTGCATCAAAAGCACTCAAAACATAACTCTCTAACTCTCCTATGTAGCTCTACTAAGGCCAACAAGAATGAACTTCAAGAACACAAAGCAACCTCATTCTAAGTCTTAGCAACTCTTTTAACAACTCTTTTTTCATTACAATAGAAGCCCCCTTTTATAGGGTTCACATAACAATCCCACTCCTAATGTGAACATCTTTACCTCCTTTGTTGACAAACACAAGTCTAATGCAGCAATTTTTGACTTAGGAAGGTGTGCCAACATGTGTTGCACACTTCTGTAATTTTTTCTGATTTTTTTCCATTTTTTTCTATTTTTCTCTTCCTTCCTCTCTCTTTCTCTCTCTTTCTCTCTCCTCCCCGGCCATGTGCACCGCGTGCGCCGCAGTTGACGCGGGTGGGCGCTGTGCGCCGCCCACGCCTCCGTCGCGTGTCGCCTGCGTCCGCCTACCGCATGGCCGCGTGTGCGGGCATGGTGCGCCCGCGTCCGCCCTACGTGCGTTGACGCGCGCAGGCGCGTTGACGCCGCACCTGCCGCCTCGTCGCCTGTGCCGACGGCGAAGGCGGGGCGCGCCTCCTGCGAAAGCGCGCACACACAGATAGGGCTGTCAATGGGCCGGGCCCGGGCTGGGCTTAGGTCGGCCCGGCCTGGGCCCGACTTATCAAGAGTAAGGCCCGAGCCTGGCCCGGGCCCGACCTATGTCGGGCCGGGCCGGGTCGGGCATGACATTATGTAAAAAATTCAAAACCCGACTAAGGCCCGGCCCGACTACTTAAATAAAATATTAAAAATAATAAAAATAAATAGATTTAATAATATAAAACTTATAATCTCACTAAATAAATTAAAATTTTGATATTAATTACATAATTTGTGTGAAAAGAGAATTTTAAAATTTCTAATTAAGTAAAATAACATAAATTTGACTAAATAGTTTTTAAAATTTGAAGTGAGAATAAAGAAAGGGATCGCGCCGGGCCGGCCCGCGGGCCGAACTCAAAGCCCGAGCCCGGCCCGCGAGTCTAGTCGGGCCGGGCTTTTAGGCCCGACTAAAAACCCGCGGGCCGAAAAAGACCTTGCGACCCGGCCTGAAATCGGGCCAAGCCCGCGGGCCTGTCGGGCCGGCCAGGCCCATTGACAGCCCTACACACACACACACTCTTCACTAATTAATATATGGGTTTTTTGCATATTAGTCCCTACAAACATATTGAATTGCCGATTAGTCCCTCAAATCTGATTATTGTCTTAAAAGTCCCTATAATTTTTAACATTTTACAAATGAATCCCTGTAGTTTATCGCCGTCCACAGAAAAAAATATTCCGTAGAATATTCCATCAAATGTGTGTAAAAAGTCTAAAATACCCCTCTTGAACGTTGACTCTCTCTCTCTCTCTCTCTCTCTCTCTCTCTCTCTCTCTCTCTCTCTCTCTCTCTCTCTCTCTCTCTCACACACACACACACACACACACACACAGAGGGAGGTCGACTCCGCAGGGGGTGGGAAGGGGAGGGCCCGGGGGAGCGGGGGACGAGGGGGTAGTGGCGCTCGGTGAGGACGTGGCGGGCGTAGCGGGCGGCGGCACGGTGGAGGTGGCGATGGAGGGGGTAGGGGGGAGGATGCGGAAGGAAGGGGAGAGGAAGGCGGTGGCGGGGCAGGGCCAGGAGACGTGGACGGGCTTCGGCCAGACGTGGATCTGGGGGGGCCCGTCACCGCGAGGGCGGCACTTGGGATGAAGACGAAGAGGAGGTGGAGGAGAAGGGGGAGGACCGCCATGAGGACGCCCATGGCTGGCATCTGTTCTGGATGAGAAGTGTGAAGTCTGGGCCGTGGGTGGTGACACTTTAATAAAGGGGTATGTTCAGACTTCTACACGCGGAGAAGGGGTTTCTTGCGTCGCCTTTCATTCTTCCTTGTCGTGTTCCTATGGGATTGGGGTCTTCCATTTGGTACCTGCTGCCACCGCGGCACCCCTCGTTCCCTGGTTATCGCTATCACTGCCTGATGGTGTGGTTCCGCTGAGCAAGCGCTTTGTCTAGCTGATAGTTGGGTGTAGTGATGGGGGGGGCGGGTGGCCATGCTGGCGTTGATGGAGTTGGAGGAGGAGGAGGGGGTAGTGATGGTGGAGGTGGAAATGGGCATGGTGTGTTAGAGTGTGGAGTCAGAACTCTTTCATTCGTGCGCCTCTGCACGGGATCACACTCTGTCTCAGGAGCGCATCCACTGCTTCAGGGGACCATTCACAGCATCAGGGAAGCATGGCGAGCATTCGCTACTCCAGGGGAGCAATCGCTGCCCCAGGGGAGCATCCACTGCTCCAGGGGAGCATCCTCAGCTCAGGGAAGCATGGCGAGCATATCACATCTTCAGGAGAGCATGTAAACATGTCTTTGTGCGTTCTCGCACGGGAGCATATGAAGTCTCAGGAGAGCATCTATGGCCTCTGGGCAGCATCACCAGCATCATGGGAGCATGGCGAGCACATGCGCTATCTTTGAGGAGCAATCGCTGCTCTAGGGGAGCATCCTTCAGTGTCAGGGGGGCAACCGCTGCTCCAGGAGAGCATATGCTGTCTGGGTTCTAGCAGGGAAGCACATGCTGTCTCTGGAGGGCATTCATTGTCCTAGGAGAGCATCACTGGCGTCAGAAAAGCTGCATTGCGGGTTCAAGGCTTGGGATGCGTCGACCTTGTCTTGGCAATGCGTCGACCTTGCCTTGGCAATGCTTTGATCTGTCTGATGGTGGGGGAGCATCTGCAGTCGCTGGAGGGCATACTCGGTCCCAGGAGAGCATCCGGGGGGATAGACGAGCATGCGCGACTGATGTATCCCGGAAGAGGGTTTCTATTTAACCGGGGTATTATTATCTTTAATACCCTGACTAATGACGCCCTAATCTCCTAGTATAAAAGGATGGGCTCTCTCTTTGTATTGTAACAAGTCTGTGATTATCTAGTGGAATCCTGTTGTGGCCGTGGATGTAGGAAGGCATCTTGCCTCCGAACCACGTAAAAACCCCTGTGTGTTCTTGTGTGATTGGTTTTTTTCTCTTCTTCCTCCTCTGCTGTTTGTCCTCCTGTTCTGGGTACTCCGGTGTTCTATCCCCCAACATGGTGGAGGTGGAGATGAGCAAAACTTTTTATAGTTGGCACAAGTGCATCGCTGGTAGGGACATTCATAACCAATGTTCTGATCAACACTAGAAAGCATTAGATAAGGACTTTACCGGAGGACTGGGGAGGGGGGAGATAGCAGGGGAGGGGGAGGGGGGGCAGGGGTCTGATGGGGAGGGGGAGGAGGGAGAGGTCGACGCTCCTTGATGGAGAGGTCGACCTCTCCCCACACCCCTGAAGGGATATGAGGTTTAACAATGTTTACCATCCATTGAATAGAATCGCATGTCTGTCTAAGTAATCGAGCAAAAGAAGCTATGGATGAATAATCCAAATCAAGGTTCACCTTCCCCAGAGCCACATTGCATCTTAAAGCGCTACCAACTGCTTTACTGATATTTGGATTAATGAGGAAATTACTAAACTCAAACAGAAAAAAGGGATAATCTATCTGATGAAAATTATTCCCTTGCAATTCCTCACCGGCCATCTTCCATGATGACCACATTTCTTTCAAACAATTTTCCATATTGATAGCCTGAACACCTATGGTAGAGTATTTACTATCCATAGAAGGATAGTGAGTGAGGTAAATGAGCCGGCTCTGTCCATATGGTAGAGTATTTACTATCCATTTTCGTACACGCCACCGCGGCAGCCCCCTGCCACCCTCACCACCTCCACACACCTCCGACCACCTCCACCACGGCAAGCCCGGCCGCTGCCTCCCTCTCCCACCACCTCTGCACCATCGCCGTACACCGCCCCCCGTCGTCGGCCTTCCCCTCCGACCATCGCCTGCCCCTAACCGAGCGGCCTGCCTGCCCGACCGCTTCTGGGCCTCCTCTCCATACGATGACGGGGAGGCGGCCGCGGTTGGAGGGGAGAGAGGCCTGGAGGGGGAGGCCGGGAGGAGGAGGCACCCCTCTCTCTATCTCTCTCTCACACTTAACCCAGGGGTAAGTTAGTATTTTCATTACCTTTAGTATAAGGTAACTATAGTTTAGTTAACTGAATGAACGGTAGGGACTTAAACATGTAACGACTAAGATTACAGGGACTATTAAAACAATACTCAGAATAGAGTGACTAATCGGCAATTCACTATGTTTGTAGGGACTAATATGCAAAAAACCCTTAATATATATATATATATATATATATATATATAATGTATATATTATATATATAGCTTATTAAATATCTAAAAAATATCAAATAAATTTATTTTTGTTTCCTTTTTTTTCTTTTCTTTTTGAACAAGTCCATGGGCTTTTTGCTTATATATTTTTTTGTTATTTTCCCTTATTATTTTTTTTATTTTTTTATTTCTTGTCGCTTCCCGCGTACCGAGTGCCTGTATAAATAAGTAAATATCGTTATTAACATTATTTATTTTCAAAAAATTAAATATTTGACTCTAAATTAACAGTAAGTGTGATACGTATATATTTTTTATTATTTAAGCTCATAAAAATATGTATAATCATGAATTAATATGTAAAAATACACACTTATCACACCCCCCAACTTACTCATTGCTAGTCCCTTAGCAATGCAAATAATGAAAAATTTTAGGACCAACAAGAGTTTAAAATATCCATGCCTCATTTCCAGATCATTTTTCATAGAGTCAACTAAAGATTAGGAATCTGGAATCATTATCACATACTAGCCTTATGTAGGAAATTCAGGCACATGATCAAGAATTCTAATCAAAATTTAGTAGCACTTGTGCATGTGTAATATTAAATTCACAGTAGAGACAATTGCGTCCTCCAGTTGCTATTCCGAACACATGCCTTTCAATTCTGCACTTCTTAATTAGAGCGTTCAGCATACTAGCTTTTTGTCTGCCTTATTACGTTTGTCCCTTTTAGGATCTATATTTTTTTCTTCTCTTTTTTTTCTATACACACATGATGCTGCACTACCCTTCACTATTTTACGCGAACCTCAACACGTCTAAGGTGAAGTAGGCCCGGTTACACAGATCAAAGTTCCATTTTCCTTTTGACGTGAACCTTAACATGTCTTAGGTGAAGTAGGCCCAGTTACACAGAGTCGGAGAATTTTTCATGGTGTTTTTTTTTCTCAAAAAAATTTGTCAATAGATAACATGGCAGAAAGCTTATAAAAGATCTCTTCTTCAAGAAGTGTTGAATATCAGACAACATACCCAAAATAGTAGAAGGCTTGTCCTACTTGTTTCATTAGCGTGTAACGTGATTTTATTTTTCTAAAGTGCACATGAACTTTAAAGAGATTCTTAAATCAGTTTTCCATGGCTAGATTAGCCAATTTTTCCATCATCCTTTCCTTAATCTTTTCTATTCTAGAATCACTTTCAATAGAAGCTGAATCAAGAAACTCTAAATGGGGATTTCAATTTCTTAACAATGCAAGAGATCGAGCAAAAATTCATATCAGGTTATATTCACATGAAAATTCCCCCCCCCCCAACTTGAATGACATTGTCCTCAATGGCATATGCAGTAGAAAAATCAGAGAACAAGTAAACATATAATATGGTTGGGATGGAAGGATACAACCTGATGGTCGGGGCAAAGTGACGAGGGCTTCAGTTCAGCTTGGCCTGACAACTGAAAAAGAAACACACTAAAACAAGATATCAAGTTACAAAAACCGTGGGTTGCCTCCCAGAAGCCATTTATCAGCACACAGAAATTCTTTGGGTTGCCTCCCAAGAAGCGCTAAATATAACGTCTTCAGCCAGACGCAATGTAGCTCATTAACCAACGGGTGGCATTCAGAATGAGCCACCATGTGATCTTGTCATCCTTCAAATTTCAGCCCTTATGCCATTGGAAGACAAGAGTAACCATGTATGGATTGGGGCTAGAAATATGTGGGTCTCGCACTTTGGTGAAGTTTTCTATAACCATAAGTGTGAGAAACTTTAGGGATCCAGAAATGATCAATGGTCAATAATTTGTCATGATCGAGGTGGAACCCTTGCACAAAATTAATCCATTAGTCCTCTTGTCCTGTATCGTCTCTCCTGACGAGCCCTTTAGGAACGACTTCCTCCATGGTAACTTGTTCAGGCCCTGGGAGCTTAGGAATGAGATTGTCATCCTTAGCCACTTTCCTCTCAGTAACAGTCTCATGAACTTTAAGGGCATTGATCAACTTGTCTTCCTGAGAGGAAGTCAAATCAAAGATGAATGTGGTTGGCACATCCCCCTCAGGTCCTAGAATGTCAAATTGGAGAGGCTCAACTGGCAGGGGAATCAAAGTAGAAGGAAGCACGAGCCCAGTATCTAACGCATCCACAGATGCACACTTTATTGGATAGGCTTCAGGGGTTATATCAAATAGGAAATTTTCTAATGAAACCCGTCCATCACACTCATCACTCAAATGAGGATTATTAACCAAATTGCCCACTAATGGGGTGGATAGAGGAAATGTAAATGATTCCAGTCCGGCCCTTTCATCATAGGTCAGATTAAATGTGAATTTCTCTAAAACGGGTCCATCATCATGATCTTCCAGGGGAGGAGGATATTCATAATTTTGTTTCATTAAATCAACAATATTATTACTGACAAAGTAATCCTCCTCTTTATTTATTTCTTCAATTGAATTGTTTGGGCCATTATCCTTTACAGTAATATTCTCAATCTCAAAATAGTCATAGAATGGGGTGATATGATCATCATTATCCTTGAAGCCACCCCCTTCTTCCTTTCCTTCCTTCATAATGGTATTACGTGCGCACTCCCCCTCACTCTCAATAGTGATATCTTGAGCCAAAATGACAGGCAGAAGACTGTCATCATCATCATCATTCACATATTGAGGGTGTTGGTGTAATGTTGAAGGAGAGGGTTGATAAGTAGACTGAGAGTACACAATTTGAGGTTCAAAGTAGTGGCCCGATGAATCACCCCTAGTATCAATGTTGATTCCGAAATCTGGGTGAGATGAGTTGGGCGGAGGTTGAGTACACATGGGCCGCTCGTGGGCTGCTTGGGATGAAAATTTAGACAGATGAGCTTGGAATGTTGGATCCGTCCAAGGCAAATTTGTGTGATTACTCCAGCCAAGATTATAATCATCTGAAAATGTAGCATGCTTGAGCTGAGAGAACCCTAGGATATTTTGAACTTGAGCTTGGATGGCCAGTGGGAGTTGGGCCATAGTAGGACACTGGCTCACATGGTGAGTGAGACTGGCACAGAATTCACAGGCTTCCATGAAAGTGTGGATTGGGTTTTCATCCTGTTTGACAGGTCCTTCAGATTGTAGAGGAGATGAGATGGAGGCACGATTTATCGAATTTTCACTCAAAGTTTTAAACAGATCATACGCATCATCTTCACCTTTGCTCATAAATGCCCCTCCGCAATATATGTCCACCATTTGCCTATTAAAATCGGATAACCCCTCATAAAATGTAAATATAATTTGCCATTTGGGGAACCCATGGTGTGGACATTGACTTACTAGATCCTTCAGTCTCTCCCAAGATTCATGAATTTGCTCTCACGGACGTTGAGTAAATCTTATAATCGCCCTTCTCATCATGTTGGTCCGGACTATGGGGTAAATTTTTTTCAAAAATTCTAACTGCATATCTTCCCAAGTCCTGATAGTCTTTCCAAAACTCCTTAACCAACATTTGGCTTTTTCTTTCAATGAGAATAGAAATAAGATCAATTTAAGGGCATCATCATTAAAATTCTGAATTTTGATTAGGGAGCAAACTTCTAGAAAATCATCTAGATGCCTATAAGGATTTTCATTGAGATTCCCATAAAAAGATGGGAGCATCTGGATGAGACTAGGGCGAATCTCATATTGATCAACGAGAATGTCAGGGAGTTGAATGCAGGTTGAGGGTCTGTAAGTAGAAGGAATAAAGTGCTCCTGCATAGGCGTGGATTTGTTATTTTATTTTTTAATTTTTTTTTATGCAAACACAAACAAGTTAACATAAATTATCTAATGATCTAGATGCGACTCAGACCTACAAATAGGGTTTCACAAAGTAACTAAAGTGCAACTTAAGTTCACCCTCAATATTTCCATCGGCCAGGTAAGGGGTGGGGTAGTGGGAGGCTCCCCCTACTTTCGTAGGGACCTAATTATGTCAAACCACTAGCCCGCTTAAGACGTTTACCATCCGACCATCTTGCCTTAGGCACCGATTTTCACATGAGGGTAAACTCAAATCGTACTAAAATCACAGTGTGATCCTAGGGCCAATGTCTACTGACTTTTATTCAAGGCGTAGGTTATGCAGATATGCAAGGGAAATGTGATTTGTGGGCTAAGGAAGGGTGATGAAATCCCCACCTTATGTTCTTTAGGGGTATGGCCCTTAGAATATTTTGAAATGAAATACACACCACAATTTCAATCAAGGGGTTCTTATGCAATATGCATGCCATAATAGGATAAGTAGAACGTACCTTGCCCCTCGCAATCTTCAAAATACAATGACAGGAATTAAACAAAGAAAAATTCTATGTTAAATGATGCATGACCTAGAACATGTTGTGTGGTTTCTATTCTTGAAATGAGATTTTTTTTATTTTGGTACAAGTATATATATATTTTGTTTTTATTAATGAACCTATCTAGTCAGTAAAATTTTCTTTTGTTTTGATGTTTTTAAATTATATATATTTTTTCAAGAATTTTTCAGATTTTTTAAAGATTTTTCAGAAATTGGAAAAATAGAACCTGTTCCTACGTTTCTGCCCTTTAGCGACGCTTGACTGCTACAGTACCAAGCTTTCAGCGACGCTTCATTTTCTTAAAATTTCAGGTATGATTTTCCTCTTTCTTTGATTTTCTGGTTTGTTTTCTTTTTCCTGCAAAATAAAAATAGAAAAAGTAGTATACAAATATACACATTTAAACACAAGAATATCCCAACATTCAAAAATAATTTCCTCCCCGGCAACGGCATCAAAAATTTGATGCGCTCGACACCCGTCGTTTAAAAATGCCGTGCCACATAAATTTCAAAATTTATAAAACCGCACTCACTCACTTAAATGATTTTGAAATACGAGTAAAGTGGTAAGAACGGGTCGATCCCACGAGGAAGAAATTTGATTATAGATCAAGTTGGAAAATATCCTTATGTTTTGAAAACTAATTTTTTGTTTGTCTTTTGAGTGAGATTAAAACTAAAGGAACTTAAATTGCATGAAAACTTAACTAAAGAATATGAGATGAGTAAAGAAGAGAAATTGGAAGAAGTAAAAAGATGAGAATTTCAAAACTTTACATAGATGAATTTTTATTCCTTTGAAAGTGAAAGGATGCAATGTAAAATGAAATTACAACTTTAAATAGCAAGAGATAAGTGAAGGAAATTTTAGCCAATGGATGAAGAATGCCGTCGTTTCCTCGTCGAGCCTTGGATGAAGATCGCTCCGCCTTAGAAGTCGACGTCGTGAGATGGCCGAAAGATGATTAACCGCTTTGGGTGTGTGAAGAAACTGTGAAGAAAGGGAGATGGATAGAAGTAGAAACAAATACAAGTTGAAAACACAACAAAATTATATTGAAAATAGGGGGTTGGAAGGAATAGAATAACTTAAAATCTTGAGGGAATTAGAAGAAATGGAAGAAATGAAAGTTGTAGAGAATTAAAAGATGAAGAAGTTTGATGAAGACCACAGAGACATAAAATGAGAGGAAGACAGTGTAAAACGTGAAAAATCAAGATTGATCGGTGCGGATGAACAGTAAAATGGTAGAAAATAGAATAGTAAAAATATAATTATAACTCACAAACGAGGAAGAATCCGAAGAAGTGGTAGAAGAAGAAATGTTAGATCTACAAACGAATAACAACTTTCATGAAGAACTCAGAGTGAAAAGAGGATTGGAAAAACTTCAAAACAGAAGAATACTAGAATGTATCACCTCGGATGAACAGTAATCACGTAGAACAGCACTTAGGAAAACGGGAAATAACTTTCAAACTAGAAGGAATTAATAGAAATGATAGAAAGAGAAATTGAAGAACACTTAAAGATGAACAACTTTCGTGAAGATAGGAAAATAAAATAGAGATCAGAACAATAAGTAATGGGACTAAGAAAGGACTAAATGCTTAAACAAACCATTCATTAAAACAATCATCAACTTACAAAGTTTGCATCAAAAGCTCTCAAAACATAACTCTCTAACTCTCCTATGTAGCTCTACTAAGGCCAACAAGAATGAACTTCAAGAACACAAAGCAACCCCATTCTAACTCTTAGCAACTCTCCTAACAACTCTTTTTTTCATTACAATAGAAGCCCCCTTTTATAGGGTTCCCATAACAATCTCACTCCTAATGTGAACATCTTTGCCTCTTTTGTTGACAAACACAAGTCTAATGTAGCAATTTTTGACTTAGGAAGGTGTGCCAACATGTGTTGCACACTTCTGTAATTTTTTCTGATTTTTTTCTATTTTTCTCTTCCTTCCTCTCTCTTTCTCTCTCTTTCTCTCTCCTCCCCGGCCACATGCGCCGCGGTTGACGCGAGTGGGCGCTGTGCGCCGCCCACGCCTCCGCAGCGTGTCGCCTGCGGCCGCCTGTCGCGTGGCCGCGTGTGCGGGCGCGGTGCGCCCGCATCCGCCCTGCGTGTGTTGACGCGTGCAGGCGCGTTGACGCCGCGCCAGCCACCTCGTCGCCTGTGCCGACGGCGAAGGCGGGCGCGCCTCCTGCGAAAGCACACACACACACACTTCACTAATTAATATGTATATATATATATATATATATATAATGTATATATTATGTATATATTATGTATATAGCTTATTAAAAATCCAAAACAATATCAAATAAATTTATTTTTGTTTCCTTTTTTTTCTTTTCTTTTTGAACAAGTCCATGGGCTTTTGGATTATATATTTTTTTGTTATTTTCCCTTATTATTTTTTTTTATTTTTTTGTTTCTTGTCGCTTCCCGCGTACCGAGTGCCTGCATAAATAAGTAAATATCGTTATTAACATTATTTATTTTTAAAAAATTAAATATTTGACTCTAAATTAACAATAAGTGTGATACGTGTATATTTATTATTATTTAAGCTCATAAAAATGTGTATAATCATGAATTAATATGTAAAAATACACACTTATCAGTAATGGCACATGTTCCCGGGCCAGTATTGTCTTTCAAAGAATTTTCGATGAGGCTCTAGGATTCATTGTTCGACATGTTCTTAGTAAGTAATTTAATCATTTAATTCAACTATTTTCCAAACTCAATTAACAACAGTATACTAACTGTGAAACTTAATTTATTTTTAGCGGACTTATCCGATCACGAGTGGATAGGACGCGGCGAGAGGTCGTTCTGCTTGGGAGGCTATTGTGCGGATAAATTACCGAAAGAAAATGCATGAGGCCCGAGTAAAGGCTCAGAAAGACGCTGGTGAGTGTGAAGACCGACAGCTGTGGAAGAAGCACCGCCCTCTTTGGATGAGGAAGGAGGATTGGGACGTTATATGTGACAAATTTTCCGAGCCCGAGTGGATAGAAAAGTTCCAAAAATCTAAAACAAGCAGGGTGTCACAATCAGACGCAAATGTGCATATGAGTGGGTCCGTCTCTTCCGCGACTCATAAAAAAAATGGTAAGTAATGTTTCAATTTATCTTCTTATATTTTATTTAAATATATGACTTTTTTTACTATGAATTGTAAAACAGATTGTGGAGCTTAATCGAGCTCCGTCGTTCCTCGAGATGTTCGACATAACACACAAAAAGAAGGGGACAGATCAATTTGTTAGTGAGAGAGCTCGCTCAGTAGAGGTAAGTTTATCTACATATTCAAGTTCTTTTTTTCATTTAAATATGATTAATTCATATGAAATTGACAAGTTTTTTTATTCAATTTGTAGGAAACATATAGCAGAGCTGTGACGGAGAAGTGCGGGGAGGGAGACGCGCAACAGCCGGAGTTAGATTCGGCGGCATGGGTGGCAGCAGCTAGCGTACCGAAGAAAGGCCGGCTACATGATTTTGGGGAGAGCCTGGACACTAGCATGATGATATCATCGTGTGCGAGTTTAGGCGCTGCCCCAACCAGTACCAGTAACTTTAGTACACCCCTACCCGGCCCCAGTACTTCTCCCAGCGACGTCAGAGACATCGTCCGATCGGACATCTCTAATTTGCAGCGAAAGATGAGGGCGGAGATGTCTAGCCAGCAGGCAACCATGTTGCAGGTAATCACTAGCCTCCTCTCCCAGGCGAGAATTCTCCCTCATGGATCCACGACCATGGCACAGCCCCCTTAGCTGAGTGTTTATTATATTTTTATTTTGGCATAATTACTCAATTCTAAAATTAATGAATATACATAAATTTAGATTCAAAGTAACAAGAACTTATTTACAAAACTAGGGGTTCAGTGTTCCAAAATACTGGCCTGATCAGCATGTCGATCGTTCCAACACGACTTGAGAGGTAGAAGTGACTTATGAGAGCCGATGGAATTCAAATCGGATATCCAGTTTGAGCCCGACGCTCAGAAGTGCATTCTTTAATGCATTTTGTTTAAAATCAAAGAAGTTAGGTTCAGTTGTCTAAAATCTAAAATATCGGTCTGATTGGTGTGCCGATCGTTCCAACACGACTTGGGAGGTAAAAGTGACTTGTGAAAGCTGACGGAATGTAAATTGGATATCCGGTTTGAGCTCGACGCTCAGAAGTGTATTTTTCAAATGCACTTAGTTTAAAATTAAATAAGTTAGGTTCGAGGGTCCAAAATCTAAAATATTGGTCTGATCGGCGTGCCGATTATTCCAACACGACCTGGGAGATAAAAGTGACCTGTGAAAGCTGACAGAATGTAAATCGAGCTCCCGGTTTGAGCCCGACGCTCATAAGTACATTTTTTAAATACACTTAGTTTAAAATTAAAGAAGTTGGGTTCGGAGTCTAAAATCTAAAATATCAGTTTGATTGATGTGCCGATCGTTCCAACACGACCTGGGAGGTAAAAGTGACTTGTGAAAGCTGGCAGAATGCAAATTACATATCCGGTTTGACCCCGGCGCTCAGAAGTGTATTTTTCAAATGCACTTAGTTTAAAATTAAAGAAGTTGGGTTCGGAAGTCCAAAATCTAAAATATCGGTCTAATTGACGTGCCGATCGTTCCAACATGACCTGAGACGTAAACGTGACTTGTGAAAGCTGACGAAATGGAAATTGGATATCCGGTTTGAGCTCGGCGCTCAGAAGTGTATTTTTCAAATACACTTAGTTTAAAATTAAAGAAGTTGGGTTTGGGGGTCCAAAATCTAAAATATCGGTCTGATCGGCGTGCCGTTCGTTCCAACACGACCTGGGAGGTAAAAGTGACTTGTGGAAGCTGACGGAATGTAAATCGGATACCTGGTTTGAGCCTAGCGCTCAGAAGTGTATTTTTCAAATGCACTTAGTTTAAAATTAAAGAAGTTGGGTTTGGGGTCCAAAATCTAAAATATCGGTCTGATCGGCGTGCCGATCATTCCAACACGACCTGGGAGGTAAAAGCAACTTGTGAGAGCTGACGTAATCAAAATTGGATGCCCAGGTGCTTAGAAAGTGCATTCTTAAAATGCACTTAGTTTAAAAATTAAAGAAGTCGAGTTCGGGGGTCCAAAATTTATCTGATTTGAATTTATGTAATCAAATAAAATATTTAATTCATCTGCTCAATATTTTTTTATTTATGGATGTATATTTAATATGATTATTTTTTCATATAGGATCCTCTAACAAGTGGCGATGGAGGAGACGAGTAGGGCAGGGATGATGAACATATGGAAGATGCGGATGATATTTCTTAATTTTTATTATTATTTAATTAAAAATTGTTATTGTGTTTCGTTTCTTGTATGTCCTTTATTTTGTTTGTGATGTATAGATTTTATGTTTTTTATTTAAATAGGTTTTTATATAAATTTTATGTATTAAAAAAAACTAAAATACGATATGTCGAAAAATGCCAACGAAATAACCAAAGGAATAATTTTTCCATCGGAAATCCTATACAGAATCTCAGAAAGAATTTCCGACGTAAAATATTCCTTCAGAATTTTTCGACGGATTCTCGGACGGATAAATGTCCGTCAAAAAAATGAAATTTCCTTAATTACCAACGAAATTTCCGTCTGCTTACTTTTTCGTTGAAAATTTATAGTTACCGTCGTAATTATCCGACGTATTTCTGACGGAACAATTTTTCTGTTAGAAATTTACGACAAGAAATATACGACGGACCGTTTCCGACAGATTCCCGACGGATTTCCGTCGGAAAAAAGATTTTTGATTGATTTTCGACAGATATTGTCCGTCGAAAATCCCGCCTTTTCTTGTAGTGGTTCTAGGGCTCCTCTTATGATATTCTTTGCTATAATCCAAGATCTATCTACAAGCAATCCTGTTGTTCGGCAAACAATCTTTCGTACTTTTTGCATTGTTGGTAATAATCCTGCAATGGAAAAGGTTAGGTTTTACCACGAATAGTATTCATAATTCCTGTCATATGCATATTTGATTCTATATTTTTATCCTCTGGATCAACCATACTTGCTTGACTCAGCATGTGACGACCCAGAGTTCAGGATACCGATATACCGATAACATCGGTATACCGACACCAAGAACTGGGGAGGCCACCCAAGAGGCTGATGAGGCCCCTGAAGGGTTAGTGGGGGGTTAGCTGAGGAATATGCATAACTAATTGCGAATTGGGGCGCGCGATACAAATAAGTATTTAAGATTTAAACACAAGTGCGGAAGCAATTTAAAATAACCAGAGTGATATATATAACTAGTCCAGAGTCACAAACACTAGTCCACAGGTCACAACTACGCGGGGCATACCCCGGCAAAAGTACAACACAAGCCTCAAAAAGGCAGCTCGTGCTCAGCTGGCAGCTAAGGAACGGTCCCGAAACAGCACACTAAACTCCGGGAGATGTCGGGCGCGGCTCACCTGAAAGGAGAAGGGTGAGTCACAGCCAGACTCAGTAGGGGTCACGCGGATCCCTACCTCGCACTAAACAAGCGAACATGCATAATTAACAGCAATTAAAGCATGCATTCAAATAAATACACAGGCAATGGCATGAATATCTAATCACAAGAAAGCTGTAAACTCTATCTAAGCAAGTATAACAGCTAACACATGCCGCTACTAATTAAATGCAAGCGATTAAAGCTAAAACTACCAATTAGAATGAGCTGCAACTAGTCCAAGCAACAAGGAAGGACAACCACTGGAGCAGAAACCAGATGCGTCCACTGACGGCTTACACTGCGTCTCAAGCACTCGCAGTCGACAAGCGACAAGCTAAGCGCGCAAACAGTACCAGACCAAGTGACCAGTCGGAGTGACACCCGTCGGCGTCAGTCCACAGTCTCCGACCACGTGTGCACACACTGACTCTAGCCTGAGCCAGGCCCTCTAACTAGTTTTCTCCCTTGGCAGGACGCTACCATTGGCTGGGAGCCCACGGAACTAGCTTACAAACCGTGAATGGGAAATATACCCCTCCGCCATCCTCAAGCGGGTCGGTACTCAACAGACCTTAGGGCAACAACAGTGGCTCCATTGCCTGGAAAGAAAAGCTACTCTATTGGCATATAAAACACGCCACAATATAGTAAAACAATACAACTATGGCATGAATACAGAACGGAACGCATAAGCAATGGGCTGGGAATATATTGCAGCCATTAGGG
Source organism: Amorphophallus konjac (assembly GCA_022559845.1). Lineage (NCBI taxonomy): Eukaryota > Viridiplantae > Streptophyta > Magnoliopsida > Alismatales > Araceae > Amorphophallus > Amorphophallus konjac. The sequence goes on from CM040125.1 coordinate 32,516,954, forward strand.
AAGTGGCGGTCAAGGACCCACGCGCCACATGCAAACGACGGTCGGGGGTCGGCGCGTTACTTCAAGAATGACGCTCCAGTCCCCATCCGTCACTCCCTTCAGGATTCCAGCTCAAGAGGCACCAAAGGCATGTAACGGTAGGGGCCCTGCGCGTTACTTCGAAGCGACGCGTGGGGTCACCGCCGTCACATCCACCCGAGGCTCAAACCACCTATCAGCGTTCTAAATGGTAGCAGGTGAAGTAACGCCCCGGTCTAGGCGCGCCGGACCGAAACGACGGTCGGCCGACTGGCCGCCGGGCGCACCGCCTGACCAAAATCACGGAAAACAGTTGATGAGTAACGGATGGGAGCCCCACCGTTACTCTCCAAGTAACGCACCCCCATTGGGCCGCTATTTGGTAGTGACGCGTCCACCTTGGACCGTCGGGCAAGTGACGGTTCCTGGCAGGACCGTCACTGCACCTGGGTTACGGGCGGGTACGGTTTGTAAACCGAAGCCCTCCCGGACGGCTGAAAACGCCGGGTATCGACGAAAAACCTGATAACCTGTCAAACCACGCATGCTAGACAATAATTTAACATCTAAATCTAGCACATGCAAGGCCTAAAACGCATTAAACTCAAGATTTAGGCTAAAACCCCAAAAATGGAAATATGAACATCATGCATGCTACGGGGTGCTAATCAACAAGCGAGCTAAAGGAAACGATCCTAGCAAGATCGAGGTTCCATCCCCCTACCTTTCGCAAGCCGAAACCGTCGAACGGGCCGCATGCAAGGAGGAAGAGCCACGGAGCTTCCACGCTCCACCTCGCTCCCACGATCACCGATCCACGCCGAAGTGGACACCCACGCGCTCTACTCGACGCGAGGAATCCAACGGTGCCAACCTCGTCTCAATCCGACGCCGTCTCGACCCCGATCCCTAAGAGAGGAGAGGAGGTGGCCGCACGGAGGAGAGAGAGAGAGAGAGTGAAATGAGAGATCGATGGGGGAGAGAGAGTGAGGGTGAGAGATATAAAAAAAAAATAAAAATAAAATTAATATATATATAATATAATCATTATATATATAAAAATCTTATTAATATTCAATAACCCTCAAACAGCTCCGAACAAATCCGGAAAAATGCCAGACAAATTCCTAAAAATCCAGGAAAATAGCCGGAATTTCCAGAACAATTAATAGAACAAATACCACGAAGGATCCATTAAGGCACGGGCCTTACACAGCAGCTGACCACCGATGATCTAGACTAAAATGATTGAAATATTGTGGGTATTAACTCAACGCATAAGCCAAGAACCAGTACACGTTCATTTACATCTTTAGCATTCCATTCTCTTTCTGCTTAACTTTTTTTTGTATGTTGGCCTAATTGCACTTTGATTACCGATTTCTCAATGTTCATGATCAAAAATAATTTTAATCAGTCCTTGTTCACTTTATTATTAAATAAATTCTTTAAAATCCTTCTTACCAATTGTCCATAATCTTATTTGATATTGTTCAACCTCTTTATGTCTTTGGTGGTTGATTGAAACAAAATTTCCTTGTTTTTTAGATGGAAAGATAAATTAGTCTTAAAACTTTGCTATGGGATTCTTGTTTGAGACATCTAATTCTGATTAACTAGTCTAACTGAAAGTTGATATTGCTCAATGTTTCTATATTCTTATTGTTTAAGTTGAATGATGTTAGTATTTCAATTAGATTCAAAAAATTTCTATGGTCTTGTTATTTCTTGATTGACTAAAATCATGTGCATTGAATGGTGGTCTTCGCAGTGTTTGGGTTCTTGTATCATTGTTGCTCCTGCTATGAAAGCCTTTTAATTGCCTAGTCTATTGTATATGATTGTATAATTTTCTGGATATGTTATAGAACATTGGCCAACTTTTTATTTTGACTTGATGCTCTTTTGCAAAGCAGGTGCATGATATGAAGCCACAAATGCTTTCAGAATTAGGGTTGAGTGGAGGAGGTCTTTGACTGTGTAGTCAACATCCCGCCTAGGCGCTGAGGCGGGGCGAGGCGATGGTAGGAGATTGATCCTGACTGGTGAACTTTGAAATTAACTTGTTTTGACAGGATGTGCATAAATGTACTTGGCATTTGATTTTTTAATTTCTTTTTTATGTTTAAATAGTAAAATGTCACTTCATGTGATTACATGATGACTAGCAGGAGATTAAGGATCTTTGTGATGCATCATACTTAAGAGCAAAAGAATATGACTAAAAGACACATTTTTATAGGATAGAATGTTGTTTGTAGGATTCTATAATACTAATATCATCTACTATTTGCAGTCTACCAAATGGTCATGTTTAGCGTAACATGGCCTTTTGCTATTCATCAGTTATCGCAAGAGTTCATGGACCCAAATCCAGTTAAAGTAAGTTGCTTGATCTGATTTTAAACTCTGTTGTATGAGCCACTTCCTTCATTCCTAATAGTTAGCACACAATGCAGGTTCTTGCAGGTTCAGAGGATTTAGCTGCTAATCATGATGCCATGCAGATAGTTGAGGTCAAAATAACATATCATTTGATTGGTTACTCAATTTACTATTGTTTTTCGTATTTATGTAAAGATTGCCATTGAAGTGAATAAAATATATCTTTTCTCTGTATCACAGGTTTTTGATGATCGATCACGTGATACACATTTAGTTTCCTTGCTTGAGAAATACCATGCATCTCAGAGGTACATTTTGTCATGTTGCCTTTGCATTTTCTTTTGTCCTTGAGCGATTCTTTTTTACTTCATCTTGTGTTTTAAATTGTTGCTCAAGGTTGATCTAGTGTTGAGCTTTAATAGCAAGGCTACATTTGTATAGTGATTTTTTGAGATCTCATAGACTACACTTTGTACATCCTTCGTTTCCTTTAATACATTAGTGGTACTACTCACTTGTAAAAAAGAAAGATAATATAGCAAGGCTACAACTTCTTTGAACCATATGTTGTCTCTGGCGTGAACAAGAAAGTGTGGCGCAACGGGAAGCAATGTACTGTTTAATCCTTCAAATTTTTGCTCATTAGTCTATTGCTTCCTTTGGGCGGTGTTTACAAGTTTGCTAGATTTTGAGGTTGAAGAGAGAGATTTGAGAATTATGTCTGGACTTGTTGGTTTACAAACTGCTTCTATATGGAGATAGATTCAGGAAAATTCTTCACAAAAGAAAAGAAGAAGAGGCAATATTCAGCCTTCAAGGAGAACTTAAACTTTTTCAAAGAAAATAAGAGATGTACTTTCTTTTTTATAAGTAAATTGATTTTTATCAACTTAAAATATAATAATTCTAGATGGATGAAGTACGGCATTTTTGTATTTGACTTGCATATCAATAGTAAAAGTTAGAAAAATAATTAAAAATAATGTTCTTGATTTCAGGAAATGACATAGTGCAACATTTTCCTTGAGTTTGATGACTTTTTTACTCTCTGGGCTTTGCCTTAATTAGAAATGCTTGTCTTACATGATCTTTTGACTATCTACATATTGTTTGATGACCTCTGTTTCTTTCTCACTGACAATAGTCTACATGCTACTAGGCCCGTGGCCAAGTTGGCTAAATTTTCACATGGTGTATTGGTTCTAAAAGATGTCACAAAGTAGTTTTAGGCAGAGACCGAACAATATACATGTAATGGTTTCTTTATGTTGCAAATTTCTCTTGTAGGGGATTTCTCTACTTGTATGTTTGAGCTTATAACAGTTGAACAATAATTTTTATTGATGCAACTATATTTATTCTGTCGCACAGTTACAATGCCAGAAGGTGAAAATGTTAAATTTGGAGGGAGAGTATGTAGGGACATGACCTGTCATGAGCGTTGATAAGGACAAAGTCTAGGCATTCCATTTTCTATCAGTTAATTGATTACTACTATTTCATTATCAGGCTATATAGTAACTTCCTAATTGTTGCTGTTATTTTTCCTTTTAAAATGCTGCTACTACTTTTTTAAGCATCTATGTATTGCTGCAGTTAGTGTACGAAGTTCTATTTGATGCTTCTATTTTTTTCTGTTGCACAGTTGCAAGGGAAGTGGGTGAAATTGTTAGATCTAGAAGGAGAGCATGTGGCAACTGGTCTGGTAATAAGTGTTGATAAAGATAAAGTTGTGATGGGGCAACAGATAGGAAATATTTATTGAGAAGTATCAGTTTTACATGCAAATAAGCTCGAAGCCCCCCTTTTATTAAATATCAAGAAAGAAAGAAAATTAGAGATGCACTTGGGAGCCATATTCTTTGGCTCATAGAATATGTCAAGTATCTTTCTTATTTGTTAAGAAAATATTGTCATGTTTAACTTTCAAGTGAAATTACTTATAAATATTTAACTATTTTGTAGGTTATGTTCGATGCACGGAACAGTTCATCTCCCAGCTCTCGATTCCCTTACTGACATGGTGATATATGTTAAACCGCCCCCCTCATTTTTGATATATATACTGATATATTGTAATATAATGTTTACACTAATTTTGATTGTGCATATATTTTCACATAACATGCACTTGTTTATTGTCCATGAAAGTTTGCTATATTTTTTGTGACTGCAAAGTTGATACATTGTTGAAGTCCCGCGATCAATGACACCCAAGAGGGGGGTGAATTGGGTGTTTACAAATTTTAAGGAAACTTTTGACCTTTTTAAAATATGTGATAGAATGTTAGTTAAGAGATTCAAAACTATTTGAACACAAATTGGATTTATCAAACTTTGTATGATGAGAAATAGAATATGCAAGATATACGTAGATAAATCCGTAACAACAATTAACACATACACTCACTTAGAATGGAGGTAGAAGAAAAGGACCAAACCACACAAATCAAACCATAGTGCACAGTGGTTTTTAAGGTGGTTCGGATGCAATGATGGCAATCCTATGTCTACCCCTCACCAAACCCGGTGAGGCTTCACTTGGGGATAAATCCCCAAACGGAGACGACGCTCCAACCACACACGCAAGACGACACCTGCCCACACTCGTGCGGACACCCGAGCAGTTGAGCGGCGCGACACGCCGAGCCACCGGTACCGCACACGGAGCACGACTCGAGCCACCTCAGCGTCCATCTGGCTCGGAGACAGCCTAGAGACCCCGCCTTGAGCCTCCCCATTTTTCATATTTAATTAGACTTTATTTGTGTGTAAGGTGTGTTTATTTCATTTTATACGGTTTGCAATTATGAGTGTACGAGGGGCTTATTTGTAAAATGGGACTCCTGGGCCCCATGGGACCCCCAGGCCCCCTCCCATTGGTCCATATCAGCCTTGTGGGGTTGGTCAACATCCAAGGTGGACATCTAGAAGCCTTGACTAGTCAATTGTCCACATGGGGGACAAGGGACCAAAATGGTCAACATTTCCAACCAAACCCACCTACCATGTCCCCCCCTTGGTCAAGGTGCGCCCCCCTCCCCATTTGTTTATTATTTTTGTTGTGTTTTGATCAAACTTCATCCTAGCCATCCATCCCTAACCCCTAGATCCAACGGTGGAGGATGGATTAAATGGGTGACCTATATATGCTTGTATTTTCCTATTTTCATGAATTAATGCCATTTGAATTGAAGAAAAGCTTGAAGCTCCAGCCTTGGTGCGCCCCCTTCTCCTCTCCCTCTCCCCCTTGAAGCTATGAAGGCTTCCTTCTGGTGGTGAGACTCCACCCTATCAGTTCCGGTCGCCGCCGCCACGAGCCGCCACGGCACCGCCTTCGCCATCAACGGAGTTCTGCCCGCGCAGTACCACAGAAGCTTCCACGAATTTCTTGTCTCATCCACGAGCTCAGATAGATCTGGGGATTTTAGTGGATGTTCCAGAGGTGTCAAAGACATCCCAAAAATTTTGGTTTGCTATTCAGATCTCGTTTCATATTTTTTGATTTTCGTCCACTCTACCATTTCGGTTCTGCCAGAGTTCTGTCCAGATTCATCCCCGCCCTGAGTTTCATGTCTTAGGTCCACCTTTTGATTTATTTTGGTTCGCCCAATTTTACTGGAGGTTCCACCCATCCACCCCTTCATCCACAAGTTTTCTCAATTTTTGGTTCATCCATTTCATATTTTCTAAATATCATTCTCAGTCCCAGCTACAGTTCTGTCCACCTGTTCCCAGATCCGACCACCAGTCACCCCAAAAATCATAGTAAATCACCACCATCTCCAAATCAAATTCCCAAAATAGTCCCAGTTCCATGGTTTGATACCCTACAACTTTTAAGAAGAGCTAAAGAGCTGAATCGGAGGTTTACTAGGCGGTCAACGGTGGTTCTCAGAAAAGTACCCTGCAGATCTGAGATTTCGATTACTGTACAACAGGGGCTTGTAAATTCAATAAAGTTCTGATCCGACTAGATCCAGCAGATCTCTCTGGGTATAGATCAAAGCATTTGAAGAGAGCTTTCCAATGATAGCTCATGCGTCCCGATCCGACGTCGGGATTGCTCGCAGAGGCCATTTTCGCCGGAGCGCGCGCCGGAAGATAGCAACCAAAATCCGTGGATAGCTAGTTCATCAATTGGGAATCGGGGCCGATCGACCGCCGATCGGTGTTCCCGGCCGACCGCCGTCCGTGGAGGCGCGCCACCAGGGGTCCCCATCACAGTGGGTCCCACCCCCGCAGATCCGGAGGACAGGGCCGTCCGTGGGCCCCGCGGGCCCGCAGAACCCACCGTTCGGAAAGCACGAAAATGCGGAATTCGGCACCGCCGGGCGACATCAAGATGCTGCCTGTCAACCCGAGTTGCGTGATTCCCGGGCTCCACATGTGACCTTTTACCTCCCTACGTGGAGTGGGTCAAATCTTTGTATTGCTGTGATATTGTTTAACTGGGAGTCCGTGACTCGGCCGGGGTTGTCTTCGCCACGCCGGGTGCGTGGAGGTAAAGGTCTTAACTCCTTGGCATTACATTGCTTAGCTAGTATACGGTCTTAGGCCACTGCCGAGAGCATAGGTACTAGCCCGTGTGTCCATGTCACCGCTGTAAGAGCGAGTGTGACCCGTCCCGTGACTCGATCCGAGTCCGGAAGTTGAGTCGGACTACCCTTGACCTCCGCCGGTTCCTTAACCGCGCACGGTCCGCGCTTTCCCTCGCTTGGGACGACGAGTGAGCTTCCACTTCTGTTAGCGACGTTTTGCCACTAGGAGCTCGTAGTGTCGGGCTTAGTGTCTCCCTGGTGTGTGCTGCTGGTCGCGTCTTCATCTAGAGTCCGAGGGTGGCACCTAGTAGTGTCGTCTCCCGTGTCCGTCCCGCATCAGTTTGGTATCAGAGCGAGTCGAGTCTAGGGTAGTCGTTGCATATGTCTTGCATAGTATAAGTCTAGTCTAGGATCATCATTTCAAAACAACAAAAAAAAAGTGTTTTCAAATTGCATTTCATCCCGATAATTCGGTATCTTAAAAGGTGTTGTTCGAACGTTAGGCTATGCCTATCGAGAAGACCGCACACTTGCGCGAGTGATCTTCGGATCGACTAACTCCGCCATGTATCGGATATTGGTTTAGGTCTAGGTGCATTAGTCGGTGTTTGCATTAGTTAGTGCATTCCAACCTTGCATAGCCGGTCTAGTGTAGTGTCCAAGTGTCGGCATGTCCAACATATAGTTCCCCCCCCCCCAATTTCCCATGGATTCCCAATCACCCGGGCATTATGGCCGTTGGTCCACCCATGGGCTTGGCAACCACCCACTCCACTTCCGTAGGCCCGAAGCCTCGGATTTTTATGGCTCCAATGGCCCGGGCGACTACCTCAAGTGGGAGGCCGCCATGGACACATACTTTGATTGTTATAATATGTCCGAGGCCATGCAATTCTCTTTCGCTAAAGAGCGGCTTCTTCATGAGGCTGCCGAAAAGTGGGATTACATCAAAAGAATGAGAGAGGTTAGGGGGCAATGGCCCATCGAGTCATGGTGGGACATGAAGAGAGAGATTAGGAAGGTCTACGTGCCCCAACCGGTCACCTCCAACCGGCCCCACCAAATCACTTCCAACCAAGTGAGTCCTAGTAGGAGGCAAAGAGCCCCACACGTAGATGAGTCAAGACCCACTCCTAGGACGGTTGACTACGGGCGAGTCCACCATGATATCCCTATTCCAACCCACTCCGTTGCTGAACTTATGCAAATGATTTTGGACCGGTTGGATGGGGTGGATAGGACACGTACTCCTAGTGATGTACTCCAACCCGACCCTAAGGAGGTCATCGCCGGTAGTCTTAACCCGGCCCCATCAACGGAGTCCCCAAGCCCTCTCCCCATCATAGTGGATCCTCTTCTCCCACCCACGAGAGCCCCATTGCCTACACCCCCTATCCGTCAGGAGGATAAGGGTAGGGACCCACTTATCAGGGAGCGTAGTGGGTCACGACAGCAGTGTTACCGCTGCCAGGGGTTCGGCCACTACGCCGGACAATGTCCCACTCGGACATCTCTAGCCATAAGAGACAAAAGGGTTGGAGAAGCCCCACTCCCCGATCTTTATTCTAAGCCACCTCAGCCCGAGCTACCCGTGTTTCTAACGGGTATGCTTGTCATAGCCGAGCCGCTTCTTAGCTGGCTCAAGAAGGGCTTGGTCCCACTTCCCTTCCCATCTATGGACCCTATCCTACCTCTGGTGCCAATCAATTCATTTCATACCACTTTCCGGTCTAGTCACTATGTGGATACATTGGATGACCTTCTTAAGGGGTTAGACCGGCAGTGGACATTTACGCACTTGTTGGCTCCAGGCTTCGACCGACCCACAGGTCGTAGTTTCACTCATCCCGCTTTAGGGTCCATCACCTCCGTGTACACCGTGGGTCATGTTACCACGGAGGTTCTTCTACTCCTCCTTATGCCGGCCGAGTCCGACTTCATTCCCCTTTGCCCAAGGGAGGAATCTTACTTTCTACCTATGACTGTCGTCCCATCTCTCACAATGAATGAAGGTGATCATTTACACCTCCAAGATTTCCAAATGTGGGACAGTGATTTGTGGAAGCTTAGTCCGAGGGGTCATACCTTCTTTGATCCCTTCGACCCATTCTCTTGTGGACCCCGTGACCCACCATATTTACTCCACCTTTTCGAGAGAGTCCACCATCATACCCCCACCGTCTCATCTCCCTTCATGGATGAAGGAGATCAAAAACACCTTCTAGACTTCCACACATGGGATCTTGAGATGAGGGAATCCATATCGAGGGGTCACACATTCTTTGATCCCTTCGATCCCTTTCTTAGTGGGCCCCTTGGTCCACAATCTCCATTCCACTTCTTTAGGGGAGGTCACCATTATACCCCTCCCCCATGGACCGGGCCATCGGCACCCACCGAGTCCGTTCACGGGCAAGAGACACCTGACCCTCCTGTTCCACCCAAACCTCCCAAATCCAAAGGACCGTCTTATGGTTGTACCGACATTCAGTCACACTTAGGGTATGCATGGCACACCTTCGGATGTCCTGGACCACCTTGCATATGATTGGGTCGAACTAACATTAGGTTTATTTAGGGTTGTGTGTGCATCCGTGTGTTTTTATTTTGCTAAGCATTGTAGGAGTGCATAGTGAGTCTGCCGAGTCTAGTGCTAGGCATGTTAGGAGTCTGCGTGAGTGAGGCTAGCAATGCACGTTACAAAGAGCTAGCCGATGCCCATCGACACCACCGAGAGTTCCAAGAGGGTGAATATGTCATGATCAGGGTAAGACCTGAATGGTTTCCCTCTGGAACCGTTAAGAAGTTGCAAGCTCGCGAAGCCGGTCCCTTTAGAGTGTTGAAACGCGTTGGATCCAATGCGTATATTGTGGACCTACCTGAGGAATATGGTATAAGCTCTACCTTCAATGTATCAGATCTTGTTGCATATAGGGACCCAGCGGTGATCCGTAGTGATCCTTTTGAGCCATCTCCTCCCCTTGAGAGTGATCCCACACCTGAGTGTCCACTTCCACCTCCAGCCCCTTTTTCATGGCAGCGTGAGCATATAGATCGTATACTGGAAGAGCAAGTGACAGTTACCAGGAGTGGATCTTGCCCGCGCTACCTAGTGCGATGGAGAGGACGACCCGCTACTGAGGACACATGGATCACACATGGCGAGTTGCAGCAGATCGATCCGGACCTTCTGGAGCGATATAGGAGCGATGCCGACCCTTACTCGACAGGGTCGAGTTTCTCCCACCCGGGGAGAATTGGTGCGGACACCCGAGCAGTTGAGCGGCGCGACACGCCGAGCCACCGGTACCGCACACGGAGCACGACTCGAGCCACCTCAGCGTCCATCTGGCTCGGAGACAGCCTGGAGACCCCGCCTTGAGCCTCCCCATTTTTCATATTTAATTAGACTTTATTTGTGTGTAAGGTGTGTTTATTTCATTTTATACGGTTTGCAATTATGAGTGTATGAGGGGCTTATTTGTAAAATGGGACTCCTGGGCCCCATGGGACCCCCAGGCTCCCTCCCATTGGTCCATATCAGCCTTGTGGGGTTGGTCAACATCCAAGGTGGACATCTATAAGCCATGACTAGTCAATTGTCCACATGGGGGACAAGGGACCAAAATGGTCAACATTTCCAACCAAACCCACCAACCATGTCCCCCCCTTGGTCAAGGTGCGCCCCCCTCCCCATTTGTTTATTATTTTTGTTGTGTTTTGATCAAACTTCATCCTAGCCATCCATCCCTAACCCCTAGATCCAACGGTGGAGGATGGATTAGATGGGTGACCTATATATGCTTGTATTTTCCTATTTTCATGAATTAATGCCATTTGAATTGAAGAAAAGCTTGAAGCTCCAGCCTTGCTGCGCCCCCTTCTCCTCTCCCTCTCCCCCTTGAAGCTGTGAAGGCTTCCTTCTGGTGGTGAGACTCCACCCTATCAGTTCCGGTCGCCGCCGCCACGAGCCGCCACCGCACCGCCTTCGCCATCAACGGAGTTCTGCCCGTGCAGTACCATAGAAGCTTCCACGAATTTCTTGTCTCAGCCACGAGCTCAGATAGATCTAGGGATTTTAGTGGATGTTCCAGAGGTGTCAAAGACATCCCAAAAATTTTGGTTTGCCATTCAGATCTCGTTTCATATTTTTTGATTTTCGTCCACTCTTCCATTTCGGTTCTGCCAGAGTTCTGTCCAGATTCATCCCCGCCCTGAGTTTCATGTCTTAGGTCTACCTTTTGATTTATTTTGGTTCGCCCAATTTTACTGGAGGTTCCACCCATCCACCCCTTCATCCACAATTTTTCTCAATTTTTGGTTCGTCCATTTCATATTTTCTAAAAATCGTTCTCAGTCCCAGCTACAGTTCTGTCCACCTGTTCCCAGATCAACCACCAGTCACCCCAAAAATCATAGTATATCACCACCACCTCCAAATCAAATTCCCAAAAAAATAGTCCCAGTTCCGTGGTTTGATACCCTACAACTTTTAAGAAGAGCTAAAGAGCTGAATCGGAGGTTTACTAGGCGTTCAACGGTGGTTCTCAGACAAGTACCCTGCAGATCTGAGATTTCGGTTACTGTACAACAGGGGCTTGTAAATTCAATAAAGTTCTGATCTGACCAGATCTAGCAGATCTCTCTGGGTATAGATCGAAGCATTTGAAGAGAGCTTTCCAATGATAGCTTATGCGTCCCGATCCGACGTCGGGATTGCTCACAGCGGCCGTTTTCGCCGGAGCGCGCGCCGGAAGACAGCAACCAAAATCCGTGGACAGCTAGTTCATCAATTGAGAATCGGGGCCGATCGACCGCCGATCGGTGTTCCCGGCCGACCGCCGTCCGTGGAGGCGCGCCACCAGGGGTCCCCATCACAGTGGGTCCCACCCCCGCAGATCCGGAGGACAGTGCCGTCCGTGGGCCCCGCGAGCCCGCAGAACCCGCCGTTCGGAAAGCACGAAAACGCGGAGTTCGGCACCGCCGGGCGACATCAAGATGCTGCCCGTCAACTCGAGTTGCGTGATTCCCGGGCTCCACATGTGACCTTTTACCTCCCTGCGTGGAGTGGGTCAAATCTTTGTATTGTTGTGATATTGTTTAACCGGGAGTCCGTGACTCGGCCGGGGTTGTCTTCGCCATGCCAGGTGCGTGGAGGTAAAGGTCTTAACTCCTTGGCATTACATTGCTTAGCTAGTATACGGTCTTAGGCCACTGCCGAGAGCGTAGGTACTAGCCCGTGTGTCCATGTCACCGCTGTGAGAGTGAGTGTGACCCGTCCCGTGACTCGATCCGAGTCCGGAAGTTGAGTCGGACTACCCTTGACCTCCGCCGGTTCCTTAACCGCGCACGGTCCGCGCTTTCCCTCGCTTGGGATGACGAGTGAGCTTCCACTTCTGTTAGCGACGTTTTGCCACTAGGAGCTCGTAGTGTCGGGCTTAGTGTCTCCCTGGTGTGTGCTGCTGGTCGCGTCTTCATCTAGAGTCCGAGGGTGGCACCTAGTAGTGTCGTCTCCCGTGTCCGTCCCGCATCAGTTTGGTATCAGAGCGAGTCGAGTCTAGGGTAGTCGTTGCATATGTCTTGCATAGTATAAGTCGAGTCTAGGATCATCATTTCAAAACAACAAAAAAAAGTGTTTTCAAATTGCATTTCATCCCGATAATTCGGTATCTTAAAAGGTGTTGTCCGAACGTTAGGCTACGCCTATCGAGAAGACCGCACACTTGCGCGAGTGATCTTAGGATCGACTAACTCCGCCATGTACCGGATATTGGTTTAGGTCTAGGTGCATTAGTCGGTGTTTGCATTAGTTAGTGCATTCCAACCTTGCATAGCCGGTCTAGTGTAGTGTCCAAGTGTCGGCATGTCCAACATATAGTTCCCCCCCCCCAATTTCCCATGGATTCCCAATCACCCAGGCATTATGGCCGTTGGTCCACCCATGGGCTTGGCAACCACCCACTCCACTTCCGTAGGCCAGAAGCCTCGGATTTTTATGGCTCCAATGGCCCGGGCGACTACCTCAAGTGGGAGGCCGCCATGGAGACATACTTTGATTGTTATACTATGTCCGAGGCCATGCAATTCTCTTTCGCTAAAGAGCGGCTTCTTCATGAGGCTGTCGAAAAGTGGGATTACATCGAAAGAATGAGAGAGGTTAGGGGGGCAATGGCCCATCGAGTCATGGTGGGACATGAAGAGAGAGATTAGGAAGGTCTACGTGCCCCAACCGGTCACCTCCAACCGGCCCCACCAAATCACTTCCAACCAAGTGAGTCCTAGTCGGAGGCAAAGAGCCCCACACGTAGATGAGTCAAGACCCACTCCTAGGACGGTTGACTACGGGCGAGTCCACCATGATATCCCTATTCCAACCCACTCCGTTGCCGAACTTATGCAAATGATTTTGGACCGGTTGGATGGGGTGGATAGGACACGTACTCCTAGTGATGTACTCCAACCCGACCCTAAGGAGGTCATCGCCGGTAGTCTTAACCCGACCCCATCAACGGAGTCCCCAAGCCCTCTCCCCATCATAGTGGATCCTCTTCTCCCACCCACGAGAGCCCTATTGCCTACACCCCCTGTCCGTCAGGAGGATAAGGGTAGGGACCCACTTATCAGGGAGCGTAGTGGGTCACGACAGCAGTGTTATCGCTGCCAGGGGTTCGGCCACTACGCCGGACAATGTCCCACTCGGACATCTCTAGCAATAAGGGACAAAAGGGTTGGAGAAGCCCCACTCCCCGATCTTTATTCTAAGCCACCTCAGCCCGAGCCACCCGTGTTTCTAACGGGTATGCTTGTCATAGCCGAGCCGCTTCTTAGCTGGCTCAAGAAGGGCTTGGTCCCACTTCCCTTCCCATCTATGGACTCTATCCTACCTCTGGTGCCAATCAATTCATTTCATACCACTTTCCGGTCTAGTCACTATGTGGATACATTGGATGACCTTCTTAAGGGGTTAGACCGGCAGTGGACATTTACGCACTTGTTGGCTCCAGGCTTCGACCGACCCACAGGTCGTAGTTTCACTCATCCCGCTTTAGGGTCCATCACCTCCGTGTACACCGTGGGTCATGTTACCACGGAGGTTCTTCTACTCCTCCTTATGCCGGCCGAGTCCGACTTCATTCCCCTTTGCCCAAGTGAGGAATCTTACTTTCTACCTATGACTGTCGTCCCATCTCTCACAATGAATGAAGGTGATCATTTACACCTTCAAGATTTCCAAATGTGGGACAGTGATTTGTGGAAGCCTAGTCCGAGGGGTCATACCTTCTTTGATCCCTTCGACCCATTCTCTTGTGGACCCCGTGACCCACCATATTTACTCCACCTTTTCGAGGGAGTCCACCATCATACCCCCACCGTCTCATCTCCCTTCATGGATGAAGGAGATCAAAAACACCTTCTAGACTTCCACACATGGGATCTTGAGATGAGGGAATCCATATCGAGGGGTCACACATTCTTTGATCCCTTCGATCCCTTTCTTAGTGGGCCCCTTGGTCCACAATCTCCATTCCACTTCTTTAGGGGAGGTCACCATTATACCCCTCCCCCATGGACCGGGCCATCGGCACCCACCGAGTCCGTTCACAGGCGAGAGACACCCGACCCTCCTGTTCCACCCAAACCTCTCAAATCCAAAGGACCGTCTTATGGTTGTACCGACATTCAGTCACACTTAGGGTATGCATGGCACACCTTCAGATGTCCTGGACCACCTTGCATATGATTGGGTCGAACTAACATTAGGTTTATTTAGGGTTGTGTGTGCATCCGTGTGTTTTTATTTTGCTAAGCATTTTAGGAGTGCATAGTGAGTCTGCCGAGTCTAGTGCTAGGCATGTTAGGAGTCTGCGTGAGTGAGGCCAGCAATGCACGTTACAAAGAGCTACTCGATGCCCATCGACACCACCGAGAGTTCCAAGAGGGTGAATATGTCATGATCAGGGTAAGACCTGAACGGTTTCCCTCTGGAACCGTTAAGAAGTTGCAAGCTCGCGGAGCCGGTCCCTTTAGAGTGTTGAAACGCGTTGGATCCAATGCGTATATTGTGGAGCTGCCCGAGGAATATGGTATAAGCTCTACCTTCAATGTATCGGATCTTGTTGCATATAGGGACCCAGCGGTGATCCCTAGTGAGCCTTTTGAGCCATCTCCACCCCTTGAGAGTGATCCCACACCTGAGTGTCCACTTCCACCTCCAGCCCCTTTTTCACGGCAGCGTGAGCATATAGATCGTATACTGGAAGAGCAAGTGACAGTTACCAGGAGTGGATCTTACCTACGCTACCTAGTGCGATGGAGAGGACGACCCGCTACTGAGGACACATGGATCACTCATGGCGAGTTGCAGCAGATCGATCCGGACCTTCTGGAGCGATATAGGAGCGATGCCGACCCTTACTCGACAGGGTCGAGTTTCTCCCACCCGGGGAGAATTGGTGCGGACACCCGAGCAGTTGAGCGGCGCGACACGCCGAGCCACCGGTACCGCACACGGAGCATGACTCGAGCCACCACAGCGTCCATCTGGCTCGGAGACAGCCTGGAGACCCCGCCTTGAGCCTCCCCATTTTTCATATTTAATTAGACTTTATTTGTGTGTAAGGTGTGTTTATTTCATTTTATACGGTTTGCAATTATAAGTGTACGAGGGGCTTATTTGTAAAATGGGACTCCTGGGCCCCATGGGACCCCCAGGCCCCCTCCCATTGGTCCATATCAGCCTTGTGGGGTTGGTCAACATCCAAGGTGGACATCTATAAGCCTTGACTAGTCAATTGTCCACATGGGGGACAAGGGACCAAAATGGTCAACATTTCCAACCAAACCCACCTACCATGTCCCCCCCTTGGTCAAGGTGCGCCCCCCTCCCCATTTGTTTATTATTTTTGTTGTGTTTTGATCAAACTTCATCCTAGCCATCCATCCCTAACCCCTAGATCCAACGGTGGAGGATGGGTTAGATGGGTGACCTATATATGCTTGTATTTTCCTATTTTCATGAATTAATGTCATTTGAATTGAAGAAAAGCTTGAAGCTCCAGCCTTGGTGCGCCCCCTTCTCCTCTCCCTCTCTCCCTTGAAGCTGTGAAGGCTTCCTTCTGGTGGTGAGACTCCACCCTATCAGTTCCGGTCGCCGCCGCCACGAGCCGCCACCGCACCACCTTCGTCATCAACGGAGTTCTACCCGCGCAGTACCACAGAAGCTTCCACGAATTTCTTGTCTCAACCACGAGCTCAGATAGATCTGGGGATTTTAGTGGATGTTCCAGAGGTGTCAAAGACATCCCAAAAATTTTGGTTTGCCATTCAGATCTCGTTTCGTATTTTTTGATTTTCGTCCACTCTTCCATTTCGGTTCTGCCAGAGTTCTGTCCAGATTCATCCCCTCCCTGAGTTTCATGTCTTAGGTCCACCTTTTGATTTATTTTGGTTCGCCCAATTTTACTGGAGGTTCCACCCATCCACCCCTTCATCCACAATTTTTCTCAATTTTTGGTTCGTCCATTTGATATTTTCTAAAAATCGTTCTCAGTCCCAGCTACAGTTCTGTCACCTGTTCCTAGATCTGACCACCAGTCACCCCAAACATCATAGTAAATCACCAGCACCTCCAAATCAAATTCCAAAAATAGTCCCAGTTCCGTGGTTTGATACCCTACAACGTTTAAGAAGAGCTAAAGAGCTGAATCGGAGGTTTACTAGGCGTTCAATGGTGGTTCTCAAACAAGTACCCTGCAGATCTGAGATTTCGGTTACTGTACAACAGGGGCTTGTAAATTTAATAAAGTTCTGATCCGACCAGATCCAGCAGATCTCTCTGGGTATAGATCGAAGCATTTGAATAGAGCTTTCCAACGATAGCTCATGCGCCCCGATCCGACGTCGGGATTGCTCGCAGCGGCCGTTTTCGCCGGAGCGCGCGCCGGAAGACAACAACCAAAATCCGTGGACAGCTAGTTCATCAATTGGGAATCGGGGCCGATCGACCGCCGATCGGTGTTCCCGGCCGACCGCCGTCCGTGGAGGCGCGCCACCAGGGGTCCCCATCACAGTGGGTCCCACCCCCGCAGATCCGGAGGACAGCGCCGTCCGTGGGCCCCGCGGGCCCGCAGAACCCGCCGTTCGGAAAGCACGAAAACGCGGAGTTCGGCACCGTCGGGCGACATCAAGATGCTGCCCGTCAACCCGAGTTGCGTGATTCCCGGACTCCACATGTGACCTTTTACCTCCCTGCGTAGAGTGGGTCAAATCTTTGTATTGCTGTGATATTGTTTAACCGGGAGTCCGTGACTCGGCCGGGGTTGTCTTCGCCACGCCGCGTGCGTGGAGGTAAAGGTCTTAACTCCTTGGCATTACATTGCTTAGCTAGTATACGGTCTTAGGCCGCTGCCGAGAGCGTAGGTACTAGCCCGTGTGTCCATGTCACCACTGTGAGAGTGAGTGTGACCCGTCCCGTGACTCAATCCGAGTCCGGAAGTTGAGTCGGACTACCCTTGACCTCCGCCGGTTCCTTAACCGCGCACGGTCCGCGCTTTCCCTCGCTTGGGACGACGAGTGAGCTTCCACTTCTGTTAGCGACGTTTTGCTACTAGGAGCTCGTAGTGTCGGGCTTAGTGTCTCCCTGGTGTGTGCTGCTGGTCGCGTCTTCATCTAGAGTCTGAGGGTGGCACCCAGTAGTGTCGTCTCCCATGTCCGTCCCGCATCACACACACACGGGGACGCGCCCCAACACACACACACACACACGGAGACGAGGTCTCCAACACGATCCAACAAGCGGATCACCAACATAAACACCCGCTGCCACAAGTGCAGCAATCCACACACACGAGACAGAACGGATGTAAAAGACCCACACACACACAAACGCAGATCTAGAAAGATCCACGCATACACTCGAATCAAATACGATACACACACACACGACCGTGGATCCAACAACGATCCACACACACAGACACACAAGTTCTTGCAGTTTATGATGAACACAATTACTACATCCAAAACATAAAGACGATGAGGCTTAGTTTAGAAAACTCCTGATTTGAGTTCCCTTTGAATGCATGCTGCGGGGTTGAGAATGGATGAAGAACACTTGCTGCACGGAGTACTGTTCACGGCTACAGTACCCTTCTTCTTCACTTGGACAATCTTCCTTTGATCTCTTCTTGAAAACCTTGCTTGCTTCTTGGTAGCCTCCCCCTTGATCTCTCTTTGTTGGTTGCTTACTTCTTCACTTCATAGATGCTTGTTGGCTTCAGAAGTACCTTGAATGGGTTGGAGATAGATGAAGAACTTGCTGCACGAGGTACTGTTCACGGAGCTACAGTACCCTCTTCTTCCTCCTTGGACAGCCTCCCTTTTGGATCTCTTGGATGATTAGGGTTATGACTCTAATAGGATGTTTTATAACCCTTGGAAGGTCTATGGATAAGCCCTAGACCAGATCCACAAATTCTGGAGGGTTTGGTGGCTTTGGGATTAAACAATAGCAAGAGGAGATGCTTCTTTCGAGATGGACAAAAGTCAATATTTTTGGCTTATCGGGGCTGGCGGTCGACCTGTAGAGGCAGGCGGTCGACCGCTATTGAGAGAACTGTTGGCCATTGGTTTCTGGGAATTCTGGTCGACCGCTACTGGGCTAGCAGTCGACCGCCACTGTGAATCCCAGTAGGCGGTGAGCTGTTGGCAGGGGCGGTCGACCGCCCCTGAGCTGGCTGTCGACCGCCAGCTGGGCAGACCCCGGGTTTTCCCGGGTCGATCCGTTAACCTCTTCAGCTCCGTCGCTTAAGTCCTTTAGCAGCCCGTTCATGTCTGTGGCATCACCCTTGACAGTTTAGAAGGTGTCAACTGAGTCTTTGACCTTATGGATTTTTACTGAGTGTTTTGACCTGTAAAAGCATACATAATTGATTAGAACTATAGCTCAACCATCCATATGATAAATGCATGAAGTTCATGCAAACCATTTGAGCATTAATCAAAATTTTGTTCCGGGGGCTCCGCCCCCAGAAACCCCCGCAAGGTTGCATATCACATCTCTAGAAAGTGAAATCCAGGACTTGCATAATTCATTGTCTGGATTCGTGGATGGTCAAGATAATCTGGATAAACTTTTGGGCATGGAAGTCAATTTTCAAAGGGAAGTGCTTGGCTATAACCCTGTAAAGAAGAAGTCCTTTGCAAATAAGTTAACTACTCATTTTGTTCAAAGTTCAAGTATCGCCAATACCTCTACTTCACCTCCAAAACAATTTTTTGTCCAAAAAATTCAAAAAGAAAATAAAAATTAGAAAATCAATTTGCATCAAAAATCTAAAAATACTGCTAGCACCACTATGCATGCCACACACACTCATACATCTAAAAAGAAATTTTCATTTTTTTATTGTGGAAGACATGGACATGCCATGCATGATTGTTTTACTATGACGAATGATGATTTGGAAGCATGCATGTGTAGAATAAATAATAGAAAAGGCAAGGGCAGGTCGACACACCCGAAGGCTAAACATCACTACCAACCAATGGTGTCAACACATCGTGTGTTCTGGACCCATTATCCTCAGCCAAAATCAAGGGAAGGTCGACCTAGGATCTCTAATGTGTTTAACACACCTCTTGCCAATTGAAAACAAGATTGGAACAAAAAGTCACATCTCTTGATGAGCTTCAAAGAATCCCCGCGACCTGACCGCGCAGGTCGATCCGCGGGCGAGGGCGCACGATGGCCAGAAGGGTTTCATGTTTTAATGTGCATGAATGAGGTGTATGAAGGAGAGGTATATGAGATACACATGGTGAGATCGATGCTAAGACAAGGTAAGAGTCTTACCAATGGTTCTTGACAGTAAATGACATATACCACATGTTTTGGATTGTAGAGGAGCAAGGTGCTTATCCACACGTTTGGTTCACTAGGTGACTGCCATGTGTTTGATACTGCAAGCAAGATAGTCAAGGTTAATACCATGCTTGTTCCCGTTGAAGAGGTTATGAAACCTCCTGCCTCTTGTAAAACTAACATATGCAAACAAAGAATCAAGACCATGTAACCGTTCCCATTTGCCATCTCAACCATACATAGATAACAAGAGCATGAGCAATCAACCACAAGTTTAGTTATCATCACTTAATCACACATTAAGTTTAGTTATCATCAAAATCATAACTTAACAATCACAACAATCATCAAAACCATAACTCAACAATTGTCACAATCATATTTGATGATGGTATTTTGTATATAATATCAAGTTATGGTTTGAATGTGAATGTGCAGATTTCTTGATCTATGTGAATGGTGTGAATGTGTAAGTTTTGAATGTGTAAAATTTGTGAATGTGTACAAGTTATGGTTTGAATGTGAATGTGCAGATTTCTTGATATATGATATGTGAATGATGTGAATGTGCAAGTTTTGAATGTGTGTAAATTTTGTGAATGTGTACAAGTTATATGGTTTGCTTATGAATTTAGTTACAGGTTACCTACGATTCATATAGACATTATAGATGAATTTATTACGTACATAATTAGTTCAGGTTACCTATGGTTCAAATAGATTATCTACTATTAATATAGATTATTTAGTATTAAGATTAAAAGAAACATTCACCTACGGTTCATTCACGTTACCTACGTTTTATTAATAGCTCAAAAAATCGTAGGAAACTAGTTATTTGATAAAAGTCGTAGGCTACCTACTATAATTATTGTTAGTGAAAATTGCGTAGGTACCTATGCGATAAAAAATCGTAGGAGAATACCTACGCGACATAAATCGTAGGTAATTACCTACAATTACCTATGCGACAATAACCGTAGGAGAATACCTACTAGATTTAAATCGTAGGTAACTACCAACACCACCTACGCGAAATTAAAAACCATGGGAAAATACTTACGCGACATAAATCGTAGGATATTACCTACTACTATTATCGTAGGTAAAATATTACGTAGACACGCCATCTATGCCGTAGGTAATTATCTACTCAATAAAACTTGTAGATAATTACCTACGACATGGGTTGTTGGTAAAAATTATGTAGGTAAACCTTTACCTATGCGATATGATTCCGTAGGTAATGACCACCCTATACCTACGCAACGTGTCGTAGGTATTGACAACACTATACTTACGAAATTTTATGGCGTAGGTAAAAGTTTACCTACGCAGTTTTTACCAACAACATTGCGCCGTACGAAATGTCATAGGTAAAGATTTTACCTACGATTTTTTGGCCTTTACCTATCACATTTACCATAGGTAAAAAGTAATTTTTCTGTAGTGAGGTAGATAACAACAGAGTACCAACTATCACATGTTTTCACATTAGTAGCAAATGACGGGACGATCGTTAAGTACATGTTAATAACATCCAAATAGTTATGTGGGAATGGTGATTAACCCTTTGAAGTCTTAATTTCAAAGATTAGAAGTGATAAGGAATATTATTTCATATATAATAATGGAAAGAAAGCCCCAACTGTTTCACAAGAAAAAATTAATATAACATATTTTTGAATAATTTGCGTTAGGATCAAACCCCAACTAGTATGTCATAAGCTTGAGTTGATAACGAAGGTAGACCGTGTTTCCTTTGTTTGGCAACGCAGAACCCCAGATGTACGTGTGTTGTGGGTGGGACTTGGAGGCTTCACATAGGGCAATTAGTCATTGCAACAGGATAGGTTGTCAAACACCGATGCTATTACATGGAACCCCTAATTATCTACATAGTAATAGCAAATCTATAGGGGGCCCCACCCCCATATCAATTTTAGGATCAAACCCCAACTATACATATTGCGCTAAAAGTTAGAGTTGATAGCGAAAGAGAACCGTATGTTCCTTATTTGACACAGTAGATCGAACCCACATTTTTTACGTGCTGGAGGCGAATTTGAGGGGTTTTCGCATATGTTAATTGGTTAGTCCTCACAATGAGATGGATATGTTAAACACCCATATGCCACAATGTGGACCCCATAATCTACCTATGGGAGAGAGAGAGATTGGACCCCATTAACATTTTGAATTTGTATATTTGTGACAAACGAATGTGTACAAAATCTCACCGTCAAAGCTCATGTGGAAAACATTAAAAAAGCGATGAGCCTTTTTGTTCGTGATTTTAATTGAAAAGGAAAACAAAAGTCAAACTTCAACGAAAGGAAATTAAAGGCCTGGCTTCGATGGAGATAGCGTTGAGAAAAGCCTCGTCCACAGCAAGGAGACATCAGGTCCACGGAAGAAAACATACTACTTCCGTTGGACTGACGATGATCGAGGCTCAACGCTTCAGACCTATCATGTGTCCACACCTTTCGTTCAAGGTTTACGTCTGCCCTGCAGCAACGGAACAAGCAAGAAGGATCACATGCCAACAGCCAAAAGTGCCAGGTGACAAGAGGAAAGAGACGTTAATTAATTATGCACTTATAGATAATTGCGTTCATTTGATATGCATCTGCTGAGTAATTAATCGACACGTAAAGGACAAGGAAACAGAGACGTACGGTACGTCAATTCCCCTGCCACAAGTTTCCACAAGCAGTGGGAAGACGAGAACACGGAGATGATACGAGCCAATCCAGTTGCAATGGATGCAGGCATGTATGCCAGCGGCGCCAGACGCTACACACATATATACTTGATACAGACATGAAATAACAACGATGCATGCTTCATGCAGTTGGGTAAGAGGCCATCATGGCGATCCCACAGAGCCCTTCCTTGGCGGCGGTGTCCCTCTCCATCTTTATGTACCCCTTCTCTCCCCACGACGTCCCCCAAGAGTTCTTCACCAGCCAGTACTTGGTCCCGTCACTGGAAGCCCCATACCCCACAGCGGCGACGCCATGGTCCAGGTCGGTGCCGCAGCTTCCGGTGAAGACGCCGCCGGAGTAGAACTGGAAATCGAACCCGCCGGCGTCGATCGCAACGGACACCGGCTGGTTGGCTACGGCGTTGAGGAGTGCCGCCTCGTTGTTCGACGGCACGTCTTCGTAGCCCGCGATGGAGGCGGCGTGGGACGACAGCTTCTTGTTGTTGCAAGTGCCGTCGACTGCCTTGTAAGGATAGTCGGCTTCGGTCGTGAGGCCTCCGTTCTTGAGGATGAACTGGAAGGCGCTGTCCATGAGCCCTCCGTTGCACCCTTGGTCTGTCCCCAAGACGTCGCAGTCCACGAGCTCCTGCTCGGACAGGGAGATGAGCTTACCAGTTTTGAGTTTGGTGATTCCCTCCATGGCCGCCACAGCGGAGAAGGCCCAGCAGCAGCCTGCGGTTTTTTTAGCATTTTAACGTTAACAAAGAGTACGGCTAACAATAACCTCCTACGTTATCTTCCTGCCACTAACGCGGCTTTCTTCTTAAGACATGTTTTTTTTATCGTCAAATATTATAAAATTTTGTAATTGTTTCATTTAATAGTATTTTTCAGTTGTTTTTTTGACCGCAAAATAATATAAATGAAATCTAGAGTAAGTGGTCTCATGTGACATTAAAATTTTCTTGTTTGTATTGCACTCGTTACCTATACCGGAATCTAAAAAGCAAAGAAAAAAAATGAGTTTTTCCAACAAAACAATAAAAGATCTTGTTTTATTTTACAGTTATCTAAATGAATTACTACCCATTTACCTGCCGAAAAAAGGAAAACCTACCGAAAAAAATACTACCCATTTTCAAATCAAAAAATAAATCATTTTAAAATTGATAATTCTTAAACCAGCTGAGAAATACTTGAAACAATTCAACGACAAAAAAGGGTGGTGGAAATATAGCTTTGCACACTTACCACACTGGCCCTGGTCTTTGATGGGGCTGACGACTCCCTTGGTCCTCCAGTCCGTGGTAGGAGGCACAGCGGTGACGTTCTCGTACATGAACGTCCTTGTTGCCTTCACAGTGGGTGCACCCGCAGGCCTAAGCCCGGTGTACATGGCTTTGAACTCCTCGTTGGTCATGTCGGCAAACGCGTTGACACCCAACGTGTACTTGTGTCCACCCTCACGGTTGAAGGATTCTATGTAGTTTACGTTCTTCCGGAAGATCATGAAACGGCGTTGCTTCTCGGCCACACTCTCGTACACACGGCCATGCCGAGCCATCCACTGCTCGTAGCGTTCGGCCATGACCGTGGTGTCGAGCACGCGTGATGTTGCTCCAGAGACACAGAGACCTAAAAGGAGTAAGGAGAACAGGAAGCCTTTGCTTTCCGAAGCCATGGGAACTACACTGGGTGTTTTGGGCTAGCTAACTAGAATGTGATGAGAAGATGAGAGGTTATGCTTGCACACGAACCATGCTGAGGAGGTGTCTGGTTTATAAAGAGGTTCTCTGAAAGGGTTCGTTGCATTAATTAACACCTCTATTATTGGGGTTGTGAAAAGGGTCTAGATCGTGCCTTGGGGTTCCTTCGGATTCAGATGTGGGCAAACGGCAGATCCATAGATTCCTTGTCATAACATGTATGAACTAAGAAAGAATTCGTTTCAGATACGGGATTTGGATTGCGCATGACGCTCTCCTGTTAATTATTATTCACGCCATGACGCAGTTATCTCCGTAAAAAAAGTTAAACTTGTTGTTTGTGGTATTGCGTGTTGCGTTGTCTTTAATTTCCAGGCCTCTGAATCGGAAGATGTAATCATATGCGTTCCACAGAAACATTCGGATAACGGCCTTCAAGGAATCTTACATTCTGATTTGTTCAGAACTATATAATAATTTCTCAATTTTCTATCTGCACACAGGTATCCTGCATGTCCCCGTCGTGGTATCGTCATCGCTATGATAAAAGACTGCGGAGGTCTTCAAACGGACTATATATGCACCTGCGTGAGAGAGAGAGAGAGAGAGAGATGAACCACAATGGAGATTCATAAGACTTACGTTCACATGCAGTCCCGTTTCGGTGTTGCAATTGAAAGGAATGTCATCTGCAAGTTGCGGCTTTTAGAAGTGACTCGGATTTATATTCACATTCTTCCGGTGCAGAGGCAGCCACCGCCAAGTCTCTATGAAACCAGCTCACCTTGGACCATTTTTCTCAAGGTTACGTACTAATATGTCGCAATTCGGGTTTGAGCGGGTGGGAGAGCAACAGATAAGAAGAGTCCCCGAAGCAGCTCGATCGCTTTTTTCTCAATGGCGTTGATTCGTGATGGAGCATGATCTTTTCTTCACGACCCATCTTTCCTTGGAAATGATTCATGAGGACTCCCACACGATCGACCGTATTAACGATATAGATGAAGCAACTGTCGATTTAAGGCGATGGCTAAACATCCATTGAGTGAGTCGGCTACAAGGATTCCCCGCACGACTGTCCTACGTACGGGGTTGAAAAGAAGACTAAGACCAGACGACACCCTGCACGAAGACAAGATCTGGAGCCCCACCCAAGTTTACAAGCCCGGAACTTCGCAAAGATTTAAAGTTGTGTATTTATAGTTGTGTAAGGGCCTGTTCTTTAAATGCAGCAACTTAATTGACTTTCTCAACCCTGTCTTATTTATCCAATGGGGTTCTCACTAGTGGTGTGCATGTACATGTCCTACCATTAAAAGATAGGGATTTTTACATATTAGTCTCTATAAACATGGCGCATTATTTTTAGTCCCTCAAATCTCACTATTAATTAAAAAACCCCTTAAATCATTGCCGTTAAACACATAAATCTCAGCCGTTTTTTTACTATCGGCGTGCAAAGAACCCCATATTAATGGACAATGGGGCCACCATAAAACTACTTGCAAAGAACCCCATACCAATTGATTCTATCAAAGAATACTTGATCCAGATGTTTATTATGTGAATACTAGAGAAAGACTATATGGAGTCGATCCAACATGAAGTCATTTGGTTTTTAAGTCTGAAAATACATAAACAAAAACCTACATTTTTTGTTCTTAATGTTCCGCATAATTTATTTGTCAAAAATTTTCAGACTGCAGTTGTTTAATAAATGATGTTTTCAAGCTGTCTGCACGTTAAGGTAAAGCTACCAGACTTTGAATGTTTGACAAAAAGCTAAACAAGAAGCTAACAGGTTGAACAATATCAGAAACTATGTCAAGAAGAGCACAAGGAAGAAAAATAGTTTACATGGCAGACAAATGAGAGTTAATGGTGACAAATAGGCTGTTAGTGCTGACAAATGTGGAGACGGGTGAAAAAATAACTAAAGACGAAGTTTTCGTGAAGTAGAGTCAACTCCAAAAGCCTTTGGAGTCGACTCTAGAACACCCGCCAGCCGAAGCGTATAAGAGTAACAAATAGCCTCTATGGGTGACAAATAGAGAATAGTGGTGACAAATAGCTAGATTGTAATGTCCTGGATCTCTATTGGATCTTTATTAGGTCTTTCGGATGCCTCATTTTTAACCATTCACCATCTCTCTTCGTTTCCTCTCGTTTCAGGGTCTCTTGACGCGGGGTGCACACCGTTGCGGAGCTGGCCGAGGCGAGGACGCGATGGAGTGATCGGGACGCGGGATGGGGCGACGGTTTGAGCGTGGCGGGCGCGATCCCTTGGTGGATTCCAAGAAAGGCGCCGTTCGTGTTCCTGGCGATTTTCAGCGTGGTTTAGTCGCTTCGGCGCGCGGTTTCTTCGATGGAGGTAGGGAGATGGATCACCCACTCATCTTCTACGTTTTCCCTATCCCTGCACGTCGTTTGAAGCTCGAACAAGCCAGATCGGGCTCGTTGGGGTTTCGTGGATTTCGTAGGCTTCGTCGAAAAATGTTGACGGTTTATGGATCAGTTATTGTCAATGGACTCCCTGGAACGTCAGCGTTCCATAGTCCCTAATTTCGTCTAATTTGACGGTCCCGTTTGACCGTGGGGAGCCCGGGATCGAAGTCCGGTGACCCTATTTGGGTGATTTCGTTAGAATCGCCCGTTTCTTACGATCCGTGCACCGTTTTGACTCCGGTTAGAGTCCTTGTGATTGTATGTGTGTCCATGGTTGTATCCCCTTCGTTTCGGCACGAATGGGGCGTGGGAAGGCCAAGATTGGGCCAACCCCTTGGTTTGCTCGCCGTCACGGTTGGACGGTCGAACCAGGGCCCGTTCATCCTATGAACAGCCAGGCTAGGACCGTTTATCCTTGCTGGTTTCAGGGGCTTGTGCGGCCTTCTTGTGACCGCCCATCCTCTCGAGTCCGTTTGTCTTAGGTATGCATTTAGGGTGGTGTCTATCTGTCGGTGGTTCTCTGCATTGGTCGGTTTCAGGTGGACTGTGTGCGGTCTACTCCCTGATTGCCACGGTTTCCCTAACGACTCGATCTAGGACTGCCAGTGTCGTCGTCCATCGTTCCGATTTTTCGTTCATCTTGGCTTGTCCTTGTGGTCTGCTAGCTTTCCCGTTGGTGTCTTCTGACATCATATGAGGGCTAAGACTATGCTATAAGGCAGCCAGGAGTCTTCTTACTTGTCATTGTCTGGTTCTGGTCAACCCGGGGTCACCCAGTGGTTGACATGAAGCCTTGTGTGTCTCGACGGTTCTGTCCAGTTCGAGACATGGTTCTGGATGTCTCGAGGTATCATCTTACCTCGATCTACGTGTCCAGGTCTGCTGAGGGTCCCCGGTGTTCCCTCAAGCCTCCGCATGTCGTTTCCTCCGATCGTGTCATTTTCTCTGGCTTAGGATTAGACCGATTGGCGGCTTGTTCCGCTGTTTGTGACGATCTTACCTTCGAGTCGTGAGACTCAAGGATCGTTACGTGAGTAGGTCTAGTTGCCTTGTCCTAAGTCGGTCGGTAGTGGCTGTGCTGCCATTGGTGCTCCGAAGTACGTGTCGTAAGGCGTTCTTGCCTACATGTACTTCAGCACTCATGTTTTGAGTCTCCATGTCTTGTGAGCCTTCACTAGTCGTAGCCTTACGTCACGTTTCTCTGTGACGGCTCTTGTAGCGGGGCACTTTCCCGGTTTACGGTTCTTAAGCTAGTTCCGTGGGCTCCCTGTCTAACCGTAGTGTCCTTCGGTGGGGGAATACTAGCTAGAGGCCTGGCTTAGGCAGTGGGCCAGTGTGTGCACACGTGGTCAGGGGCTTTGGACTTACGTCGACGGGTGCAACCCTGACTAGTCACTCGTTACTGTAGTTCCTGTGTTGTTCAGCGCGTGTCTGCGACTCTGCCGAGACTTTAGCGGTACCATAGGCGAGACACTTGTGGCACAGTATAAGACGTCAGTGGATGCATCTGGCCGTTCTTCTAGTGTGGGACACGCCAGTCACGTGGCACGTGACTCTCTACGTTTCTTGTGCGTCGTGACCTTCCGGGTTAGCCCTCTCGTGGCCGTACTCGAGGTCAGTGTCCTATCGTATGCATGCCGTTCTAGTCATGTGTGGGGCAGTGTGCACGACGTTCTAGTCGTGTCATCTATGTTTGCGTCTGTCTAGGTTTTTCCTAGGTTTCTTTGTTGTCTTACAGGTCTTTTCCAGCGTCGACAGATGAGTAATTCCTGACTTCATCGACTCAGAGTCGCCTTCCTGTTGCTGCTTGGAGTAGTTTGGGATGCCGAGGTTAGTTCGGTAGCCGTTTGTTTGGTACGGTTTCCTTCCCCTTCCTCTCTAGCTTGTTCCCTACTCCTGCTCCCCGCCTTTTCTTTTACGGCTTTCTAGCATAGCTTTACAGCTTTGTAGCGTAGTTTTCCCGCTTTACTACACCTACTGTTTCTCTTGTTGTTTTGCCGTTCCGTGTTACTGCATATTTTTCAGTGGGGATCCACGTGACCCCTACTGAGCCAGTGACACGAGCCTCACCCCTACTTTTCAGGTGGGTAGTGTCTGTTCTGCTTCTGCGGTTTCTGGTGTGGCGTGTCCGTAGCTGCCAGCTGGTACCTTAGTCGGACTTCCCCCGACGTTCTTGGTACGTCTTTCCTTTCTGTTGACTGTACTGTTAGACTGCTTGTCTTTCTTTTGGACTGGACTCCGGTATAATTACAAATCTTAAACTGTTAATTAAAAAGTAATTTTATTTCTGCTACTTTAGCAAACCGATCTAATGAAATTTAATTACTTACTGTTATATCTCTGTGGCTTCAATATACTACACGACAATCCTTTCATCCCTTCAGAGCTTTACCGCTCTTGGGAGGCTTCACGGGTTCCAAGTGGTATCAGGTGTATTCGATAGTTCTATCGGGTATATCTGGTATTCGGGTCGTCACATGCATAGATAGAGGCAAGAAATAGGTTGGCATGGGAGAAAAAGAGTTGAGAAGAAGAAAACCTGAAGTGGGGTCGACTCAAGACTTAGTGGAGTCAGCTCTGCCAAAGGGAAAAGCTTCAAACGAGCTGACAAGTGAAGAAGACGACTGGCAAATGAAGACCAAAGGCAACATATGAAGACTTAAGGGTTAACCATGAATTTTAAGGCTGACAAATGGAAAGCAGAGCAAAAAAACATGGAAATAAGGTAGTGGAATCAATGCCATATCGAAATGAAGTTGAAGCCTGAGTTCGTCAGAAGATGAAGAACACAATGGTAACAACTGGAGCTCAAGGGTAACAAATAAGTCTCAAGGGAGAAAAATACACGAACAGAGGTGAAAAATACATGAATAGAGGTGACAAATAGCTCCTGGAGGTGACAACGGGTCAACGGGTCAACGGCTCGGGGGGACAAATGAGTACATAAGGGTGACAAATAGCTTCAAGGGTGAAAAATACCTGATACAGGTGACAAATAGGTTGGCATGGGAGAAAAAGAGTTGAGAAGAAGAAAACGTGAAGTGGGGTTGACTCAAGACTTAGTGGAGTCGACTCTGCCAAAGGGAAAAGCTTCAAACGAGCTGACAAGTGAAGAAGACGACTGGCAAATGAAGAACACAGGCAACATATGAAGACTTAAGGGTGAACTAAAAATTTTAAGGCTGACAAATGGAAAGAAGAACAAAAAAACATGGAAATAAGGCAGTGGAATCAACGCCATATCGAAATGAAGTTGAAGCTTGAGTTCGTCTGAAGATGAAGAACACAACGGTAACAACTGGAGCTCAAGAGTAACAAATAAGTCTCAAGGGTGAAAAATACACGAATAGAGGTGAAAAATACACGAATAGAGGTGACAAATAGCCCCTGGAGGCGACAATGGGTCAACGGCAAATAGAAGAGCTCAGGGGGGACAAGTGCTGAACAAAGGAGACAAATGAGTACATAAGGGTGACAAATGGGCTTCAAGGGTGAAAAATACCCGATACGGGTGACAAATAGGTGGCTAGGCTGAAAAGGTGACGGTCCTCAGCAGAGACAAAGAGCTTAAAAGGCGACGGCTCATGCCGCCTAAGGGTGACAAATAAGTGTGTAACGGTGACAAATCGATAGTAAGGCTGAAAAATAGCTTGACAAGGGTGAAAAATAGCCAAGTTCATGAGAAACTCAGGCAACTCACGTAGCTTCAACCTCAAAATGATTGGCACGTGATCCTAAGGATGAGTGGGACATTTTCAGATGATTCTAGGGAGAGAATATTCTACTTTGAAAATTGGACCAATGGAAAAATAGGCGATTAATCGTGTTATCTAGAAGAACTCCGAAGGCTCTGTTATATATAAACCCATCAAACCCTTGAAGAAAAAGCTGTTGCTGCCTTCGAAGAAAACCAGAGTCCATCTGAGAGGAAGAAAAAGGCACTTTGGGAGTAAGAAAGAAAGAGAGATAGAAAGAAGGAGAGAGAGATCGCAGCCCAGTTTGAGTGAAGCTCATCTTCAGAGAAAGCTCTTGAATCACATTCAGAGCTACACTTGTTTTTTTCTTCGACTGTATTTCGTCTGTTTCATTTTGTTTTGCCTGGTTTTGTTTACGATTCAGCTTGGTCATTGTTCTCTGATTGGGAGCATGGATGAACATTTAGAGAGACATATAAGATTAATGATGATAAGTGGCATTACATTCCACTAACGATGATTACATGTCTAATATAGGACTCACATTACATACATCTCTCTTAAACCATATTCACTTGAATAGGTAAATCACAAGGAGTACAGATATGACAACATACAACAATAATTTTAAGTTTCTCAATTGCATCTCCATCCTCCCTAATTTCTTTGTCATGCATTCATCCATCGCCTTTAGTTGATATTTGACATCTACAATACTGTAGGTAGTATCATCAACCCACTGAAAGAAACCACAATCCCGTCAGTATTCGCATACGAACAATTAACAATAGAAGCACTTGCCTTTCGACCTCTCACGATTTGAGACGTAAATCCGACAATTACCCCTTCTACAATTATATTCCATCGGTGGTAGACGAGATGAGATGACGGCACCTCAAGACGACTGCATTCCACTAGCATTTGACGACTGTATATGACATGAACAAATTATCAATCACCTATCGTGCATGAATATTCCAGTCATCGAAAAATCATACCATTTCAGACATGGGGAGAGTGAGAGGGCCCAATGGCCAGGTCGTAGAAGATATTCTATGCTGGTCGTCCTACATGACGATGTTGTGAGGGAGCACAATGGCCGGGTCGTCAGAGGCGCAGACGGTGGGTGCACTGCGTCGCGATCATCGGAGGAGAGGAACCGCACCCAACTTCTAGTCTGAGCTAGGGATGAACTTCTTGTCTGAGCAACGGATTCGACGACAGAGGAGAGGAGCCGCAACGGTGGAGAGGAGCCGCACCCAACTTCTCATCTGAGCGTTGCAACAATGGAGGAGAGGAGCCGCATGCAGCTTGGTAAGTCTTCCGAGGGAGAAGGCGGCGGGCAGATGGCCGGTGCGTGGGCCGTTTGCGGGTGGGGGCGGTGGGGTGTAAGGGTTTAGGGATTTAACAGGGGGGAGGGTGAAGACGAGGGTAGTTTAAGAATCATAAGATTTTTTAAATGGGATGAAGGAATATTCCATCATTTTTTAACGCCATTGTTTTTCCTATTCAAAGATCAGCCCTTTGCCTCTGTGTTTTCACGTCGAGAATTCTTTGTCGAAGAAGAGATGTCGATGAACTATATGGATTTGTTAACCAGAGTTAGATGATTTAAGGGGTTTTTAAATTAATAGTGACATTTGAGAGACTAAAAAATAATTCGACATATTTATAAGGACTAATATGTAAAAATTCTTAAAAGATAACAGTCCCACGTAGATCCCATATTTCGAACTTCTGAAAGGAAAAATAAACAACAGCGTAGAACATCGCCATCTTACGTGGAATCCCTGGATGTTGCTGGGCATTCTCCGCAGTGGTGCACTCACCAGATAACAACGTGCAAGTTAATATTACTTCGGAACAATAAGTCGTGGGACTGCGACAAGCAGTAGGACAAGGTATGCAGCTGCGTTCTAATGGAGCACGCCTTCGGGTTTTCATCGTGGACAACTCATGAGGGCCTCTAGCAAGTGAATTAGCAAAGTATCCCTACGGTGTTTTGTCCACGGCACGTGTGACACCACACAATCAAGCTAGGCGACCACGCCGCCACACCACACTGTCAGCGGGGTTGAAGATGTGCCTCAGAAACAACGAGACGGCGCGGGAGCGGCTTTCCAACAGAGGGATGAAAGATGGGATGCAGTAGAAGGAGGGTCTCTGAGCACGTCACCTGACGTACGTGTGATACCATATCAAAACATTAAGATGTGTTGAGTGCAGATTATTCAACTATTATTTTGTTTTGTTTTCGATACGGGACTAAGACGTCTCTTCAAAATTTTAAGGTGGTCAGTGGAGGGTGCTCCTATTATAACGATATCTTATTGGGATTTTTACATATATATGTCCTTATAAAATTCAGCTTTGTCAAATATATCCTTCGTACGAGCATATTATCGTGAATATCTTTCAAGTATGGGTAATGCAACGATTACGCCCTCGTCATAACTCCCGTGTGTTTAACCTGAGTTAAGTGTGAGTTAAAGAGTAAAATATCTAATCTACCCTTAGTTAATAAAAAATATCTCTAATTATTCTCTCTCTCTCTCTCTCTCTCTCTCTCTCTCTCTCTCTCGCTCTCTCTCGCGCTCGCGCGGACGAAACCTAGGGGGGACAGTGCCGCCAACTATGAGATGGGAGAAGAGGGAGCCGGCACCGACAGTGAGGGGGAGAGGGGGAGGGGGGGCTACTGCGAGGGGGAGAGGGGAGGGGGAGCCGATGTTGACGGTGAAGGGGAGAGGGGGAGACGACGGGGTGGGGGTGGAGGGCCTACTGCGAGGGAGGCCCTCCCTTTGACTCTTTGCCGTTGTCGTCGTTCGGTCCAGTTGCAGCGCTACAGGAGACCCTCCACAGTGGTGCTGAGGTTCTCCGGGAAGAAGTTGCGGGAGAGAGATTTCAGAGGTGAGGGGGAGGGGGAGATGATGGGCTGGGGAGGAGGTGGGGAGCTTGCTGCGAGGGGGAGAGGGGGAGAGAACGGGGATGGGGTCGTGGGCCTACTGCGAGGGGGAGAGGGGAGGGGGAACCGGTGCTGGAGATGAGGGGGAGAGGGGGAGGGGGAGACGATGGGGAGGGGGTGAGGGTGTGAGGGGGAGAGGGGAGGGGGGCACTAGCGGTGAGGGGGAGAGGGGAGCGGGAGCCGATGTCGACGGGGTGGGGGAGAAGGGGAGACGATGGGGAGGGGGTGGGGGGGCCTACTGTGAGGGAGGCCCTCCCTTCGACTCTTCGCCGCTGTCATCGTCCAGTCCACTTGCAGCGTTGCGGGAGGCCCTCCATGGTGGTGCTGAGGTTCGCCGGGAAGAAGCCACAGTGAGGGGGGGCTGTTGGGAGGGGGAGGGGGAGAGGGGGAGCCGACGGTGAGGTGGGGGACATGGGGAGGGGGTGCCAGCGGTGAGGGGGAGGGAACTCTACTACGGTGACGGGGAAGAGGGGGGAGGGGGTGTCGGTGGTGATGGGGAGAGGGGGAGGGCTCTCTCTCTCTCTCTCTCTCTCTCTCTCTCTCTCTCTCTCCCTCTCTCTTTATGTGTGTGTGTAAGGGTATTTTCACTACTAGAAAAGGCGGGATTAGAGATGGATTTTTCAGACGGAATTTATCCGTCTGAATATAAGTCTGAAATTACAGACGGATGAAAACTATGCGACGGATATGTTTCTCGTCTGAATATAAGTCTGAAATTCAGACGGTAATAAATTCCGTCTGAAATCAGTCTGTAATTTCAGACGGAAAAAGTTTTCGTTTGAAATCCGTCTGAGACGGTCTTTTCCCCCCTCGAGAAACCCTTCCCCCCTTCCCTCCATCTCCCTCTCACTCTTTACCCCCCTTCCCAGTCACCAGAGGTCGCAGTCCCCGCCATTCCCGCGCCATCCTCGCCGTCGCCGGAGCTCGCTCTCCCTGCCAGTTTCGTGCCATCCTCGCCGTTGCCGGAGCTCGCTCACCCTGCCAGTCCCGCACTATCCTCACCGTCGCGCGCCGGAGCTTGTTGTCCCCACCGTAGCCCTCGTCGCCGGAGCTCGCTCTCCCCGCCAGTCTCGCTCCATCCTCGCCGTCGACCTCGTCGATCCACGTTGTCCTCGTCGTCGCCCTCGTCAGTCCAGTAAGTCCTCTCCCTCTCTCTCTCCCCCTCCCCCTCTCCCTCTCCCTCTCACTCTTCGCCAGAGGTCGTCGGCCATCGGTCATGGTGCTATTGTCTTTTTTTTTCATCCTGGAGGGGTTCCGGTGAGGGGGGTTTTGGTGGCAGGGGGTGGCGGGGGAGGTTTGTCTGGGAGGGGGAGGGGGCAGTAAGGGGGGGGTGGAGCTCGCTGGGATGGGGAGCTCGTTGGGAGGGGAGAGGGGCATCCGAGAGGGTTCCCGTGGGGGGAGGGGAGCTCAGTGGGAGCAGGAGGGGGGGAGCTCTGTTGGAGGGGGGTGGAGCTTGGTGGGACGGGGAGCTCGGTGGGAGGGGGGAGGGGCATCCGAGAGGGTTCCAGTGGGGGGGGAGCTCGATGGGAGGGGCATCCGAGAGGGTTCCAGTGGGGGGGGAGCTCTGTGGGAGGGGGGTGGGAGGGGGGGGAGCTCTGTGGGACGGGGAGCTCGGTGGGAGGGGGGAGGGGCATCCGAGAGGGTTCCAGTGGGGGGGGGGGGAGCTCAGTGGGAGCAGGAGGGCGGGTGGGAGGGGGGGAGGAGGGGGAGCTTTGTGGGAGGGGGGTGTCATGTCTCAAGTGGCTCGACAGGCCGAGTCGCAGACCGTTGAACCAGCTCGGAAGCTATAACTCAGTTCTTAGCGGGGTTAGTTAAATTAGTTATCCCTGTTGCATTTTATTAGTTAGTGGCTGATGGATTAGTTGTTAGTTAGTGGTTGATGGATTAGCTGGAGTCATGTCTAATCGGATGCAATCTTTGGAGTCCAACTTTGAGAAATTTGAATCCCAAAATTCTCTGTCTGCTGTGGCTGATATTTCTGGTTCTTTTCGCCATAAGTTGCACGAGTTCCCTAAATTTGATGGGAGTTCTGACCCAACTGAATGGCGATTCAAAGCTAATCGCTATTTTTACTGTAATAATGTTCCGGATACGCAACGAGTTACTATAGCATCTTATTATTTGGATGGAGAGGCCTTACAGTGGTTTTGGCATTTCTCTAGCTCTAAAGAATCTGTTTCTTGGCATGAGTTTTTAGCTGGGTTAGAGTCACGGTTTGGTGCAGTTTCTTCTGTGGATTCTCATGGGCAACTGAGTAAACTCAGACAAGTGGGTACAGTAGCTGCGTATCAATGGCAATTTGAGACCATGTGCAATAGAATAACTGGACTTTCTGAGAAGCATTTGCTGGGTGTTTTTCTGAGTGGTTTACGAGAGGATCTTGCCTGTGAAGTTCGCTCCTTCATGCCCCATTCCTTATCACATGCTATAGAGTTGGCAAGAATTCAAGAACAAATGTTTACTGCCAGACGCCGAGCTTCACCACACTTTATCTTTTCAGCACCTCAGACACTGAAACCTTTTACTCCAAACTCTCAGCCAGCATTCTCCCCTAAAGGAGTAAACCCACCAGTTAAAAAGTTATCTACACAACAGTTGCAGGAACGAAAGGCTAAAGGCCTATGTTATAATTGTGATGATAAATGGCTTCCAGGCCACACATGCCAACCTCATAAACTTTTTTTACTGCATCTTATTCCGGATGATAGTGATTTTGCTCCTTCAGACAGTGTGGATCCGAAACCCTTCATTGAATTCTCTCCTGACATACAACCCTCTCTGTCAGCTCAATATGTTACTCACTTAGCATCACCGGGCACATTGAAAGTATTAGGGAAAATGGGTACCATGTCTGTCCTGGTTTTGATTGACAATGGGAGCACCCATAATTTTTTGGACCCCCATGTTGTAAAGAAGTTGGGATTATCTGTGACAAACTTTGATTCCCACCCTGTCAAAATAGCTGCAGGTCTCCAAATCTCTTCACAAGGTTGGTGTCCTGGAGTTACCCTTAAGATGCCTGGCATGTCATTTACTTTAGACTTTTTAATTCTTCCTCTTGGCAGTGTTGATGTGGTCTTGGGGAATACTTGGCTCTAGTTACTTGGAGATATAACCCTAAACGTTTCTCAAATATCCATGAAGTTTTCCTTGAATGGTCAGGATTTCATATTACAAGGGCTTCCTAACCCTTCCACAAATATTGTTTCTGCTAAAACAATATCTGCTGACCTTCCTAAATCCCGAAGCATCTATTCTTTACACTTGTTTTCCTTGGAAGCTTCGGATATTTCATCTACTTCTTGTGGGTTTACTGGGACTTCTTATTCTCAAGACATTTCCAGCATTCTAGAACAGTATTCAATAGTTTTTTCTGAACCTCATGGCTTACCCCCATCCAGACCTTATGACCATCGGATTCAACTACTAGATGAAACAAAGTCAGTTTGTCAACCTTCTTATAGACATTCACCTCTACAGAAGACAGTTATTGAGCATCAAGTCAAGGACCTACTCTCCCTCTCTCATGTGCAATCAAGCACATGCCCTTTTTCTGCTCCAGTGTTATTAGTTCAGAAAAGGGATGGCTCATGGAGAATGTGTGTAGACTACCGAGCTCTGAATCAAAACACTGTTAAAGACAAATATCCCATACCCTTAGTAGACGATTTGTTGGATGAATTACATGGGTCCAAGTACTTTTCCAAGCTGGATTTGAGATCGGGTTATCATCAAATTAGAATGCATCCTGATGATGTTTACAAAACTGCCTTTAGAACACACGAGGGACACTATGAGTTTTTAGTCCTACCATTTAGGCTTACAAAAATGCACCCTCTACCTTTCATAACTTGATGAATGACATATTCAAAGGCTGTATGAGGAAGTCTGTCTTGGTTTTCTTTGATGATATCTTAGTTTACAATGTTGACTGGGACCTCAATTTAGTGCACTTGCGACAGGTTTTGCAGATCCTAGCAGACAACCAATTGTATGCTAAAATGTCTAAATGTGTGTTTGAGGTCAGAGAAATTGAGTGTCTTGGCCACATTATTTTAGAAAAAGGGGTTGCTATGGACATTTCTAAACTACAAGCCATTTCTACTTGGCCTGTACCCCAGTCTGTGAGGGCTTTGAGAGGATTCTTAGGGCTTACAGGATACTACAGAAAATTTATTAAAAACTATGGTCTTATTGCTGCACCTCTGACCAGTCTTCTTAAGAAGGATAGTTATAGTTGGAGCCCATCTTCTCATCAAGCCTTCTTACAGCTTAAAGAGGCTATGTCAACTGCCCCAGTTCTTGCCTTGCCTGATTTTTCAGAAACTTTTGTAGTCGAGTGTGATGCTAGTGGAACTGGCATGGGAGCAATTCTCATGCAAAAAGGCCGTCCTACCATTCTTGAGGCCGTAGATGCTCCACTGAGGTTGAAAGTGATCCCATTTGAACCTTGTCTTATGATGATAAGAAGATATAGAGAAATGGAATGACCACATATCTTAAGTAGTACATATATACAAAGATGTGGATAAATGCAAAGAAATCAGAATTCTCTATAGCAATAGGTAAATACCCAAAAAATTCGTTTTGTGATTTAAAACTTTGTGGATTTTAATTGCATGTAAATATATTTTTAAATCTGATTTTAATAGAAATTTGATGTTAATTTGACTCAAAAATGTAGATTGTTTAGCTTCGATGTTCTTCATTTGAAAATTTTTATAATTTGGGTGTTATTTAATTTGATATGTGCATAATGATAATTGCGTTGTTATTTAATTTTATGTTATATAAATGCATGGGGTATTCCCTGTGAGCTGAGGTGCGTGGGTGCGACCTAACATTACACGCACCTCAGGAGAGCGCGTTAAAACCGTGTCAATGTGCCTTCCCGTTCAAGACTTTGGGATTGATGTGTATGTTCTCATTTGTTTATGAGAATGTATATATCTACCTCAAAGTCTTGAATTGTCCCGTTTGGACAGTCTGTGAATGTTTGATCACGCTTAGGCAGTCATTTACTATATGTGTTTGTATGGTTTGTTGAGAATTTCGGTTGCGTCTCCTCACTCTTCTCTGATATACCATTATTGATTTTGAGTATTTTCTTAACCACTTACTTGTAAGTGTTTAAGAAAATTTCAAAATCAATAAATATATTTGGTATATCGGAGAAGTGTGGGGAGATGATGCCGAAATTTTTAGCAAATCGTGCAGCACATATAGTAAGTGATTGTGCGATCAAACCTTCATGGATGGGTTAAAAAGTGATAATCTAATCAATATTCCTCTTCCAACTGCAAATGGTCTATGATGAACGATGTGAGGAAAGGGTCGGGTGTAATATTATGAGTAACGATTTGAAAGTTAGGATGTGTATTGTCATTTATTGGGTGCAGGCAACATGTCGACAGATCGTTCATGGATGTATCGTAGAATAGTTGACCGGGTGGTGTCAGATAACTTTAAGCTTGGGGTTGAGAGTTTCATTCAATTTGCATTAGGGAATCCAAATGCAGCAATAGATCGCGACGGTCACATTCGATGCCCTTGTTCAAGTTGTAGAAACTTGAGGTGGTGTTCAACATGGGATGTGCAACATCATTTGTACATGAAAGGGTTCATGGATGGTTATACGAATTGGACGTGTCATGGTGAGCAATTCTTGAGGTATGAGCCCGACAATATTGCAGGCACAAGTGGGTACGTGGATATGGTTGTAGATGCTGCTGGTCCTAGTTTTAATATTCACGATGAAGCGCCGAATAAGATAGCCGGAAGATTTTATGAACTACTTAGGGATGCTGATGAGCCGCTGTGGGATGGTTGTGAAAAGTACACTCGATTGTCTGTAGTGTCACAGTTGTTGAACTTGAAATCTGAATTTCACATCAGTGAGACTTATTTTGACCGTCTCCTCCTCTTGATTAAGAGTATGTTGCCTCGAGACGAGAAGTTGCCAGAAACTTTTTACCGTGCAAAAAGGATGGTCAATGACTTAGGAGTTGGATATGTGAAAATAGATGCATGTCCGAATCATTGTATGTTATATTACAAAGATGATGCAGATAAGATATCATGTTCCATTTGTGGCCATGACAGATTCAAACCTAAGGGGGGGGGGTCAATTCAAAGGCAAATAATGTACCTTACAAGGCGTTGCGATACTTCCCTCTGTTGTGCCCATGTGGTTTTGATGATGGTTTTAATGATGGTCTTGATGATTGGTTTTTGATGTGAGTTAATCACTGTGAGTCATCCTGCTGTGTGAGTCATCATGCTGTTATTCAGTCTATCAAATGTTCTCATCATGCTGTTATTCAGTCTATCAAATGTTCAGTCATCTTGCTGCTCAGTTTAGTTTAACATTTCTGATGTTCAGTCGTGCATAAAGTATTCATTGCTACACTCTGCTTAGTTAATATGAACAGTAGTGGGTCGACCCACTCTTGCTGATGCATCGACTCATCAGAACACTGATTGTCTGGTTTGTCTAACTTCAAGTCTACACATCATCAGTTGAACGTAAAGTGTATACGTTGCAGCGTCAACTCATTGGGCTGCAGTGTCAACTCAGCAAGTATGCACATCGCCATTAGACTTTCAAGTCTACACACTGGAAGCTCTTCATTTGATTGAGTCTATACATTGTCCTAGGCTAAGTGTGTACAGCGTCTCATTCATGCTTTGATTAATGAAGTCTGTACATCAGTCTTCACTTTCCAAGTCTGTACAGCCGTTGGGTTTGGACTCAGAGTCTGTACACTCGATTTGCCTTTGAATTGGTTAAGTGTGTACATTGAGCGTCTCACTTAGCGTCTAAGGCAAAGTCTACACGTTGCTACAGTAACGAAAGTCTATACATCCGATTGTGCAGTGTCTTAGCCATCGTCTCACATTCTTCAAGTCTACACATTGGGTTTTCACATGAAGTATGTACAGCCGTTCACTGTTGAAGTCCATACACTGGTCGGTGGAAAGTCTGCACACTGGTCTTCAAATCCAAGTCTGCACATTGGTCTTCGATTTCAATGTCTATACATTGGGATTTTACATGAAGTCTATACATTGTTGTTTACGTTGCAAGTCCATACATCCTCAGCTGAACCCCATGTCCATACAACGACACTGTAGCTTGCATAGCTCATGTCTGCATATTGGTCTTCATCTCCTGTAGTCTAGACATTGGAAAGTATATACACTGAGCTCACAAGAAGACTTCCAAGTCTATACACTCTCTCAGTGTACATACTTGCCCATTTGTTGTTTCAGAGTATATACACTCGGTGTTATAAGATTTAAATAACCACTTGTTCTATGTTATGATTATAAGATTTTTTTGTGTGTATAGGGTTAACGCAGAATGACCACAGCGTCCACGCAGCAAGTATACTAGTAGAAGTATTAGCTGCTGGAACACATCACTGCGTCAACGCCACGGCCTGGTAGCGTCCACGCAGCAAGCAAACAAGCTAAAGTATTAGCTGCTGGAACACCACTGCGTCAACGCTATGGGCTAGCACCGTCGACGCAGCATGCTTATATACTGAAGACATTGATCACTGGACACCAATGCATCAACGCCTTGATCAAGTGGCGTGGACGTTGTAGTTCAAACAATCAAGAAAGAAGCTTACTGGATTACTCTGATGCGTCAACGCTGCAGGCTGGTGGAGTCAACGCAGCAGACTTGAGTCCTGCTGGTCGAATGTCGTTGAATTAATGGGCACGTGATCTGAGGTGCCTGGCTCGTGAACCAGGATGCTGCCACGTGGTCCGAATGTCTAGGGCAGGAAATGTGGAAGCCACACTCACCCAGTGTGCTGCTGCTGATGCTATATATATACGAGTCTTCATCCTCTGTAGAAGACGGATCGAAGAAGAAGCCTTGAGAGCAGAAAGCCCTTCGATCCAGAAAAAGAGAAAAAGAAAAGAAGCACCGAGCAGGAGAAAGCAGAGAAGAAAGAGAAAGTGCGTGAGCTAGAGTGAGAGCAGAAGAGAAAGTGCGTGAGCTAAGAAGAAGAAAGAAGAGGAAGGAAAGAAGGAGAGGAGAGTCTATTGAAGACCTGTTTCAGTCTGTTCGTGGATCAAATCCAGAACGGCTATTGTGTTTCATTTCCAGCTTTTGTTGCTGTGCCTTTTTATGTTTCCTTATTTTTTCTTTTGTTTCTCTGGTTAGCTTTGTTCTTCCGATTACCCCGTTGGGGATCGGGTTCCTCCTGGTAAGTCAGGAGAAGGGAGATCTGATCTCCGGTTGCAAGTAGCTGGGTGCTACTTGTGGGGTCCTCCTGTGGATTCAGGAGAAGGGAGACTTGTCTCCGGTACTGGGCTTGTGGGTAGCAAGTCCAGGGGTTCCCTCCGGGTCTGGAGGAAGAGAGACCGTGTGTCTCTGGTTTCCAAGTGGCTGGGAGTCACTTGAGGTGTCCCTCCGGTTGGGAGGAAGAGGGGAGGCTGTTCCCCTGGTCAAGCTGTGTGGCAGCAACTGTTCGCAGACTGAGTCTGCTTGGTTCTAGCGTTTGCTAGTGAAGCCTCACTCCGGTTGGGAGTGAGGGGTGGATGTAGGTCTGGAGGACCGAACCACCTTAAAATCTTTGAGCAGTGATTTGCTTGTAGTGTGTTCTTCCATATCTCCTACCACCCTTCACAGATTGTATTGAGATTTCTTATTCTCATTTGTGCTGCTTCTGCTAGTTGGTTATTTGGGCGCCAGTTACATATTTGCTCTTTTGTTTAAAAGGATTTTCAACTGGTTCATCAGATTGCTTGATTTGCTTCCGCTAGATGCTTGGATAGGCTCGCTCCACCTGTTTGTATTTGAGTTGAATCGAATTGGTTCTATTCTGTGTCTATCTCTAGCATCCAAGTGTTTATTTGGCCATTATACATAGCAGGATACATTCACCCCCCCCCTCTGTATCCGGGCCTAGCACCCTAACAGTTGGTATCAGAGCAAGTGTCTGCATACAAGGTCCAGCGACCTGCAGATTCGATCTTGCGGTCTTAGGTGCTAATTTGTTTTTAGTGCATCAATATTCCTGTTGCATTGAATTAATCTGCTATCTGTTTCAATGGCTTGTCCACCCGTCTTTAGTGGTTATGATTTCAACCAGTGGCACAGTGCGCTACGTGCTTATATTAAATCTGTTGATCCAGACCTGTGGAAAGTGATTTCACATGGTCCTCATAAATTACCAAAGAAAAGGTCCAAATG
Source organism: Amorphophallus konjac (assembly GCA_022559845.1). NCBI lineage: Eukaryota > Viridiplantae > Streptophyta > Magnoliopsida > Alismatales > Araceae > Amorphophallus > Amorphophallus konjac. The sequence continues at coordinate 32,559,489 of CM040125.1, forward strand.
GACTGACAGTCACGAATCAATGTATGAGGGGAATCAGACAGCTATAAATCTGATGAAAGCAGCCACTGACAAAGCCTTTCACTCATGTTTCCTTGATTGCAGATCTGCAAGGGATATGTTGGAGATGATGAAGAGAGCCGGGAAAGGAAATCAAACAAGCTGCATGATGGCCAACAGAAGTAATCAAGGTGGCAGCGATCAAGGCAGCAATCAAAGTGAAGACGATAATGATGAGGAGGTAAACCCTTTTGAGAACTATACCTTGGATGATTGGGAGAATTCATATGTTGAATTATTAGAGTCTCATGAACAGTTAAGAGAATAATACAAAAAATTGAAGAAGAATAGTAGGTCAGACAGTTTCAATTCTCCATATAAAAACTATGCTGAACTGAAAAATGTTCATGATGCTTTTATGTCTGATATTCAAATGTTGAAGAAACAAATTTCATTGCTGAAAATTGAAGATCAAGATCATGTAAAGGAAATCTCTAAACTTGAAAAGAAACTTAGCCTAGCTAGTCATGATTCTGTTCAGAGTAAGGATTTGCTGAAAGAACTTGAATGTGTTAAATCTGACTTAAACGAGCTGAAAAATGAGAATGACTCTCTCAGAAAGTTTTCTAAATAAAATGAAGAACAATTAGAGAAACTTAAACGAGAGAATGATTTGCTGATTGAAAAATTTAATGCCATAAAATCTGTAAACATAGAATTACAGAAAGATTTTGAAAAATAACAAAAGGAATTGAAGGAGTTTGAAGCTAGGAGAGAAAGCATGGTTAACTCAGAAGATTAGACTCTAATAAATGAGTTAATTCAGAATGACAAGCTTAAGGAAGAAAATGAGAAGTTAAAATTGCTGAACTCTTCAATATCTGAAAGACTTCTTACTTTGGAGAAAGGGAAAGTCATCTGTACAAACGAGACTGAAGAGGTAGATGAGCTGAGAAAGGAAATTGAAGAATACAAAACAGCTAACAAGGTTTTTAATGAAGCTGTCAATTGTAGTGAACAAGAGATCGCTAGTTATGAAATACACATTGCATCTCTTGAAAATGAAATTCAGGATTTGAAAGTTTCCTTGTCTAAATTTATTGATGGGCAGAAAAACCTAGACACGCTACTAGATATAAAAATCAACCCTAGGAAGGAAGGGCTGGGCTACAATAAGATAAACAAGAAGGAACTTCAGAACAAAGTTATGACATCTTTTGTAAGTGGTTCAGATGTAGCCACCACCTCCAAAGACAAACAGCCTATTGCTCAGAAAATGTTGGGAGCAAAGGATAATTTTAAGAAAGAGGGACTGGGCTACAGTCCAGTCATGAGGAAGGTCAATGGATCCAATTTGAAAACTATTTTTGTTAAATCTTCTGAACAGGAAAAGCCTTCTACTTCATCTTCACCTCAGTATAAGGCTAAGAAAACAGAAAAACATGATAAAAATCAGAAAATGATTGAAAAACAGAAAATAAATAAAAAGGGTCCATCAGTGTTTGCTGATCATAGTCCTCACACACACTCACATGCATCTAAAAAGAAGATTATCTGTCATTACTGTCATAAAGTTGGACATCTGATGCATGAGTGTAAGTTGATGGAGAAGGATGATAAGAATGCTAGGAGATATCATGACAAAAATCTTTCATCTCAGAAAAGGAAAGTTGAGTGTTTTCATTGTGGTAAACTAGGACACAAAATTTCACAATGTTGGTTTGTTAGTGATAAGAATAAATTTCACAAGTCTGTTCCAATAAACCAGCATATGACATGCTTTAATTGTGGAAAATTGGGTCATAAGAGATTTGAATGCTGGCTGAATGCTGGTAAGAAAAGTTCTAATTCATGCTTTCACTGTGGCAAGATGGGCCACATTGTAGCCCACTGTTGGCATATTCAGGGTAGAAATGTGAATCTCAAACATGCTAAATTCCCTGTAAGACAATTTGTAAAACTTTCATGTTATAACTGTGGGAAGCCAGGTCACAGGGCTGCAACCTGTTGGCTGGCAGGATATCAAAACCAAACTAGTTTTGGCAAACAGAATTTTTATTCTGTTAACAAGAAATCTCATGCTTATGCACATAGAATTCATGCTAACAAGAATGTGCATAAATCAGATCTGAAAACTGCTCCTAGAAATGTGCTGAGAAAACCTGCTAGGAGTAATACTGTTTTGTCAGGACCCAAGACTTCTTGGGTACCTGTTTGTGCAAAATAACATTGCTATGCAGGTGTGCCTTGGGACTGAAATAAAAAGGGGTAATGATCTAAGGCACTCAAGAAGAAAATCCCATACTGAACTTTTCAGGTAAACTTCCTGCTCTTCTTGTTTTTAGTTTTAATACATAGCAAGTTAAATCTGTTTTTACATTTTCATTCATCATTTGCCATGTGCATTATTTTCTGATCATGCATTTGCTGAGAGTTTTGTGCAAATATGAGATTAAGAAGGGTTGTCTGTATCTGATGCATATATAGGCTAATTTCAATTGCTTGATAATTGTGTTATGCATAGACTCTGAAAACAAATTGCATTTCGAATTTTCTGAAAAATCTGAACTGCATATGAGTGTGACTTGAAACTTGTGTGTTGCAATAGCTCACTGAAATTCTGAATTGCATATAGGACTGCATGTTGAATAATTATGCATGACCTCAATGGTATATAAATGGTAAGGTACCAAAAGGCAGGGAGGTCTGTCTGGAGGTTCATACTATGTGTGAGGTGGTCTTTTAGACCAAGTGCTCCACCTAGTACCATGGGTCACCTTGCTGGTTAGGACAGTCTGAATGTGCATGAATCATTTGGTCTCATATGTTCAGTTCTCAGTGCAAACATTGCATATTTTCAGGGGGAGTAAGTTGCATATCCTTACATAGCATTCAATGTTGAGTCCTTCCATGTCCCTGCATACATATAGTGCATTGCATTTCCTTATATTGAAAATGCCAAAAAAGAGAGTTTGAATGCATATTGTGAGGGGAGTCAATGCATTGCATATAGGTTCTCAAATGCATACATGTGTCAGAACTCAGTGCATATCCTCTCTTACTGATTTTGTTGACAAACCTTAATCATATTATGAAAACCTTGAGCTTCACAATCTCTCTTAACAATTGGTATTTCTCCTATCAATTGGTATCATTTGGGTTCAAAATTCTATCAGTCCTTCATGAAGATTTCAATGGGCTATCTCGATCATAAATCTGAAAACTTTTGAACTAGAAATCTTCTATTATACGTTTTTATGAATATCTGAAATAACTCAGGTGGTTTAAGTTTAATGTACTCAAGGGTTGACTTTAAAATCTCTTAAAAATATCTGAAGCATGTTTAATAAACCTTAACCATCTGTTTCATGTTGTGTCTTGTGAAAACTTCTGAAATCTGCACTTTTGAATACATGACTTCAACTGATTAAGTACATGAAACTATTATTGATTTGAAGCAAATGAATTTTTCTGAAATGTCTAAAGGGTAATATCTGTCAGAGTAATGACATTGGTCACTGAGAAACACATGTCCAAAGGACTGTGTCATGAGGTGCCTTAGTTAACTCTGCATAAAATTCATTGAAAATCAGGCAGAGCAATGGCATGCACACTGAGAAATACAACTCACTCATTAAAAAATGAGTTGTAGTGTGTCATGATGTGTAAATGCTAACTCTGTTCACATAAAGTATGACAGTTAGTCACACTAAGGGCTTAGGGATATTGGCCTCTGATCAAGGTATATCCTCTAGTTACAATGTGTGCATTGAACTAGAGTGCTCGTAAAATTTGTAGCATGGAAAATTATTGAACAAATTGAAATATCTGAATATTGATGCTAAAATCAAATTGCTACAACCCTAGATAAAATAATATGACTTCATAATTGCTTAATCTCAATACTAGTGCATGTAATTCTGAAAGAAGTCAATAAATTTGATTGTGTAAGACAAAGGGAGGACAATCAAGATAAATATGAGGGCTTGGTTCATTTTTATTAAAACATGGTTTTAGATATCAATACAGAATTTTGTTGTGTAGTGGACAGCGGATCTAGAGGGGAGGGGTGAATAGATCAGCCCCACTTCTCGCAATGCGGCCCTCTAAATAGCTAGTTAAAATGAATTGCAGCGGAATATAAACTAGCTTCCAAGAATGATGTGATTCACTTAGCAAGATAAGCAAGATATATAATAATTTGATCCTAAGCATGCATCTAGAACGAATCAATCACACAAGCAAACCATACTAGACAGGATTTTTAAGGTGGTTCGGACTGAATCCTCAGCCCTACGTCCACCCCTCACCAAAACCCGGTGAGGCTTCACTTGTGCAGTGCACCAACCCACAAATCGGAAACCACCGATTGCCTTCCTACTAACCAATGGTAGGGACGTCAACACCGCAGATCGGAAACACCTCCGATTGCCTTCCTACTAACCAATGGTAGGGACGAATCACAACTTCAAAGTTTAACAATATTGAAAGGAAAACAAATGTTAATGAACTAAGACAAGAGATTGAGTTATGAGTAGAAATGAATTGGCCCTTGTATGAAATGTTGATCAGCAACAAGGATCCTCTTGGCTTCAACTCAATCTTCTTGATTCACCCTTGATTGGATGAATGTTCTTCACGGAGTACTGTTCACGTGAACAGTACCTCTTCCTTCAATTCTTCTCTCTTGATCTTCTCTTTGAATTTCTTTGAATGAATGAAGGAGATGATGAAGCTACCTTGAATCTTGATTGCTTCTTTAGCTTCTAGGAGTTTGAATGCTTGAAATATCACCTTGAATGAACTTGAAAGAACTTGAATGGATGAAGATGATTTCCCTTGATAGTGAGCTTCAATGGATCCCCTTGAGATGATGAAGAGGATGGAGGATGCAACTTTCTCTTCTCTTGGCCTTGATCTTGATCTCCACTTGAAGAGCTTGAACACTTGAGGATGAAGATCTTCTTCACGGAGTACTGTTCACTGCTACAGTGCTCCGAATTCCTCTCCCTTGAACACACTCTAGCAGCCTCCCTTGTAACCCTCTTGAAGCCCCTTTTAGCATTAGGGTTTTCATCCCCTCATGTGTTGGTTTTATAGACCTTGAATGGTCTATAGACAAGCCTCAGACCAGATCCACAATTTGTGGGTGATTAGGTGACATTTGGATTAAAGAAATCAAGGTTGAATGGCTCTTTTCGAAGTTGGAAACAAAGTCAAAAATGAAGGCTCGGGGCTGGCGGTCGACCGGCAGCTCCTGGCGGTCGACCGCCACTGTAAAAGGCTGTAGACGAATGGCCCCTGGGAATTCCGGTCGACCGCCACTGGCTGGCGGTCGACCGGCAGCAGGCAGACCTGTAGCCGGGGGATCCCTGGCTGGGGCGGTCGACCGCCCCTGTGCTGGCGGTCGACCGCCAGCTGGGCAGAGCCCGGGTCACCCCGGTTCGGTCCGTTGGTCGCACCAGCTCCGTCGCTTGAGTCCGTTAGCCACCCGTTCATGTTTGTGGCATCGACCTTGATTGTCTTGAAGTTTTATTACTGAGTATTCAAGCAAATTTTTGTTCCGGGGGCTCCGCCCCCGGAAACCCCCGCAAGGGGCGCTGCCCCCTTGACCCCCGCGACCTGACCGGGCAGGTCGATCCGCGTGCGAGGGCGCAACATTGAGCTTTCATGTGCATATCTGTCATAAACACAACAGAACATATGTCAGTCATATAAGAGTGAAAAGCAACAATGACGAATAGTGTTTAGCCATTATCAAAACCAAGAATATCACAGAACACATATGACCATAGAATGATGTCGAATGACCCAAGTGACCATATGAAACTCAAATAACCACAGGGGCACAACAAATTTTATTGATAAACTCTGCATACATCATGTTTAAACCATGATGTTCAAAAGGCTCATTCATAAGTCCCTATAATGGAAGACTTTGAAAAATTATGTTTTGGATTTATGAGATTGATATCTCCTTGAAAATCTTGCAGAATTATTTCTGTTTGGAGCTTATTTGTAAATCTGATTATTTGAACCTTTCTGCTCACCTTCCTTAGGTCATTGACCTGAACTTCTCCTTGTTTGCCCCTGTGGTCTCCTTCTCATCTATCTCATAAGATTCCACTTATTCAGGGGGAGCATTCCTAGTCATACTGAATCATGTTCAGATCATTTCTATCCTTGCATTCATATACTTAGGGGGAAGTATTGCATTTCTTGTTGCATCTGCATTTTTGCATTTACCCCCTCCCATGGTTCATCTTGTTTATACCAAATGAGGGAGATTGTTTGCAACAAAGGGGGAGACTTTCATTCAATCATTGCATGCTGGCTTCTTTTGATCATCTCTAACTAATGACTTTTTGCTAAAACTCTTAAAGGGGGAGAATCATGTTCTTGCAAGGGGAAGAAATTGACTGAATTTTTATACATGCTATAAATTCTCAAACTATTTTCTTTTTGATGAAGTCAAAGGGGGAGAATAGTTTGAGTCATCAGACTGACTCACACTGACTCACTGTGGAGTGTTGCCATCATCAAAAAGGGGGAGATTGTTGTGCCCATGTGATTTTGATGATGGTTTTAATGATGGTCTTGATGATTGATTTTTGATGTGAGTTAATCACTGTGAGTCATCCTGCTGTGTGAGTCATCATGCTGTTATGCAGTCTATCAAATGTTCTCATCATGCTGTTATTCAGTCTATCAAATGTTCAGTCATCTTGCTGCTCAGTTTAGTTTAACATTTCTGATGTTCAGTCGTGCATAAAGTATTCATTACTACACTCTGCTTAGTTAATATGAACAGTAGTGGGTCGACCCACTCTTGCTGATGCGTCGACTCATCAGAACACTGATTGTCTGGTTTGTCTAACTTCAAGTCTACACATCATCAGTTGAACGTAAAGTGTATACGTTGCAGCGTCAACTCATTGGGCTACAGCGTCAACTCAGCAAGTATGCACATCGCCATTAGACTTTCAAGTCTACACACTGGAAGCTCTTCATTTGATTGAGTCTATACATTGTCCTAGGCTAAGTGTGTACAGCGTCTCATTCATGCTTTGATTAATGAAGTCTGTACATCAGTCTTCACTTTCTAAATCTGTACAGCCGTTGGGTTTGGACTCAGAGTCTGTACACTCGATTTGCCTTTGAATTGGTTAAGTGTGTACATTGAGCGTCTCACTTAGCGTCTAAGGCAAAGTCTACACGTTGCTATAGTAACGAAAGTCTATACATCCGATTGTGCAGTGTCTTAGCCATCGTCTCACATTCTTCAAGTCTACACATTGGGTTTTCACATGAAGTATGTACAGCCGTTCACTGTTGAAGTCCATACACTGGTCGGTGGAAAGTCTGCACACTGGTCTTCAAATCCAAGTCTGCACATTGGTCTTCGATTTCAATGTCTATACATTGGGATTTTACATGAAGTCTATACATTGTTGTTTGCGTTGCAAGTCCATACATCCTCAGCTGAACCCCATGTCCATACAACGACACTGTAGCTTGCATAGCTCATGTCTGCACATTGGTCTTCATCTCCTGTAGTCTAGACATTGGAAAGTATATACACTGAGCTCACAAGAAGACTTCCAAGTCTATACACTCTCTCAGTGTACATACTTGCCCATTTGCTGTTTCAGAGTATATACACTGGGTGTTATAAGATTTAAATAACCACTTGTTCTATGTTATGATTATAAGATTTTTTTGTGTGTATAGGGTTAACGCAGAATGACCACAGTGTCCACGCAGCAAGTATACTAGTAGAAGTATTAGCTACTGGAACACATCACTGCGTCAACGCCACGGCCTGGTAGCGTCCACGCAGCAAGCAAACAAGCTAAAGTATTAGCTGCTGGAACACCACTGCGTCAACGCTATGGGCTAGCAGCGTCGACGCAGCACGCTTATATACTGAAGACATTGATCACTGGACACCAATGCATCAACGCCTTGATCAAGTGGCGTGGACGCTGTAGTTCAAACAATCAAGAAAGAAGCTTACTGGATTACTCTGATGCGTCAACGCTGCAGGCTGGTGGAGTCAACGCAGCAGACTTGAGTCCTGCTGGTCGAATGTCGTTGAATTGATGGGCACGTGATCCGAGGTGCCTGGCTCGTGAACCAGGATGCTGCCACGTGGTCCGAATGTCTAGGGCAGGAAACGTGGAAGCCACACTCACCCAGTGTGCTGCTGCTGATGCTATATATATACGAGTCTTCATCCTCTGTAGAAGACTGATCGAAGAAGAAGCCTTGAGAGCAGAAAGCCCTTCGATCCAGAAAAAGAGAAAAAGAAAAGAAGAAGTGAGCAGGAGAAAGCAGAGAAGAAAGAGAAAGTGCGTGAGCTAGAGTGAGAGCAGAAGAGAAAGTGCGTGAGCTAAGAAGAAGAAAGAAGAGGAAGGAAAGAAGGAGAGGAGAGTCTATTGAAGACCTGTTTCAGTCTGTTCGTGGATCAAATCCAGAACGGCTATTGTGTTTCATTTCCAGCTTTTGTTGCTGTGCCTTTTTATGTTTCCTTATTTTTTCTTTTGTTTCTCTGGTTAGCTTTGTTCTTCCGATTACCCTGTTGGGGATCGGGTTCCTCCTGGTAAGTCAGGAGAAGGGAGATCTGATCTCCGGTTGCAAGTAGCTGGGTGCTACTTGTGGGGTCCTCCTGTGGATTCAGGAGAAGGGAGACTTGTCTCCGGTACTGGGCTTGTGGGTAGCAAGTCCAAGGGTTCCCTCCGGGTCTGGAGGAAGAGAGACCGTGTGTCTCTGGTTTCCAAGTGGCTGGGAGTCACTTGGGGTGTCCCTCCTGTTGGGAGGAAGAGGGGAGGCTGTTCCCCTGGTCAAGCTGTGTGGCAACAACTGTTCGCAGACTGAGTCTGCTTGGTTCTAGCGTTTGCTAGTGAAGCCTCACTCCGGTTGGGAGTGAGGGGTGGATGTAGGTCTGGAGGACCGAACCACCTTAAAATCTTTGAGCAGTGGTTTGCTTGTAGTGTGTTCTTCCATATCTCCTACCACCCTTCACAGATTATCTTGAGATTTCTTATTCTCATTTGTGCTGCTTCCGCTAGTTGGTTATTTGGGCACCAGTTACATATTTGCTCTTTTGTTTAAAAGGATTTTCAACTGGTTCATCAGATTGCTTGATTTGCTTCCGCTAGATGCTTGGATAGGCTCGCTCCACCTGTTTGTATTTGAGTTGAATCGAATTGGTTCTATTCTGTGTCTATCTCTAGCATCCAAGTTTTTATTTGGCCATTATACATAGCAGGATACATTCACCCCCCCCTCTGTATCCGGGCCTAGCACCCTAACACCCTCTTGTGCCTAGGCTGCAGCGACTGTATATGTCCTCAAAGACGGCTCGACATATGACATGGCATGCCGAAAGAGTACGTCGTGCTGATGATATAATCAGTCATCCTGTCGATGGTGAAGCTTGGACTCACTTTAGTCGTACTCATCTTGCCTTTTCAAGGGAGTCACGTAATGTTCGATTGGGTTTATGCACAGATGGCTTTAATCCATTCGGTGGTTCAGTGGCAGCTTATTCTTGTTGGCCAGTGTTCATGACACCGTACAACCTTCCGCCGCACATGTGCATGAAGCGAGAAAATCTATTTTTGTCCCTAGTAATTCCTGGTCCAAAAAGTCCCGGAAAAAATTTGGACATATATCTCAGGCCGTTGATTGATGAGCTCAAATTTTTATGGACTGATGGAGTTGTTACTTATGATGCATATAGGAAGAAAAATTTTATTATGAAGGCTGCACTGATGTGGACAATAAGTGACTTCCCTGCATATGAATTGCTATATGGTTGGAGCACACATGGGAGGCTAGCATGTCCTTACTGTATGGAAGATACCAAATCATTTGTATTGAAACATGGGGGGAAAAGCTACTGGTTTGATTGCCATCGGCGGTTGCTACTAAGTGACCATCCTTTTCGAAGGTAAAAAGACTCGTTTAAAAAAATACTGTTGAAATGGATGAAGCTGACTTGCAACGGGTGTCGGGTCTACATATGGCGTCACGGGTGCACAATTTACCAGATGTAGTTCAATTGTCTGGTAGCACACGGCAACTCCCTAATTTTGGAAAGGATCACAACTGGGTCAAGAAAAGCATTTTTTGGGAATTACCTTATTGGTCAACTCTTCTTGTACGACACAATCTGGATGTCATGCATACCGAGAAGAATTTTTTTAATAATGTGTTCAATACGATCATGAATGTTAAAGGGAAAACAAAGGACAACGCCAAAGCACGTATAGATTTAAAGATGCTTTGTAGACGTCCAGAACTGGAACTACAAAGTGTCAATGGCAAAATTGTGCAGCCTAAAGCAACTTATGTGCTTCATGATACACAGATCAAGGAAGTATGTCAGTGGTTGAAACAGTTGAGATTCCCAGATGGATATGCATCCAACATAGCCCGTTGTGTGAATGTTAATGAGGGGAAAATATATGGTATGAAAAGTCATGACTGTCATGTGTTCATGGAGAGGCTACTGCCCATTGCATTTCGTGATTTGTTGCCAAAGCAGATATGGGGAGCACTAGCTGAGATGAGTCAATTTTTCAAGATTTTATGTGCATCTTAACTCAGACTTCGGGATGTACAAACTATCGAACAAGAAGTTATCACAACCATTTGCAAGCTAGAGAAGATATTTCCTCCGGCATTCTTTGATTCGATGGAGCACCTGGTCGTTCATTTGCCATATGAGGCTATCGTCGGAGGGCCAGTACAATTTTGATGGATGTATCCATTTGAGAGGTATGTGACATTTTTTGTTAACTTATAAGTCGTCCATAGCCGCTACATATTGTTGCCATCTGACTTGTTGTTGTAGGTGCATGCATGAATTAAAAATGAAAGTTCGCAACAAGGCACAGGTGGAGGGTTCGATTGCTGAGGCATACATTCTTGAAGAAATTTTAAACTTCTGTTCTATGTACTTTGAGCCAGAGATTCAAACTCGTCGTACTCGACCTCCACGTAATGATGATGGGGGAGTGGATGAATCGTCCGATCGGCTCTCCATATTTAAACATCCTGGACGTGCGTTCGGACGTTGCTTGACTCGCACGCTCGAAGATAGAGAGTTGCACGCCGCTGAGATATATATTCTTTTGAATTGCCTCGAGATTGAACCTTATGTTGAGTAAGCTCTTAATTCACATTTCCAGCAACTCCATAAGTCTATACATCCTCAAAGTCTATACAACATTGACTTCACAAAGTCTATACATTGGCTTCCTCAAAGTCTATACATCCTCAAAGTCTATACATTGGCTTCCTCAAAGTCTATACAACATTGACTTCACAAAGTCTATACATTGGCTTCCTCAAAGTCTATACGTCCTCAAAGTCTATACATTGGCTTCCTCAAAGTCTATACATTGACTTCCTCAAAGTCTATACAACATTGACTTCACAAAGTCTATACATTGGCTTCCTCAAAGTCTATACATCCTCAAAGTCTATACATTGACTTCCTCAAAGTCTATACATTGGCTTCCTCAAAGTCTATACAACATTGACTTCACAAAGTCTATACATTGGCTTCCTCAAAGTCTATACATTGGCTTCCTCAAAGTCTATACAACATTGACTTCACAAAGTCTATACATTGGCTTTATCAAAGTCTATACATCCTCAAAGTCTATACATTGGCTTCCTCAAAGTCTATACATTGGCTTCCTCAAAGTCTATACATTGACTTCCTCAAAGTCTATACATTGGCTTCCTCAAAGTCTATACAACATTGACTTCACAAAGTCTATACATTGGCTTTATCAAATTTTTTTAATCATTTTTTATACGGGGTGCTACATTTATATTGCAGACAATTTGATTCAGAATTAGCTGAAAAATATCCAAATATCCAGGATGTGGAGATTGAAAAAGAACGCGAGAAGTTTTTTTCCAAATGGCTAAGAAACCGAGTTAGTGTGAACTTTGAATATATATGTTTGTATTTACGTATGTTGAGGTAATTGTTATTATTTTAACTACTCTAATTTGAATATAGGTTGAACAAGGTCTCATTACTGATCAAAGAGTACAACAGATAAGTTATGGCCCCTCGAACCAGACACGTGCCTATCCGGGATATATTGTGAATGGATACAAATTTCATACAAGGGATTATGGGCGAAATAAGTCTACGATGAACAGCGGCGTATGTGTGAAGGGAAGTTTATACAATGAAATAGAATTGGACTACTATGGTATTCTTGAAGAAGTCTTAGAACTTCAGTATTTGGGACAAGACAATCATATATACATATTTAAGTGTCAATGGTTTGATCCTAATTCTGTTCTACATGACACAAATTATGGGATTGTCAATGTCAAGCATAGGTCTAAACGTAAGACCTATGAACCGTTCATTTTAGCCGCACAAGCCCAACAAGTGTACTATTCAAGCTATCCATCATCCAAGAATAGAGATTGGTGGGAAGTTTGCAGGGTTAATTCAAACTCTTTCCCACTTATGAGTTAACTATGAGTGGAGATGTCTCAGAGGTTGCTCGTGCTGAATATTATCAATCAAACGAAGTTGGCGTTGTCGATTCCTCTAGGTTTAATCTGGACGAATCTGATGAGCCACTGTCATTACGTACGCGAGATGGAGTGGAAGAAGTCGATCCGACGGAGCTAAATGTTGATGTTAGAGGGGAGGAAGAATCAGATAAAGACGAAGATTTTGAATCTCATGAGACTACTATGGATGACGAAGATGATGAAGTTGAGCTAGATATATCAACATGAGAGAGGCATGTTTTGATAATTTAGTAAGAAGATTCTTACTTTTAAGCATAATTTTAAATAACATTTGTCTAGCCTTATATAATTATGGATTAATATGTATTAATTATTTTGTTATTAATAAGGAAATGGTGCGAGGAGGTCGTACTAGGGGTGGGAGGAGATCTAGCAGTGAGAGGGGCGCTACTCCCTCCTCGCTACCATCTTCTTCAGACACAGGTATATTTGATCAATAAGTTAGCTATATAAATATTTTAATTATTTACAAACTTAAAAGAATTTATTTATAGGTGCAAGTGTCGGCTCACCACCACTTGTACATACGCCACCACCTCCCGCTACAGGTATGTATATTTTAATTTAAATTCTTGAACATTTGTTCTACTTATGAAAATAAATTCTTGCAGGTCTCAGTGGCCTCCCACCTGTTGTACATACGCAACTCCCACCACCTCCCGCTGCAGGTATGTATATTTTAATTATATGTTCGCAATATTTGTATCACTCCACATGATAATAAATTCTTACAGGTCTCAGTGGCCTCCCACCTCGAGGATCATGTATGTATATTTTAATTTAAATTCTTCAATATTTGTTCTACTTATGACAATAAATTCTTACAGGTTTCAGTGGCCTCCCACCTGTTGTGCATACGCCACCCCCCCACCTCCCGCTGCAGGTATGTATATTTTAATTATATGTTCACAGTATATGTATCACTCCACATGACAATAAATTCTTACAGGTCTCAGAGGCCTCCCACCTCTTGTGCAAACGCCACCCCCACCACCTCCCGTTGCAGGTATGTATATTTTAATTATATGTTCGCAGTATACGTATCACTCTACATAACAATAAATTCTTGCAGGTCTCAGTGGCCTCCCACCTTGAGGATCATGTATGTATATTTTAATTTAAATTCTTCAATATTTGTTCTACTTATGAAAATTACTTCTTGCAGGTCTCAGTGGCCTCCCACCTGTTGTGCATACGCCACCCCCACCACCTCCCGCTGCAGGTATGTATATTTTAATTATATGTTCGCAGTATATGTATCACTCCACATGACAATAAATTCTTGCAGGTCTCAGTGGCCTCCCACCTCTTGTGCAGACGCCACCCCCACCACCTCCCGCTGCAGGTATGTATATTTTAATTATATGTTCGCAGTATATGTATCACTCCACATGACAATAAATTCTTGCAGGTCTCAGTGCCCTCCCACCTTTTGTGCAGACGCCACCCCCACCACCTCCCGCTGCAGGTATGTATATTATAATTATATGTTCGCAGTATATGTATCACTCCACATGACAATAAATTCTTGCAGGTCTCAGTGCCCTCCCACCACCTCCCACTTGTACAGGGCCCACCCCCACCAGTCAGCTCCTTGACGATGCCGGCAGTTGTCACGAGGGAGGCACGACCCATGATAGACGTCGCCCGTGTTGGGTATCCGGGTAAATCTATAAGGTTATATTACATTAATTAGCCCTCAACTGTCTAATATGAATATTTTGACATTTGCAATGGCAGTATGAAATTTGAACCCCACAGCGCTATCCATCATTCCACCGAACTCATGTTGGCACATGTGCCCGGGGCAGCTTCCACTTTCAGAGATTTTCCGATGTCCGTCCGCGATTCATTGTACAACATGTTCTTAGTAAGTAATTACGTCATTTAATTCAAGTATTTCCCAAAGTCAATTTACAACTTTATACTAAGTGTGAAAAGCAATTGATTTACAGCGGTCTTTTCAATTCACATGTGGACATGACGCGGCGAGATGTCGTCGTGCCTGGGAGTCTACTATGCTCTCAAGTTACAAGAGGAAAATACATGAGGCCCGAGCACACGCTAAAAAATTGAGTGAGGGGAGTGAAGACCGACAATTGTGGAAGGCGCATCGCCCTCTATGGATGAGGCAGGAGGATTGGGAGATATCTTGTGACCATTTTGCCGACCCCAAGTGGATAGAAAAGTCCGAAAAAGCCAAAGCAAATAGGGCATCAAAACCAGGTTCAAATTTGCATACGAGTGGGTCCATCTCTTATGCGGCTCATAAACAAAAATTGGTAAGTAATATACCAATTTATCTTCTTACAATTTATCCCAATATTTGACTTTTTTTTACTATGAATTGTATAACAGGCTGTGGAGCTTAATCGACCTCCGTCGTTCCTCGAGGTGTTCGACAGAACACACAAAAAGAAGGGGACTAATGATTTTGTGAGTGACATAGCTAAGTCAGCAGCGGTAAGTTTATCTACATATGTAACTTGTACCGTTCATTTAAATCGGCATGTAATTCATATGAAATTGACTAGTTATTTTATTCAATTTGTAGGAAACATATTGCAAAGCAGTGACAGAGAAGTACGGGGAGGGAGACACGCAACAGCCAGAGTTCGATCTGGTGGAGTGGGTGGCAGCAGCTGGCGTACCGAAGAAAGGCCGACTATATGGTTTTGGGGAGAGCCTAGACGCAAGCGCGGTGACATCAGCGTGTGCGAGTTCTAGCTATACTTCTTCCAGTGGCAGTGCCTTCACTATACCTTCCGTTGCCCCCAACACTTCTGCCAGCGACATGATGGACATGGTCCGATCGTAGATTTCTGATATGCAGCGGCAGCAGCAGCATTTCCAGCAAGAGATCTCTAGCCAAGTGTCAGTATTCTTGCAAGCAATCAGTGGCCTCCTCTCCCAGAGCGGAATGGTGCCTCAGCAATCCACCACCACCACAGCACAGGCCGCACAGGTGAGTGTTTACTATGTTTTTATTTTGATGGAATTACTCAATTATGTTCATTATTAATTTTAAAACTCATTTACTTTAGAAGAATTGAGAAAATCCGGGGGCCGGGGGTCTAAAACTTGAAATACTGGCCGGATGGCCGTGCCGATCATTCCAACACGACCGGGGAGATGAAAGTGACTTGTCAGAACTGACGGAATCCAAATCGGATGCCCGGTTTGAGCTCGGCGCTCAAAGTTCATTTCTAAAATACACTTAGTTTAAATGAACTGCCAGGTTGGGGCCGGGGGTCTAAAACTTGAAATACCGGCCGGATGGCCGTGCCGATTATTCCAACACGACCGGGGAGATGAAAGTGACTTTTCAGAACTGACGGGATCCAAATCGGATGCCCGGTTTGAGCTCGGCGCTCAAAGTTCATTTATAAAATACACTTGTTTCAAATGAACTGCCAGGTCGGGGCCGGGGGTCTAAAACTTGAAATACCGGCCGGATGGCCGTGCCGATCATTCCAACACGACCGGGGAACTGAAAGTGACTTGTCAGAATTGACGGAAGTCACTTTCATCTCCCCGGTTTGAGCTCGGCGCTCAAAGTTCATTTCTAAAATACACTTAGTTCAAATGAACTGCCAGGTCGGGGCCGGGGGTCTAAAACTTGAAATACCGGCCGGATGGCCGTGCCGATCATTCCAACATGACCGGGGAGATGAAAGTGACTTGTCAGAACTGACGGAATCCAAATCGGATGCCCGGTTTGAGATCGGCGCTCAAAGTTCATTTCTAAAATACACTTAGTTCAAATGAACTGCCAGGTCGGGGCCGGGGGTCTAAAACTTGAAATACCGGCCGGATGGCCATGCCGATCATTCCAACACGATCGGGGAGATGAAAGTGACTTGTCAGAACTGACGGAATCTAAATCGGATGCCCGATTTGAGTTCGGCGCTCAAAGTTCATTTCTAAAATACACTTAGTTCAAATGAACTGCCAGGTCGGGGCCGGGGGTCTAAAACTTGAAATACCAGCCGGACGCCCATGCCGATTATTCCAACACGACCGGGGAGATGAAAGTGACTTGTCAGAACTGACGGAATCCAAATCGGATGTCCGGTTTGAGATCGGCGCTCAAAGTTCATTTCTAAAATACACATAGTTTAAATGAACTGCCAGGTCGGGGCCGGGGGTCTAAAACTTGAAATACCGGCCGGATGGCCGTGCCGATCATTCCAACACGACCGGGGAGATGAAAGTGACTTGTCAGAATTGACGGAATCCAAATCGGATGCCCGGTTTGAGCTCGGCGCTCAGAGTTCATTTCTAAAATACACTTAGTTCAAATGAACTGCTAGGTCGGGGCCAGGGGTCTAAAACTTAAAATACCGGCCGGATGGCTGTGCCGATCATTCCAACACGACCGGGGAGATGAAAGTGACTTGTCAGAACTGACGGAATTCAAATCGGATGCCCGGTTTGAGCTCGGCGCTCAAAGTTCATTTCTAAAATACACTTAGTTCAAATGAACTGCCAGGTCGGGGTCGGGGGTCTAAAACTTGAAATACCGGCCGGATGGCCATGCCGATCATTCCAACACGACCGGGGAGATGAAAGTGACTTGTCAGAACTGACGTAATCCAAATCGGATGTCCGGTTTGAGCTCGGCGCTCAAAGTTCATTTCTAAAATACACTTAGTTTAAATGAACTGCTAGGTTGGGGCCGGGGGTCTAAAACTTGAAATACCGGCCGGATGGCCGTTCCGATTGTTCCAACATGACCGGGGAGATGAAAGTGACTTTTCAGAACTGACGGAATCCAAATCGGATGCCCGGTTTGAGCTCGGCGCTCAAAGTTCATTTGTAAAATACACTTAGTTCAAATGAACTGTCAGGTCGGGGCCGGGGGTCTAAAACTTGAAATATCAGCCGGATGGCCATGCTGATCATTCCAACACGACCGGGGAGATGAAAGTGACTTGTCAGAACTGACGGAATCCAAATCGGATTCCCGGTTTGAGTTCGGCGCTCAAAGTTCATTTCTAAAATACACTTAGTTCAAATGAACTGCCAAGTCGGGGCCGGGGGTCTAAAACTTGAAATACCGGTCGGATGCCCGTGCCGATCATTCCAACATGACCGGGGAGATGAAAGTGACTTGTCAGAACTGACGGAATCCAAATCGGATGCCCGGTTTGAGATCGGCGCTCAAAGTTCATTTCTAAAATACACAAAGTTTAAATGAAGGGCCAGGTCGGGGCCGGGGGTATAAAACTTGAAATACCGGCCGGATGGCCGTGCCGATCATTCCAACACAACCGGGGAGACGAAAGTGACTTGTCAGAATAGACGGATTTCAAATCGGATGCCCGGTTTGAGCTCGGCGCTCAAAGTTCATTTCTAAAATACACTTAGTTCAAATGAACTGCCAGGTCGGGGTCGGGGGTATAAAACTTGAAATACCGGCCGGATGGCCGTGCCGATTGTTCCAACATGACCGGGGAGATGAAAGTGACTTGTCAGAACTGACGGAATCCAAATCGGATGCCCGGTTTGAGCTCGGCGCTCAAAGTTCATTTCTAAAATACACTTAGTTCAAATGAACTGCCAGGTCGGGGCCGGGGGTCTAAAACTTAAAATACCGGCCGGATGGCCGTGCCGATCGTTCCAACACTACCGGGGAGATGAAAGTGACTTGTCAGAACTGACGGAATCCAAATCGGATGCCCGGTTTGAGCTCGGCGCTCAAAGTTCATTTCTAAAATACACTTAGTTTAAATGAACTGCCAGGTTGGGGCCGGGGGTCTAAAACTTGAAATACCGGCCGCATGGCGGTGCCGATCATTCCAACACGACCGGGGAGATGAAAGTGACTTTTCAGAACTGACGGAATCCAAATCGGATGCCCGGTTTGAGCTCGACGCTCAAAGTTCATTTCTAAAATACACTTAGTTGAAATGAACTGTCAGGTCGGGGCCGGGGGTCTAAAACTTGAAATACCTGTCGGATGGCAGTGCCGATCATTCTAACACGACCGGGGAGATGAAAGTGACTTGTCAGAACTGACGGAATCCAAATCGGATGCCCGGTTTGAGATCGGCGCTCAAAGTTCATTTCTAAAATACACTTAGTTCAAATGAACTGCCAGGTCGGGGCCGGTGGTCTAAAACTTGAAATACCGGCTGGATGGCCGTGCCGATCATTCCAACATGACCGGGGAGATGAAAGTGACTTGTCAGAACTGACGAAATCCAAATCGGATGCCCGGTTTGAGTTCGGCGCTCAAAGTTCATTTCTAAAGTACACTTAGTTCAAATGAACTACCAGGTCGGGGTCGGGGGTCTAAAACTTGAAATACCGGCCGGATGCCCGTGCCGATCATTCCAACACGACCGGAGAGATGAAAGTGACTTGTCAGAATAGACGGAATCCAAATCGGATGCCCGGTTTGAGATCGGCGCTCAAAGTTCATTTCTAAAATACACATAGTTTAAATGAACTGCCAGGTCGGGGCCGGGGATCTAAAACTTGAAATACCGGCCGGATGGCCGTGCCGATCATTCCAACACGACCAGGGAGATGAAAGTGACTTGTCAGAACTGACGGAATCTAAATCGGATGCCCGGTTTGAGCTCGGCGCTCAAAGTTCATTTCTAAAATACACTTAGTTCAAATGAACTGCCAGGTCGGGGCCGGGGGTCTAAAACTTGAAATACCGGCCGGATGGCCGTGCCGATCATTCCAACACGACCGGGGAGATGAAAGTGGCTTGTCAGAACTGACGGAATCCAAATCGGATGCCCGGTTTGAGATCGGTGCTCAAAGTTCATTTCTAAAATACACTTAGTTTAAATGAACTGCCAGGTTGGGGCCGGGGGTCTAAAACTTGAAATACCGGCCGGATGGCCATGCCGATCATTCCAACACGACCGGGGAGATGAAAGTGACTTTTCAGAACTGACGGAATCCAAATCGGTTGCCCGGTTTGAGCTCGGCGCTCAAAGTTCATTTATAAAATACACTTGGTTCAAATGAACTGCCAGGTGGGGGCCGGAGGTCTAAAACTTGAAATACCGGCCGGATGGCCGTGCCGATCATTCCAACACGACCGGGGAGATGAAAGTGACTTGTCAGAACTGACAGAATCCAAATCGGATGCCCAGTTTGAGCTCGGCGCTCAAAGTTCATTTCTAAAATACACTTAGTTCAAATGAACTGCCAGGTCGGGGCCGGGGGTCTAAAACTTGAAATACCAGCCGGATGGCCGTGCCGATCGTTCCAACACGATCGGGGAGATGAAAGTGACTTGTCAGAACTGACGGAATCCAAATCGGATGCCCGGTTTGAGATCGGCGCTCAAAGTTCATTTCTAAAATACACTTAGTTTAAATGAACTGCCAGGTTGGGGCCGGGGGTCTAAAACTTGAAATACCGGTCGGATGGCCGTGCCGATCGTTCCAACACGACCGAGGAGATGAAAGTGACTTTTCAGAACTGACGGAATCTAAATCGGATGCCCGGTTTGAGCTCGGCGCTCATAGTTCATTTATAAAATACACTTGGTTCAAATGAACTGCCAGGTCGGGGCCGGGGGTCTAAAACTTGAAATACAGGCCGGATGGCCGTGCCGATCGTTCCAACATGACCGGGGAGATGAAAGTGACTTGTCAGAACTGACGGAATCTAAATCGGATGCCCGGTTTGAGATCGGCGCTCAAACTTTATTTCAAAAATACACTTAGTTCAAATGAACTGCCAGGTCGGGGCCGGGGGTCTAAAACTTGAAACACCGGCTGGATGCCCGTGCCGATCGTTCCAACACGACCGGGGAGATGAAAGTGACTTGTCAGAACTGACGGAATCAAAATTCATTTCTAAAATACACTTAGTTTAAATATTGTTTCAGGCTAGTGGTTGATTTATAAAATATGCAGTTATCAATTTGATATGTTTGCTTTCAATTTATGCTAATTTCTTCGCATTAATTTTTTTTATCTATGAATGAATATTATTATTTTTTTAATGTAGGGGGATCCTTCTGCGGGCGGTGACAGAGGAGATGAGCAGGGCGGTGAGGATACGGACGATGAGGATATGGACGATGTACCGGATATTTCTTGATAATCAGACGGATCAGCAGGGTTAATGTCTTTTTTTGTGGTATTTATTTGATCAGAATTTTATTTTTTGGTGGTGTTTATTTGATTAGCAGGTTCCCAATATTTTTTTTTCAACATGTAGAATTTCTTGATGTTTATGTATGATTAAACAGGTTTTGTAAAATAATTTATGTATGATTAAACAGGTTTTGTAAAATAATTTAAGATTTATAAAAAAAAAAAGTAGATTTCAGACGGATTTTCAGACGGGATGTGCGACGAATATTGACCGTCTATTATCCGTCGTAAAATCCGTTTGGAATATAGACGGATTTCAAACCACATTTCGGATAGGGGTTGAGTTGAATTTCAGACGGTTATTTTATCCGTCGTAATATCCGTTTGAAATAGCGACGGATTTCGGACGAGTTTTCATCCGGTAACATGATTTGAGACTAAGAGTTGGGCTTCATTTTAAGACGGTAACTATATTCCGTCGTAATAGCCGTCGGAAATTTCACACGGAATTTCAAATGGAAAATATATCCGTCGTAAATTTTAGACTGAAAATTTCAAATTTCAGATGGAAATGTCTCGTATTAAATGCAGACGGAATTTGTGACTGATTAAATTCTGTCTTATTTTCAGACGGAATTTCCGACGGAAACATAAACTGTCACAAATTTGTGACTAAGAATTTCAGACGGTCGGTTTCAGTCTTAAATATGTCGCAAATCCGTCACAAACGTGGTTTGTGACGGATTTTCAGACGGATTTCAGACGGATACGGGCCGTCTGAAATCTCGCTTTTTCTGGTAGTGTTTAGACATTTCACTAGATGTAACGACCGTAGATAGCATATTAAATGGAATATTATTCTCCCGTCGACGATAGTAAACTAAAGGGATATAGCCGTAACATTTCTATCTAAATGAAGGATATTCATTATAATATGCTCAGATGAGGTGTATATTTGACAAAATTAAACTTTACGAGGGTATATATGTAAAAATCCCTATCTTATTTTATTTGGTTTTCAATGTAGGACTAATACATCTCCTCACTTGCAGCCCGATTTATGCTCTGTCATATGAAGCATGACAAACACGGGATGCATAGACAAAATCATAATCATGGGCTATGATACCATATTAAAAGTTATTGGATTGATATATTCAACTCAAAATCTTAAGATGTCAAGTGGAGAGGATGATGGTTTTCTATTGCTGAAATTAATAAAACAACAACAATCAATTAGTAATAAATAAGTTTAGAAGCATAGCCTATTGGGTCGAAGTGCATAGTCATTAAAACGAAGAGTTCTATTGCCACCCAACAAGTGGATCTTGTGGCAATGACCTTCTAGAGATACGAACACTCTCAGGTAGGCGATCCCCTCTCTCTCGTCGATACGTCCATGAAGAGCGCTTTGTGAATATCAGCTTGCAAGGACTCAACAAAGAAATAAAGAAGAAATGAAAGAAGAACGTACATAAAGCAGAATATGTAGGAGTTGAACAGAAGCTCTCATTGATCACCTGAGGTGATCAATTTATAGATCCCTCAGTTTGCAGCGGACATCTCTATCCGTGAATCATGCGAATGTCATTTTCTTAAAATGCGACAGCCAAAGATGTGTCTATACGTGATGGACTTCGTGAATCACACGAGCATCATTGTCACACAACTGTGACACACAATGAGTAAACAGTGACATACAATGAGGGAAAAGTGACAAATAGTGAAGATTTTCAATCACTTTTTTTAAAACACTACTAACAGTCCCCTACATGATTTAAAACCTTCAAATTTATTAAAATAAAATAATTAATAAAAAAGGTTGTTGAGTCTTTTATACTATGTACTGGGTGAAAATACCTTTCGGTTTGAATTTTCAGTTAGTGATATTTGAGATTATATGTGAAAACGCTTGGTGAATTATGTCTTGAACCAGTTCCCATGGTTTAGACTTTCCCAAATTCATACACAATATAGTCTAATCTACATTCTAGGTAGGTTGCGCTATTAATGACCTTGCATAGGTATCCCATCTGTGATTTAAAAGATAGCTCACATCTCACAGTCGTTGCCTCACGACTCTACACATATCAGTGAATCCTTCAAGGGGTGTATGTAAGGACACCGAACTTCATATTGTATTTCTGTGGGTTACGGATCGTGTCTGTGAATATTCGATTTTTAATTAATGGATCTTCAAAACCCCAAATGGTAATTATAAAAATTATTTTGGACCTGTGATAGCGTGACGGATGGTCACACCTTTTTTGAGATTTTTCTGTGCTAAAAATATATATTTAAAATTTTAAAACCCAAAAGATAATTTCTAATTTTTGAAACCTTAAACCTATTAAAATCCACACTATCACGACTCAGGATCCGTGTATCAGAAAGGAATCGGCTCTATCCAAATCCCGACTTGCTATCCACGAGCCACGGGACTTAGAAGGGTTAATTAATGCTATGGAGATGCATTTGAATCTAAAATGAATACATAATTTAAAGTGTTGGGTTCGTTGCGCTCCCTCTTTATCTTTGATAATAGTTTTGATGATTACAATATATTGTGTGGTTTGCGTATGAATAGAAGTGAAAATATTGTGTGTAAGTGTTGTGGAAAATGTCTGTTGTTGCTTCATGAACTCATATGTTGCTATCTTACTTTGCAGGTTGCTTTACTGGGTTGAGAAGCAATGCCACTTCATGAATTTATTTTTAATGGTGTCTCATGCATTCTGTTCATGAGATTTTGGAGCATTTATCTGAATACTGTGTTTTTCATGATGAATTGTCTAATGGTTTGCTGGATTGACTTGTGCTAAGGTCTGAACAATAGAAACTGGGCCATGGCTGCTTCATGTCGGTTTGGCCAGTTTTGCTTGGTTACTTTTGTAGTTCATGTGTGACTAAATATCAAGGTGGTCAAGGTTTGCTTGAACTATAATTGAAACTGGGTTTTCCTTGCTTTGGACTGAACTGACTGAACTTGTGTTCATGAAAGTTTGATTAAGAAAGATTGAGTTTTCAAGTGTTTTTGAATGGGGTTTAAGGACCCTTTACTGGTTGGTTTTGAATTGGACTGAATGTGCATTCCATATCTCTTGATGAAGATGAGTAAAGATGTTTAGTCTTATGAATGGTTTTCAAGGAATGAGTATGAATTCTTCAAAGTTGAATTTTACTGTCAATGGAATGTTTGAGTTTCAATTAGCATGGATTGCATTTGTTCTATCTGTGTGAATAGATAGAGTTCAGTTTTCATTGATTGAACTTGGATTAATTGGACTGTATTTAAATTTGCTGAACTGAACTTAAATTCATGGATTTATAATGCTCTAAGATCATTGGATAAACGGTAACAATTTATTTCTGAATTTGTTTCATAATGCCTTGAAGGGATTGATGAATTCAATTCAGAAATGGATTGCTTGAATCTAATTGATTTGTGAGCATTGTGAAGGTTCAGCTTGTTTGGACTGAATCAATGTTTGGTATGGTTTGAATTGCAAATGGGTCTTTCATGGATGAAGCTATATTCATGAAGCATTGGGTTAAGATTAAATTGACTGATTTGTTTGTGGTTAGTGCAGGCTTGATTTGCAAATTGCTTTCAATCAGTTGGATCCATGGTATGAATGTACTTCTGAATTTGATTATCTATTGCCTTAAATGTGTTTGAAGTGGTTTTCAAGTATTGGGTTTACAAGTGTTTTCATGCATATTTGTTCTTGGAAATCTATGGTAGTTAGTGTGTTGTTTATCTTGTTTCATTTATCACTAAATGAATCCAAGTTTGTTTGGTGTTTTCAAGACCCTCTAATCATGTTATTTAACTTGACAAAATTAGTTTTTCAAATGGTGTTTATTGGGTTTTCATTGCAATGGACTGCCATGGCATTTTTCTGTTCTTGCTTTGAAAGTGTCGACTCCCAGAGTCGAAACTTATTAAGCAGCGTGCTGCCTTCATGCAGCAGGCTGCAAGTGTCGACTCTGAGAGTCGACACTTATAGGTAAGTAATGGCTGTTTAACACTTCCAGGGGTTTTGGCTGAAAGTGTCGACTCTAAGAGTCGACACTTTCGCCTGTGTGTTGTTTTTTCTTCGCTGGCAGCACGTTGTGAAGGAAGTGTCGACACTTCTTCTGGTTCGTTCGGAACGGGTTTTCCAGATTGATATCGAAACCCTCTTTTTAAGGTCCGATTGGCTTGGGTTTTTACACCCTTATCCTTAGGGTTTCACCCTTCGTCTGGGTGAGGTTTTGAGAAGGTTTTAGGATGGGCTTTCATGTCTTTTTAGGTCTTGCTTCCTTTGGTATTTATATCTTGCGATTTCCATTTGATGGAAGCATTCTTGAGGGCTAATATCTCTATTCTTGCAGGAGGAGGAGGAAGGGTGTCGTACCCTAGTGGAGGAGGACGTAGAAGCCGTTGTAAAGGCCATACACGAGCCCCAGCAGCAATCTGAAGGCGGCTCCTGCTGCAGCTTCACGATTTTCTATCTTGGGCATCTCATTCTACAAGGCTGAGTTCTTCCCACTCCCTGAATCAATTTCTTCCCAGCACACCCTACCTTCCTATCTAAGTATTTCGTTGAAGATCCGAGAGAGTTATTGTAACGACCCAGAGTTCAGGATACCGATATACCGATAACATCGATACACCGATACCAAGAACTGGGGAAGCCACCCAAGAGGCTGATGAGGCCTTTGAAGGGTTAGTAGGGTTTTGTCGAGGGAATGTATAACGAACTGGAATTTGGAATGTGTAGATTACAATTACGTAATAAAATTAACACAAGTGCGGAAGCAATTCAAAATAACCAGAGTGATATATATATACTAGTCCAGATAAACAAGAGTACTAGTCTACAAGGGTACAACTACACGGGGCATACCCCGGCAAAAGTACAACAAAAGCCTCAAAAGGCGGTTCGACTAAAGCTGGCAGCTAGACGCGGTCTCCGAAACAGCTCACGAAGCACCGGGAGACGACGGACGCGACTCACCTGAAAGGAGAAGGGTGAGTCACAGCCAGACTCAGTAGGGGTCACGCGGATCCCTACCTCGCACTAAAGAAGCATTCATGCATAAATAAAGGCAACTAGAGCATGCATTTAATTAAAATGACAGGCAATGGCATGAATAAACTACTCAAGCAAAGCTATAAACTCTAACTACGCAGGTAGAACAGCTAACACATGCCAAAGCTAAATACATGCAAGCGACTAAAACTAAATCTACCAAAATAGAATAAGCCTTAACTAATCCAAACAATAAGGAAGGACAACCACTAGAGCAGAAACCAGAAGCGTCCACTGATGACTTACATTGCGTCTCAAGCACTCGCAGTCGGTAAACGACAAGCTGAGCGCCTAAACAGTACCAAACCAAGTGACCAGTCGGAGTGGCACCCGTCGGTGTCAGTCCACAGTCTCCGACCACATGTGCACACACTGACTCTAGCCCGAGCCAGGCCCTCTAGCTAGTTTTCTCCCTTGGTAGGACGCTACCATTGGCTGGGAGCCCACGGAACTAGCTTACAAACCGTGTATGGGAAACACCCCTCCGCTATCCTCAAGCGGGTCGGCACTCAACAGACCTTAGGGCAACAACAGTGGTTCCATTGCATGGAAAGAAAAGCTATTCTATTAGGATATAGAAACACGCCATCAAATACTACAGTAACGTAAACATGGCATATATATAGAATGGAACGCATAACGAGAAGGTTGGCAACTATTTCAAACCAACAGGCAAGCGGCGGTCGGGTGCCCACGCGCTACATGAAAGCGACAGTCGGGGACTGGCGCGTTACACCAAGAACGACGCGTCTGTCTCCATCCGTTACTTCCGCCTGAGTTCCAGCTCAAAAAACCCAAAAGGGAATGTGACGGTAGGGGCCCTGTGCGTTACATCAATGTAACGCGTTGGGTCACCGCCGTTACATCCACCCGAGGCCAAAACCCAACATACAGCGTTCGAAATCAGTCGCAGGCGAAGCGACGGCCGACCGACTGGCCGTCGGGCTAACCGCCTGACCTGGCCAACGCAAAATGCAAGACGAGTAACGGATGGGGATCCCACCGTTACTCTCCAAATAACGCACCCTCATCGGGCCGTTGTTTGGAAACGACGCGTCCTCTAAGGACCGTCAGGCGTGTGACGGTTCCTGGCAGGACCGTCACACCACCTGGGACACGGGCGGGTTCGGTTTGAAAATCGGAGCCCTCCCGGACGATAAAAATCGTCGGGTATCGACGTAGAAACCTGTAACCTGTCAAACCATACATCGTATACAACAATTGAACACCTAAAAACATCACATGCAATGCCTAAAAAGCATTAAACTCAAGAATTTGGCTAAAACCCCACAAATAGGAAAAATGGACATTATGCGTGCTACGGGGCTCTAATCGAAAGAACGAGCTATAGGAAATGATCCTAGCAAGATCAGGATTCCATCCCCTACCTTTTGCGAGCCGAAACTGACAAAATGGTCGCATGCAAGGAGGAATAGCCACGAGGCCTTCACGCTCCACCTCGCTCCCACGATCACCGAATCATGCCGAAATGGGTACCCACGCGTTCCTCTCGACACGAGGAATCCAACGGCGCCAACCACGCCTCAAACCGACGTCGACTCGCCCAAATCCCAAGAGAAAGGGGGAGAGGCGATCGGCTAGAGAGAGAGAGCGTGAGGGAGAGTGAGATCGACGAGGGAGAGAGAGAGGGGGGGGTGAGGGATTAAAAGAAATAAAATTAAAATTAAAATATATATAATATAATTATTATATATAATAAAATCTTATTAATTTCTAATAACCCTCAAAGCTCCAAATAATTACGGAAAAATACCAGGTAAATTCCTAAAAATCCAGAAAAATAGCCGGAAATTCCAGAACAAATACAAGAACAAAATCCGTTAAGGATCCATTAAGGCACGGGCCTTACAGTCCCTCCCTCCTAATAAAAATTTCGCCCTCGAAATTTATAACGGAAAAAGGAGGAAACTGAGAAAGGACATATACCTTACTAGAATAAGAAAGGAAAAAGCTGACGCATCTCATCTTCGCGTTCCCAAGTGGACTCATTACCAGAGTGACGCTGCCAAGCAACTCTTACCAGAGGAATAACTTTATTTCTCAACAGTTGCTCACGACGGTCTTCAATTCTGAGAGGAAACTCTGGCGCAGACAAATCAGCGGTCACTTCAGGCCAAACTAAATCATCGAGAACATGAGAAGCATCCGGCACATATTTCCTCAATTGAGATACGTGGAACACATCATGAATAGCTTGCATGGCCGCGGGTAGTTGCAGACGATAAGCTACTTGACCAATAGCCTCAACGATCGGAAAAGGGCCAACATACCGCGGACTAAGCTTTCCATGCTTCCCAAACCTGGAAACACCTTTTATCAGAGATATTTTAACAAACATCATATCTCCTAGCTCAAATTGTAGTGGACGTCTGCGCTGATCTGCATAACTTTTCTGTCGACTCTGGGCCGTCAACAATCTCTGCCTGATCAGACGAACCACATCAGAACACTGCTGCACCATTTCAGGTCCTATCAACAATCTGTCCCCAACATCAAACCAGTTCAAGGGAGTATGACATGGACGACCATATAGTGCTTCATAAGGAGCCATTCCAATACTGGAGTGAAAACTGTTATTATAAGCAAATTCAACAAGTGGCAAATGCTGACTCCACGAACCTTGCCATTCAAGGCAACACAATCTCAGCATGTCTTCCAGAGTCTGAATAGTCCTCTCTGACTGTCCATCTGACTGTGGGTGATACGCTGAACTGAAAGCTAACTCAGTGCCCAAAGCCTTCTGGAAACTGCGCCAGAAGCCGGAGGTAAAACGTGGGTCACGATCTGACACAAGTGAAACAGGAACTCCATGCAGTGGCACGATCTTCTGCACATATAGCTCGGCCAACCTCTGCACATTCCAGGCAACCTTAATTGGCAATAATCTGGTAGTTTTAGTCAATCTGTCGACAAGCAACCAGATACCATCAAAACCTTGAGAAGTTCGAGGCAAACCCACCACAAAATCTGTAGTAACATGGTCCCATTTCCACATCGGAATCTCTAATGGCTGAAGCAAACCACCTGGCTTTTGATGTTCGGCTTTAACCTGCTGTCAAGTCAAGCACTTAGAAACAAATATAGCCACGTCTTTCTTCATACCTGGCCACCAGAACTGCTTCTTCAAATTCTGATACATCTTGGTGACACCTGGATGAATAGCAAAACGGGAACCATGGGCTTCATTCAGAATCTCATGCCTCAAATCATCATCAGGAGGAACATATAATCTGCCCTGGAAACTGACAACTAGCTCAGCATCAAATTCCACATCATATCTTGATATAACACGGGCCAAATCAGAATCAGCTTGCTGGGCCTCTTGAATCTGCTGATATAAAGCTGAACCCAAAATCAAACTAGCACAAACTGCCATCTTCGGATCAGCAGGAAACTCTGCACTGAATGCCTCGCTCGGAAGCCATTTCCATAATTTCCATTCATGAAGCAACAAATGACTGACCTGCACTTTCCTGCTTAGAGCATCAGCCACAACATTCATTTTGCCCGGCTGATAGGAGAGTGTAAAGTCAAAATCTTTCATGAATTCCATCCATCGCCTTTGCCTGAGATTCAGATCTTTCTGGGAGAATATATACTGTAAACTCTGATGATCAGTAAGAATCTGAAATTTCTCGCCATACAGATAATGTCTCCAGATCTTTAAGGTAAAAATAACTGCAGCTAGCTCCAGATCATGCGTGGGATAATTTTCTTCATGTCGTTTCAATTGCCGAGATGCATATGCGATAACTTTACCATGTTGCATCAGCACTGCACCCAGACCTACTCGAGAAGCATCAGTACAAACTAGAAAACCACCCGAGTCGGAAGGCAAAGTCAACACAGGAGAAGAAGTCAATAGCCTTTTCAATTCAACAAAGCTAGCCTCACACTGATCCGACCAGACAAAAGGTACATCTTTACGAGTCAGTCTAGTCATCGGGGCTACAATCTTCGCAAAATCTTGGATGAATCTGCGGTAGTACCCAGCCAAACCTAGGAAGCTCCGTATTTCTATCACAGTTCTAGGCCTCTGCCAACTCAAAACATCATCAATCTTTACAGGGTCCACTGCCACTCCATCACCAGAAATCACGTGACCAAGAAAATGAATTTCCCGAAGCCAGAATTCACATTTACTGAACTTCGCATAAAGCTCGTGATCTCTTAGAGTCTGCAGAACGATCCTCAAATGCTGCACATGATCTTCATCAGAGGCAGAATAGATCAAAATATCATCAACAAAGATCACCACAAACTGTTGTGCCTCTTAGGCACAAGCATGTGCATTGTGTTTTGATGATAGCATGCTGATTTGTTTTGATGATTGCAACACAGTCAGTGCATTATGATATTGTGTTTTGAATATGGCTGCTGATATGATTGCATAGGACTGTGTCTGATATACAGCATTGAATGTATGGCTGCTGATATGATTGCATAGGACTGTGTCTGATATACAGCATTGAATGCATGAGTTTGCATGAGTATTGCATGATGCGTTGACGCATGGGATCATTGCGTCAACTCACTGGTCTGTCCCAGAGCTGGTCTATAAAATGTGTCAACTGGTGCGTCGACGCAGTGAACTCAATGCGTTGACGCATTGGAATTGTTTTGAAAGAGATCTTGCTTTGCTTCATGCATTAGTCTAAACACTGTCCATCTGAGTGTCTCATGCAGAGTCAATTCATATAGTCTATACACTCTGGTGCATGTTGTTCGTAAAGTCTACACATGGCCTGTCGGTTGTCATGTCTTCACATTGTCTTAGGCTAAGTATGTACATCGTCAATGTTATTTGAAGTCCATACATTGCATACATTAGTCTTGAAGTCTGTACAGCCTTCGCTGAGCCTTCCAAGTTTGTACAGTCACTAAGTCTGTACATCCTCCAGGCACTCACGAAGTCTGTACAACGTTGTTGAGTGGAAGTCTGTACAGCCGGTGGGTTGCCAAGTCCATACATTGTGAACCTCAAAGCCTGTACAGACCTTGCCTTATTCAAGTCTGTACATCATTCATTTGTCTTAGCAAGTCTACACATTGGTAGTCTGTACATCATTCGTGAAGACTGAACATTGAGCAAGTATATACATTGGACGAGTCTGTTTAGTGCCTCAGTCATGAAGTCTGTACATCGTCTGTCTTCATTGAAGTCTCACGAAGTCTGTACACTGCTTCACTTCGTCAAAGTCCATACATCCTAAGCTGAACCCCATGTCTGTAGAATGGCCTAAATCTTCATCAAGTCTACACAGTGCTTCAACCTTCTTATAGTCTGTACAGCCTGCCTTATCGATTCAGAGTCTATACATCGCTCAAGCGTTCAAAGCATCTGAAGTCTGTACAGCGTCCGTTGTCTAGAGTTCTTGAAGTATATACATTGGACTGTTTCTTTCGAAGTATATACAATACAATGTACATACTTACACCTTATGACTTCATTCTTGTTGCTGAAGGGAACAGGGTCGACGCTAGAGCTTAAGGCGTCCACGCACCAGTGAAGATGCATCCACGGATACTCTTTACAGCGTCAACTCTACGCAAAGGCTGCGTCAACTCAGCCACTCAAGAAGCAGAGGCCTTGTCAGAAATATTCCAATGCGTCAACGCAGCAATGGAGCAGCGTCGACGTAACAGTTAAGAAAGGCTAGGTTGGTTGCTCACTAGAACGCATCAATGCGTCAACGCCATGGGTTGGAAGTGTCGACGTAGCGTCTTAAGAGACGCCAATATACAAATATACATGTTCGTGCGTCAACACCACCAACTGGCAGCGTCGACGCAGTAGTTCAAGAAAGGGGCGACTTATCTCTGGCAGTCTTCAACGCGTCAACGCTATCCACAGCAGGGTCGACGCAGTGGGACAAATTCAAAATGCGTACTAATGAAGGGCACGTGATCCGAGGTGCCTGGCTCGTGATCCAAGGGTGGACGAGATACCAGGATGCTGCCACGTGGTCCGAATTTTTAGCGCAGGAAATGTGGAAGCCACACGCGCCAGTGTGCCTGCTGCTGCTGCTTATAAAAGGAAGCCTTCATCCTCTGTAGAAGGCTGATCGAAGAAGAAGCCTGGAGAGCAGAAAAGCCCTTCGATCCAGAAAAAGAAAAGAAGAAGAAAAAGAGAAGAAGAAGAAGAGAGGCAGAGAGAAAGAAAAAGGTAGAGTGAAAAGAAGCTGTCGATCCAGCACAAGAGAGGAAAGAAAAGAGAGAGAAGAGAAGAGCAGAGAGTGAGAGATTAGCGAAAGAAGAAGAGAAGTGCAGAGAGAAAGAAAAATAAAGAAAGAGATCGTGAGAAGAAGAGACTGAGAGAGGTTGTTTGAAGATCTGTCTTCACTGGACTGTGGATCAAATCCAGGCCAGTCAGCTCTTTAAGAGCCACATTGTGCTTTACGTTTACAGCTTTCCGACTGCTGTTATCTTGTCTTTCGTTTTCCTTTTTACACTTTCTTTCAAGCTGTTAGTCAGCGGTTTGCAGAGGAGGACTCCTCTAGACATCAAGCTGTGTTGCTCAGCGGGCAGTGGAGGTTTCCACTGGATGGGTAAGCTGTAATCCCCAGCGGTTGCAGTGGTGGATTCCACTGGACGGCAAGCTGTGAGGCCCAGCGATTGTAGGCTAAGCTGTATTGCCCAGCGGACGTAAGTTGTGTTGCGCAGTAGTAATCCACACTCGGGTTTGAGTGTGGGGTGGATGTAGGTCTGCTGAACCGAACCACCTAAAACCCATTGTGTAGTGGTTTGAATTCTTGTGTGGTTGGCGCTAGATGAATGCTTAGGGGCGCTTTGGTTTGATGTTCTATAAGTGTTCATCTATTTGCTGCGCACACTATATGTTTGACTGTGGGTTGATCTCTTTTATCTGATTTCGCTAGATGAATGTAAAGGGCGCCTCAATTGGGTTTTCTGTCTGAATGCTTTAAGGCACAAGCTCCGTTGAATTGATTCAGTCTACTATTTAGACTTGCTTAGGTTCGTTCTATATATATCTGCAATAGTTTTTTTTTAATTCCGCATCTCTGATTGCTTTAGATTTTAATTGGGCGAAATTTTTATAGGCTATATTCATTCACCCCCCTCTGAATACTTGCACCGAACCCAACAATTGGTATCAGAGCGGGTCTCTGATCTATCAGATCTAACAATCTACAGAGGATCCTGCTGATTTGTTTGGTGCATCTCAGAGTGTGCTTTCTGTGTTCGTTGTTTAGTTTCACCGACTTAGTGCCTTGTCTTGTTCATCTGGTCTCGGTGCTTCAGTTTGTTCTGAGCTTTCAGATGCTGAAGGCTAGCTCCAGCAAAGCAAATAGATCCAGCCACAGTGGATCATCAAGCGAGAAAAGCAGCCTCTCGCGGTCTGAAATTGATGGAGACCACATTGCAATGGTAATCAGTGAATTCAGGAAATTCTTGAGAAAAAGAGAAGGAAAGCATGGTGATGACAGAAAGCAAATAAGGTATAATTCTAATCCTGCCAAGATTATTGACTCTAACGTTTGCTACAAATGCAGGAAGGCTGGCCACACAAAGGCTGACTGTCCAGAATTCCCAAAACTCAAAGGGAACACCATGGACAATGAAGAAGGAGAAAAGTCAATATGCTTAATGGCCAACCGGGATGATGAGGAATCCTCATCCAAGGTAAATTCTGAATCTGAATCAGAAGGATACTCTTTTGATGAATTGATAGTGATGTATAAAGAATTGTTCAAAGTATCCAAGAATTAAAATATGAAAACAAAAAATTGAGAAAAGAAGTGAAAATTTTGAAATCTGAAAAGGAGCACATTAGAGAAGATAATTCTTGTAAAGCTTGTGTTATCTTGGAAGAAATGATAAATGAGTTTGATTCTGATCACAATTTGCAAAAGGAACAAATCAAATCTCTAAAAGAAGAAAATATTTATCTGAAGGAACAAAATAAAAAACTAATGGTTCTTGACACTGTTTTCTCTGAAAGATGGATGACAATTTAAAAAGAGAAATCAGTATTGAAAGAATGTATCAATTGCAGTGATGAAGAAATTTCTAGTTTTTTAATACACACTGTTGATTTGGAAAAAGAAATTGGTTTGTTAAAAGAAAAACTGGCTGGTTATGAGAAGGAGAAAGTTGATTCAGAAAATCTTATAATCTCCTTGGAAAGTAAAATTACTGAGCTGAATAGTACTTCATCTAAGGTTGATAAGGATAAAGGCAAAATGAAAATATCCTCTAAAGATGAAGTAAGTGATTAATGTGAAGGGATTGATAACATTTCTGAAAGTAAGCAAGCTAAGAAGAAAGAGCTGTACACCACTTTTATTCGTAGCTCTGGCTTAGCTAGCACTTTAACTTCTTCTTCATATGTGTATGCTGTTCAGGAAATTCAAAAATGAAATAAAAATCAGAAAACCCCAAAAACTGAAAGGAACTATCTGCATGCTAAAAACTCATCTGATAAGTGCCATGTTTTAAAGAAATTTAATGGTTCTTGTTCTTGTCATTATTGTGGTAAGCATGGACACTGTATGAGTGAGTATTTTGTGATGAAACAAGATGATAGAAAGCATGCTAGAGAAGTTCCGTCTGATCAGAAAAAGGGTAATCTGAATGTTAAAGAATTTCATGCTAGAAACCATGATTCTAGGAAAAAGAATCTAAATTATTTTTATTGTGGGAAGTTTGGCCACATTGCTGTAGATTGCTGGCATGCTCAGGGAAAGAAAGTCCAATTAAAACCTGTAAATCTCCTTGCAAATAAAACTGCTTCTGGTAGAAGAACTTCAGCATGCTTTAAGTGTGGGAAGTATGGCCATACAGTCAAGGACTGTTGGCATGTTCAGAAGAATCATGTTAACTCCCATGTTTTTAAATTCCCTGCAAAACATTTTGAAAATCTTGCATGTTTTAACTGTGGGAAGCCAGGTCATAGAGCGGCTGATTGCTGGCTGGATGATTCTGGTAAACAGAATTTTAATTCTGGTAATAAACATGTTCATGCATATGCACTTAGAACTCCTGCTCATAGGAATGTGCATAAAATAAACTTCAGAACTGCTGCATCATGTCACTACTGTGGTCAGCTTGGTCATTCCATAAATAATTTCTATCTGATGGAATGTGATGATAAACATGCGAAAAATCTGTTGAGAAAACCTGCTAGGAGTGTCAGGGTAAATTCAGGACCCAAGACTGCTTGGGTCCCTACAGGATCAAATTGATTGACTTGCTGTAGGTGTGCCTTGGAGGGAGAAATAAAAGGGGTTAACCAAGGCACTCAAAAAGAAAACCCCAGGACTCAATTCAGGTCAGTTCTGAAATCTGTTTTAAATTCCATTATCTTAAATTGTGAGCATGAAAAATGAGAATTTCATGTTGATTTGCTTGATTGATCGCTGATGATCTCTTCATGTACTGAGTTTTACTTTGCATATATCTGATGCTCTTCTCTCACTGATTATTACACTGAATAAATGGACTGCATGCTTGTTGTTGAATGCATAACTTGCTGATTGTGAATAGTTCTTCAGTGTATAGAGTCATTGCATGTGTCTAATGTCTGCACACATTATTTGCATGACTGACTTTGAAGTTGTTCAATGCATATAGAACTGATTTGCATGATTGTCATTTGCCTATTGTCGTAGACTGCATATTTTTCAATGCATAATAGGGCTGATTTGCACTGCATCATATGCTGAAAAATCTGAAAAAGGATGAAAATACTTATAACTTGGATGCATAAATCTGAATTGATTGCATACTTGTCTCATGTATCCTTGGTGCATAATCTGTATGTAGGACAGTATGTTGCATAGCATATCTCTTGCATCATGATGTCAGGGGGAGCTGAGAGTTCTAATCAATTCATTGAATCCTATTCACTTTTCAGTGTTCTCATTCAAATGATTCATATTGCCAATTGCCATCCTTTCCCCATCATTTTCACTAAACAACAGCTTTACATCTGGTTTAGTACATTGAATGGTGATTATTGCAATTATTCACTCATAAGAATCACACTTACAAATTGAAAGGAACTAAAGGTTTAACCTTTATAAATTGGAGAGTTAAGTGTCTGCACTTCAGAATTTGAGATAAAAGAAAACTTTTATAGCTCTTAATCTTTGTCTCATGGCTAAAATAGAAAAGTTTTTGTAATGCCTAAATGTGTTGAACTGGATATGTCTAGAACAGGCTAATAAGAGTGTGTACTGATTTTTTAAACAATCACTCTAAAAGAGATAAGGGCAGCAGTAAATAAGATCATAAATTCTATGAACTGAACATAGTGACAGAGCAATGGCTGAATTGCACTGAGAAATTGTGATCTCCTCCAATGAAGCAGGAGAACTCATAGTCATGAAGTGCTTCAGAATATCTCTGTTCAAAGGGTCAAATCTATAGGGGGAGTTCTCACCAAGTAACTGAGGGTACTGGCCTCTAATCAAGGTGTACCCTTAATGTCAAAAGTGAAGACTATTCTTTGTGGGTTTTGATCTGAAATAGGTCTAGTAGTTTATGCCTAGTAACTGGGGGTACCTGCCTCTGATCAAGGTGTACACCTAATGTCAACAGCATAAATGTCACTGATCTATTTACTTAGTTCAGGTTCTAAAAAATTCAAAAGTGAAAATCAAACTGCTGTAACCCTTCTAAAAACCAAAAGTCAATGAGTGAAAATTATTTTTATTAATACATATTCAAGTTGCCATTCTTGATCTTCCATGTTTAATCACAAAAGGGTATTATTTCTGACTTATCTATTAATACCATGTGCCCTAGATTCATTGCTATAAATGGAATCTATAAACTCTCTTTCAGGGGTCAGATGTTCTACTCTAGATTTATCACTGTTAAACCTGAATTTTTGTCAAAATTGTATGTTGCTGATTCTTATACTTTAACAGTTGTTTATAATCATGCTTCCCTTCTGAACCTATGATTCAGCTATTGTCAAGTGACCCTCCTACATTCTCTACCTTTGTTTATCTGTTCATATTCCTTCTCAAAGGGGGAGCTATTATTTAGGGGTAGAAATAATTCAGGGGAGTCTTACATTCAGGGGGAGAATGTTCTAGAGGAATTTGCATGCATAATGCACTTTGCACTCTTGTTTTTACTGTTTTTCTCTTTTTGATCATGTCAAAGGGGGAGAAAATCTTGTGTGTGACTCACTGTCACATTGTGTTGCCATCATCAAAAAGGGGGAGAATGTTGTGCCTCTTAGGCACAAGCATGTGCATTGTGTTTTGATGATAGCATGCTGATTTGTTTTGATGATTGCAACACAGTCAGTGCATTATGATATTGTGTTTTGAATATGGATGCTGATATGATTGCATAGGACTGTGTCTGATATATAGCATTGAATGTATGGCTGCTGATATGATTGCATAGGACTGTGTCTGATATACAGCATTGAATGCATGAGTATTGCATGATGCGTTGACGCATGGGATCATTGCGTCAACTCACTGGTATGTCTGAGAGCTGGTCTATAAAATGTGTCAACTGGTGCGTCGACGCAGTGGACTCAATGCGTTGACGCATTGGAATTATTTTGAAAGAGCTCTTGCGTTGCTTCATGCATTAGTGTAAACACTGTCCATCTGAGTGTCTCATGCAGAGTCAATTCATATAGTCTATACACTCTGGTGCATGTTGTTCGTAAAGTCTACACATGGCCTATCGGTTGTCATGTCTTCACATTGTCTTAGGCTAAGTATGTACATCGTCAATGTTATTTGAAGTCCATACATTGCATACATTAGTCTTGAAGTCTGTACAGCCTTCGCTGAGCCTTCCAAGTTTGTACAGTCACTAAGTCTGTACATCCTCCAGGCGCTCACGAAGTCTGTACAACGTTGTTGAGTGGAAGTCTGTACAGCCGGTGGGTTGCCAAGTCCATACATTGTGAACCTCAAAGCCTGTACAGACCTTGCCTTGTTCAAGTCTGTACATCGTTCATTTATCTTGGCAAGTCTACACATTGGTAGTCTGTACATCATTCGTGAAGATTGAACATTGAGCAAGTATATACATTGGACGAGTCTGTTTAGTGCCTCAGTCAAGAAGTCTGTACATCGTCTATCTTCATTGAAGTCTCACGAAGTCTGTACACTGCTTCACTTCGTCAAAGTCCATACATCCTCAGCTGAACCCCATGTCTGTACAACGGCCTAAATCTTCAACAAGTCTACATAGTGCTTCAACCTTCTTATAGTCTGTACAGCCTGTCTTATCGATTCAGAGTCTATACATTGCTCAAGCGTTCAAAGCATCTGAAGTCTGTACAGCGTCCGTTGTCTAGAGTTCTTGAAGTATATACATTGGACTGTTTCTTTCGAAGTATATACAATACAATGTACATACTTACACCTTATGACTTCATTCTTGTTGCTGAAGGGAACAGGGTCTACGCTAGAGCTTAAGGCGTCCACGCACCAGTGAAGATGCATCCACGGATACTCTTCACAGCGTCAACTCTACGCAAAGGCTGCGTCAACTCAGCCACTCAAGAAGCAGAGGCCTTGTCAGAAATATTCCAATGCGTCAACGCAGCAGTGGAGCAGCGTCGACGCAATAGTTAAGAAAGGCTAGGTTGGTTGCTCACTGGAACGCATCAATGCGTCAACGCCACGGGTTGGAAGCGTCGACACAGTGGCTTAAGAGACGCCAATATACAAATATACATGTTCGTGCGTCAACGCCACCAACTGGCAGTGTCGACGCAGCAGTTCAAGAAAGGGGCGACTTATCTCTGGCTATCTTCAACGCGTCAACGCTATCCACAGCAGGGTTGACGCAGTGGGACAAATTCAAAATGCATACTAATGAAGGGCACGTGATCCGAGGTGCCTGGCTCATGATCCAAGGGTGGACGAGATACCAGGATGCTGCCACGTGGTCCGAATTTTAGGGCAGGAAATGTGGAAGCCACACGCGCCAGTGTGCCTGCTGCTGCTGCTTATAAAAGGAAGCCTTCATCCTCTGTAGAAGGCTGATCGAAGAAGAAGCCTGGAGAGCAGAAAAGCCCTTCGATCCAGAAAAAGAAAAGAAGAAGAAAAAGGGAAGAAGAAGAAGAGAGGCAGAGAGAAAGAAAAAGGCAGAGTGAAAAGAAGCTGTCGATCCAGCACAAGAGAGGAAAGAAAAGAGAGAGAAGAGAAGAGCAGAGAGTGAGAGATTAGCGAAAGAAGAAGAGAAGTGCAGAGAGAAAGAAAAAGAAAGAAAGAGATCGTGAGAAGAAGAGACTGAGAGAGGTTGTTTGAAGATCTGTCTTCACTGGACCGTGGATCAAATCCAGGCTAGTCAGCTCTTTAAGAGCCACATTGTGCTTTACGTTTACAGCTTTCCGACTGCTATTATCTTGTCTTTCATTTTCCTTTTTACACTTTCTTTCAAGCTGTTAGTCAGCGGTTTGCAGAGGAGGACTCCTCTGGACAGCAAGCTGTGTTGCTCAGCGGGTAGTGGAGGTTTCCACTGGACGGGTAAGCTGTAATCCCCAGCGGTTGCAGTGGTGGATTCCACTGGACGGCAAGCTGTGAGGCCCAGCGATTGTAGGCTAAGCTGTATTGCCCAGCGGACGCAAGCTGTGTTGCGCAGCAGTAATCTACACTCGGGTTTGAGTGTGGGGTGGATGTAGGTCTGCTGGACCGAACCACCTAAAACTCATTGTGTAGTGGTTTGAATTCTTGTGTGGTTGGCGCTAGATGAATGCTTAGGGGTGCTTTGGTTTGATGTTCTATAAGTGTTAATCTATTTGCTGCGCACACTATATGTTTGACTGTGGGTTGATCTCTTTTATCTGATTTCACTAGATGAATGTAAAGGGCGCCTCAATTGGGTTTTCTGTCTGAATGCTTTAAGGCACAAGCTCCGTTGAATTGATTCAGTCTACTGTTTAGACTTGCTTAGGTTCGCTCTATATATATCTGCAATAGTTTTTTTTAATTCCGCATCTCTGATTGCTTTAGATTTTAATTGGGCGAAATTTTTATAGGCTATATTCATTCACCCCCCCTCTGAATACTTGCACCGAACCCAACACAAACTGATCAAGAAATGGACGAAAGATACGCTGCATTAGGTCCATAAAAGCTGTTGGGGCATTAGTCAAACCAAATGGCATCACCAGAAATTCAAAGTGACCATATTGAGTGCTGAAAGCTGTCTTCTCCACATCAGATTCCCGGATTCGCAACTGGAAGTAGCCAGACCGGAGATCAATCCGTGAAAAGATAGTAGCAGACTGTAACTGGTCAAACAAATCATCAATCCTGGGAAGCGGATACTTATTCTTGATAGTCACCTGATTCAATTACCTGTAATCAATACAAAGCCTCAGGCTTCCATCTTTCTTTTTCACAAATAGCACCGGGGCACTCCACGGAGAAAAACTGGGGCGAATATAACCTTTTTCCAGTAATTCAAGTAGCTGTGCTCGTAGTACTTTCAATTCAGCTGGAGCCATTCGGTACGGTGCCTTTGCTAACGGGCCTGTACCTGGAATCAGTTCAATCACCATCTCTATCTCTCGCTCTGGAGGCAAGCCTGGCAACTCGTCAGGAAACACATCAGGGAACTCACAAACAACAGGAATATCACAGACATCCCGCTGTGGTTTTTCAATAGCAACCACAGAAGCAAGAAACCCCTGGCAACCTGCACTAAGCAACCTATAGGCTCGAATAGCAGAAATAATCATACGCGAAGATCGGGATCGAGTACCATGGAAATAAAAAGCTGATTTCCCCTATGGCTGAAAATAGACTTTCTTCGATCTGCAGTCAACCACAGCTCCATAATGCTCCAACCAATCCATTCCCAGAATAACATCATAATCTGCCAGCTGCAATGCATATAATCTCGCCGGCGACTGGTGATTATCGATCATAACAGGAGACTCTTCCAAACACAGAGGTGTAATCATGAAATCTCCCGAAGGCATCTCAACATACATCTCACAAGTTATCTCTGAAGTCGGTTCCTCAATACATGCCATGAAAGCCTCAGAAATAAAAGAGTGAGAAGCACCAGAATCAAATAAGACGCGAGCTGAAAGACCATAAAGCATAATTGTACCTTCCACAAGATGGGCTGCAACAGCATCAGCTCTAGTCACATGAGAAACCTTGCCTTTCTGCTTCTTTGATCCCGCCGAGGATTGTTGAGAAGACGCCGACGCTTGAGAAAAGAACTGTTGTTGAGCTTGCGGTGCAGGAGGAGGTCTGAATTGCGATTGCTGAGGTTGAGAAAACTGAGAAGCTTGCAATTATTTCGGCCTCAGTGGGCAATCCCGAACCACATGACCCGGCTAGTCACATCGAAAGCAAACAACAGGAAGAGAACACGGCTGGCCCTTGTGATGACCACCGCATCTCCGACACGTCCATGGCTGACTGACAGCTGAACTCTGACGGGTCTGAGTAGAAGGTGTTGTCGGCTGCTGAACT
The DNA here is from genome assembly GCA_022559845.1 of Amorphophallus konjac. Lineage (NCBI taxonomy): Eukaryota > Viridiplantae > Streptophyta > Magnoliopsida > Alismatales > Araceae > Amorphophallus > Amorphophallus konjac. Next base: position 32,600,676 of record CM040125.1, read on the forward strand.
ACATCTGTACCGGATGGCTGCTGGAAAAACTTCTTCTTCTTCTTGAACCTCTTAAACTTGGTCTTGGAAGGAGAGGAAGCACTGCTAACCTCTGACTGGACTGAGGGAACACCTGGCACTGGTGATTGGTACGCCTGCTGAGACTGTACTGCGGGCTGAACTGACCCTGCCTGAGAATATCCACCTGGTCTCGTCATCTCCAGCTCAAGTGCCACAGCTGTCTGGCACGCATTATCAAGGTCTGCAACACGACCTGCAATCAGGGGCATCTTTAACTCTGGCCTCAAACCTCGCAAGAATTATTGTGTCTTTAAAGCTTCACTAGCCAGCACATGGGGCGCATACTGACCCAATTCCATAAACTTATTCCGATACTGAAGCACCGTCATACTGCCTTGACTCAGCTCCATGAATTGATACATCTTTGCCATTTACAAACAGGCAGGAGTGTAGGCACGCTCGAAAGCAGCTGCGAACTCTGCCCATGTGATCTGCCGAAGAGGTCTTGAATGAAAAGCAATTTGCCGCTCGGCTTTCCACCACATAATGGCCGTACCCTGGAGTTGAAAGGCGGCAAGCATAACCTCATCATGTTCAGCACATTCCATCGAAACAAATACACGCTCGATCGCATTTAGCCATTGCCTCGCAACCTCTGGATCAGCTTGACCATCGAAAGGAGGCGGATTGAACATCAGGAATTCCTTCAAAGCCTTGCCTCGACTGCCAGGCACTTCAACCTGAGGAGCAACAATCGGCGCTGGAGGAGGAACAACTGGGACAGCAGGAACAGTAGGAACTGCAGGAGGAGGTGCAAAACCGCTATCTTCCTTGGGCGCATCTCGAGGAGCAATAGGAACTCGAGGAGGTCTTCCTCGACGAGGCGGCATAATTACTCTGTCGAGATCATAAAATAACAACAAAATCCATCAATCATATAGAAAACACCCTAAGCCAGCAATAGACGACACAGGACTAGCTCTGGACAAACACAAATTTCAATTCCTCATACAATTCCTCAATCATCCGCTCTGATACCAACTGTAACGACCTAGAGTTCAGGATACCGATATACCGATAACATCGATACACTGATACCAAGAACTGGGGAAGCCACCCAAGAGGCTGATGAGGCCCCTGAAGGGTTAGTAGGGTTTTGTCGAGGGAATGTATAACGAACTGGAATTTGGAACGTGTAGATTACAATTACGTAATAAAATTAACACAAGTGCGTAAGCAATTCAAAATAACCAGAGTGATATATATATACTAGTCCAGATAAACAAGAGTACTAGTCCACAAGGGTACAACTACATGGAAATACCCCGGCAAAAGTACAACAAAAGCCTCAAAAGGCGGCTCGACTAAAGCTGGCAGCTAGACGCGGTCTCCGAAACAGCTCACGAAGCACCGGGAGACGACGGGCGCAGCTCACCTGAAAGGAGAAGGGTGAGTCACAGTCAGCCTCAGTAGGGGTCACGCGGATCCCTACCTCGCACTAAAGAAGCATTCATGCATAAATAAAGGCAATTAGAGCATGCATTTATTTAAAATGACAGGCAATGGCATGAATAAACTACTCAAGCAAAGCTGTAAACTCTAACTACGTAGGTAGAACAGCTAACACATGCCAAAGCTAAATAAATGCAAGCGACTAAAACTAAATCTACCAAAATAGAAGAAGCCTTAACTAATCCAAACAATAAGGAAGGACAACTACTGGAGCAGAAACCAGAAGCGTCCACTGACGACTTACACTGCATCTCAAGCACTCGCAGTCGGTAAACGACAAGCTGAGCGCATAAACAGTACCAAACCAAGTGACCAGTCGGAGTGGCACCCATCGGTGTCAGTCCACAGTCTCCGACCACGTGTGCACACACTGACTCTAGCCCGAGCCAGGCCCTCTAGCTAGTTTTCTCCCTTGGTAGGACGCTACCATTGGCTGGGAGCCACGGAACTAGCTTACAAACCGTGTATGGGAAACACCCCTGCGCTATCCTCAAGCGGGTCGGCACTCAACAGACCTTAGGGCAACAATAGTGGTTCCATTGCATGGAAAGAAAAGCTATTCTATTGGGATATAGAAACACGCCATCAAATACTACAGTAACGTAAACATGACATATATATAGAATGGAACCCATAACGAGAAGGCTGGCAACTATTTCAAACCAACAAGCAAGCGGTGGTCGGGTGCCCACGCGCTACATGAAAGCGACGGTCAGGGACTGGCACGTTACACCAAGAACGACGCGTCTATCTCCATCCTTTACTTCCGCCTGAGTTCCAGCTCAAAAAACCCAAAAGGGAATTTGACGGTAGGGGCCCTGTGCGTTACATCAATGTAACGCGTTGGGTCACCGCCGTTACATCCACCCGAGGCCAAAACCCAACATACAGCGTTCGAAATCAGTCGCAGGCGAAGTGACGCGCTCGCTCAGGCGCGTCGGAGGGAAGCGACAGCCGGTCGACTGGCCGTCGGGCTAACCGCCTGACCTGGTCAACGCAAAATACAAGACGAGTAACGGATGGGGATCCCACCGTTATTCTCCAAATAATGCACCCTCATCGGGCCGTTGTTTGGAAACGACGCGTCCTCTAAGGACCGTCAGGCGTGTGACGGTTCCTGGCAGGACCGTCACACCACCTGGGACACGGGCGGGTTCGGTTTGAAAATCGGAGCCCTCCCGGACGATAAAAATCATCGGGTATCGACGTAGAAACCTGTAACCTGTCAAACCATACATCGTATACAACAATTTAACACCTAAAAACATCACATGCAATGCCTAAAAAGCATTAAACTCAAGAATTTAGCTAAAACCCCACAAATAGGAAAAATGGACATTATGCGTGCTACGGGGCTCTAATCGAAAGAACGAGCTATAGGAAATGATCCTAGCAAGATCAGGATTCCATCCCCCTACCTTTTACGAGCCGAAATCGACGAAATGGTCGCATGCAAGGAGGAAGAGCCACGAGGCCTTCACGCTCCACCTCGCTCCCACGATCACCGAATCATGCCGAAATGGGTACCCACGCGTTCCTCTCGACGTGAGGAATCCAACGGCGCCAACCACGCCTCAAATCGACGTCGACTCGCCCGAATCCCAAGAGAAAGGGGGAGAGGCGATCGGTTAGAGAGAGAGAGAGCGTGAGGGAGAGTGAGATCGACGAGGGAGAGAGAGGGGGGGGGGTGAGGGATTAAAAGAAATAAAAATAAAAATAAAAAATATATAATATAATTATTATATATATTAAAATCTTATTAATTTCTAATAACCCTCAAAGCTCCAAATAAATCCGAAAAAATACCAGGTAAATTCCTAAAAATCCAGAAAAATAGCCGAAAATTCCAGAACAAATACAAGAACAAAATCCGTTAAGGATCCATTAAGGCACGGGCCTTACAGTTATCTTGATCTTTCACTTTCATGATTTTGTTTGAGCTTGCCTAATGGTGAGGACACCAGAGCACGAGTACGGCTCGACTCAGCGAGCCGTTGGTACCGGACCCGCAGCACGACTCGGTCGACACCGACCTCTTTGTGACTGGGGGACAGCCTGGAGTCACCATCGGTGTCACGCCCCGAACCGATAGCAGCGGGAAGTAGTGCTCAGAACGTGGCAGCGAAATAGTCATGATAATAGAGCATAAAATAAATAAACACAATAAATAAATATTCGAACACACGGAGGCCATTAATTTGAGAAAAATAGAATTTTATTGATATTTAGAAATTTAAATACAATGTGGACTCAATTATTACAATAATAGACTCAATAAAAGAAATAAAGAAGAGGAAAAAAGATAGCAGATGACTATACTATCGGACTCAAGAAATAAAAGACTCAAGTCTCAAGGCTCCAGGTTCACTCGATCACGTTGACCCGATCCCAATTGCAAGCGTTCCATCTACCGCGTTACCTGAAAAGGGTTAGAAAGTAGGGGTGAGCAAGAAGCTCAGTAGGAATTACACTATATCATCAGGCATAGTTTAAGTAATTAACCATTTCATGAATGCATGAATCACGCGAGGAAACAATTAAGCATGATAACAAGATAACTAGCACGATAAAGATTTGCAAGTCACGATAGCAAGAGCAAGTAATCAGAACTTTAAGTGAATGGCCATATATTAAGTCAAGTCAAGTCAAGTCATGCAAGCAAGTGCTTCATGCTTTCAAGCACGAATAGCAAGTTCACGAGAATGTGGAATGTCGTAGACCCAACACGCTTGATAGTATCGGTGCCAAATGCCACACCTAGTCATTCACCTCCCCAGAGATCAAGTACTATTCGGGTGCGCCTCCCAGGACCAGACTGGGCCCTTTAATGTGTTTGCCTTGGCATTGATTTTTGATTGGATCATAGATCCCATGAAATCTAGACATCCACAATGTTTAATGGCCAAGAGTTCCAAGGTTTAAGCTCACGAACTTACTTCTAAGATTGAGAGAAATTCCAACATCGTTGGAATGAACATTAGGTAGAGAGACAAGGATGCAAACAAGAATCATACACGATTTCACAGTTCAAGGCCAATCTTGATGACTGCTACACGATAATAAAACAAGGGAAACATATGAGATATCTTACCTGTAGCGGTCGATAACTGGGCTGGGAGTGGTCCCCCTTCTGCAAACAAATGCCCCCCACGGGGCGTGCGTCGGAGGCGAACGTGACGGTTTGACCTTAGTCCGTTACGCTGACATGACGGTCCAACCTTGGACCGTTACAATTCACAGATCAGTCCAGTTTGGACTGACCCAAAACATGATTCAAGCCACGTTCATGGGTTCAGGTCTTTGGGGTACAACCTGCTCGACGTCCTGGTGGGAATCTTAGGCTCACGGGATCTTACGGAGGTCTCATAATAGTGGTCCTAGTCCGACGGAAGGAATATCTGACGGAGAGTCCCATCTATTACAAGAATTGAGGCTAATAAACATGGAAATCAAGACGGTGTGATCGGTCAATCCCACCGGAGTGGCATGACTGTCAAACAATAACATGTATTTTGCGTAGATCGGAATTTATACAAGTATTAACTTCATTCTTTATCAACTCTCATGTGATCATTCAACTTAGGATTATCTAAACAACTTTCATGTAGGAAAAATAAAAATTTAAGATTTATGATCATGATACTAGATTATCATCACGTTCTGTAAAAATATCATACCCAAAACACATCAAGTTCCTAGTTAAAAACACATAAATCAGAGTTTGAAACACCCTATCAGGGGAACGTGACGGTCCATAACAGGGGCGTTACAGTAATATAACGGTCTATCGAAGGTGCATTACGTATCAGAAAATAAAGGGGTTTAAATCTTATAATTTAAAACTCAAGGGGGACGTGACGGTCTGTCGTGGGGCCGTCAGACGCAGGTGACGGTTTATCGAGCGACCGTCATGGTTGTAATGGTCACTGGCAGGTGCGTCACTTCGATCCCGAGACCTACCAACGACTAACTCCGCCATGTGATACTAAAACCTGGATTTCTCATGATAGAGTGAACAAAAATTGGGGAAAATACTACCGTTCGAAAGAGCATTAAAAATCGTACAAGATCGCATGCTTTGATTAATACCTAAAACGATTAAATTCAACTTTAGACTAGTTAACATGAAAGTTACCCTTTTTATATACCTCGGAGTAAAACATGAAATTAGAACATCATGGTGTACTAAAATTAGGCAATTAGGTATCAAAAGAAATAGCTCAGGAAGACAAACAAGATGATATCATTAGATTTTCGTTTGGCCTGAGAGACACCTAACGATTTAGGAAGAGGAAGGTAAGACGCGCTCGCCGGAACCCTAATACACGCCGCCACCAAACGCCCAAATTCGCCTAGGTTCGACCACGATCGCCCACGTCACCTATTGAAAAATTAAAAGGAGGTCTAGGGCTGCGAAAGCCCTCTATTTATAGAGCCTATAGGTCGTTCTAGGGATCGAATTAACCTAAAGAGTCCAAGGGTTTAATCTCGACGAAAATTTCGCACCTTGACCAGATCCGCGCCGCCGCCGTCGAGAGAAGCATCTAGAGGCTAGGGTTTCAGAGGGGAAACGAGCTCCTAGGGTTTATCTATCAAATGGGCCTGGTTTGGGATCGGATGGTTGAGGAATGGGCTCGAATTTGGTCAATTAATGTCGGGCTATCAAGAACAACGATTTTGGCTAAAAACTCCTTAATTCAGCCTAATTAAAATTTTTATTAGGAGTCGACCCAGTTGACACTATTGTTAAACTCTTCGTTCTCTACAAGATGTGATTTTTTCATATTTTTAGAATTTAGTCAAAACTTTAGCCTACGGGTGAAATTCAATTAATTTAATTTATTCTTATTAATTTCAATTCATCGTAGAAAATTCGATTGCGTCTTAGAATATGAAAATCTTTTTATGATAATTATATAAAATAATTATTGATATAATTTTGGTCACTTTCAAAATAAATAATATTCTTTAATTAAGAGAAATCATTGAAGTCATTAAATAGCAAGTAAATATCTTCAGTAACCTATTACCAGAGCCAAAGCTAAATCACTAGCAGGTGGACATCATCTTTCCTCCCATTCTCAATGATTAGTCCTACCTTGGTATGGAATGTTCGAGGTATTGGTAATACTAAATCTATGAGAAGCATTAAAAATCATTTAAGAAGGAATCATATTCAATTGCTGTGCATTATAGAACCCAAGATTCCAGTGGATAGAATTGACAGTATCGGGCAAAGGCTTAGGATGGACAATGCTTGTGTGAATCAAGAGGAGAAATCTAATATCTGGTTATTCTGGCAAAATTCCATTTCAGTGACCACTGTTTAGAAAAAAACTCAATTCATTACTGTCCAAGTGCAAAGTGGGGGCTGTGTTGATTATATTGCAACTTTTGTCTATGCATCTTGTGAGGTGACTGTTAGAAGAGATCTCTATGAGGAACTAATGCTGTTTGGTGGTACAATGTCTAAAGCTTGGATTCTGGGAGGTGACTTTAATGCCATTCTGTCACCAGAGGAAAAGAAAGGGGGCACCATGGGGTTCATCAACTCTATGATAGACTTCCAGGGGTTTGTTGCTGGGGTAAGGCTGATGGATGCTGGTTATTCTGGCAGTCCGTTTACTTGGTCCAATAATCAAACTGGGGGCAGGAATATTTGAGCCCGGCTTGACAGAGTATTGTTCAATGATCAATGGGCAGAGAAGTTTCCTACTATTACAGTCAAGCACCTTATGAGGGAGCCGTCTGAGCACTCTCCTTTGCTCCTCTATCATCCCCAAGTTATTTCAGGCCCTAGAAGGTTTGTATTCCAACACATGTGGCTGGAGGATGGTAATTTTATCAGTGTGGTTCGGAATGCCTGGGAATCCATCCCATCTATACACAACAATGATTTCTATAACCTGCAGCACAAGCTGAAAGCCATAAAACCGGTTATCAAACAATGGAACAAAGAACAGTTTGGTAATATTTTTGAAAGGAAAGATAGAGCTGAGGAGGAGGCGAATCAGGCAGAGGCTGTCTTTGATGAATATCAATCCGAGAATAATAGAATAGCTCTTCAAGCTGCACAAGCTGATTTGAGGAGATGTCTTCATCTTGAGGAGATTTTTTGGGGACAAAAGGCCAAAACCAACTGGTTGCAGATGGGGGATTGCAATACCAAATTTTAGCATCTTCATGTGAATCAAAAAGAAGCGAAAATGGCTATACATAGAATAAAACTTGAAAACGGGGACTGGTGTGAGGATGATGCCATGCTAAAAGATTTGGCTGTGAACTTCTTCAAGCAGCAGTTCACCTCTACAGAGCATACTCTTAAACCTAATGTGCTGAACCTCATCCCCTCCCTTATCACAGCTGAGGATAACTCAGTCTTAACTGCCATCCCAGAGGAGGATGAGATTACAAGAGCTGTTCAATCCCTTGGACCTGACAGTTCCCCAGGCCCTGATGGCTTCACAGGAAAGTTTTTTATCTCATGCTGGGATTTCATTTCCAAAGATGTGATCAAAGCTGTGCAAGGTTTCTTCAAAGGGTTGCCACTACCTAAAGGTACAACATCATCCCTTATTGCCATGATTCCTAAGGTGGCTTCTCCTAATTCTTTTACTGATATGAGGTCGATTAGCCTATGCAACTTCACATACAAAATTGTTTCTAGAATTATTAGCAACAGGATGGTAGATATCCTTCCACGTATTATATCTGAAAATCAAGGTGCATTTGTTCAAGGGAGGAATATTGCTGATACTATTTCTTTAGCCTCTAATATGATGAAAGAGCTGGGAAGGAAAATCAGAGGACATAATATTACTCTTAAACTTGACATGGCCAAGGCTTATGACAGGTTGGAATGGGACTTCTTGTTAGCTATCATGAGGGCTTTTGGATTCTCTAACAGATTTTGTTCTTTGATCTCAATGATGCTATGCAATTGTTGGTTTTCGGTTCTTTTCAATGGTTCTCCTACGGGCTATTTCAAATCTACAAGAGGGGTCAGACAGGGGGACCCTTTGGCCCCTGCACTATTCATCATTGCTGAGGAGGCCCTTAGTAGGGGTATTGCAAATCTGTTCACCATTGGAGAAGTTCAGTATTATCATGTTCCACGTGGGTGCATGAAAATCACACACCTCTTATATGCTGATGATACACTGATCTTCTTGAATGGAATGAGCAAGAATATTAAAAGACTGTTGGCATTTATTAAAGACTATGAGGTCTCATCTGGACAGAAAGTTAATGAAAGGAAAAGTAGCTTTATTATCTCACACAAAGCCCCTACTCATGTCATAAGAAGGATTTCTGATTGCACTGGTTTTCAACACAAAGCTGGGCTTCAATCTTACCTTGGTGCTCCCCTGTTTGAAGGCAGGAAGAAAGTCTCTCATTACAAATACTTGCTGGACAAAATATGTATGAGGATCAATAGCTGGCAGTCCAAATATCTGTCCCAAGCTGGTCGGAGATGCCTCATCAAATCTGTGCTCTAGTCCATCCCGGTATACACAGCCAGTGCCTCCTGCTTACCGGCCACAATTATTGGGATTATTAACAAGCTTTGTGCCAACTTCTTCTGGACTGGTAAAGAAGGAATAAGGCATCAGTGGGTATCTTGGGATAATATTACCAAACCAATCGAGGAGGGTGGGCTTGGCATTAAAAGCCTTCACCACATCCAAGTATCCCTGGCAGCCAAGCAAATATGGAGAATCCTCAATGGCAACTCTCTCTGTTCCAATTTGCCACTTCTAAGTATATCAAGGGACATCTCAGTAATACTCAGAAACCATTTCCTATTGGTGTAAGAAGGGACATTTTCAACCAAGCCAAGAAGACTGTCCTTCTCAATACTTGGTGGATTCCAATGGATGTGAGGACTATAGATGTACTGAAAGATAATTGGTGTGGTGTGGTTCTGGCCCCAAATACCAGCAGCACTAAAGTATCACTAAACGAAGCCATCAACAATCCGAATCATCAGGTCTGGTCTCATGTTCCCCACACTTTTGTTCAACCCGCAAGGAACTTACATTTGCAATAGGGTCTGGACAAATGTTTTTGGGCGGCTACATATGATGGAATATTCAGTAGTAAATCTGCATATAATGCAGTTAGAGCACAGGGGACTTATAGAGTGCAACTTAAAAACATTTGGGGGGCTCACATTCCACCTAGAGCTTCATTGTTTTGCTGGCGGGTTATGCACCTTGCGGTGCCTGTTGACAGTGCCATTCGGACTTTTGGTATCAGTCTCCCATCCAAATGTGTATGCTGCAAAGACAATAATCAGAATGAGTGCTTAACTCATCTCTTTATGAAAAGTCAGCTGGCCACTCCATTGTGGAAATTTTTCAGTAATCTTTTTGATTCTAGGTGCAGAACTAATAGCTCTTTTACCGGCTTCTGTTGGGATGTTCTGTGTACAGCTGACAGGAAGTCTCCATTAGGATTTGCTGCCATCCTGACTATGCTATTAATTCTGTGGGAGATTTGGAAAGCACGATGCAAACAGAAATATGAAGGGAAAGGGCATTCAACTAGAATAATACAACAGCATATTATTAGGCAGGTTGCCTTCTCATTGCAGCAAACTACATTCACTAAAGCTCCCTCTGCTAGAGACAGTCAAATACTGGCTCATTACAACTTTAACTGTAATGTGATTGCCAAACCGCCTAAGATCATAAAGTGGCATTGCCCCAACTCAGGGTATGCATTAAGCGTTGATGGGGCAGCAAAAGGCAATCCTGGACATGATGGTGGAGGTGGTTGCATCAGGGGGAGCAAGGGAGAAGTCATCTTTGGATTTTCTTACTACTATGGAGTGGGAACCAACATGGAGACTGAGGCTAGAGCATTGCTTGATGGTTTAAGAATTTTGGTTAAGAGTGGGCTTCCTGTTGGCGTTATCTATTCTGATTCTAAGGTCCTCATCTCTATGATTCAGTCCAGCAACCATCCCCCTTGGAGGACATATAGATGGTGGGAGGAGATAAAAGATATTATCTCTAGGAATTGATGGAAACCACAGCACATCTACAGAGAAGGTAACTCAGTTGCGGATGTTTTAGCATCCTTAGCAAGCCTCACCCGTACTAACAAGGATTTCAAGTGTTGGAATGACCTTCCTAGGAGAGCCCGTGGATGTGCTACTGTGGATGCAGCCGGACTCCCCAGCTGGAGGCTATAGAGCTTTTGATTAGTTTTTCTTTCTTTGTTTCTATTTGTTTCACACTCAGGGGTATGCCCCGAAGAGAACTGTTCATGACTTTTGAAAATATCAATAAAATTTGGGCCGGGTATTATTGGCAGGTTTAGCACACATTGTGCAATCCCCCAATAGTAGCCTTTGGTCTCGTTTATTTAAAAAAAAAGTAAATATCTTTAATTCCAATACATATTTCAAAAAATTTTCTTTTTTCTTTTATTATTTAACAGGGGTGTTACACATCAGAGCTTTGATACTTCAATATGTATTTTTATACATATTCATGTTTTATACATATTTGGTCGTATTTGGTGTGTATTTAGCATGTATTTGGTTTGTATTATCTTGGGTTTTTATATTAGGTCAATGGTAGAAAAATTGACCATGTATGTGTAATTTTGATTTATTTTGGTCCAAGGGGGGATTAATATGGTCCAAGGGGATTATTTAAATGCAAGCCCCTTATGTTGACATTAAGGGAGGGGTGCCCCCTCTTTTGTCCCCTTATGGGAGGTATTTTTATGCTAGTTTAATCTCCCTTCCCTATTATACCCCCTTGACCAAGGGTAACCTATGTCATTTGGCTGGGTCTAGGGTTTGAATATATAATGTCTCTTGTGTCATTTGATCAAAATTAATGAAGAAAAATTATGGTGAATTGATTTGGGCGCACCCCCCCTCTCTCTCTTGTTCTTGGTATTCTTCCTCTTCTTCCCCCTCTCTTCTTCAGATCTAGATCCAAATCCTCCAAATTTCTTAAATTTCTTCATCTTCCCCTCTTCCTCTATCTGCTGTGATCGATCATCGCCGCCACCGCTGTCGCCGCCGTTCGTGCCGCCGTTAAGCCGCCACAAGATCATCTTCGGCATGTTGCCCCGAAATTCGGAGTTACAGGACAACAGCTCGGTGAAAGGGCTGGTACGGTAGATCCGATCGTCGGATCGTGATGAGATTTTGAGGGTAGGTTCCCCCCATCGTCCACCATTCCCAGTTCAATTTGTAAGCCAATCAGAGTCCGTTTAGGCCCTTTCCTAGTCACCTGTTCTTCCTTCCCACAATCTGCCTGTGTGCAGATCCGCGGGATAGTCTGTAGTAGCCGATTTTTCCCACCCCTAAACGTTGTCATAAAATTACAAAACAATTATGTGCATCATCGTCACCCTCCCCTCTATCCACCATCAAAATTCCAGGTCCTAAATCTTTCTTATGATCCTCGGTCAAAGCCCTTGAACAGGCAGATCCTGTTCTATCCTGTCTGTTCTGTGTTTCGGGTCAAAGAACTCAGTCAGTTTGCAGACGTTTTCATTTCCAATCCAGCTGTTGGATGGATTTGAAATTTCTGTATGTCGTATGATTTTAAGTCCTCTTTCCAACAATAGCCATTGCGTCTCAATCCGACATCGGATCTGGGCGTACCTGCCAATTTTGTGGAGGCACGCAATTCTGCTCCGGGCCAGGCCAGTAAAAGGGGTTGCCGGATAATTCCCAAAGAAATACGCCGGGGCAACTTCAGCGACTGTCGCTCCCGGGGGTCGACCAAGGACCCTCCGCCAGCATCCCAGTGAACCGCCGCCTTCATAAGATCCCAGGAGGTCGACGTCCCTTTGGAAGCCCGTGTTCGCTGTCCTGTCGGCCAGCAAACTGCAAAACTGGAGCCGCTGCCCGCCGTCGCCCGGAACCCACCACCTTGCTGCCCGTCAACCCAGGAACGGCGCTCTCGGACCGCTGTTGTGGCCTTTTACCTTCCTGTGTGGAGTGGGCCATACTTTTCATGCTGTAATTAATTCACTTATTGTACCGGGATTGACAATTCTCGGTCGGGAAGTCTTCCCCACGCCTCGAGCGTGGAGGTACACTCGCCACCCACCTTGTCTTATTTGCTTAGCTAGTATAGATTCTGCTGCCGCTGCATGTGAGTTAGTTATTTCCTAGCTAGTTAAATATTAATCACCGCTGTGATTTGTGAGAGCAAAATCCGTCCCATGACTCATTCCGAGCACGAGAGTGAGCTGACCACCTGAGACTCAAAGCCGGTTTGCCAACCGTGAAGATCGTCACGTTTCCCTCACCGGGGATGACTGTGAGTTAGCGCTTCTCGTTTGGAGTATGATCGCCTCTTCTGGAGCTTGTTCGGTGCCACGTTGTAGTGTTGTTGCTGGTCGCGTCATCCTATTAGTCGTGTCGTCCTATAGAGTCCAAGGTCGCAACCAGTCCGAGTCGAGTCCCATAGTCGTCCCGCATCAAATTGGTATCAGAGCCAGGTTTAAGTCTAGGGTAGTCGGTCCCAGGTGCTCCATTTCATCTAGTATATTTAAAAAGGTGTTCCTGGAATGGTAGGCTATGCCTATTGGGAAAGGGGCACACTTGCGTGAGCGCGACCTTCGGATCAAACCTCTGCCTCGTACCGGATATTGGAGTCTAGGTCATCTTCATTTTTGCATTCGTCCATCCATATAGGTCGTAGTGAGTCACCCCTTAGTTCCCTCTAGGTCCTCTCCCATTGCATGCCAACCCGTGGAGGTGCCCAGTATCATCGCCCTGACACTATGGGTGAACCCCGAGGTGCTAACATGGGAGGTCGAACTCTGGATGATGTGGTCTCTCTACTCATGGAGCGCATGGATAGGTTCGAACAAATTAGTAGGGAGAACATCGACTGCTTGGAGAGCCATCTCAAGAGCATGGAGGACCGTGCCGAGGTCTCCGACCGATCTATCCAAGTTCTGGTTGGGAGGATGGAGAATGTGGAAAGAGTCCCCCGCCAAGAGCTCCCCGGAGCTGCCCCGGCCCCTCAGGCGCCTGGTGTCCAGCCCGCCCCACTTAGGGCTGAGGGGCGAAAGCCACGTGCCCCCGATGTTGAGGACTACGAGTCCGAAAATGATTATGGGGGAAATGGCCGACGCCGTCGTGGTCACCGACCACAGAGGGATGATGAGGACGAGTGGGTCCTCAGGATGGTGCGAGTAGACCCTCCCACTTTTGACGGGTCCATAGACCCGAAGGTCTATCTTGATTGGGAGGCCAGCATGGACCGATATTTCGAGTGGTTTGAGATGACGGACCACTGAAAAGTCAAGTTCGCCAAAATGAAACTGCTAGGGCAGGCGCAAACTTATTGGAGGAACATGGAGAACCTGTTGTTTCACCGTCAAGAGCCCCAGGTAGAGACGTGGGATGAGATGAGGTCCAAACTCAGGAAGAAGTACCTTCCTACCTCCTACTGCCAGCGTCTCATAGACAGATGGCAGAGTCTCACCTAAGGAGATCGGTCCGTCTCCGATTACATTGCCGAGTTTGATGAATACTTTTTGCGATGTGACGCCATAGAGGAAAGCTCCCTGACTGTTTCTCATTTTCGGCGTGAGCTTTTCGATGTGACGCCTATAGTATGAGCTTTTCTGCCGCAAGGTGGACAAGTTGGAAGACGCGTACCAGGTTTCCCTCGAGGTGGAGCAATTTAAAGCAGAGTTTGCTCCTACTCCGCGCGGGGGGGTCCCATATCCGCTTGTGTCTGACCCTAGGACCACATCTGGTTCCTACACTCGGTGGCCTGTGGCTCGCCCCCAGGAACCTCCTCGCCAAGACCTTGCAGCTCCTAGGCACCCCCTCCCTCCGAGGGATCCTCCCCTTCGCCAGCAGGCACCCGTCCCTACCCTTAGATCGGCCCAGCCCGCCATGCCGACTCGACCACCCCTACTTCCTACACCCCCAGTCCGTCCCGTGGACAAGGGTTAGGGGCCCATGGTTGGTGGAACATCCCAGGGCTTCGGGACACAGGGAACTTGCTATAGGTGTGGTGGGGTTGGCCACTATTCGGCCAAGTGTCCCACTCGGGAGTCACTTGTCATCTCTGATCCCTCTGCCAGCGGCCCCACACCTGAGCTAGTGCCGATCAGTTACGAGGCTGATCAGGACTTAGCAGAGGAGTTCTTTGATGAACTAATGGAGGGAGAGCCAGTTGATGTCCCAGGTACCCAGCATCAGGGTGTTGTACAGCTGGGTGTAGTCAGGTGCATCCTAAGCCAGCCTCAGGTGAGCGACGACTGGCGTCGTACCACCATCTTCCACACATTTTGTACGCTGGGAGGAAAGGCCTGCAAGGTGATCATAGATAGCTGGAGTTGCATTAACGCTATCTCTACGGGCACTGTTAGGCGTCTAGGTTTGACGCCCGTAGATCACCCCGTCCCTTACAGGGTATCACAACCAGAAAAAGTGGGATTTCAGACGGCCGGTATCCGTCTCAGATCCGTCTGAAAATCCGCCACAAAACACGTTTGTAACGGATTTCCGACGGATTTCAGACGGAAATAGACCGTCTGATATTCTTAGTCACAAATTTGTGTCAGTTCCATTTTCCGTCTGAAAATAAAATTTCAGACAGATTTAATTCAGTCACATATTCCGTCTGAACATCATACGAGATATTTTTCGTCTGAAATACCGTCTGTCCTTTATTCCGTCTGAATTTAAAACGGTCAAAAAGCCGTCCAAAAAGTGGTGAGAAATCCGTCTGAAATTCAGACGGATATTACGACGGATTCGTCTGAAATTACAGACGAATAAATTTCGTCTCAAATGCCGTCTGAATTTCAGACGGATTATATGACGGTTCGTTCAGCTGGTCGTCTGAAAGTTCAGACGGATATATTACATCTCAAATACCGTCTGAATTTCAGACGGATTATATGACGGTTAGCTCAACCGTTCGTCTGAAACTTCAGACGGATATTCTTCATCTCAAATACCGTCTGCAAATCCGTCTGAAATGTAAAAATTTATTTTTTAAGAAATCTTAAATTATTCTAAAAAACCTGTTTGATCACAAATAAACATCCAAAAATATCATGCTGAAAAAAATATTGGGAACCTGCTGATCAAATAAACACCACCGAAAAAAAACTCTGATCAAATAAACACCACCGAAAAAAAAAACTCAACACCATGCTGATCAAATAAACACCACCGAAAAAAAAAACTCAACACCATGCTGATCAAATAAATACCACAAAAAAAAAAACACATCAACGCTGCTGATCCGTCTGAATATCATCAAACATCAAGAAATATCCGGTCCATCGTCCATATCCTCCCTGCCCTGCTCATCTCCTCTGTCGCCGCCCGCAGAAGGATCCCCCTACATTAAAAAAATAATAACATTCATTCATAGATAAAAAAATTAGTGCAAAGAAATTAGTATAAATTGAAATCAAACATATCAAATTGATAACTGCAGATTTTATAGATCAACTACTAGCTTGAAACAGTATTTAAATTAATTACATTTGGAGAATGCACTTTTGAGCGCCGAGCTCAAACCGGGCATCCGATTTGGATTCCGTCAGTTCTGACAAGTCACTTTCATCTCCCAGGTCGTGTTGGAACAATCGGCACGGCCATCCGACCGGTATTTCAAGTTTTAGACCCCCGGACCCGACTTGGCAGTTCATTTAAACTAAGTGTATTTGGAGAATGCACTTTTGAGCGCCGAGCTCAAACCGGGCATCCGATTTGGATTCTGTCAGTTCTGACAAGTCACTTTCATCTCCCAGGTCGTGTTGGAATGATCGGCATAGCCATCCGACCGGTATTTCAAGTTTTAGACCCCTGGACCTGACCTGGCAGTTCATTTAAACAAAGTGTATTTTGAAAATGAACTTTGAGCGCCGAGCTCAAACCAGGCATCCGATTTGGATTCTGTCAGTTCTGACAAGTCACTTTCATCTCCCAGGTCGTGTTGGAATGATCGGCACGGTCATCCGACTGGTATTTCAAGTTTTAGACCCCCGGACCCGACCCGGTAGTTCATTTAAACTAAGTGCATTTTGAAAATGAACGTTTGAGCGCCGAGCTCAAACCGGGCATCCGATTTGGATTCCGTCAGTTCTGACAAGTCACTTTCATCTCTCAGGTCGTGTTGGAATGATCGGCATGGCCATCCGACCAGTATTTCAGGTTTTAGACCCCCGGACCCGACCTGGCAGTTCATTTAAACTAAGTGTATTTTGAAAATGAACGTTTGAGCGCCGAGCTCAAACCGGGCATCCGATTTGGATTCCGTCAGTTCTGACAAGTCACTTTCATCTCCAAGGTCATGTTGGAATGATCAGCATGGCCATCCGACCGGTATTTCAGGTTTTAGACCCCCGGACCCGACCTGGCAGTTCATTTAAACTAAGTGTATTTTGAAAATGAACTTTGAGCGCCGAGCTCAAACCGGGCATCCGATTTGGATTCCGTCAGTTCTGACAAGTCACTTTCATCTCCCAGGTCATGTTGGAATGATCGGCACAGCCATCCGACCGGTATTTCAGGTTTTAGACCCCCGGACCCGACCTGGCAGTTCATTTAAACTAAGTGTATTTTAAAAATGAACTTTGAGCGCCGAGCTCAAACCGGGCATCCGATTTAGATTCCGTCAGTTCTGACAAGTCACTTTCATCTCCCAGGTCGTGTTGGAATGATCGGCATGGCCATCCGACTGGTATTTCAGGTTTTAGACCCCCGGACCCGACCTGGCAGTTCATTTAAACTAAGTGTATTTTGAAAATGAACGTTTGAGCGCCGAGCTCAAACCGGGCATCCGATTTAGATTCCGTCAGTTCTGACAAGTCACTTTCATCTCCCAGGTCATGTTGGAATGATCGGCATGGCCATCCGATCGGTATTTCATGTTTTAGACCCCCAGACCCGACCTGGCAGTTCATTTAAACTAAGTGTATTTTGAAAATGAACGTTGAGCGCCGAGCTCAAACCGGGCATCCGATTTGGATTCCGTCAGTTCTGACAAGTCACTTTCATCTCCCAGGTCATGTTGGAATGATCGGCATGGCCATCCGACCGGTATTTCATGTTTTAGAGCCCCGGACCTGTCCTGCCAGTTCATTTAAACTAAGTGTATTTTAAAAATGAACGTTTGAGCGCCTAGCTCAAACCGGGCATCCGATTTGGATTCCGTTAGTTCTGACAAGTCACTTTCATCTCGCAGGTCATGTTAGAATGATCGGCATGGCCATCCGACCGGTATTTCAGGTTTTAGACCCCCGGACCCGACCTGGCAGTTCATTTAAACTAAGTGTATTTTGAAAATGAACTTTGAGCGCCGAGCTCAAACCGGGCATCCGATTTGGATTCCGTCAGTTCTGACAAGTCACTTTCATCTCCCAGGTCATGTTGGAATGATCGGCATGGCCATCCGACCGGTATTTCAGGTTTTAGACCCCCGGACCCGACCTAGCAGTTAATTTAAACTAAGTGTATTTTGAAAATGAACGTTGAGCGCCGAGCTCAAACCGGACATCCGATTTAGATTCCGTCAGTTATGACAAGTCATTTTCATCTCGCAGGTCGTGTTGGAATGATCGGCACGGCCATCCGACCGGTATTTCAAGTTTTAGACCCCCGGAGCCGACCTGGCAGTTCATTTAAACTAAGTGTATTTTGAAAATGAACGTTTGAGCGCCGAGCTCAAACCGGGCATCCGATTTGGATTCCGTCAGTTCTGACAAGTCACTTTCATCTCCCAAGTCGTGTTGGAATGATCGGCATGGCCATCCGACCGGTATTTCAGGTTTTAGACCCCCGGACCCGACCTGGCAGTTCATTTAAACTAAGTGTATTTTGAAAATGAACGTTTGAGCGCCGAGCTCAAACCGGGCATCCGATTTGGATTCCGTCAGTTCTGACAAGTCACTTTCATCTCCCAGGTCGTGTTGGAATGATCGGCACGGCCATCCGACCGGTATTTCAGGTTTTAGACCCCCGGACCCGACCTGGCAGTTCATTTAAACTAAGTGTATTTTGAAAATGAACGTTGAGCGCCGAGCTCAAACCGGGCATCCGATTTGGATTCCGTCAGTTCTGACAAGTCACTTTCATCTCCCAGGTCATGTTGGAATGATCGGCATGGCCATCTGACTGGTATTTCATGTTTTAGACCCCCGGACCCGACCTGGCAGTTCATTTAAACTAAGTGTATTTTGAAAATGAACTTTGAGCGCCGAGCTCAAACCGGGCATCCGATTTGGATTCCGTCAGTTCTGACAAGTCACTTTCATCTCCCAGGTCGTGTTGGAATGACGGGCATGGCCATCCGACCGGTATTTCAGGTTTTAGACCCCGGACCCGACATGGCAGTTCATTTAAACTAAGTGTATTTTGAAAATGAACGTTGAGCGCCGAGCTCAAACCGGGCATCCGATTTGGATTCCGTCAGTTCTGACAAGTCACTTTCATCTCCCAGGTCGTGTTGGAATGATCGGCATGGCCATCCGACCGGTATTTCAAGTTTTAGACCCCCGGACCCGACCTGGCAGTTCATTTAAACTAAGTGTATTTTGAAAATGAACGTTGAGCGCCGAGCTCAAACCGGGCATCCGATTTGGATTCCGTCAGTTCTGACAAGTCACTTTCATCTCCCAGGTCGTGTTGGAATGATCGGCATGGCTATCCGATCAGTATTTCAAGTTTTAGACCCCCGGACCCGACCTGGCAGTTCATTTAAACTAAGTGTATTTTGAAAATGAACTTTGAGCGCCGAGCTCAAACCGGGCATCCGATTTAGATTCCGTCAGTTCTGACAAGTCACTTTCATCTCCCAGGTCGTGTTGGAATGATCGGCATGGCCATCCGATCGGTATTTCAGGTTTTAGACCCCCGGACCCGACCTGGCAGTTCATTTAAACTAAGTGTATTTTGAAAATGAACTTTGAGCGCCGAGCTCAAACCGGGCATCCGATTTGGATTCCGTCAGTTCTGACAAGTCACTTTCATCTCCCAGGTCGTGTTGGAATGATCGGCATGGCCATCCGACCGGTATTTCAGGTTTTAGACCCCCGGACCCGACCTGGCAGTTCATTTAAACTAAGTGTATTTTGAAAATGAACGTTGAGCGCCGAGCTCAAACCGGGCATCCGATTTGGATTCCGTCAGTTCTGACAAGTCACTTTCATCTCCCAGGTCGTGTTGGAATGATCGGCATGGCCATCCGACTGGTATTTCAGGTTTTAGACCCCCGGACCCGACCTGGCAGTTCATTTAAACTAAGTGTATTTTGAAAATGAACGTTTGAGCGCCGAGCTCAAACCGAGCATCCGATTTGGATTCCGTCAGTTATGACAAGTCACTTTCATCTCCCAGGTCATGTTGGAATGATCGGCACGGCCATCGACCGGTATTTCAGGTTTTAGACCCCCGACCCGACCTGGCAGTTCATTTAAACTAAGTGTATTTTGAAAATGAACGTTTGAGCGCCGAGCTCAAACCGGGCATCCGATTTGATTCCGTCAGTTCTGACATGTCACTTTTATCTCTCAGGTCGTGTTGGAATGGATGACACGGTCATCTGACTGGTATTTCAGGTTTTAGACCCCCGGACCTGACCTGACAGTTCATTTAAACGAAGTGTATTTTAAAAATGAACGTTTGAGCGCCGAGCTCAAACCGAGCATCCGATTTGGATTCCATCAGTTATGAAAAGTCACTTTCATCTCCCAGGTCGTGTTGGAATGATCGGCATGGCCATCTGACCGGTATTTCTGGTTTTAGACCCTCGGATCCGACCTGGCAGTTCATTTAAACTAAGTGTATTTTGAAAATGAACTTTGAGCGTCGAGCTCAAACCGGGCATCCGATTTAGATTCCATCAGTTCTGACAAGTCACTTTCATCTCCCAGGTCGTTCTGGAATGATCGGCACGGCCATCCGATCGGTATTTCAGGTTTTAGACCCCTGGACCTGACCTGGCAGTTCATTTAAACTAAGTGTATTTTGAAAATGAACTTTGAGCGTCGAGCTCAAACCGGGCATCCGATTTGGATTCCGTCAGTTATGAAAAGTCACTTTCATCTCCCAGGTCGTGTTGGAATGATCGGCATGGCCATCCGACCGGAATTTCAGGTTTTTGACCCCCGGACCCGACCTGGCAGTTCATTTAAACTAAGTGTATTTTGAAAATGAACTTTGAGCGCCGAGCTCAAACCGGGCATCCGATTTGGATTCCGTCAGTTCTGACAAGTCACTTTCATCTCCCAAGTCATGTTGGAATGATCGGCATGGCCATCCGACTGATATTTCAGGTTTTAGACCCCCGGACCCGACCTGGCAGTTCAGTTAAACTAAGTGTATTTTAAAAATGAACTTTTGAGCGCCGAGCTCAAACCGGGCATCCGATCTGGATTCCGTCAGTTCTGACAAGTCACTTTCATCTCCCAGGTCGTGTTGGAATGATCAGCATGGCCATCCGACTGGTATTTCAGGTTTTCGACCCTTGGACCCGACCTGGCAGTTCATTTAAACTAGGTGTATTTTGAAAATGAACGTTTGAGCGCCGAGCTCAAACCGGGCATCCGATTTGGATTTCGTCAGTTCTGACAAGTCACTTTCATCTCCTAGATCGTGTTGGAATGATCGGCACGGCCATCCGACCGATATTTCAAGTTTTAGACCCCCAGACTCGACTTGGCAGTTCATTTACACTAAGTGTATTTTGAAAATGAACGTTGAGCGCCGAGCTCAAACTGGGCATCCGATTTGGATTCCGTCAGTTCTGACTCCCAGGTCGTGTTGGAACGATCGGCACGGCCATCCGACCCCCGAACCCCGGATTTTCTCAATTCTTCTAAACTAAGTGAGTTTTGAAAATTAGGGAGTTATAAAATTTCAAATGAACATAATTGAGTAATTCCATCAAAATAAAAACATAGTAAACACTCACCTGTGCGGCCTGTGCTATGGTGGTGGTGGATCGCTAAGGAACCATTCCCCCCTGGGAGAGGAGGCCACTGATTGCCTGCAAAATGATTACCTGCTGGCTAGAGATCTTCTGATGGAACTACTGCTGCTGCCGCTACAAATCAGAAATCTGCGATCGGACCATGTCCATCATGTCGCTGGCAGAAGCGCTGGGGGCAACGGAAGGTGTAGTGAAGGCACTACTACTGGTTTGGGCAGAGCTAGAACTCGCACACAATGATATCACCACGCTAGCGTCTAGGCTCTCCCCAAAACCATATAGTCGGCCTTTCTTCGGTACGCCAGCTGCTGCCACCCACTCCACCGGATCGAACTCCGGCTACTGCGTGTCTCCCTCCCCGTACTTCTCTGTCACTGCTTTGCTATATGTTTTCTACAAATTGAATAAAATAACTAGTCAATTTCATATGAATTACATGCCGATTTAAATGAATGGTACAAGTTACATATGTAGATAAACTTACCGCTGCTGACTTAGCTGTCTCACTCACAAATTGATTAGTCCCCTTCTTTTTATGTGTTCTGTCGAACACCTCGAGGAACGATGGAGGTCGATTAAGCTCCACAGCCTGTTATACAATTCATAGTAAAAAAAAGTCAAATATTGGGATAAATTGTAAGAAGATAAATTGTTATATTACTTACCAATTTTTGTTTATGAGCCGCATAAGAGATGGACCCACTCGTATGCAAATTTGAACCTGGTTTTGACGCCCTGTTTGCTTTGGCTTTTTCAGACTTTTCTATCCACTTGGGGTCGGCAAAATGGTCACAAGATATCTCCCAATCCTCCTGCCTCATCCATAGAGGGCGGTGCGCCTTCCACAATTGTCGGTCTTCACTCCCCCCACTCAATTTTTTAGCGTGTGCTCGGGCCTCATGTATTTTCCTCTTGTAACTTGACTGCATAGTAGACTCCCAGGCACGACGACATCTCGCCGCGTCATGTCCACACGTGAATTGAAAAGACCGCTGTAAATCAATTACTTTTCACACTTAGTATACTGTTGTAAATTGAGTTTGGGAAATACTTGAATTAAATGACGTAATTACTTACTAAGAACATGTTGTACAATGAATCGCGGACGGCCATCGGAAATTCTCTGAAAGTGGATGCTGCCCCGGGCACATGTGCCAACATGAGTTCGGTGGAATGATGGACAGCATTGTGGGGTTCAAATTTCTTACTGCAATTGCAAATGTCAAAATATTCATATTAGACAGTTGAAGGCTAATTAATGTAATATATCCTTATAGATTTACCCGGAGATCCAACACGGGCGACGTTTATCATGGGCCGTGCCTCCCTCGTGACGACTGCTGGCATCGTCAAGTGGCTGACTGGTGGGGGTGTGCTCTGTACAAGTGGGAGGTGGTGGGAGGGCACTGGGATCTGTAAGAATAGATCTTCACAAGTAAAACTAAGTGTATTACAGATCTTTGAAATAACATAATTAATTTTCATAAGTGCACAACAGGTGGGAGGCCACTGAGACCTGCAAGAATTAATTTTCATAAGTAAAATAAATATTGGAGAATTTAAATTAAAATATACATACATGCAGCGGGAGGTGGTGGGGGTGGTGTCTGCACAACAGGTGGGAGGCCACTGAGACCTGTAAGAATTAATTTTCATAAGTAAAATAAATATTGAGAACTTTAAATTAAAATATACATACCTGCAGCAGGAGGTGATGGGGGTGGCGTCTGCACAACAGGTGGGAGGCCACTGAGATTTGCAAGAATTAATTTTCATAAGTAAAACAAATATTGGGAACTTTAAATTAAAATATACATACCTGCAGCGGGAGGTGGTGGGGGTGGCATCTGCACAACATGTGGGAGGCCACTGAGACCTGCAAGAATTTATTTAAATAAGTAAAATAAATATTGGGAACTTTAAATTAAAATATACATACCTACAGCGGGAGGTGGTGGGGGTGGCGTCTGCACAACAGGTGGGAGGCCACTGAGACCTGCAAGAATTAATTTTCATGTGGAGTGATACAAATATTACGAACTTATAATTAAAATATACATACCTGCAGCGGGAGGTGGTCGGGGTGACATCTGCATAATAGGTGGGAGGCCACTAACACCTGCAAGATTTAATTTTCGTAAGTAAAACAAATATTGGAGAATTTAAATTAAAATATACATACCTACAGCGGAAGGTGGTGGGGATGGCGTCTGCACAACAGGCAACGAGCCGACACTTGAACCTAAAAAAAATTCTTTTAGGCTAGTAAATGATGTAAACATTTATATAGCTAAATTTTTTAATAGATATACCTGTGCCTGAAGAAGACGCCAAACAGGAGAGAGTAGAGCCCTTGTCACTGCACTGTCTCCTCCCACTCCCAGTACGACCTCCTCGAACCATTTCTTTATTACTAACAAAACAATTAATACATATTAATCCACAATTGCACAAGACTAAAATCTTTGTTATTACAAATTATGCAAAAAGGTAAGGATATCTCACTAAATTATGAAAACATGCCTCCCTCATGTTGATGATATATCTAACTCATCATCATCTTCGTCATCCATAGTAGCCTCATCAGATTCAAACTCTTCGTCTTCATCTGATTCTTCCTCCCCTCTAACATCAACATTTAGCTCCATCGGATCGACTTCTTCCACTTCATCTCGCGTACGTAATGACAGTGGCTCATCAGATTCGTCCAGATTAAACCTAGAGGAACCGACAATGCCAACTTCGTCTGATTGATAATATTCAGCACTAGCAACCTCTGAGACATCTCCACTCATAGTTAACTCATAAGTGGGAAAGAGTTTTGAATTAACCCTGCAAATTACCCACCAATCTCTATTCTTGGATGATTGATAGCTTGAATAGTACACTTGCTGGGCTTGTGCGGCTAAAATGAACAGTTCATAGGTCTTAAGTTTAGACCTATGCTTGACATCGACAATCCCATAATTTGTGTCATGTCAAACTGAACTAGGACCAAACCATTGACACTTTAATATGTATACATGATTGTCTGGTCCCAAATACTGAAGTTCTAAGACTTCTTCAAGAATACCATAATAGTCCAATTCCACTTCATTGTATAAACTTTCCTTCACAGATACGCCGATATTCATCGTAGACTTACTTCGCCCATAATCCCTTGTATGAAATTTGTATCCATTCACAATATATCTAGGATAGGCACGTGTCTAGTTCGAGGGGCCATAACTTATCTGTTGTACTCTTTGATCAGTAATGAGACCTTGTTCAACCTATATTCAAATTAGAGTAGTTAAAATAATAACAATTACCTCAACATACGTAAATACAAACATATATATTCAACGATGACACTAACTCGGTTTCTCAGCCATTTGGCAAAAAACTTTTCGCGTTCTTTTTCAATCTCCACGTCCTGGATATTTGGGCATTTTTCAGCTAATTCTGAATCAAATTGCCTGCAATATAAATGCACTACTACTTTAAATGAACTGCAGAAGAAGGATGAACAACTTATGGACTTGCTGGAAATGTGAGTTAAGAACTTACTCAACATAAGGTTCAATCTCGAGGTAATTCAGAAGAATATATATCTCAGCGGCGTGCAACTCTCTATCTTCGAGCGTGCGAGTCAAGCAACGTCCGAACGCACGTCCAGGATGTTTAAATATGGAGAGCCGATCGGACGATTCATCCACTCTCCCATCATCATTACGTGGAGGTCGAGTACGATGAGTTTCAATTTCTGGCTCAAAGTACATAGAACAGAAGTTTGAAATTTCTTCAAGAATGTATGCCTCAGCAATCGAACCCTCCACCTGTGCCTTGTTGCGAACTTTCATTTTTAATTCATGCATGCACCTACAACAACAAGTCAGATGGCAACGAAATGTACCGGCCATGGACGACTTGTAAGTTAACAAAAATTGTCACAGACCTCTCAAATGGATACATCCATCATAATTGTACTGGCCCTCCGACGATAGCCTCATATGGCAAATGAACGACCAGGTGCTCCATCGAATCAAATAATGCAGGAGGAAATATCTTCTATAGCTTGCAAACGGTTGTGACAACTTTTTCTTTGATAGTTTGCACATCCCGAAGTCTGAGTTCTGATGCACATAAAATCTTGAAAAATTGACTCATCTCAGCTAGTGCTCCCCATATCTGCTTTGGCAACAAATCACGAAATGCAATGGGCAGTAGCCTCTCCATGAACACATGACAGTCATGACTTTTCATACCATATATTTTCCCTCATTAACATTCACACAACGGCTATGTTGGATGCATATCCATCTGGGAATCTCAACTGTTTCAACCACTGGCACACTTCCTTGATCTATGTATCATGAAGCACGTAAGTTGCTTTAGGCTGCACAGTTTTACCATTTACATTCTGTAGTTCCAGTTCTGGACGTTTACAAAGCATCTTTAAATCCATACGTGCTTTGGCGTTGTCCTTTATTTTCCCTTTAACATTCATGATCGTATTGAACACATTATCAAAAAAATTCTTCTCGGTATGCATGACATCCAGATTGTGTCGTACAAGCAGAGTTGACCAATAAGGCAATTCCCAAAAAATGCTTTTCTTGTTCCAATTGTGATCCTTTCCAAAACTAGGGAGTTACCGTGTGCTACCAGACAATTGTACTACATCTGGTAAATTATGCACCAGTGACGCCATATGTAGATCCGACACCCGTTGCAAGTCAGCTTCATCCATTTCAATAGTATTTTTTTTAAACGAGTCTTTTTGCCTTCGAAAAGGATGGTCACTTGGTAGCAACCGTCGATGGCAATCAAACAAGCATGCTTTCCCACCATATTTCAATACAAATGATTTGGTATCTTCCATACAGTAAGGACATGCTAACCTCCCATGTGTGCTCCAACCAGATAGCATTCCATATGCAGGGAAGTCACTTATTGTCCAGATCAGTGCAGCCTTCATAATAAAATTGTGCTTCCTATATGCATCATAAGTAACAACTCCATCAGTCCATAAAAATTTGAGCTCATCAATCAACGGCCTGAGATATATGTCCAAATTTTTTCCGGGACTTTTTGGACCAGGAATTACTAAGGACAAAAATAGATTTTCTCGCTTCATGCACATGTGCGGCGGAAGGTTGTACGGTGTCATGAACACTGGCCAACAAGAATAAGATGCCACTGAACCACCGAATGGATTAAAACCATCTGTGCATAAACCCAATCGAACATTACGTGACTCCCTTGAAAAGGCAAGATGAGTACGACTAAAGTGAGTCCAAGCTTCACCATCGACAGGATGACTGATTATATCATCGGCACGACGTACTCTTTCGGTGTGCCATGTCATATGTCGAGCCGTCTTTGAGGACATATACAGCCGCTGCAGCCTAGGCACAAGAGGGAAGTATCGCAACGCCTTGTAAGGTACATCTTTTGCCTTTGAATTGACCCCCCCTTAGGTTTGAATCTGTCATGGCCACAAATGGAACATGATATCTTATCTGCATCATCTTTGTAATATAACATACAATGATTCGGACATGCATCTATTTTCACATATCCAAGTCCTAAGTCATTGACCATCTTTTTTGCACGGTAAAAAGTTTCTGGCAACTTCTCGTCTCGAGGCAACATACTCTTGATCAAGAGGAGGAGACGGTCAAAACAAGTCTCACTGATGTGAAATTCAGATTTCAAGTTCAACAACTGTGACACTGCAGACAATCGAGTGTGCTTTTCACAACCATCCCACAGCGGCTCATCAGCATCCCTAAGTAGTTCATAAAATCTTCCGGCTGTCTTATTCGGCGCTTCCTCATGAACATTAAAATTAGGACCAGCAGCATCTACAACCATATCCACGTACCCACTTGTGCCTGCAATATTGTCGGGCTCATACCTCAAGAATTGCTCACCATGACACGTCTAATTCGTATAACCATCCACGAACCCTTTCGTGTACAAATGATGTTGCACATCCCATGTTGAACACCACCTCAAGTTTCTACAACTTGAACAAGGGCATCGAATGTGACCGTCGCGATCTATTGCTGCATTTAGATTCCCCAATGCAAATTGAATGAAACTCTCAACCCCATGCTTAAAGTCATCTGACACCACCCGGTCAACTATTCTACGATACATTCATTAACGATCTGTCGACATTTTGCCTGCACCCAATAAATGACAATACACATCCTAACTTTCAAATCATTACTCATGATATTACACCCGACCCTTTCCTCACATCGTTCATCATATACCATTTGCAGTTGGAAGAGGAATATTAATTAGATTATCACTTTTTAACCCATCCATGAAGGTTTGATCGCACAATCACTTACTATATGTGCTGCACAATTTGCTGAAAATTTTGGCATCATCTCCCCACACTTCTCCGATATACCAAAAATATTTATTGATTTTAAAATTTTCTTAAACACTTACAGGTAAGTGGTTAAGAAAACACTCAAAATCAATAATGGTATATCAGAGAAGAGTGAGGAGACGCAACCGAAATTCTCAACAAACCATACAAAAACATATAGTAAATGACTGCCTAAGTGCGATCAAACATTCACAGACTGTCCAAATGGGATAATTCAAGACTTTGAGGTAGATATATATATTCTCATAAACAAATGAGAACATACACATCAATCCCAAAGTCTTGAACGGGAAGACACATTGACACGGTTTTAACGCGCTCTCCTGAGGTGCGTGTAATGTTAGGTCGCACCCACGCACCTCAGCTCACAGGGAATACCCCATGCATTTATATAACATAAAATTAAATAACAACGCAATTATCATTATGCACATATCAAATTAAATAACACCCAAATTACAAAAGTTTTCAAATGAAGAACATCGAAGCTAAACAATCTACATTTTTGAGTCAAATTAACATCAAATTTCTATTAAAATTAGATTTAAAAATATATTTACATGCAATTAAAATCCACAAAGGTTTAAATCACAAAACGATTTTTTTGGGTATTTACCTATTGCTATAGAGAATTCTGATTTCTTTGTATTTATCCACATCTTTGTATATATGTACTACTTAAGATATGTGGTCATTCCATTTCTCTATATCTTCTTATCATCATAAGATAAGGTTCAAATGGGATCACTTTCAGCCTCAGTGGAGCATCTATGGCCTCAAGAATGTATCCCTCGGTGGCAGGGGAGCATATGCTGTCTAGGTTCTAGCGGTCTGTGCACTGCTGTCTCTGGAGGGCATCCATTGCCTCTGGAGAGCATCACTAGTGTCATAGGAGCATGCATTGCTGGTTCAAGGCATTTCGATGTCACTCGGAGCCAGTTGACCGACATACTGTTTGTGCCGACCTGGTTCTTTGGGCAATGCATGACCTGACTGATGGTGGGGGAGCATCTACAGTTGCTGGAGGGCATACTCGGTCTCAGGAGAGCATCCTTGGAGACAGGCGAGCATGCACGTCTAATGTACCCCGGAAGAGGATTTATGTTTAGTCAGGGGCATTGTTGTCCTTAATCTCCTGACTAATGACGCCCTAATCTCCTAGTATAAAAGGGTGAACTCTCTCTTTGTATTGTAATGGAGCCGTCTGATTATTAGTGGATTACTGCTGTGGCCGTGGATGTAGGAAGGCATCTTGCCTCCGAACCACATAAAAAATCCCTGTGTGTTCTTGTTATTGATCTTTTCTTTCTCCTTTCTTCTTCCTCCTCTGCTGGTTGTCCATCTCTGAAGGTATTGCGTTTCCTAACAAGGGTGCAGCTAAAATTGGAAGGTTGGCAGTCAAAATTTCTATCTCAAGTTGGTAGAGCCGTATTGATTCACTCAGTCCTATATAGTATGCCAATTTTCCTTGCCTAAGTCACTTTTATCCCAAAGAAGGTGATCAGTTTCATTGACCGGCTATGTGCAAATTTTTTTTGGTATGGAGAGAAAGGCACCAAACGCAGGCATTGGGTAGCATGGTCAGATATCCAGAGACCTAAGTTAGAGGGAGGTCTAGGAATCAGAGATCTACAGTGGGTTCAGACTTCTTTGGCAATCAAAACCCTTTGGAACATTGTTCATGGGTCTTCTCTCTGGTCCATGTATGCTAGGCGCAGAATCATCAAGGCCCATCTAGCCAACTGTGTAAGACCATTCCCAGTTGGAATGCCTTCGACTTTCTTTAGACATGCCAAAGATATTATTATCTCTAATAGCAGATGGATAGGAGGGAATGGGGCTAATATAGACTTCCTGAGTGACAATTGGACAGGGTGTGGTCCAGCCATTAATGCTACAATGGCTAATGAAAGGATTGAGCTCAATAGCCTCCCCTTGGCTTCTGTTAGAGAGGTTCTATGCAACACCCAACATGCTGCACGGGGATACCTCAATAGTGACTTCCACCTTCCTAATATTCAACTAAGTAATGAGGCTGACTGCTGTGTCTGGACAGGTACCGTAAAGGGTTCCTTTTCGGTTAAATCAGCTTGCAACCTAATACGGACTAAAGGCATTTCAAGGCCTGCCTGGGCGAAGCTCTGGCACTCAGCAATGGCACCGAGGGCCGCTCTTTTTGTCTGGAAGCTTATCCATCGGGCAGTACCAGTGGACAGCATGGTGGCAGATTGTGGTATTCCCATTGTCTCCAAATGCAGCTGTTGCTCCTCTTCTACCCAGGAAGACCTCAACCACTTATTCATCTCTGATGAATTGGTCTCTGAACTGTGGGGCTGGGTGCAGCCCTTGGTAAGCAACAAGGTCTATTTAAGTAATCAGATTTTTATTAGGTGTTGGAACCTACTAACCTTTACCAATCTACTCTCAGCCTTCAGTTTTGTGGGGATGTATGCTGTAATTCTGATGATGTGGGAAATTTGGAAACAAAGGTGTGCTACCAGATTTGAGGGTATGGCTCTTAAAATTGATTCAATAAAGAGGAGAATTTCCTCCTTAATAGCCCTGGCTCTTGACAAGCTTTGCTTCCGCAAGCCCTTATCCCCAGCTCAATCCAACTGCTTTGCTTCTTTTCACCTATTCCCTCGGGTCAATTTAAAGCAGCCATTTCTGGTCTTCTGCAGATTGGCACCTCAGAAGTTCACATTGCATGTTGATGGGGCCTCCAAGGGTAATCCTGGTAGGTTTGGTGGCGGATGTTGTGTAAGAGACTAAAATGGTAAATGGATGGTTGGCTTTGCTTTCCACTATGGCATTGGGAATAGTCTTGTGGTAGAGGCAAGGTCTCTATATGACTGCTTTAATAGCTAAGCTAGGTGATCTATGTTTGGCAGCTGTATATTCAGATTGTGCCCTTCTTGTGGAGGCTGTAAGGAAAGGAGCTCCTCCTAGCTGGATGGTTCTCCCATGGTGGAGGAAGATTTTGGATCTTATCCATGAAAGTGGCTGCTTGATATTGCATACTTATAGAGAGGGCAACCAGGTTGCAGATTCCCTGGCGTCCTATGCATGCAATACTCCAGAAAATCAAGTTTTCATTCAAGTAGGAGACCTCCCTTAGTTGACAAAGGGTGCATTAAGATTGGATAGAGCTGGGCTGCCAGCCATCCGCGTAGTTTAGCTTTTTGATTGTACTTCATAGCTTTATATTTTGCTATATTTTGAGTCTCTTTGTCCTAACAAGACATCCTAACAATAAATCTGAGTAAGATTACATAAATTAAAATAAAATGAAACAACATATAAATATGAAATTAAATTTTTACTTACTGTTTATTTGAAAAACTTATCTGATTCTTTCGTTCCCTTTCCCTCAGTCGATTATCCTACGATGAATACAACAATATATTAAACAAAATAAAAAATAATTATTATATGTACATGTGTGAGACGGGTGTGTGTGTGTGCCTGTGTGGGGGGGGGGGGGGGGCAACGGAAGCCCTGCGGCCAACGGTAGAGGGAGAGGGGGGTTGAGGTGTGTGCGTGTGTTTGTGTCTGTGTGTGCGTGTGTGTGTGTGTCTGCGAGGGGGAGGAGGGCCACGGACAGGGGAAGAGAGGGCGGTGGAGGGGGTGGGGGAGGGCGGCCAGAGGGAGTGAGGGAGCGGGAGAGGGCA
Organism: Amorphophallus konjac; assembly: GCA_022559845.1. NCBI lineage: Eukaryota > Viridiplantae > Streptophyta > Magnoliopsida > Alismatales > Araceae > Amorphophallus > Amorphophallus konjac. The sequence continues at coordinate 32,632,199 of CM040125.1, forward strand.
GAGGGAGTGAGGGAGCGGGATAGGGGAGAGGGAGAGGGATTGAGTGAGGGGAAACAGGATCTGGAGAGGGAGAGGGATTGAGTGAGGGAGGGGAACATGATCGGGAGAGGGAGACCACTTACCGGCGACGACGACGGCGATGATGGGAGGAGGCTGGCGGCGACGACGACCGTGAGAAGAGGATGATGGCAGCGACAGCGACGACGACCGTGAGAGGGAGGGAGGTTGGCGAATGGCGGCGACGGCGAGGACGGCAAGGCCTCCGGCGACGGCGAGGACGGCGGCTCCGGCGGCGACGGCGGTTTCGTCGACGACCGCAAGTAGAGGAGAAAGAGAGAGTGAGAGGGAGAGTGGGGGGGTGGAAATGGGGGCGGGTGTGGGTGGAAGGGGTGGGAGGAAGGGGTCGATGGTGGCGGGGGAAGAAATTTTGAGACGGAAATACGGACAGAACTTAGTTCCGTCTGAAATTTCAGACGGATTCATTTCCGTCTGAATATCCGTCCTATAATAAAGACGGAATATATTCCGTCTATACTTATAGACGGATCTTCAGAGAGAGTATAGTATGTCCGTAATAGAGATGGAATTTGTGACGGAAGCTAATCCGTCACAAATACAGGCGGATTTTAAGACGAAAATATCCGTCTGAAATATCCGTATGTATTCCCGCTTTTTCTAGTAGTGTATCTTGGGTGGATTCCACTTCCATCCCGGTCAGGCTGTGATGTCTGGTGCCACTGTAGTTCCAGGCTTACCATGACGAGATATGGTGTGATGTGTTACCTATGGAGGTGGGTAGCATTATCCTAGGTAGGCCTTGGCTTTTCGATCGGGATGCCACCCTTCAAGGTCGGTCGAACACCTGCACATTCAACCATGGTGGTCATAGGATCACCCTCCATCCCACTCAGCTGAAGGATCCTTCTGTCCGAGGACCATCCGGTCCCAGCTCTTCGACCCCACCTAGTCAGGGGACGGTCGGACCTTCCACCTCATCCTCAGCGCGGGCTACTACCACTTCGACTGCTCCTAGCACAGGACACCTCCCACCCCGGAGGTTAATGATGATTAGCCCGCGAGAGATGGAGCAAGAGGTGACTGGGGGTAGCCCCATCCTTGCCGTTGTTGTCCGAGGAGTTGAGGATGTCACTCCTTGGTTTGATGATGAGCACCCCCCAGAGATAGTTGCGATCCTATGGGAGTTTTCTGATGTCTTCCCGGAGGACCTCCCTAAAGGCCTTCCGCCTATGAGGGATATCCAGCACGAGATCAACCTTGTCCCGGGCTCATCCTTGCCCAACCTTCTCCATTACAGGATGAGTCCCATGGACCATGCCGAACTTCAAAGGCAGGTCAAGGAGTTGATGAGTCGGGGATCTCTTAGGGACAATAAGAGTCCTTGCGCTGTTCCTGCATTACTGACCTCGAAGAAGGATGGCACATGGAGAATGTGCGTTGGTAGCCGTGCGATCAACAAGATCACGGTGAAGTATCACTTTCCCATTTCCCGATTGGATGACTTGTTAGACATGATGTTGGGAGCCACTATCTTTTCAAAGATAGATCTTCGTAGTGGCTATCACCAGGTGCGGATCAGGCCTGGGGATGAATGGAAGACGGCATTCAAGACCAAGGATGGTCTTTATGAGTGGTTGATTATGCCCTTCGGGCTTTCCAACGCCCCTAGTACTTTCATGCGGTTGATGACCCAAGTTTTACGCCCTATGATAGGGGTCTTCTTGGTCGTCTACTTTGACGACATTCTTATCTACAGCCGCACTAGGGAGGACAACTTAGACCACCTTAGGCAGGTCTGTGTCATTTTGAGGTGAGAGAGCTTATTCGCCAACCCGAAGAAGTGTGCTTTCATGACTGATCAGATCACCTTTTTGGGGTTCATTGTGTCTAGGGATGGAGTCTCCGCTGATCCGGAGAAGATTAGGGCCATCAGGGAGTGGCCCGAGCCCCGCACCCTCCACGATGTCCGGAGCTTCCATGGCTTAGCGACGTTCTATTGCCGCTTCAGTTCTATCACTGCCCCGATCATTGATTGCATAAAGAAGGGGACATTCGTATGGACTAAGGCTGCAGCCATAGCCTTTCAGGACATTAAAGAGCGTATGACCCAGGCACCTGTCCTTGCATTACCCGATTTTTCTAAGGTGTTTGAGGTCACATGTGACGCTTCTGGAGTGGGTATTGGTGGCGTGTTGAGCCAGGAAGCTTAATGATGCCAAACTGCATTATTCCACATATGATAAAGAATTTTACGCAGTTGTCCAGGCATTGAGATATTGGAGGCATTATCTTTTGCACCAGGAGTTTGTCCTCTTTTCTGATCACGAGGCCTTACGATTCCTCCATACCCAGAAGAAGCTGAACGCTCGCCACAGTCGTTGGGTGGAGTATCTCTAGGAGTACACCTTTCTGCTCAAGCACAAGGCATGGGCGGAGAACAAGATAGCCGATGTGCTAAGTCGGCGGGTGATGATGTTGACCACCATGAGTGTAGAGGTGGTAGGTTTAGAGAGGCTGAAGGATGCTTATGTTGATTGTCCAGATTTCGGTCCGATCTATGCAGCCCTTCAGGCCGGTCCCTCGCGTGATTATAGCGAGTTTGTGCTACAGGAGGGTCACCTATTCCGGGGTGACAAGTTGTGCATCCCACGGACGTCTATGCGTAATTTTCTTATGTGGGAGATGCACGCGGGAGGTCTTGCTGGCCACTTCGATCGGAACAAGACCATAGAGTCGGTTGAGCATAGGTTCTATTGGCCTAGCTTGAAGAGGGATGTCGCTCGCATCGTGGCCCAGTGCCGCACTTGCGCTATGGCCAAGCAAAGGAAGTAGAATACCGGCCTTTGTACTCCCCTCCCCGTCTCAGATAGTCCATGGCAGGACATTAGCATGGACTTTGTGTTGGGATTGCCCCGCACCCTTCGAAGGCACGACTCCATCTTTGTGGTTGTAGATAGGTTCTCAAAGATGGCATTATTCATTCCGTGCTCCAATACGTCAGATGCCTCTAGAGTTGTCGGTCTATTCTTTTCACACTGTGTCTCCAGGTTCGGACTCCCACGCACTATAGTGTCTGATAGGGATGTGCGCTTCACTAGTTACTTTTGGAAGACCCTATGGCACATGATGGGCACCCAATTAAAATTCTCCACTGTTTATCACCCCCAGACCAATGGTCAGATTGAGATTGTCAATAGGAGTTTGGGGGATCTTCTTAGATGTCTGGTCTGAGATCGAGTCAGGGATTGGGATTTGGTCTTACCCTTAACAGAGTTTGCATATAATGATTCGGTCAATAGGTCTACAGGTTTGAGCCCCTTCGAGATTGTCACTAGCTGTAGACCAAGGAAGCCCATAGACCGAGTCCCATCTCCCATCCAGTCTCGTGTGTCCGAGTCAGCCGAGTCTTTTGCCGATCATATTAGACAGTTACATGAGCATATCCGTCGTCACATTGAGTCCAACAACGCATGATACAAAGAATTGGCTGACGCCCATAGGCACCACCCTGAGTTTCAGGAGGGCGATTATGTCATGATCATGGTCAGACCTGAACAGTTTCCCTCAGGAGCCATGAAAAAGTTGCATGCTCGCGGTGCCGATCCCTTTCGGGTAGTAAGGCGAGTCAGATCAAACGCATATGTTGTGGACTTTCTAGAGGATTACAGGATCAGCTCCACTTTCAATGTCGCGGATCTCATCGCTTATAAGGACCCAGCGGTGATTCCCAGTGAGTCCTTTGAGCCATCTCCACCCATTGTGAGCGACACCATCCTAGAGTGTCCACCTCCAGCTTTGTTACCTCAGCAGCGAGAGCAGATAGAATGTATACTAGACGAGCATGTGACGACTACTCGAGGCGGAGTGTACCAGTGCTATTTGGTGCGTTGGAGGGGACAGACCACGTCCGAGGACACTTGGATCACCTGGGATGAGCTACAAAGGATAGATCCAGATCTGCTGGATTGATACCAGAGCGACCCGGACCCTTACTTGACGGGGTTGAGCTTCTCCCACCAGGGGAGAATTGGTGAGGACACCAGTGCACAAGTATGGCTCGACTCAGCGAGCCGTTGGTACCGGACCTGCAGCACGACTCGATCGACACCGACCTCTTTGTGGCAGGGGGACAGTCTGGAGTCGCCACCAGAGCTGTGATACTTTAGTACGTATTTATATATATATTCATATTTTATATGTATTTGGTCGTATTTGGTGTGTATTTAGCATGTATTTAGTTTGTATTATCTTAGGTTTTTATATTGGGTCAATGGTAGAATAATTGATCATGTATTTGTAATTTTGATTTATTTTGGTCCATGGGGGGATTAATATGGTCCAAGGGGATTATTTAAATGCAAGCCCCTTATGTTGACATTAAGAAAGGGGAGCCCCCTCTTTTGTCCCCTTATGGGAGGTTTTTTTATGCTAGTTTAATCTCCCTTCCCCATTATACCCCCTTGACCAAGGGTAACTTAGGTCATTTGGTTAGGTCTAGGGTTTGAATATATAATGTCTCTTGTGTCATTTGATCAAAATTAATGAAGAAAAATTATGGTGAATTGATTTGGGCGCACCCCCCCTCCCTCTCTTGTTCTTGGTGTTCTTCCTCTTCTTCCCCCTCTCTTCTTCAGATCTAGATCCAAATCCTCCAGATTTCTTAAATTTCTTCATCTTCCCCTCTTCCTCTATCTGCTGTGATCGATCATCGCCGCCGCCGTTCGTGCCGCCGTTAAGCCGCCACAAGATCATCTCCGGTATGTCGCCCCGAAATTTGGAGTTACAGGACAACAGCTCGGTGAAAGGGCTGATACGGTAGATCCGACCGTAAGATCGTGATGAGATTTTGAGGGTAGGTTTCCCCCATCGTCCACCATTCCCAGTTCAATTTGTAAGCCGATCAGAGTCCGTTTAGGCTCTTTCCCAGCCACCTGTTGTTCCTTCCCACAATCTGCCTGTGTGCAGATCCGCGGGATAGTCTGCAGTAGCCGATTTTTCCCACCCCCTAAACGTTGTCAGAAAATTACAAAAAAATTATGTGCGTCACCTTCACCCTCCCCTCTATCCACCATAAAAATCTTAGGTCCTAAATCTTTCTTATGATCCTCGATCAAAGCCCTTGAACAGGCAGATCCCGTTCTGTCCTATCTGTTCTATGTTTCAGGTCAAAGAACTCAGTCAGCTTGCAGACGTTTTCATTTCCAATCCAGCCGTTGGATGGATTTGAAATTTCAGTATGTCGTAGGATTTTAAGTCATCTTTCCAACGGTACCCATTGCGTCTCAATCCGACATCGGATCTGGACGTACCGGCCAATTTCGTGGAGGCACGCATTTCTGCTCCGAGCTAGGCCAGCAAAAGGGGGTGCCGGATAATTCCCAAAGAAATACGCCGGGGCAACTTCAGTGATCGCCACTCCCGGGGGTCGACCAGGGACCCTCCGCCAGTGTCCCAGTGAACCGCCGTCTTCAGAAGATCCCAGGAGGCCGACGTCCCTTTGGATGCCCGTGTTCACTGTTCTGCCGGCCATCAAAGTACAGAACCGGAGCCGCTGCCCACCGCCGCCCGGAACCCGCCGCCTTGCTGCCCGTCAACCCAGGAACGGTGCTCGCGGACCGCTGTTGGGGCCTTTTACCTCCCTGCGTAGAGTGGGCCATACTTTTCATGCTGTAATTAATTCACTTATTGTACCGGGAGTGACGGTTCTCGGACGGGAAGTCTTCCCCACGCCCCGAGCGTGGAGGTACACTCGCCACCCACCTTGTCTTATTTGGTTAGCTAGTATAGATTCTACTGTCGTGGCATGTGAGTTAGTTATTTCCTAGCTAGTTAAATATTAATCACTGCCGTGAGTTGTGATAGCGAAACCCGTCCCGTGACTCATTCTAAGCACGAGAGTGAGCTGACCACCCGAGACTCAAAGCTGGTTTCCCAACCGTGCAGATCATCACGTTTCCCTCACCGGGGACGATTGTGAGTTAGCGCTTCTTGTTTGGGGCATGATCGTCTCTTCTGGAGCTCGTTCGGTGCCGCGTTGTAGTGTTGTTGCTGGTCGCGTTGTCCTATTAGTCGTGTTGTCCTATAGAGTCCAAGGTCGCAACCAGTCCGAGTCGAGTCCCGTAGTCGTCCCGCATCACCTAAAGTATTGAATGGTTATCTAAGAGTTGCAATATATATATATATATATATATATATATATGCTTTTGTTCATCTATTTGCTGCCCTTTTGTTAGTGTTGTGATTTTCATCCTAAGCAACAAGATGAGCTAATGCTTTCTATTCTCTTGTAGAAGAAGAAGGAGGAGTGCAGCCACAAGGTGGAGAAGAAAGGGCATTGAAGGACTCATCTGTTCTTGGTGTTTGCAGGAGCGATTGGAGCGTGGATTCGAAGGAATACATCTTGGATTTTCAGGGAGGACAAACGGTTGCTCCGACATCCTGCGAATTCGACTCCCTCCGACCTGAACTTCAAGGAAGATCTTCATACGGCCATTGAAAAACAAAAGGGAAACACTCTATTAGTGCTGCGATTTTCATCCTAAGCAACACTATGAGCTAATGCTTTCTATTCTCTTGTAGAAGAAGAAGGAGGAGTGCAGCCACAAGGTGGAGAGGAAAGGGCATTGAAGGACTCATTTGTTCTTGGTGTTTGCAGGAGCAATTGGAGCATGGATTCGAAGGAATACATCTTGGATTTTCAGGGAGGACAAACGGTTGCTCGACATCCTGCGGATTCGACTCTCTCCGACCTGAACTTCAAGGAAGATCTTCATACGGTCATTGGAAAACAAAGGGGAAACACTCTATATCTTATACCTATTTATTTGTGATGGTTTTCTTGATCTAAATCTTGCTTGAACATATATTGTATATCTTTCTTGTTTTTCTAAACATCAGAATATTCGTGTGTTGTGTACGGAGCTGCATCTCTGTGTGGGATTTTAGTGCGGGGTGAGTTCCCCGATTGTGTGTGAGTGTGTGCTGCGGTGGCAGCGTCTTGGGGCTAGGCCCCGTGTGTGCTGATTGCTGCGGAACCAGCGTGTCTGGTGTTGGGGCTCGTCCCCGTGATTGCTACTTTTGTAGTGTGGCAGTGAAGCCTCACCAGGTTCGGTGAGGGGTGGACATAGGGAGCCCATCGTGGTCCCGAACCACCTAAAAATCTTCGTGTTCTTTGTGGCATGCCTGTGTGATTGTCTATTTCTGCTATCTCCATTCATAGGTGATTTTATAGATTGTTATTCACTGCACCACTACACTCTGCTACATCTGCTATCCGTGTTTGCCGTTGGTTTAATCATTCAGTGCATAGATTATTCGAGTGAGATCGAAAAGATTGAGAGAATATTAATCTCACTTTACTTTTTAGTTTAATTAACGTAGTTAATTTTGTTTCTGATGTAATTAGTATAGTTTATTTTTAAAATCCACCATCTTGACTAGGGGACAATTCAACCTCCCTTCTTGTCCGCCATCTAATCTGGGCCAACAATTGATATCAGAGCCCAGTCTCTGATTTTTATTCACGGACCTCACGGTATAGGAGAAAAGATCTGCTCATGATGGCTAGTGTGAATTCGATTCCTGTCTTTGATGGTTTTGATTATACATCTTGGATTGGAAAACTCTGTATTTAGATTTTTAGTATTGATCCGAAGCTTATTAATCTAATTACTCACGGTCCATACAGTCTTCCAAAAAATGAGTCAAGGTGGACCGAGGAGAATAAGAAAAAGAATTCTGATAATTTGTTTGTTTTGAATGCTCTTAAGACTATAGTGAACACTAACGTATATCTTTTTGTTTCATCTTGTAGGTCAGCCAAAGAAATCTGGGATGGGCTAAATGAAGCTCAAGATGAAAGCTAGAATGATGAGGGGCTCGTGGCAAACAATGGGATTGAGCGTCAAAGTGAGGAGAGTTCAAAGGTAAACTCTGACTCCAATGAAGAAGATGAGCTTACCTATGATGAATTGGTGAATGCTTATGATGAATTGTTAGACAGGTATAAAACATTGAAATCTGAAAATATAAAATTGAAAAAGAAAATTAAAAACTCTTGTGTTGATAATTTTTCATGTGAGAAATGTTATGAACTTAGGAACTTGAATGAAAACTTATTGCATGATGTTGATGTGCACAAAGAAATAATTTCATGCTTGAGAAATGAAAATGAAACCTTAATGGCTAAAACTTCAGAACTGGAAGATATTATTAAGGAACTAAAAGATAAATTAAGTTATTTGGATAATGATCAGATTTTGCTTAATAAACTTGTTCAAAATGAAAAACTTGTCATAGAAATTAAAAAACTCAAAGATCAAAACAAATTGTTATGTGATGAGTTGAAAGTCCTTGAAAAAGGAAAACATGTGGTTGATGAAAATCCTGAAAATGTTCATGTTTTGGAACAAGAAGTTGCAAACTATAAGACTATCAATTCTCTTTTAAATGATAAACTTGCACTGTGTGAAGAAGAGATTGTTAGTTCTGAATTACATATCTTGTTCTTAGAAAATGAAATCAAAAATTTGAATGAATTCTTGTCCACACATGCAAAGCAAAATGAAAAACCAAAAAATAATTCTGGTTTCTCTAGTGTGCGTGCCAACTGTTCACATGACAAACACTTTCACGCAACTAAAAGAAGGAATGTCTCTTGTTTCTATTGTGGCAAATTTAGCCATGAGATGTATGATTGCTTTCTAATGAAATTTGATGATGATGATGAAGCATCAAAATCTAGAGTAAAAACAATTGATGGTTTCAAAAATCGTGAGAAACCCACAAAGAAAAATCTCAACATTCATTGTTTCTATTGTGGGTTACATGGTCATGTTTTTGAAGATTATTTTACGAAGAAAAGTGATGATGAGTGGTCCATCAAAGGAAATTTTTCATATCATTGTTGTGGTGAACTTGGACATGTAATGAATGATTGCTATGTGAAGAAAATTGATGATGTAAATGACAAAAATGGTTTTGGAAGGAAACATGTAACTTGTTTTTACTGTGGTAAAGTAGGCAACATAATGTATACATGCTCTTTGATGACAAGTGATGATGATTGGTGTTACAAAAGGAAGGTCGCTTGTCATTATTGTGGTGAAAATAGTCACCAAATGCATGATTGTTCTCTTTTGAGAAATGATGATCTGAATGCTATTACAATGTGGAAAAAGTCTTGTTGAAGTGTTACTAATCCCTCCGGACCCAATATGGCTTGGGTACCCAAATCTTCAAAATGAGAATCTATTTTGCAGGGGCGCCTTGAGGCCAAGGAATGATAATAAATAAAGGTCTCTCAAGGCAAAGGTAAGGAAATAGAGTGTGTGCTTCATAATCTGCAGTGGCTTATGGCACTAGATATAAGTGCTCCTGCGACAGGTATTGACTCACAAACTTTGAATGGTCTTTGGTTCTCTTCTACTGTGTAGAAAATGCATGATTAGCTGTGGAGAAATGAATAATGTGAGGTGTGTGCATGAGGTCATTGGGTGTTGAATATTGTTATGGTCAAACTGCTTGAGCACATTTGGGATTAACTGAGTGTCTGGTATCTCAAATGGTGTGTAGTAGAAAGGTGGATTACCTCCACCTGGATACTCTCATTATGTGTGAGTAGGGTCTTCGGACCTATACCTTAACCTCGTACTAGAACTCGGAGAAATCAAATGGCCGTTTGTGAATGATTTTTTTTTACTGACATGCATAAATCTGAATATGATTCTCTGAAATGGTTCTGAATATCTGTTTCTAAGCTATCTCTGAAATCTTACTCATTGCTTATTGTTAAGCAAGTCTGTTTGTGGAATGGACTGCATGTTCACATAGTTTTCTTGCTGGATGTTTTTGACTGAGTTTTGAAGTATGTGTGTGGTGCATTGCATATTCCTGAACAAATCTGAATTCTTGTTCACAAAAACATGAAATGAAGAATGACTAGACACTTGTTTAAATGTTTTAGATGCACCAAGTGAGGGGGAGTGCTTGGATGAATGATGAATGGTGTTTCTCAGCTCAAATTTGCCGCATCCATATCCAAAGAATTGCATACACCTTTGTTTGCAATAACTTGAACAATGCATTCTCCTTTGCAATTAAAGAAGCACATGGACATATTGTGATATTCCTACTTGCTAGTTTAGACTCACTTGTTGTTGACTTTGGCAATTCACACACATCACTTCACATGATGTGAATAAATATAGTTTTTGAATGCCTAACACTATATATAGAGTCTTTAATACTCACACTCATCTTTTTGCAAATAACACAATTTTGTATTCACAGCATACACATTTAGTTTTAAGGCACATATCATACATATCTTTACATACTTGTAAATAAAGAATGTCTTCAATCATCTTTCATTTACGCGCATATAATTGGACATACCTTACATACTTGTGTGCTTGAATGCCACGATTATCCAGTATATCAAATGACGATAGTGGAAGGTTGGACTTTATCCAACTGGAAGCCTTCCCCATGCTTGATAGTGGTCTTCGGACCTACGTTCTCAGCCAAGTACCGGTAATCAACTCGTGTGAATACTTTACCTTGATGGATGTTTGAGTGTATATATCATATCACCCTTCCTTGATTACATCCTATGACCTTTTTCCCTTGCTATACAAAATTGCATTGATTTAAACATGTTTTCTACACAGCATATATTAAGGGGGAGGTTTTGCTCATAACTGTGCATGCACTCAGGGGGAGACATAACTGTGATTAGACTAATTCATGTCTTACATTCAATACAACCACCCACACACTTTGCACCTTTTTGAGATAAATGATTCAATCTAATAAGGATTACAGTTATTCTACTCAACACTCCAAAGGGCTCTTGAATCTCTACATGGAAATCACATGTCTCGTGAGGAAAAAGCTGTTTACCCCACCAAAAATCTGTATAAGTGGAACGCGAATCCGAGTGCTAGGAATCTTCTCTGAAACAAAGGAGAAAACTCGCGTCGAAAAGTGAAGTAAATCCACTATTAAAATAAGTGGGATTTGGCACCGAGTAGCCGGGAAGAGCCCCTGAGACAAAGGGTACAACTCGTGCCGAAAAGTAACAATATCTGTAATTAAGAAAAGTGACGAAACTGAGTAACCGGGAAATGCCCCTGAGATAAAGGGTATAACTCTTCTTGTGTTTAAACAAAAAAGGGGAGGTTATACGTAGCTACCAATACTCGAGCATTGTGTATGGAAGTGTATGGAGGAACGGCTCCTTTTAGTGTCCGTTGGAAAATATGATGATCCATATTGCTTTGGAATTCATTGCTCAATTTTCACATATACACTTTGGGTTTGATTGTGTGAATGTATTTTATGAATCTGTCAACTTTCATGGTTTATGCAGTATTGTCTCTTTATAAGCACGACCTTCTTAGTATTGCTCATGCACATCATGCTCCATAATCAATAGCATTGTTCTTAAACCCGTCCCTAAGGGACTTACTTGCTTTTATATCTAATTATTCGTGCTTGAGTGCTTGATTGCCTGATCTTGTTCATACATATCATACTTCATTTCACTTTGATGCATCTTTAGATCATACATGTAAATAATAGGTTAAATAATCCCATTGTCAGTCAGTTTTTGTTCATGACAAAAGGGGAAGAATAATGTGTGTTTCAGTCATACATTCTACACATACTTTGGTCATGCTTTTTACATGCAATTCAGAATTTGCATATTTGCACATATTTCAACCATACTTGTGAATATCACAGTTCTCTGCATATATCATGTGTTGCATAGTCATGGCATTTAGAAGGCATACATACAAATTTTGCAACTTCTAGGTCATGCATACTCTGGGCAGAACTTAGGACATGCATAAAATTTTTTTTGGTAAGTAATGATCTATGTATTAAGAATAATCAAACTGTACATCAAAAGTCTAAAAATCAGAACTAACATGCTCAGGGTCACACAGGTTGTGGTCTCAGAGCTAATTAAAAAGAATGAATCTTTAAAAGATGCATTTCTCTCTAGCAGTTAATGAATTTTGACCATGAGCTTCAATGACCCTTCTAGTATCTTCAAGGATATCTATGAAGATGTTACTTTTTCTGGTGTTGGTGCCTTCAAAAATTCTTCTACGGCGTTCCTTCCAAATCTTCCAAATAGTAATGCGAAAGAGAAGTCTAGCAAGGATAATCAATTGCCCAGATTTGGGGAAGTCAACATGAAGCTGTTGCAATTCTTGGACTACTCTTGATTTCGGTTGCCTAGAAAGGTCAAACCGAATGAGAATGTGTTTCCAAACCCAACTTGAATAAGCACATTCAAAGAAAATGTGGTCTTGATAATCATTTCCTTGCATACAAAGAAGACAGATGCTTGGCATATAGAATCCTTTCTTTTGTAAATTTTCTGCAGTTGGTAGTTTATTTAGAGTAGCTTGCCATGTACAATGAGAAGCATTTTGAGTGGTTGGATTTTTCCAAACCCAATCATGGAATCTGAAATCAGAACCTCTTTGTCTGATGTCTTGCCAAATTATTTTAGTCTTCATTTCCTCATTATAATTCTTCCAAGTAATTGAATCCGATCCTTCATTGTGGATAGGAACAACCTCAATTAGTTGCCAAAGCTCCTCCATTTCAACAGATAGGGCAGTGGGCAGATGCCATTGCCCTTCTTTTGATGAAGATGAGCAAACATGTTTAGTCTTATGAATGGTTTTCAAGGAATGAGTATGAATTCTTCAAAGTTGAATTTTACTGTCAATGGAATGTTTGAGTTTCAATTAGAATGGATTGCATTTGTTCTATCTGTGTGAACAGATAGAGTTCAGTTTTCATTGACTGAACTTGGATTAATTGGACTGCATTTAAATATGCAAAACTGAACTTAAATTCATGGATCTATAATGCTCTAAGATCATTGGATAAACGGTAACAGTTTATTTCTGAATTTGTTTCATAATGCCTTGAAGGGATTGATGAATTCAATTCAGAAATGGATTGCTTGAATCTAATTGATTTGTGAGCGTTGTGAAGGTTCAGCTTGTTTGGATTGAATCAATGTTTGGTATGGTTTGAATTGCAAATGGGTCTTTCATGGATGAATCTATATTCATGAAGCATTGGGTTAAGATTAAATTGACTGAATTGGTTGTGGTTAGTGCAGGCTTGATTTGCAAATTGCTTTCAATCAGTTGGATCCATGGTATGAATGTACTTCTGAATTTGATTATCTATTGCCTTAAATGTGTTTGAAGTGGTTTTCATGTATTAGGTTTACAAGTGTTTTCATGCATATTTGTTCTTGGAAATCTGTGGTAGTTAGTGTGTTGTTTATCTTGTTTCATTTATCACTAAATGAATCCAAGTTTGTTTGGTGTTTTTAAGACCCTCTAATCATGTTATTTAACTTGACAAAATTAGTTTTTCAAATGGGGTCGAATGGTGTTTAATGGGTTTTGAGTCGACACTTATTGAGCAGCGTGCTGCCTTCATGCAGCAGGCTGCAAGTGTCGACTCTGAGAGTCGACACTTACAGGTAAGTAATGGCTGTTTAACACTTCCAGTGGTTTTGGCTGAAAGAGTCGACACTTACAGGTGGTTGTGTGGTGTTTAACGCAAACAGAATACATGGCCAAAAGAGTCGACTCCAAGAGTCGACACTTTCGCCTGTGTGTTATTTTTTCTTTGCTGGCAGCACGTTGTGAAGAAAGTGTCGACTCTAAGAGTCGACACTTCTTCTGGTTCGTCCGAAAAGGGTTTTCCAGATTGATATCGAAACCCCCTTTTCAAGGTCCGATTGGCTTGGGGTTTTACACCCTTATCCTTAGGGTTTCACCCTTCGTCTAAGTGAGGTTTTGAGAAGGTTGTAGGATGGGCTTTCATGTATTTTTAGGTCTTGTTTCCTTTGGTTTTTATATCCTATGATTTCCATTCGATGGAAGCATTCTTGAGGGCTAATATCTCTATTCTTGCAGGAGGAGGAGGAAGGGCATCGCACCCTGGTGGAAGAGGATGTAGATGCCGTTGTAAAGGCCATCCACGAGCCCCAGCTGCAATCTGAAGGCTGCTCCTGCTCCTGCTTCACAATTTGCTGTCTTGGGAGTCTCATTCTACAAGGCTGAGTTCTTCCCACTCCGTGAATCAATTTCCCAGCACACCCTACCTTCCTATCTAAGTATTTCGTTGAAGATCCGAGGGAGTTATCTTGATCTTTCACTTCCATGCTTTTGTTTGAGCTTGCCGAAAGTTTTGAATGGTTATCTAAGAGTTGCAATATATATATATATATATATATATATATATATATATGTTCTTCTGTTCATCTATTTGCTGCCCTTTTATTATTGCTGCGATTTTCATCCTAAGTAACAAGATGAGCTAATGTTTTCTATTCTCTTGTAGAAGAAAGGGGAGTGCGGCCACAAGGTGGAGAGGAAAGGGCTTTGAAGGACTCGTATGTTCTTGGTGTTTGCAGGAGTGATTAGAGCGTGGATTTGAAGGAATACATCTTTGATTTTCAAGGTGGACAAACGGTTGCTCCGACATCCTGTGGATTCGACTCCCTCCGACCTAAACTTCAAGGAAGATCTTCATACGGCCATTGGAAAATGAAGGGGAAACACTCTATATCTTTTACCTATTTATTTGTGATGGTTTTCTTGATCTAAATCCTGCTTGAACATATATTGTATATCTTTCTTATTTTTCTAAACATCAGAATATTCGTGTGTGGTGTACGGAGCTGCGTCTCCGTGTGGAATTTTAGTGTGGGGTGAGTTCCCCGATTGTGTGTGAGTGTGTGCTGCGGTGGCAGCGTCTTGGGGCTAGGCCCCATGTGTGCTGATTGCTGCGGAACCAGCGTGTGTGGTGTTGGGGCTCATCCCTGTGATTGATACTTTTGTAGCGTGGCAGTGAAGCCTCATCAGGTTCGGTGACGGGTGGACGTAGGGAGCCTGTCGTGGTCCCGAACCACCTAAAAATCTTCGTGTTCTTTGTGGCATGCCTATGTGATTGTCCATGTCTCCTATCTCCGTTCACAGGTAATTTTATAGATTGTTATTCACTGCACCACTACACTTTGCTACATCTGCTATCCGTGTTTGTCATAGGTTCAATCATTCAGTGCATAGATTATTCGAGTGAGATCGGAAAGTTTGAGAGAACATTAATCTCACTTTAGTTTTTAGTTTAATTAACGCAGTTAATTTTGTTTCTGCTGTAATTAGTATAGTTTGTTTTTAAAATCTGCCATCTCGACTGGGGGACAATTCAACCCCCCTTCTTGTCTGCCATATAATCTGGGCCAACATAAAGTGCATGAATTAAAATATATATTTATTACAATTTAAGCAGTTTACAATCTAGAGTACAATGTTTAAAAAGTACAGTTTAAAAGAAAAGAAAAGTACACAGCCTTGGAGCATACCCAAAAAATACATAGCCTTAGGGCATATCCTAGCTCAATCACGCTGGCAACTAGGAACTCCTTAGACTCAACCCTGATCTCTGAGATGCGAGAAAAATGTCAGACGTGAAAGGAAAGGGGTGAGTCTCATCTCATTAGCACAGTAGGGGTCTCGCAGATCCCCACCACACATAACTATAATAAACAATGGCAATAACAATAATAACAATAACAACGACAATAAGAGCAACTAAAGGCGGTGGAACACAGTGCTCTAGGCTATGACCGAGAAACTCGAGCCCCCTATGGTCAGAAACTACTAAGCTAACTAACAAAGGCTGCCTCGATTTGAGGGCTAGCATGATCCCGACCCTACGAGATTTTGGTTAGATGTTGTTGAGAAAGTGTTCCGGGCTATGGGATGCAAGGATGATGATAGAGTGCACCTGGCGAGCTATCAGTTGCATGGTCCAGTTTTGATATGGTGGGCTTCGGAGTGGGAGATGACCTTCTGTCTCGTCCACTTTGATAGATTTCATGGCAGGAGTTTATGGCAGCTTGTAGACATGCGTTCACTCCCGAGTGCATCGGGACAGAGACGTCACGCCCATTTTTGGAGTTGCAACAAGGAGATATGTCAATGCTTTAGTATCGGGTGTGATTTGCCGAGCTGGGTCGGTATGCACCGCAGATTATTGTAGATGAGGAGATGAGGGCTCAGTAGTTTATCAGGGGCTTGAGGCCATATCCTCGTCAGGCAATGACATATAGTGACCCGCATTATAGATTTGGATGCGGCTTATCAGACAGTGGTGGCTTTAGAGGCAGATGTATCAAGGACCCTAGAGCAAGCTAGAGTGGAGTTGTTCCAGTAGGGGGTTTTGCAGTTGCTAAGTCTTGTTCAGCAGCCTCCGAGTTGGTTAGGACCATCCTTTGTAGCATCCTCTGACTTGGATACCACTTCCTTAAGGTCAAGATTTAGGCAGTTGTATAGGAGGATTGGCTCCCTAAGGAGGCATTAGGTGCAAGAGCTACTAGACATCGCAAGAGAGCAAGCAGTAGAGGCACTGTCCGAGGTATGTCAATTTTCATTCTAATAGGCCTTGCATGGTGAGCATGGTGAATTTGAGATGATTTAGGTGTGGTCAGGTGGGACATATAATCCGTGAGTGTCCCCTTGCGTCTTGTCAGTCACAACAGTCCCAATCGTAGCACCAGCGAGGTAGAGATTCCGGGGGCACGTGACACGCATTTACCCAGGCGAAGGCAGTGGCATCCCACCTTGTGGATGGTAAAATTGTATTTTGTTCTATGTTGTGTTCTATGTTTTTATTAAAATTTCACTATTTTCTGCTTTATGTATATCTACCAACCTCCTTGAGCGTGTTGGGGAGTCGGTAAGGGTGTTTTGTGTGTTGGTAGTGGAGCTGCCCATGGGAGTTCTATACTTATCCCTCATTGTGGTGGGATGTGATGGTGTTGTTGTGAGAGAGAGGAATTACCAGCTAGGCTATGTGTGTGGCATTGTATGGCTAGTGTTGTGATTTTTGGAGTATTTTGGGCTGAGATACACTTGGTAGTAGGTGGTTTGCTAGACCAAGAGAGGGAGTCTGTGCTCCAGATTTAAGGTGTTTGAGATCTCCTTACTCTATTTTCTGCATTTAATTAATTGAGCTGGAGATTGTTTCATGGTAGATGCCATAATCTTCTTGCTTCGGTCATATAAGTTGTGCAGAGTTACGCAGTGGAAGCGTGGTAGGCCCATAACCTACTGGCTCCAGGATCAGAGCGGTGGCATAGATTCTAGTGGTGAGTAGATTTTTTAAAGGGTTTCTGGTTAATGGTAGAGGGTTGTCCCTTGGCGTGAAATTATTTGGGTCATGAGAGTTATGTCAGTTGTTGTGCCATTGTCCGAGGCATCGCTTGTGTGTGCGCTGACAGAACTAAGGAGTATCTTCACGCTAGTCTTCTCCGTGAATTGAGCAATGGTGGAGTTAGTTGGTAGTGGAAGCTATGTGCTGATCGTGGGCAATTGAATTAGTTATGATGGAGAGCGAGGGATAATTTCCTAGAATTAAGGAGTCGTTTGACTGGCTTCGATGAAGGTGGTGTCCTCGAGAAAGATTCGAGCTTAAGAGTTGTGTGTGTAATGAGGAGGTGGTTCTTGGGTCCAAGAAGGGTTGATATAAGTAATTGGTAAATGTAGTTAGGTTATGTAACGACCCAAGATCTGGATACCGGGAATTATCCGATACCATTCGAATCCTGCCTGCCACCCACGTGCTAGAAGGCTCATAAGGGTTATTAGGTGTGTGGAGGTACATTGAAATTTAAAATAGTGTAGGAAATATCTACACAATTAACTGTTCAAATAACAGGAATTAAATTACATTTACTGTTGAATCCCCTAGTTGATTTTGGTAGTTAAGTTTCAATGATGACAAATCTTGTGTGAATGTGTCTTTGAGAAAGTTCATTGAAGATTGCTAACCAATGTGTTCATACTTTGATTAACTTGTTTTGCAGAATCAATGGAATGACCTATGATGATACAAGTAGACTCTTGATAAAGAGGAAGTCGATTTCTCGTGGCATTTTCAGTTTAGGCCTTTGGGAGATTGAAGCAAGTCGACTAGTCCTTCAAGGGAAGTTGACTTGGACTGATATGCTATGAATATGCCCTTAGGTGTTTGATCATGTGGATTTAAGTCTTGATGAATGTTTTGTTCTAATCTTGATCAAATAGTTTGAAACTTGTGTGTTTGATTTTTATGCATATCATACATGCATTTGTGAAAGCAACAAGTGTTCAAATCTTATATGTGAAATTGGATCTCAATGTAAATTACTTTTGAACTCTAATGCATATTTCACATATCATTTTGAGCTTGTATTATGTTGAAACAACTCATGAGAAACTTGGTTGAAAATTGGATAAATGGTGCTCATATCTTGCTTAAATGCTTAGCAACAAGCTCTTGTTGATTGATTCAAATAGCTAAGTGGTCAAAGGGTTTTCATGCATGTATTCATGTGTTTTCTTCTTGATTTTGATGTTCATACTTCAAGGATTTCATGATTGGGTTGTTAGAGCTTAAATGCTCATGTTTTCCATGCTTTATAGGCTTTCAGCAGACTTTCGGTCGACCATGAGAAGGTGTTCGGTCGACTAGAAACAACAGAGTGCGGGGTATGAAATTCTATCAGACTTTGGTCGACCGACCCAGTGCATTCGGTCGACCGAAATCCCCAGACTACACCAGTCCAGGCCCTGTGAAAGTTCGGTTGACCGACCCCTGTCGACCGATCGATCGAATACGGCGGGCGACCCATTTTCAGAGTGTTCGAAACCCATTATTCTAGATCTATTTTGGCTCTTATTTTACACCCTTACCCCTAGGGCATTCATACACATGTTAGATACATATTGAAGGGGTTTTAGCATGGGTTTTGATGTCTTTTCCTCTTTCTACTGTGGGTGTATAATAAGCTGTGAATTTGGGAGAAATGTTCTAAGGGTTAATGTTCTATCTTTCTTGTAGGAGAAGAAAAAGGGAAAGGAGAGGAGCTGAATAAATCTGTGGATATCATCTACATCCGGGAAGATTTTGTGATCATGATAGAAGATAAAGAGGAGCGGTTCGAAGAGAGGATCGCGGTGATGTTCGAATCTAAAGTATTCGACAACACTCCAACATGTTCTTCAACAAAGATCTCCTCCGGCCCTTTCACTTCTTGAGGATCTATTTCTTTCACCCTTTTTCCTCTATTCTAATGCTTTCTATTTGGTTCATGTACATGTATTGAACATATCTTTTATTTTCAAACTCAGACTCTGTGAGTGTTGAACTGTCTGTGTACGGTTGTGGTATATTGTGCTGTGTCTGTAGCAGCGAGTGTGTGTGTGTCTTGATCCGTGGTGGATCGTGTAGGAGACAACGTCTCCATGTCTTTGGAGTGAAAGCTCCGTGCGCTTCATTTCGAAGCGAGTGGATCCTCACGGGGTTTGGTGAGGGGTGGACGTAGGGTGCCCATCGTGGTCCCAAACCACTAAAAAATCTGTCTCGCATCTTGTTTGATTGTGGTTTGCTTGTCTATTGATGCGGGACTGGACGCGAACCTGGGACTCTAGCTCGCGGACGTCCCTAAGTGAGGGAAATGCGTGGATCTGCGCGGTTGAGGAACCGGTAATGAGTCTCGGGTATCGGCTTTTCCGCGTGCTCGGATCGAGTCACGGGACGGGTCTCGCACTCACTCTCGCAGCGGTGATAAAAATATCGAGCTAATTATCCTAACACGCTCATGCAGCGGCATATGAAAATATATGAGATAAGCAAAATGCCAAAGTAGGAGGGTGGCGAGTGTACCTCCACACTTCGGGCATGGGGAAGGCGATCCCGACCAAGATTCGTACTCCCGGTACAGTAATTAGCCAAATATTACAGAAGTGAAATTTATTGCCCACTCCATGCAGGGAGGTAAAGGACTACAGCGGGACCAGGGAGTATCGCACTTTGGTTGACGGATGACTTCTTGGGCAGCTCCGACGGTTCCGGCGTGCTGCTACTCTGGCGGCAGCTTGCTGTCCCGAACTGGTTCTTTTGTTTCAACACTGCGCGACTCGGCGAGATAAATTCCTACGATCAGCAAGGACGTCGGATCGATGCGAAACCAGCGCCGTTGCGAGGATAACTTGGAGATCTACAACCACCTACTGTTACAGGAATTTTCCTGTCTCTGTAGTTTCCTTGGTGGAATTTGTAACCGACAGATTGATAGACTCAGAAAACACTGGGCAGATTGGGATCCGCCTGAAAACGTGGGTTGACTGAAGGTCAAACGGTGGAGTTTGGACTTGAAATTTTTAAGGGAGATGGAGGGGGAAGTAAGGAACACGAATATAATTATTTTGTAATTTTCTGAGGTGGTTTGATAGGGGAAATGGATTTTATAATAGGGGGTGGTCGGATCTGGACTGTAGGAGACAAAAGTGATTTCGGATTTCGCAGTGGTTTTTTTGGATGGGTAAACAAATTCATAAAATCATAAAAACAATAGTGGAAGAAGGGTTTGGTGGATAGAAAACACAGTCCAAATTTCAGATCAATCTGAAATTGGGAAGGGGGTGAAAATGAAGAAGAGTTGGACTGCTGAAACACAAATCTGCACAGGGATAGATTGTGTAGACCAGGGAAGAATATGGTGGAATAGGGGGCAAACAGTGGCTGAATAATCTGAATTTTTTTTGGAGAGAGGGGATTTCATGGGGAACTCACCCTCAAAATTTGGGCTCAATCAGATCTCCTGATTGAGAGATAAAAATCGAGCAATAGCTTGCTATCCAAGGGTGGACAAACTTCCGACGAAGTGGCAGTGGTGGTGCGATGGCGGCTCGTTGGCGGCGGCGGCGGCGGCGGCGGCGGTGCTGACCGTCTCAGTCAGAGAGGGGGTGATGGAGAGGCTTCACACCTCTAAAGATCAGAGCTATCACAGCTCCAAGGGGGAAGAGAGAGAGGGGGGGCGCCCTTTGGCCTCCATGAGCAAAAATGGCAATTTTCCCTTCATTACTGCTATGGAATTCACAAAATACATGGGTTATATAGAAATGGAAAAAAGACCTAAACTACCCTCAGATCTAGGGTTAGGGAGGGGCAAATAAGGTATGGGATAATTAATCCCCCATGTGGTCAAAAACCAAAATAAAAAATACAAAAGGAGGGGGGGCGCCCCTTGGACCAAGGGAGAGGAGAAATTAGAATTTTCTTCTTTTGTCTCCTTGGTCCAAGTCCAATCTTGGACTTTGAACTATCCCCACATGGGCCCTAGAACCTAGGTGGACTAATGGGAAAGAGGGTGGGGGACCCTGCTGGACCTACTGACATTTTACATAGAAACCCAAAGGTCTTTTTGCAAAGAAACCCAAAGATTCTTAAAGAATAACAAATTGGCTTATAATACCTTACAATTGCAAACCCAATTACCCAAGGATATAAATGCAAACAAAAGGACACAAATGTAAAACAAAATGTTAGTGCCCAGTGTTGATTCCCATCAATTCTCCCCGAGTGGGAAGAACTCGACCCCGTCGAGTAAGGGGTGCGGTTGCTAGTGTGGCTTCTGCGGATCTATCACCGTAACAGGTAGCGCGGAGTACGCTCTACTCCAAGTAATCGTCACCTGCTCATTCCGTATATATTCGATATGCACATGCTGCTGTGGAAATGAGGCTAGTGGTGGACACTCCGGGATGGGGTCACTCTCAAAGGAAGGAGACGACTCAATGACTCACTAGGAATCACCGCTGGGTCCCTTTATGTGACTAGATCTGAGACATAGAATGGTAGAGCCAATCCCAAATTACGGCAAGTCTACAACATACGTAGGAGACCCGACTTGCCTCACACTCGAAGGGACTGACATCGCGAGCTGACATGAGACTGACTAGACTCGACGCATGCAGACTCCTAACAAACTGTACAAAAGAAAACACACTTCTATGTCCTAGACAAGCCTAATACTATGCAGACCCATGCATATGCAATGGTGGACAAGGACATCCGAATGTGTGCCAAGCATACACTTGAGGCAACCGGTGGTTGGCGGAATGGGGGACTCCTAGACTCCCAAAAATGTACCATGCATGCGGCTGCCTGTTGGATTTGGGAGACTTGGGAGGGCCAGGAGAGCCAAAGTTACCTTCTTCCTTACTCCTATATGTATGTATCTCTTGCCAATGAAAGGGCTCGAGGAGCATAGGTGGACCGGCCCGCGGGGAAGGGGTGTGGTAGTGGGCTCCTTTGAAGAAGGGGAGTATAGATGGTGGGTGAAGAGGCTCCTTAAGGAAAGGAGTCGAAGGGATCAAAGAATGTGTAACCCCTCGAGATGGGTTCCCTCATGACACGGTCCCATATTTAAACTTCTTGAAGGTGTAGATGGTCACCTTCATGCATTGTGGTAAGTGGGACTATGATCTCATGTAGAAAGTACGGGTCCTCCCTCGGAATAAGTGTAATGAAATTAGGCTCATCAGGAAGGTGGAGGAGCAAAAGGATCTCCTTGGTGACATGACCCACGGTGCACACAGAGGTAATGGACCCCAATGCCGGATGTGTGAAGCTACGACTATGGAGTTGGTCGAAGCCTGGGGCCAACATGTTCGTCAACTTCCATTGTCAGTCTAATCTCTTAAGAAGGTCATCCAATGTATCAACATGGTGACAAGATCGGAATGTGGTATGGAATGAGTTGACTGGCACTAATGGTAGTGTAGGGTCCACGGGTGGGTAGTAAGGTGGTCTAGGGACTAAGCCATTCTTGAGCCAACTAAGAAGTGGCTCGTCGATGATTAACCTCCCCAATAGAAGCATGGCTGGCTCTGGCTAAGGTGGCTCTGAATAAAGATAAGAAGGTGAGTGATGCGGGACGGACAACGAACCTGGGACTCTAGCTCGCGGACATCCATATGCGAGGGAAACGCGGGATCTGCGCGGTTGAGAAATCGGCAATGAGTCGGGTAGTCAACTCTCTTTCGTGCTCGGATCGGATCACGGGACAGGTTTCGCTCTCTCTCGCAGCGGTGATAAAAAATATTGGGCTAGATTAACCTATCAATCATGCAGCGACAATAGAATACATACGAAATATGTAAAATGCGAAGAGAGGAGTGGACACAATACCTCCACGCTATCGGGCGTGGGGAAGACAACCCCGGCCGAACTTCGTACTCTCGGAATAGTAAATAATTAAATTACAGGAATGAATATTACTGCCCACTCCATGCAGGGAAGTAAAGGGCTACAATGTGGGACCCGTGAGTAGCGAGTTTGGGTTGACGGGCAGCGATTTGGACAGCTTCGGTGATAACGCGTGCCAACGAACATGGGGCCCACGCCCTGGTCGCAGGGCCGATAGGGCCGGAAGTGGTACCGCTGCAGTGGGGACTCCTGGAGGGATGATCTCGAGGACGGGGATGCGCTGGTTCACCTTGTGGAAGGCGAGGCGGCCCGACTGGGAAAGATGTTGCTTGCTACCCACGAACCTATTCTATTGTCACAACACTGCGCGACCCGGCGATAACAGTTGCTGCGATCATACCTGAGCTTAGAACGATGTGAGACTAGCGCCGTTGGAAAGCTCTCTCAGATATCTACAACCCCATGTTGTCACAGGAATTTTAATCTCTCCGTATGCTCCGTGGCTGAATTTAAAATAGACTGGCTCACAAAACTAGAACAGACAGGGTAGAAAGTGGATCTGCCTGAGAACTCGGCTTGACCGGAGGGTTGACGATGGATCTGGGTTCTCGAAATTTTATGGCTGAGATAGGGGAATGTGAGGATGGCACACAAATATTTTTGGATTTTTGGGACATGGTTTAAGAGGTGAAAGGGATTTTATGGTGGACAGGGGTCGGATCTAGACTGCATATGACTGAACAGAAATGGGATTTTTCAGAGATTTTTATGGGAGGAAAAAGAACTCCTAAATTAGTGAAAAAAATTGTGGAAGTGGCCTTTGATGGACAAAAACTCCAATCCAAATTTCAGCTTAATCTGAAATTGGAACGGGGGTCGGACAAGGGAAAAGGTTGGTTGCTGGCTGGTGGATCTGCACAGAGGCAGATTATGTAGATCGGGGGGAATAAATGGTAAAGGAAGGTAAACAAGGGAGAAAAAATGTGAATTTTTTTGTGGAGGTTGGGGTGGACGTGGGGAACTCAGCCTCGAATTTTCAGCATGATCTGAGCTCCTGATGGAGTGCTAAAAATCACGAACTAGGCTTCTGTCCAACAATGGACAGAACTTCGATGAAGTGGCGGTGGCGGCTCGATGGCGGCGGCGGTGGAGCTTCACACTCCGGGGAGGGGAGATCACTTGGAATCCACCAAATTTTGTAGGGAATCCACCCTAGAAACACAGCCATCCAGCTGCAAGATAGGGGTGAGAGGAGAGGCGCCCTTGGGCTTGGGGCAATTTCCAATCTTTTCTTTCATTAATTCTATGAAAATAGCTAATTACAAGGGTTATATAAAAATGTAAAACAGACCAAGCCTACCCTCAGATCTAGGGTTAGGGGGGTAAACTAGGGATAACATTTTCTTCCCCCATGGGGTCAAATGATCAAATTAAATAAAAATACAACATGCAATAAACTATATTATAAGGGGGGCGCCCCCTTGACTAAGGGGAGTCCAACTTGGACTTTCTTCTGTCCTTGTCCCCCCTTGGTCCAAGTCCAATCTTAGACTTTGAACCAGCCTCACATGGGCCCTAGAACCTAGGTGGACCAATGGGAAAGAGGGTGGGGGATCCTGCTGGACCCACTGGCAATTTATATAGAAACCCAAAGACTTTAAAGACTTACCCTTTGGCTTATAATGCCTTACAATTGTAAACCCAATTAGCCAAGGGTATAAAGACAAACAAAATGAAACAAATATAAAATAAAAATGTTAGTGTCCGGTGTTGATTCCCATCAATTCTCCCCGGGTGAGAAGAACTCGACCCCATCGAGTAAGGGGTGCAGTTGCTCGAATGGCTCCTGCGGATCGGTCACCTACCAGATAGCGCAGAGTACGCTTCCGCTCCAAGTAATCGTCACTTGCTCATCCCATGTATATTCGATATGCGCATGCTGCTGTGGGAATGAGGCTAGTGGTGGACACTCCGGGGTGGGGTCACTCTCAAAGGAAGGAGACGGCTCAATGACTCACTAGGAATCACCGCTAGGTCCCTTTATGCGACTAGATCCAAGATATTGAGGTAGGGCCGATCCCAAATTCTGGCAAGTCTACAACGTATGCTTTAGACCTGACTTGCCTCACACGCGAAAGGGACTGATACCGCGAGCTTGCATAGACCGACTAGACTTGATGCATGCATACTCTGACCAAATAAAGGAAAAAGCACACTCTATATCCTAGTCAGTCCTAATGCTATGCAGACCCATGCAATGGTGGACCAGGACATCCGAATGTGTGACTCGCATGCATTTGATGTAACCGAAGGTTAGTGGCATGGGGGACTCCTATACATCCAAGTATGAACCAGTCCGATAATGACTTCCCGTTGGACTTGG
This sequence comes from Amorphophallus konjac, assembly GCA_022559845.1. Lineage (NCBI taxonomy): Eukaryota > Viridiplantae > Streptophyta > Magnoliopsida > Alismatales > Araceae > Amorphophallus > Amorphophallus konjac. The sequence goes on from CM040125.1 coordinate 32,657,685, forward strand.
GTGTGGGAGGGCCAGGAGAACTAAAACTACCTTCTTCATCACTCCTATATGAGTGTATCTCTTGCCAATGAACGGGCTCCTGACTGAGTGTAGGTTGACTGGCCCGAGTGGGAGGGGTGTGGTAGGGGACTTCCCTGACAAAGTAGAAAGGAAGTGGTGGGTCACGAGGCTCACTAGGGAAGGGGTCGAAAGGGTCAAAGAATGTATGGCCCATCGAGATGGGTTCCCTCATGACACAGTCCCATGTTTGGAATTCTTGAAGGTGTAGAGGGTTACCTTCATTCATTGTGGTAAATGGAACGGTGGCCTCAAGTAGAAGATATGGTTCCTCCCTCGGGATAAAGGGAATGTAGTTAGGCTCGGCCGGCATGGGGAGGAACAAAAGAACCTCCGTGGTGACATGACCCACGGTGTACACGGAGGTAATGGACCCCAACGCGGGATGTGCGAAGCTACGACTCGTTGATTGGTCGAAGCCTGGGGCCAACAGGTGCGTCAACTTCCATTGCCAGTCTAATCCCTTGATAAGATCTTCCAAGGTATCTATATGGTGACTAGACTGGAACGTTGTGTGAAAGGAGTTGACGGGCACTACTTGTAGTGCAAGGTCCATGGATGGGTAGCATGGTGTCCTATGGACCAAGCCTATCTTGAGCCAACTAAGTAGTGGCTCGGCGATGAGTAGCTTCCCCATAAGAAGTACGGGTGGCTCCGGCTGAGGTGGCTCCGAATAAAGATCGGAAGGTGAGGGTAGTGGCAACGGAGCTCTCACGGGTGGGGAAAGAGGGTCCTCCATGATGGGGAGAAGACTTTGGGATCGCACCGTAGATGGCGCCAGGTTAGGACTACCGACTGCTACCTCCTTAAGCTCGAGCAGGAATCCGTCAATCTAGGTACACATCCTATCCACCCTATCCGAAATGAGTTTGAAGAGTTCGGCAATGGTGGGGTTTGGAGTAGGTGTGTCGTGATGGACTCGCCCATAATCACTCGGTTGCTCATACTCAACTGGCCTAGGCTTGGGTTGGGGCTCATTTAAGTGTGGGGCTCTTTGCCTCCGACTATGACCCACTTGGTTGGAGGTGATTGGGTGGGGTCGGTTGGAGGTGACCGGGTGGGGAAGGCTAGAGGTGATTGGGTGGGACTGGTGGGAGGTGACTGGGTGGGGATGATAGAGTCTCCTAAGCTCTTTCTTCATGTCCCATCATGACTCAATGGGCCATTGCCTCCTAATCTGCCTCAAGCATTCAATGTCTCTCCACTTCTCAGCAGCCTCATGAAGAAGCCTATCCTTGACAAAAGAGAATTGCCTGGCCTCTGACATGATGTAATAATCGAAATATTTATCCATGGCGGCTTCCCAATGTAGGTAGTCGCTCGGGACTTTGGAGCCACAAAAGTCTGAGGCTTCGGGCCTAATGAAAGAGATAGGATGGTTTCCAAGCCCATGGGTGTGCCAACGGTTATATCGCCTGGGCGATTGGGAATCCATTGGAAACTGGGGGAAGGGGAGACTACATGTTGGACATGGAGACACAGGAGACAAGACAAACCGACTCTCTAACGGACTAGACAATGGACTAGACACGACCCAAAAACAACAATGCACAGTTGGAATGACGACTCGGCTACAAACCTAGACTTAACCAATAGACGGTACTTGGCGGAGCTAATTGATCTGAAGATCCACTCTCGCAAGGTTGCTACCTTCCCGATAGGCGTAACCTATCATTCCGGCGACACCTTTCGATATACCGAATATAAGGTGCAATGTAACACCTTGGACAGACTTAGACACTTTTTTGTTTTTTTTCTTTTTTAAACAACGACTACCCTAGACTCAACCTTTGGCTCTGATACCAATTTGATGCGGGATGGATAGCGAACCTTGGACTCAAGCTCGCGGATGTCCCTATGCGAGGGAAACGCGGGGTCTGCGCGGTTGAGAAACCTACAATGAGTCGGGTAGTCAACTCTCTTTCGTGCCTGGATCGGATCACGGGACGGGTTTCGCTCTCTCTCGCAGCGGTGATAAAAAATATCGGGCTAGATTAACCTATCACTCATGCAGCAGCAATAGAATACATATGAAATAAGTAAAATGCGAAGAGAGGAGCGGACACGATACCTCCAGGCTACCGGGCGTGGGGAAGATGACCCCGGCCGAACTTCGTACACCCGGAACAGTAAATAATTAAATTACAGCAATGAATATTACTACCCACTCCACGCAGGGAGATAAATGGCTATAATGTGGGACCTGGGAGTAGCGGGTTCGGGTTGACGGGCAGCGATTTGGACAGCTCCGGCGGTAACACGTGCCAACGAACGTGGGACCCACGTCTTGGTCGGAGGGTTGATCGGGCCAGGAGTGGTACCGCTATTGTGGGGACTCCTGGAGGGACGATCCCGAGGAGGGGGATGCGCTAGTTCACCTTGTGGAAGGCGAGGCGGCCCGACTGGGAACGATGTTGCTTGCTACCCACGAACCTATTCTGCTGTCACAGCACTGCGCGACTCGGCAAGAACAGTTGCTGTGATCAGACCTGAGCTTAGAACGACGTGAGACTAGCGCCGTTGGAAAGTTCTCTCAAAGATCTACAACCCCATGTTGTCACCGGAATTTTAATCTCTCTGTATGCTCCGTGGCTGAATTTACAATAGACTGGCTCACAGAACCAGAACAGAGAGGGCAGAAAGTGGATCTGCCTGAGAACTCGGTTTGACCGGAGGGTAGATGATGGATCTAGGTGCTGGAAATTTTATGGCTGAGAGAGGGGAATGCGAGGATGACACACGAATATTTTGGGATTTTTGGGATGTGGTTTAAGAAGTGAAAGGGATTTTATGGTGGACAGGGGTTGGATATGGACTGCACAGGACTGAACAGAAATGGGATTTTTTAGAGATTTTTATGGGAGGAAAAAGAACTCCTAAATTTGTGAAAAAATTTATGGAAGTGGCCTTTGGTGAACAGAAACTCCAATCCAAATTTCAGCTCAATCTGAAATTGGAACGGGGGTCGTACAAGGGAAAAGGTAGGTTGCTGGCTGGTGGATCTGCATAGAGGCAGATTTTGTTGATCGGGGGGAATAGATGGTAAAAAAAGGTAAACAAGGGAGAAAAAATGTGAATTTTTGTGTGGAGGCTGGGGTGGACGTGGGGAACTCAGCCTCCAATTTTCAACACGATCTGAGCTCCTGATGGAGAACTAAAAATCATGAACTAGGCTTCTATCCAGCAATGGACAGAACTTCGACGAAGTGGCGGTGGCGGCTTGATGGCAGCTGCGGTGGAGCTTCACACTCCGGGGAGGGGAGATGTAACGCCCGAAAATTTTTCTAAGAATTTTTTGGATTTAAAAAGTAAATATAAAGCATTTAATAGGCTATAAATAAATTTTATTTAATCAAAATCTAATTATTTAGGCCCTACATTTGATCCAAGAGGATTAGGCCCATATAATAAACCCAAATAGGCCCAAAAGGTTGTTTTGGACTTTAGCCCATATTCTAGAAGCTAGGAATGAGTGTAATCACGGAATCAAGGAGATAATTACTTCTTGGGATATAAATAAAAGGATAATATTGGGGATAATATCAAAAGAGTTTGATGTATTTCAAATTCAGAGCCCAATAGTGAAAACGGTCTATCGCGAGACCGCTATTGAAGATTTGTCTTATTGAAGATTTTTCTCATTTAAATCTTGATATTGACAGAGAAGGAGAAGGAGGTATGATTGCCAATATAAGGTCTCAACCTACATTGATCGAGGATATAGTCAAATTACAAGAAACTGATCCCTTATTGGTGGAGATTAAGGGTAATATTGATCAGAGACCGGAATTTTATATCTCAAACGATAGGAGATTATTATTTAAGGATCGAATTTGTGTGCCAAATCATGATGACACTAAGAAATTGATCATGGGAGAAGCTCACAAATCAAGATATGCTATTCACCCTGGTGCTACCAAGATGTATCAAGATTTGAAAAGAAACTTTTGGTGGCCCAATATGAAAAGAGAGGTAGCAGATTTTGTGTCCCGGTGTCTCACTTGTCAACAAGTAAAAGTAGAACATTTAAAACCCGTTGGTAAACTACACCCCTTGAATATTCCCGAGTGGAAATGGGAAAGTATAGGGATGGATTTCATCATGGGGTTGCCTAAGACAAGAGGTAGACATGATGGTATATGGGTGATCATAGAACGATTGAATAATCAGCACATTTCTTACCAATCAAGAGTCGATGGTCTATGGATGTACTAGCAGCATTATATATGATAGAGATTGTTAAATTACACGGTGTCCCAGTCACCATCATATCTGACCGGGATCCTCGATTTACATCAAGATTCTGGAAGGGTCTACAACATTCATTAGGGACCCGACTAAATTTTAGCACTGCATTCCATTCACAAACTGATGGTCAAACTGAAAGGACAAATCAAGTGGTGGAAGATATGCTCAGGGCTTGTGCTATTGACTTTGGAAAAAGTTGGCATGATCACTTGCCTCTAGTAGAATTTTCATACAACAATAGCTATCAAGCTAGTATACAAATGGCACCATTCGAGGCTCTATTTGGAAGAAGCTGTCGTTCGCCTATTTGTTGGAATGAAGTAGGGGAAAGATAATTTCTCGGCCCCGATATCATTAGGAATACTACTGAGAAGATAAAACTCATTCGAGAAAGACTTCATATAGCTCAAGACAGGCAGAAATCTTATGCTGATAATCGAAGGCGTGACCTGGAATTTCAAGTAGGGGACCATGTGTTTCTTAAAATTTCTCTGGGTCGAGGTATTCGAAGGTTTGGTATTAAGGGAAAGCTTACTCCAAGATTCATTGGCCCCTTTGAGATTCTTGAAAGGGTTGGTGAGGTCGCCTATCGAATTGCTTTACCCCCTCAACTATCTGAAGTCAATGATGTATTTCATGTCTCAATGCTCAAGAAGTATGTACCTGATCCATTTCATGTCATCACTTACGACAATCTGGAGATCAAAAAGGACTTAACATATGAGCAAAAGCCAATAAGAATCGTTGAACGAGAAGTACGTCAACTTCAGAATAAAATTATTCCTATGGTCAAAGTTTATTGGACCAAGTTATGGCCGCATGAAGCAACATGGGAAATCGGAGGAGCCATGCGCAAAAGATTTCCAAAAGTATTCGAATGTAAGAACACTCTCCATAGATCCATGTATTGAATTTGGGGACAAATTCTTTTTAAGTGAGGGAGGGTGTAATACCCGAAAATTTTTCTAAGAATTTTTCGGATTTAAAAAGTAATTACAAAACATTTAATAGGCTATAAATGAATTTTGTTTAATCAAAATCTAATTATTTAGGCCCTACATTTGATCCAAGAGGATTAGACCCATATAATAAACCCAAATAAGAGCAAAAGGTTGTTTTGGACTTTAGCCCATATTCTAGAAGCTATGAATGAGTGTAATCACGGAATCAAGGAGATAATTACTCCTTGGGATATAAATAAAAGGATAATATTGGGGATAATATCAAAAGAGTTTGGTGTATTTCAAATTCGGTGTCCAATAGTGAAAACGGTCTATCGCGAGACTACTAAGGGACGATTGGCGGTCCAGTCCTAGACCGCTACGGCACTGCAGTTCCGTGAGAGACGAAAAACATGAAAAGGTTGGATTTTTCATGTCTAAATCATCTAGGATCGACCCAGGTAATTATATAAGTCTAGAAGGATTGTAGATTGAATTGAAAGTCTAATTGGGACTCTAATTTTATTCTAATCCTCAAAACCCTAGCTAACTCTCTAAATAGATCCCAGATTTGACATGTGCGACCCTTGCTTTTGGCGCGTGTGGAACTCAGGTAAGGAGGACGAATTAGAGGTAAGTTTGTTCTAGGAATTTGTTTATTATAGTTAGAACTAACTACCCTCTGAAATTCGTTCTAGGAGATCAAGCCTACAGGAAGATAGTATTCTCCAAAGTTGTTGATTCTACACAAGTAACTCAGGGAATAGTCATCCGACCCAAATTGATCAAGGAATTCAAAGCCCTAAACGAGGTATTTAGCAAATGTGTCTTTAGAACTTTCTCTTACCCTTTATATCTTCTATCTACCCTCAAAATTTCACGTCATTAGGACAAGGGAATCAAGAGATAGAAGGACGTGAAGTTGCTGATCTAGTTCAGGATGAGCAGAAAATTAGGGTTGACTTGTAGCCTTAAATTTGAAGATTAAAACCCAAGACAGAGGTAGGTTATCTCATGGATGGCTTAAACTTTATTTCAGGAATAAAATCCCTCTTGTTTCAATTCATTTCATACATTGTACACCGTGAATTTCATGTTTTACTAGGACTATGCATCTAGTTAAGTCTTCATGCATGAACTAGCCTTAATGAGAATAAAAAGGAAATTTCTTGTTAATTACATGAACCTATGCATATTGTTGGCCATATTTGTTCTATCATGTCATAGAAAGTTTATATATGTTGATTTTCATGCATGATATGCATTAGGTTAGTATTTAGTCTTATTATCTTTTGAACTCGGATTTACACAGGAAGAAACGGTCATCCTATCGACCGCCAGGGAAATCTAGCGGTCGTATGATAGACCGCTAACCAAATTAAAACGGTCATATATTAGATCGTTTTCTATTTCTGATTCTGTAATATTGTTAATCCGAACCATATTATAGAATTAACCATAATTATGATATAATAAGCCTAGTTAACTAAGTTTTATTCCTATTTTAAGTACTGTTTTCCTATACTTAGTTAAATTTCTGGTTCATCATAATAGATTTTATGTTTTGTGCACATTGGTAGTATTTTTAACTTATGATAATTTGTGACCAAAACAATATACTCTTGTAATTCAATACATGTTTTAAGTAGAGGATTCATGATTTAACTTGATCACTGTTTTATCATGACTTTCTCTCTCTTCTAAGAGTCATTTCTTAAGTACATGGCACATATCCCGGTATGTTGTCATTAGTTACACTTTTTGTACATTAAGAACACAATCTTGGACATGATGACCTCTCCTTTGGATATTCCTTCCAACGGACTAGGAAATCTTATTTCAAGGCCTCCGTAAGACTCCGCGAGCCTGGGATTCCCACTAGGATGCCGAGCTGATTGTACCATTAAAACCCAATTGACTAGAAGGCACTTATACCGATGTTTTATATTCTGGACTTTAGCGGCCATTTGGTTGACCGTCTGTCTCTACGAGCGGCCCTGCATTTGATCGCTAATGGATCCTAAACGGCCATGCATTAGACCGCTAAGACTCCAGATATTCTGTTTTCAAAATATTGAACTATCTTATAAAATGGTCTGGAACTAGACCGCCATGATCAAGAAACGGTCCGGTAAACAACCGCTAATGTCATGAGTTTGATTAACCCGGGATTTGACTCAAGGGTTGATTTTCCTATGTTCCTAGATGGTCCAGTTGATTATGTAGAACCTGTCACATTATTCCAAAGATACCTAAGTAATTTTGAGAGTAAAAGGAATGCACCGTTATGCTGTCGATTTATTTCCATAGCATAACCTAGTTATTAAATGCATTTATTAAAATCTCTTATTTTTAATTGTAGCATTCTTATTTTTGATTACATTATCATGAAACTATAGTTGAAATTGTACATTCTTCGCCATATTATTGTTATAAACGTGGAAGTAGCTTGATTTATACTTGAAGATGCAGTTCGAGCACTGATTGTGTTCAAGGGCTCTATGCTAGTCCCCTCGGCTGATTGTCGGAAACATACTGTAAACCATGTGGTATGATGCTACTGGTGTCCCATTACGCTGGGAGTACTTTCTTTATAAATAAGTGAAATATCCACGGGTGATCCACATAAATTCACGAAGTACTTGTTACTAAGTGAAGAGTACATTCTTGCTTGTTACATGACATTCTAGTGCATAGCCTTCATGGTTATGAAAAGTACATTCTTGTTACATTCTTGTTCATGAAAAGGTCAAAACTTACATCGTTACCTTGCTACATACTTGTTCAATCATATTTTCATATGTCACTATTGATCATGTATTGTTATTTTGGCTTTATTCGCATTGTTTCACCGTATCTACATGGTTTATCCTATTTGTTTAGAGCTAAAATATTAATTACTTTAACATTACCTACATATGATACGAAGATACCTACTGGGAAAGTGTGCTCATTACCCTACTTTCCAATATTTTTTAGAAAATTCTAGTAGGACGGATTCGGAATACTCAAGTGATGGATCCAAGAGCGATTAAAGGACATGTGATCGAGAGAAGCCTTAGTTGTCATGTGTCTAGTCAAAGTCATGATGAAAGTTTATTTTTCTTGAGTCAAGCAATGAGAATCAAAGTTCTTATGTAATTTGGGATTATTTTATGAAAGAATAAAGTTGAAAGATTCTAGTGAATTATATTGTGCAATTACTTTTGTGTGATTATTTTGCGCTCTGGTTATATTGCTTGCTCGAGGCGTACTAGCTGACTGTTCACATTCCCGAATGTCTTCCGCTGTAATAAAAGCTCGGGGCGTGACAGGAGATCACTTGGAATCCACCAAGTTTTGTAGGGAATCCACCCTAGAAACACAGCAATCCAGCTGCAAGAGAGGGGAGAGAGGAGGGCCGCCCTTGGGCTTGGAGCAATTTCCAATCTTTTCTTTCATTAATTCTATGAAAATAGCTAATTACAAGGGTTATATAGAAATGTAAAAAAGACCAAACCTACTCTCAGATCTAGGGTTAGGGGAGTAAACTAGGAATAATATTTTCTTCCCCCATGTTGTGAAATGATCAAATTAAATAAAAATATAACATGGAATAAACTATATTATAAGGGGGGCGCCCCCATGAATAAGGGGAGTCCAACTTGGACTTTCTTCCTTCCTTGTCCCCCCTTGGTCCAAGTCTAATCTTGGACTTTGAAACAGCCCCACATGGGCCCTGGAACCTAGGTGGACCAATGGGAAAGAGGGTGGGGGACCCTGCTGGACCCACTGGCAATTTACATAGAAACCCAAAGACTTTAAAGACTTACCCTTTGTCTTATAATGCCTTACAATTGCAAACCCAATTAGTCAAGGGTATAAATACACACAAAAGGACATAAATGTAAAGTAAAAATGTTAGTGCCCGGTGTTGATTCCCATCAGTGAGGGTGGTGGCAATGAAGCTCTCATGGGTGGGGAAGGAATGTCCTCCCTGAGGGGGAGAGGTCCTTGGGGTAGCACCGGGTTGGGAGGCTCGGGCAGGAGTCCGTCAATTTGACTACACATCCTATCTAACCGATCCGACATGATTTTGAAGAGTTCGACACTGGTGGGGGTTGGAGTAGGGGCATCGTGGTGGACTCGCTCATGATCTCTCGGCCTAGTCTTGGGTTTAGGCTCAATGATAAATGGGGCTCTTTGCCTCCGACTATGACAATCCCGGTGGGAGGTGACTGGGTGGGGCTGGGTGGAGGCGACTGGGTGGGGCAGGTAGATCTTTCTAAGCTCACCCTTCATCTCTTGCCATGACTCGATAGGCCATTACATGTTCATCTCCCTCATGCGTTCAATGCTCTACCATTTCCAGGTGACTTTGTGGCGAAGCCTTCCTGTGGCAAAACTAACTTCCACGGTTCCGGACATCGTGTAACACTCGAAATATTTGTCCATGGCGGTTTCCCATTGTAGGTAGTCACTCGGGACATTGGAGCCATAAAAGTCCGAGGCTTCGAGCCTACGGAGGTGGTGGGGTTGGATTCCTCATCCTTGGGTGTGTCGCCACCATTCATATGACGTGGGCTTTTGGGGATCCATGAGACACGGGGAGCTATAAGATGGCCATGCCGACACTTGGTTCAAGACAAATCGGCTAGACACGACCCTAAACAACAATGCAAAGTTGGAATGCAGACTCGACTACAAACCTAGACTCAACCAGTATCTGGTATGTGGCGGAGGTTTGATCCGAAGATCGCACTCACGCAAGTGTGCTACCTTCCCGATAGGCGTAACCTATCATTCCGGGAACACCTTTTGATATACCGGGTATAGGAATGCAATGCGACACCTTGGATCGACTACCCTAGACTTGACTTAGCTCTGATACCAATTTGATGTGAGACAGGATGCGAACCTGGGACTTTAGCTCGTGGATGTCCCTAAGCAAGGGAAACGCGTGGATCTGCGCGGTTGAGGAACCGGCAATGAGTCTTGGGTATCGGCTTTTCTGCGTGCTCGAATCGAGTCACGGGACGAGTCTCGCACTCACTCTCGCAGGGGTGATAAAAATATCGAGCTAATTATCCTAACACGCTCATGCAGCGTCATATGAAAATATACGAGATAAGCAAAATGCCAAAGTAGGAGGGTGGTGAGTGTACCTCCATGCTCCGGGCGTGGGGAAGGCGATCCCGGCCAATATTCGTACTCCCAATACAATAATTAGCCAAATATTACAAAAGTGAAATTTATTGCCCACTCCATGTAGGGAGGTAAAGTGCTATAGCGGGACCCGAGAGTATCACACTTGGGTTGACGGGCGGCTTCTTGAGCAGCTCCGACGGTTCCGGTGCGCTGCTACTCTGGCGGCAGCTTGCTGTCCCGAACTGGTTCTTTTGTTTCAACACTGCGCGACTCGGTAAGAAAAAATCCTACGATTAGCACGGACGTCGGATCGACGCGAAACCAATGCCGTTGCAAAGCTAACTTGGAGATCTACAACCACCTAGTGTTATAAGAATTTTCCTATCTCTATAGTTTCCTTGGTGGAATTTGTAATCGACGGACTGACAGACTCAGGAAACACTGGGCAGATTGGGATCCGCCTAAAAATGTGGGTTGACTAAAGGTCAAACGGTGGAATTTGGACTTGAAATTTTTATGGGAGATGGAGGGGGAAGTAAGGAACACGAAGATAATTTTTTTGTAATTTTCTGAGGTTGTTTGACAAGGAAAATAGATTTTATAACCGAGGGTGATCGGATCTGGACTGCAGGAGACGGAACTGATTTTGGATTTTGTAGTGATTTTTTTGGATGGGTAAACAAATTCATAAAATCATAAAAGGATTGTGGAAGAAGGCTTTGGTGGACAGAAAACACAGTCCAAATTTCAGATCAATCTGAAATTGGGAAGGGGGTGAAAACGAAGAAGAGTTGGGCTGCTGAACACAAATCTGCACAGGGACAGATTGTGTAGACTAGGGAAGAACATGGTGGAACGGGGGGCAAACGGTGGAGGAATAACCTGGAAATTTTTTTGGAGGGGATTTCGTGGGGAACTCACCCTCAAAATTAGGGCTTGATCAGATCTCTTGATTGGGTGATAAAATTCGGGCAATAGCTTGCTGTCCAAGGGTGGACAGACTTCCGACGAAGTGGCGATGGTGGTGCGACGACGGCTCGTTGGTGGCGGCGGTGCTGAGCGTCTCACTCAGAGAGGGGGTGATGGAGAGGCTTCACACCTCTGAAGATTAGAGCTATCATAGCTCCTAGGGGGAAGAGAGAGCGGGGGGCGCCCTTAGGCCTTCATGAGCAAAAATGGCAATTTTTCCTTCATTAATGCTATGGAATTCACAAAATACATGGGTTATATAGAAATGGAAAAAAGACCTAAACTACTCTCAGATCTAGGGTTAGGGAGGGGCAAATAAGGTATGGGATAATTAATCCCCCATGTGGTCAAAAACCAAAATAAAAAATACAAAAGGATGGGGGGGGCGCCCCTTGGACCAAGGGAGAGGAGAAATTGGAATTTTCTTCTTTTGTCTCCTTGGTCCAAGTCCAATCTTGGACTTTGAACTAGCCCCACATGGGCCCTAGAACCTAGGTGGACCAATTGGAAAGAGAGTGGGGGACCCTGCTGGACCTGCTGACATTTTACATAGAAACCCAAAGGTCTTTTTTCAAAGAAATCCAAAGATTTCTAAAGACTAACAAATTGGCTTATAATGCCTTACAATTGCAAACCTAATTACCCAAGGATATAAATGCAAATAAAAGGACACAAATGTAAAATAAAATGTTAGTGCCCGGTGTTGATTCCCATCATCTATATTTTTCATATTGATCCTGTGAGAGCAACAAGCTTGAGAGAATCGAATTCTTCATAACGTATATTTCATCTGACAGTATCTCATGTTGATAGTTAATTTCATTCTGATGCGTAATCTTAAAAACTACCATTGCATTTGGTGGGGACAATTCAACCCCCCTTCTTGTCCATACGAGAATCTAGGGACAAAAATCTGGTATCAGGGCATGTCTCTGATTTTTAGGACGACCTCACGATTTTAGAGCAAAGATCCTTTACTATGGCCAACAAGGGAGTGCTCCTCGAGGGACATTCAATCCATCAACCACCCTTCTTTGATGGTACGGGTTATCCCTCTTGGAAGCATAGAATGACTGTGTTCATGCGAGCGCAGGTTTATGATACCTGGAAAGTCATAATTAAAGCTCCTTATGTTTTACCTCCGAATGAAGATGAATGGGAAGAAGAACATATTAAAAAGTCTTGTGCCAATTATAAGGCTATGAACATTAGTCAGTGCGCGATACACCCTAACGAGTACTCACGTGTCTCTATGTGTTCATGTCCTTATAAGATGTGGAACAAATTGAAGATGATTTATGAAGGTACTTCAGAAGTATGGGAGACAAAGGCAAATCTGCTGGTTCGAGAATATGAGATATTTACAATGAAGCCCGAGGAGAACATAAGTGAAATGTATGCAAGGCTAAGCGAGATCACAAATAGCTTAAAAGCCTTGGTAAAAGAGTATTCAAATCAAGATTTGGTAAGGAAGGTGCTGCGGTCACTCACATCACCGTGGCACACAAAAGCGATCGTTATCGAGGATTCAAAGGATCTCACCACACTCACGGTGGATCAAGTAATTGGGTCATTGATGACTTACGAAATCAACATCATGAAGCCTGCTAAGGAGGAAATCAAGAAGATGAAATCGATTGCAGTGAAAGCTAATCCAAGATCATCTGAAGAGAGTGATGGAAACTCATCTATGGATAGTGATGAAGAAGAACTAATGGCTCTTGTTACAAGGAAAGTAAGAAAATATTTCAGAAGAGCTAGAAGAGATGGAAACTTTCCGAGATGATTCATGAGAAGAAATGCTAACAAGGAAGGCGAGCCGAGCAAGAGAGAAGAAATCATAGGCTATGAGTGTAAGAAAGCCGGCCATATGAGGGTTCAAGGCCCCAAGCTCCAGAAGAAGCTGAACAAGAACAAGCCAAAGAAAGGAAAATCGATGAAGGCAACGTGGAGCGATGAGGATTTGGATAGCTCAAGATCTGAAGGCGAGAAGAATAGGCTGAGCGAGCTTGTCCAGAATTTATGCTTGATGGTGGATGAAGAAAGCTCTAAGGTAAATTCTTATTCCGAAAACCTCACTATCGAACATTGGCAGTTTACTTATGAAGACATTTATCAGAAGTATAAAAGGTCAAAAAATGATGTCAAGAAATTGAAAACGAAGTTTCATGATTTGATTAGTTCAACAAATCCATGTGATTGATGTAGCTTCTTTGAAATGCAAGTTGGAAATTTTAAAGAAGAAAAAGAAGACTTTCTATCTAAAACAACTTTGTATGAAGATGAATTGGCATGCTTGGAAGCTGAAAAACAGAGTGCTTGTGAAAATATGGAAAAATTGAAAAATGAGAATGAGCACTTGGTAATGGAGTTGGATGAACTCAGATTAAAATTGAATGAGTGTGAGAAATGAAAGAAAGAATTAGAAACCAACTTTAATACCATGAATGATGAATTGAGAAAATTGAAAGATGTTGTTCAAAAAGAATTGAAAGGAAAAGAGAAAACCTTTGAAATTGGTGAAACTAGCAATGAAAATGCTAAGAATGAGAAGAGAGGTGTGGGACACTCACCCACAAAGAAAAACTCATTTGCGAGAAATAAATTTTAGAAATCATTTAATTCATATTGTTATTCTCATGTTGACTCATATTGTTATTCTCATGTTGACTCTTGCATGAACTCATATGTTAATATATCATATATGCAAAGGAGTCACTTTAGAAAACCAAATGTTACATGTTTTTGTTGTGGAATGTTCGGCCACTCGATGTATATATGTGATTTGATGAGGGCCGATGATGAGTATTTTGAAAAGAAAAATAGAAGGTATTTTTTCAAGGTAGAACTAACACTTCGGGACCCAAGCTTGTTTGGGTACCTAAATCAACTTGAGATGTGTTTTGATTGTGTAGGTCTATCTAAGAGCCAAGTGGAACAAATGGTACATGGACAGTGGATGCTCCAGACATATGATAAGCAATAAGGAACTCTTCTCAGACCTGAAAGAAAAGGATGGTGGACTGGTCACCTTTGGCGGGAACGACAAAGGTAAAATTGTGAGAATTAGATGGATAGGTAAGGATTCCAACCAGTCAATTGAAGATGTTTTGCTTGTAGATGGCTTAAATCATAGCTTGCTTAGCATTAGTCAACTCTGTGACAAAGGTCACAAAGTTGTTTTTGAAAACACAAATTGCTCAATTGTAGATAGAGATACACATGAAATAAAGTTCATTAGGCTTAGAGATGGAAACATTTATTCTGTTGATTTTGAAAGTTCTCCAAATGAAAATCTTTGTTTAGTTGCTAATAAGTCGAATGATGCATGGCTATGGCATCGACGACTTGGTTATGCTAGCTTTAGTATTCTTTCCAAATTGTATAGAAAAGACTTGGTTAGAGGTTTGCCAAAGTTGAACTTTCATGTAAATAAAATATGTGATGCATGTGCTATGGGGAAACAGACCAGGGTTTCGTTACCACCACTGGACCCCTTGAACTCCTTCATTTGAATTTATTTGGTCCCACTATGACACACAGTCTTGGAGGGAAACTTTATAGGTTTGTGATTGTAGATAATTACTCAAGATTCACTTGGGTGTTATTTTTAACTCATAAGAAGGATGCATTGCAGGAGTTCAAAGATCTTTGCAGGAATTTACAAAATGATAAGGGGTATCAAATCAAGGTTATTCAGAGTGCTCATGGAAGAGAATTCGATAACCATGACTTTAATGATTTTTATAGAAAACAGGGGTTTTCACACAACTTCTCAGCACCTAGAACCCCACAACAAAATGGAGTCATGGAGAGAAAGAACAGGACACTCGTGGAAATGGCGAGAACGATGCTTGCTGAAAATGGCTTACCAAGGTATTTTTGGGCCGAGGCGGTGAGCATGGCCTGTCACATCATCAATCGTGCCATGGTAAGACCAATCCTCAAGAAAACTCCATACGAGCTATTTAAAGGTAAGAAACCGAACATTGCATATTTAAAACCTTTTGGTTCTCCCTGTTTCATTTTGAACAATTCTAAAGAAAATTTGGCGAAGTTTGCCGTCAAGAGTGATAGAGGTATATTTCTTGGATATTCTTCATCATATAGAGCATATCGAGTATATAACCTACGTACTCTTGTGGTAGAAGAAAGCCCACATGTGATCATTGATGAATACACTTTAAGGTTATCTAATAAAGATAATCATTTTCTTGATGTAGGGCATGAAGATGGAGAAGAAAAGAAAGACAAAGGAAAAAAAGATGTGGATCAAGCGGAGTCAAGTAACAAAAATGATGAAGCTCCAACCCAAGATGAAGACCTCCCCATACAATGGACGTTCTACAAAGATCACCCACAAGACAACATCATAAGAGATGTGGAACAAGGCATAAGAACAAGGGCTTCAATCAAGGAAGTTGAACAATTCGATAATCTTGCATTACTTTTTGATATTGAGCCCAAATCTGTAGATGTGATATTAAATAATAATTTCTAGATCTTGGCTATGCAGGTGGAATTACACCAATTCCAAATGAATGAGGTGTGATTTCTTGTGCCTAGACCTAAGAATCACCCAGTGTTTAGAACTAAGTGGGTTTTTCAAAACAAGCTTAGTGATCAAGGGGTGGTGATTAGGAATAAAGCCCGGCTTGTAGCGAAAGGCTATAGTCAAGAATTAGGAATTAATTTTGATGAATAATTTGCACCCGTGGCTAGGCTTGAAGAGGTTAGAATATTACTTCCCTTTGCATGCTCACTACAAGAAAATGCGATATTAGCGATGGAATTTTCAGACGGAAAATATTCCATCGGAATATCCGTCTAAAATTACGACGAATCATAGTATGTCAGAAATTTCATTGGTATTTTCGATAGATTAATATCCATCAGAATATTCGTCTGAATTTTAGACGGCTATTACAACGGAAAATAATCCGTCAAAAACTCAGATGACTTTTCTGACGGAACTTATTTCCGTCGAAAGTTCCTCCCTAACCCGCAACCGAACCCTCGCCCTCCCACTTAGCCACACTCTATGCGGGCACTCTCTCTTTCCACTCTCCATGCCGATGAGAGCCCGTCGGAGCTCACCTTCGCTAGTGTAGCCATCCTCGCCGTCGTCGTCGCCATCCTCACCATCGACGTCATCGCCGTATTTGCAGTCGTGCCCACCGCCATTTGTGGTAGCTCGCAGCCGTGCCCGCCTTCCTCGCCGTCCCCATCGGAGTCATCATCGCCGAAGCTCAGACGATCGCCGCCGATATGTCCCACCTCACCCTCTGTCTTTTTTTTAACCTATGTTTTTTGTCGCTGGGGGTGGGAGGGGTGTCGATGGGGAAGGGGAGAGGAGGGGCATCGTCAGTTGGGAAGGGGAGGGGGGTTCCCGCGGCAACGGTTGGCGGCGAGGGGATGGGGGGTCGGTTGGGGAGGGCAAGGGAGGGGAGGGGGGTCAGTGGCAAATTGTAGGGGAGGGGAGGGGCATCGGTTGGGAAGGGGATGGGTGTTCCTGTGGCGGACGGTGGTGAGGGGACGGGGGTTTGGGAAGGGGAGGGGGGCCGGCAGTAAGGTGACGTGTGTTTTGGAAGGGGAGGGGGTTCCTGCGGCGGTCGGCGGCGAGGGGACGGGGGGTTTGTTGAGGCCCTTCCTGGGTTCTCGATCAAGCCCCTGCAGAATTATTTTTAAATATCGAAGATTGTATAAGTTCTTATCCAGAGATCCAGAATGCAATTGCTGCATTAAAAACTGGAAATGAGAATCAGTAAAATAAGTTGTTTGTATGTTCAAATACCAATCAGGTTGAACCATTGAAAATGCATTAAGAATCATAGGGTCGTGTAATCTTGATAGAGCATCGGCTGCCTTGTTATGGTTCCCAGATTTATATTCTAGCTGGAAATCATACCCCATTAATTTGGTTAACCATCTGTGCTGGGCAGGAGTACGAATCTGTTGCCAGATTTATATTCTATCGGTCAAAAACTTTCTCTCTCTCTTAATTCCTAGTGTGAGAAACTCTGGTGTTTCCTGCCACTTTGCTTTCTCGTCGTTCTTGGTGCATTCCCCTCCCCGCCGGCCATGGCCGGAGTGGCAGGGGCTCCATCCTCCATGAAGATGACTCCAGAGGCAGCTTCGTCATCCTCACCAGCAATTCCTCGCCGAACCTTTGCACAGGCGCTGATGGAATCCAAGCAGCGACCGAAGATTGGCATTCCAGTTAAGGAACCAGCATTTACCGACCGAGGAGAGCCGGCGGTGTATTTCACCAAGACGGAGATTCAAGCATCAATTCAATTCCTATCCTTCTCTGTTGTGGCCAAATGTGCCTACGGCCGTCCTGCATTCTCGGATATCAAGAGCTTTTTGATGCAGCGGTTGAAGATTTCTTCAGAATTTATTATTAGCAAACTAAATCCAAGACACCTTTTGTTGCGTTTTGAAAATGAAGCGGATTTTACGAAGCTATTAATACAGAAGTACCTTTATATCAGAGGCTTCTTGTTCGGTTCTTCCGATGGACATCTGATTTCAATTTTGATGTAGACCCACTGACTGTTCCTGTATGGATAGGTTTCCTAGCCTTGCCGACTAGTTTGTACCATGAAAATTGTCTTCGATCGATAGCTGGAAACTTTGGTGCTGTCCTGCGAATACATGAAAAATCCTTGGCATTATCAGACACATCGGAGGCCCTGGTATGTGTAGAAATGGATTTATCAGCCCCGCGCAATGAGCGGCTTTGGATTGACCTGGACGGGGTCGGCTACTGGCAAAAGGTGAGCTATAACCGCGTTCCGGCGCTTTGCTCTTTTTGTCATAAGCTTGGACATTCAGAGGATGGCTGCAAGAAGAAACAGGGAAGGTTGGCCCGGGTCCAATTGGTTCAAGAACCTATTGTTAAAAATTCCAGACAGACTTATCGGCCAAGGTAGGATGGTCTGTCAATTGTTCGACAGAATGTGGCAGTTGAAAACAAATTTAAGCTGTTGGAGTAGGTTGTTGAACCGGTGGAAGTGCTACATGATCCCAGTCCACCTAACAGCAACGATCAAAAATTGGAGGTAAAGGAGGGGAAGTCTCTAGGTCTGGACATAAATTCAGGAAGGCAGTGTGCATCTCAGCAACAATTAGAAGATCAAATGTTGCCAATCAGTAAAGAGAAAAGCAAGCCTCAGGAATTAAGTGATCCTAATGATCATGGTAGTGGTAACAGAGAGTTTATTGCTTCTACTGAGGAGATGAAATTGATTGAGATGGAATCTGCTGTAGTGGCAGATTTAACATCTGGAACAGAAGTCTCAAGTAAAATGCAAATGAATGAGCTATTAAAGGCCAGCAAGCAGGTATCAGAAAAAGCATTACAGGATAATGAACTTATGCAGTCACATTTTCAAGTGCAATGTGTTGAAGTTGTCGGCAAGCAGCAAGAAAAGGGGATAATCACTAGATCTAAAGCTAGATCTATGGAAGATTTACCCTGGGAGCCTCAATGATACTTTCATCATTAATCTGGAATATTCGTGGAGTGGGGAATACTGGTACTCGAAGATGTCTGAAAGATATTGTGCAATCTAATAAGGTCGATCTTGTGGCCATCTTGGAACCTATGGTGAGTCTAAATAAAGCCCCGCCCCTGGGGAGGTACATAAAGCTTGGGGGTTTTGCTAGTAGTAGCTTCCCTGACCCAAAAATTTGGGTATTTTGGCATGATAGTTATAATTTGGAGGTTATTGCCTCCTCCTCTCAACATATAACTCTAGGCTTGAAGGAGGATAATTCTTTTTGTACATATTACTCCTTTGTATATGCTTCATGTGATCCTAACCAAAGACATTCCCTATTCAATGATCTTGTCATTTTTGCTGTTTCTGCCTCAATCCCCTGGCTGATAGGGGGGGATTTTAACTGTGTTCTTCGCCCCTCAGAAATGGTAGGGGGTGGCATGCCGGCCCTAGCTGCAATGTCTGATTTTAATAATTGCTTAGGTTCTGCTGGCCTGATTGATATCGGCTTTATAGGAAATGCAATGACCTGGACAAATAATAGAATCGATTCTGCTAATATCAAGGCAAGGCTCGACAGAGTGTTAGTGAACATCTTATGTCAATCATCTTATCCCAATTGACTGTAAAACACCTCCCTAGAGGTCCTTCGGACCATGCTCCTTTGTTACTTCATATGGACAAATTGCTGAGCAGTCCAGGTCGTTTCATTTTTCAGAAGATGTGGTGTACACATGATTCATTTCAACAGATTGTTTCAGATACCTGGCAACATACTCAAACTCATCACCCTAATCCTCTGGTTAGGTTCTTTATCAAGCTGAAGACAGTTAAGGCTTCGCTATGTAAATGGAATAAAGAAACTTTTGGGGATATAAACTCTACTGTAAGTTCTGCAAAAGCTGATGTAGAACTAAAGCAAAGCTGTTATGACTTTGACCCCTCTTATGAAAACAAGGAAAGGCTGAATGCTGCCAATGCCTATCTTCATCAAGCTCAATTCAGAGAAGAAATTTTTTGGAATCAGAAATCTCGGGTTGACTAGATAGAATGTGGTGATAGAAATACTTCCTTTTACCATGCGGTTGCACAATGCAACAGAAGAAGGAACATAATTAGAAGGCTCAAAGTTCGGGAATCTAATGAATGGTGTTCTGACCAGGAAAATCTGAGGATACATGCTAAGAACTACTTCAAAAGTCTTTTTTCTTCTGAGAATCATTTCCTGGACTCTGAAATGCTGAACTGCATCCCGCAGGTTGTCACAGAAACTCAGAATATGGTTTTATGTGCTGCCCCAAGTCTTTCAGAGATCCGTGAAGCTGTCTGGTCCTTAAAAGGCTCCAGTTCCCCTGGTCCAAATGGTTTCTCTAGGGAATTCTTTACAACAGTATGGGAAACTATTGGACAGGATCTTTGTGAAGCTGTTAATGCCTTTTTCCAAGGCTTCCCACTTCCAAGGGGAATATCTTCCTCCCTCATTACTCTAATCCCCAAGGTACATGAACCTAAATCATTTAATGATTTTCGGCCTATTAGTTTATGTAATTTCAGATACAAAGTTATTTTCAAGATTATTTCAGAAAGATTGGCCCCTCTTCTGCCTAACATAATATCAAAGGAGCAGGGTGCCTTTGTGAAATGGCGGTTTATCTTGGATAATGTGTCCCTTGCTAGACAGCTGATGATGGATATAAACAGGAAAGTTAGGGGTCATAACATGATAATCAAGCTGGATATGGCTAAAGCATATGATAGAATGGAGCGGGACTTTGTATTAGCAGTTATGAGAAAGTTCAGTTTCAGTACCAGGTTCACATCTCTAATTGGTATGCTTTTATATAATTGCTGGTTCTCAATCAATTTTAATGGAATTGTTTCTGGCTTTTTTAAGTCCAGTAGAGGCATTAGGCAAGTGGATCCAATTGCACCATATCTTTTTATAATAGCTTCGGAGGTCTTAAGCAGAGGGCTATTAGCCCTATTTCACTCTGGGGGTCTAAAGGGTTACGCTGGGCCCAGAAGGACAATGCAGATTTCCCATCTGTTATATGCTGATGACACCCTGGTATTCTTAAATGCCAGCAAAAGGAACATAGTGGCATTCCAACAGTTTATCAATAAATATGAAAGTTGCTCGGGGCAAAAGGTTAATACAGCTAAGAGCTGCTTTATCCTGTCAGCTAAAGCCCCTCTTTCTTTAATACAAGTTGTTCGGACATTAACTGGCTATAAATATCAAGCTGTTGGAATCAAGTATCTTGGAATTCCTATTAAAAAGGGCAGATACCTGTGTTCAGATTTCAATTTTCTTGTTGAAAGGATTCAGACCAAGTTAGAAGGTTGGCAATCCAAGTTGCTATCTCAAGCTGGCAGAGCAGTTCTAATAGACTCAGTCCTTAAAAGTATGCCAGTCTATCTTGCATCGGCCTGTTTCATACCGAAGAAGATAATCAACTTCATGGATAGCCAATGTGCAGCTTTTTTTTGGCAAGGGGAACATGGAATCAACCGCAGGCATTGGATTGCATGGTCTTATATTCAGAAGCCTCGCATAGAGGGTGGCCTTGGAATCAGGGATTTATTATGTGTCCAGACTGCTTTTGCTGTCAAGATGCTATGGAACATTGTTCATGGGTCATCACTTTGGTCTCAATATGCTAGACAAAGATTTTTCAAAACCCATATCGCTAGCAGTAATAAACCATTTCTAGCAGGTATGCCTCTAACTGTCTTCAAGCAAGCCAGAGAAATCCTATTTGAAAATAGTAGGTGGATTGTAGGGTCTCGAGAAACAATAGACTTTCTAAGAGACAACTGGACTGGAAATGGCTCTGCTATTAGTGCTGAACAGGCCAGTAATAGAGATAGTGAGAGTTTAATCCCCAATGCTTCGGTTAGAGAAGTGCTCAGGAATAATCAGCATATGGCTTGGGGTTTCATTGGAAATGATTTTCATACTCCTAATATCCAGTTCAACAATGAGGCTGATATTTGTTTTTGGATGAGTACTGCTAAAGGTAATTTCTCTATTAAATCCACCTACAATCTTATTCGTACTAGAGGTATGATAAGGCCAGCCTGGGCAAAACTGTGGCATTCTGCCTTTAATCCTAGAGCAGCTCTTTTCATATGGAAGTTAATCCACCGAGCAATTCCAGTAGACAGCAGGGTTATTGACTGTGGTATCCAGATGGCTTCAAAATGCAGTTGTTGCTCCCATCCAGATTATGAAGATCTCAACCATGTGTTCATTCATGGAGACTTGGCTTCAGATCTATGGGGCTGGCTACAACCCCTAGTCAGTAATAATGTATGGCTGGGTGATCAGATTACTGGAAGATGTTGGAATTTCTTGTCTGCTACCAGAATGCAATCAACTTTCTGCTTAGCTGGGATGTACTCAACTTTCCTTATGCTCTGGGAAATATGGAAGCAGAGATGTGCCTCGAAATATGAAGGGGTTCCCATCAATACTACTTTTATTAAAAGGAAGATTCTTTCCTCTGTTCAGATGGCTCTGGATAAAATTAACTTCCACAAGCCTCTTTCTCCTGCCCAATTCAGATGCCTAGCTTCATTTGGTCTGTCTCCTCGGGTACAGGTAAAACAGCCAATTATGGTCTCCTGCAACTTGGCCAAACAGGGGCACACTCTGCATGTAGATGGGGCATCGAAAGGAAACCCCGGCAGATGTGGTGGAGGCGGATGCATAATGAATCATTCTGGCGATTTGATTATAGGATTTGCCTTCTACTATGGTGTAGGAAATAGTTTGATGGCAGAATGCAGGGCACTACATGATGGGCTGGCAATTGCGAAGCATGGTAGAATTAAGCTCTCGGCAATTTTATCAGATTGTTCCCTTCTTGTGGAGGCATGTCGGAGTGGAATATCTCCCAATTGGGCAATCTACCCATGGTGGAGGGAAACTTTAACTTTTCTTCAAGAAAGTGGAAGTGAGATTCATCACATATTCAGGGAAGGGAACCAGGTAGCGGACTCATTGGCTTCATATGCTTGCAGCATAACAACTAATATAGTCTATACCAAAGTAAGGGAGTTACCACAGCTGACCAAGGGAGTCTTTAGAGTGGAAAAGGCTGGTTTGCCCTATTTCCGTTGTCACTAGTTCTCTAGTTTGTTATTTCAGCTCTAGTGTCTAATATCCCTATCGTCTTGTTCGGGCCCTCATTATAAGCCCTTTTTTTTCTCAGGGGTATGCCCCTTTGATAGTGTACATTGCTCACTTATTTAATAAAAATTAGGACCACAGGGTGAGCTAGGAGGAGTGAGAACACTCCCCCTCTCTGAGGGAGGGTGCACTCGACCTGTGCCCATCCTGATTGGTCGGTGTTGATTAAAAAAAATTATATTCTATCTTTTGCCATTATATATGCCTTGCTGTGTACCCGTGGTTTTCTTATCTGAAAAAAATAATTGTATTCAACTTCATTTTTATGTGTATTTTGTTGGTTTGGCTTCCTAAATTGTCTCGTAACACTTAAAAAAAATATGAACAACCTCCGCTGGGAGTGGAGTACCTATCCACATTTAAGGATATTTTTTTCTATATCTAATCAATGTAGGGATCTTCTAAAACTTACTTTGCAGCCACTACCTTCATAAGGTTCTCCGCATGCCCCCGTAATAGGATCTAGCTAGGACATCGTTCTATGAAATTATGAATATTAGGATGGAAATACTACTTTTATTTTCTAAAATAATTAAGATAGTACTCTCTGAAAATAATTCAAAACTCATAGTAGGATGGAAATATTAGGATGGAAATACTACTTCTGCATTTTTTACAAGTATAGCATGGCTGTGTATATAATATTGGGAAGAGAGTATGTATATAATATTGGTTGTGTATATAGCATGTTTTACTACGCCGGTATGTCCTCCCTCCCCCTCCCTGCTCCCGCCCTCTCTCACCCTCACTGTCTCAACACAGTTAGATAAATTTATTTTATTTTATTTTATTTTTTATATTTTTTATTCATCGTAGGATAATCGATCGAGGGGACGAGAATGAAAGAATCAGAGTTTTTTTACGAATAAACAGTAAGTAAAAATTTGATTTTATTTTTATATGTTGTTTCATTTTATTTTAATTTATGTAATCTTACTTAGATTTATTGTGAGGATTTCTTGTTTAATATTAACTAAATTAGAGAGGGAAAGGGCGTGGAAGTGAGGGTGGGAGGGTGATGGGAGGGGCAAATAAAGCATATATGTTAGTGACGACTGCTTACACAGTTTCCATGGTCTGCTAGTAGCTAGCTATTTGATTTCTTTCATTAAATAGGCAATCTAACATGCACAATTTTGGTACTGGTAGCGTTTCAGACACCATGTCGCATGTTAGCAATATACATATTTCTCCTGACAAGAAGATCCAACATGCAGATCAGGTTTGGTCTGACAAGTTCCCAAATCAATCCTTAAAAGGTCTAGCTGTGTCGATCACATGGTTGCATCTACTTTATTTGTTGTTCGTAGACGTGTTTATTTTCAAGAGATTAAGAAATAATTTGATCCACACCCTACGTCTCTACAGATATACAAATCTTGTTTGAAACATTTCTGTACGTAGGTTTATATATTGGCTGGGGCTTGGCTCACATTTGGGTTTTAGTTTTTTTTTCTTGTTTGTGACCCACCTACCAGATTGAAAGAGCTAGGATCAGAGAAAATGACCCAGATCCGATGTATTGGGGAGCCTAATCCATGCATTCCACTTTGTGTAGATAAAGGCTAATTAATACCGAATAGAGCAAACTGTACTGTGGGATAGGAGCTCTCAAGAATGTGTTCTTTACAAGTGAAAATTATCTCCATTTCAAAAAAAAGAAAAGTTGAAATCTATACATACTGCAAGTCCAAATAATATCTACATATTAGTCTAATACCAAGAAATTGATGCCTTGGACCTCTCTCATATCACAAAAAGAGAAAAAAAGGCCTCTTTGATCGAATTCAAATAGACCATAAAAAAGATAACCGATGCCTCTCCCTCGAATTCCCATCAACATTGCAAATTAAGACTAAAGCCAGCAGAGGCATCTTTTAAATTTATGCATATTTTAGGTGACGAGAATGTTATAGTCCCAGAACTACTGGTAATTAACTTCCCTCCCCTTGCCCTTCCTTTCTTACTTGTTCTTCTCAATTCAACACCGTATCTCTCCTCAGCCAACTGCAGCATAGTTAAGATTTCTCACCCAATCTCTGCTTCCTCATGCATACATCTGCCGTATATGAGAGTTGATAACACACTTAAAAGGGGTATATACATATATAGTGTTTTAAATCAGACGGACACCCAACTGTACAGCTTGCATTTGACAGAGAGGAATGAGAATAATGCATGTAATTAATTTAAACATAAATATAGATTGAGGGTCCGGGACGGGGGCTCCGGTCCAAGGTGGGGGCTGCAGGCTAGGAGGGTGGGCAGAAATTTCTATAAGTTGCATCCAAACAATCGCGTACTTTGATTGTTATTTCTAGAATATAGAGTTCCATTTGTAATAGTCGATTTATAGCAAAAAATAAATACCCCAAAATTTCTGTGTGTGATTTCAAACTTTGTGGATTTTAATTGCATATAAATGTGTTTCTAAATCTGATTTTAATAGAAATTTGATGTTGATCTGACTCAAAAATGTGAATTATTTAGCTTTGATGTTCTTCATTTGAATATTTTTATAAATTGGATGTTATTTAATTTTATGTATGCATAATGATAAGTGAGATGTTATTTAATTTTATGTTATATAAATACATGGAGTATTCCCTATGAGCTGAGGTGTGTGGGCGAGACTTAACATTACACGCACCTCAGGATAGCGTGTTAAACCCATGTCAATGAACCTTCCCGTTCAAGATTTTGAGATTGATGTGTATGTTCTCATTTTTTTACGAGAATGTATAGATCTACCTCAAAGTCTTGAATTGTCTCGTTTGGACAGTCTGTGAATGTTTGATCACACTTAGGCAGTCATTTACTATCTGTGTTTGTATGATTTGTTGAGAATTTCGATTGCATCTCCTCATTCTTCTCTGATATACCTTTATTGATTTTGAGTGTTTTCTTAACCACTTACTTATAAGTGCATTCAACCTTTAACTCTGAATACTTCAATGTGCTATTGACTGACGGAGCTTTCTCGCTTAGGGTTTGCATGGCTTCCTAGGTTATGGCGGCTCCCCTTCCCGGGGGGGGTGAACCCCCTCCCCCTGGTCGCCCCTCCTCTCCTAAGCCCTCCTTCCTCCAAACTTTAGCCCGTACGCTCTCTCCACCGAAGGTTTGTATTGGCATCAAGCCTCCAGCCTTCACCGACGATGGACAACCTGCAGTGTTCTTTTCAAAACACGAAGTCATGCAGTCCTACAGGCCTCTCGAGTTTGCTATCATAGCTCGATGTTCCTATGGTCGTCCTTCGATACCGGAGATCAAAAGCATCCATACCCAGCGCATGAACATCCAAAAAGACTTCTTGTTGAGTTTGCTGAACCCTCGCCATATTCTTCTACGGTTCTCTTCGGAGGAGGATTTTCTGAAGGTGTTGCTTCTCAAGAATATTTATGTCAAAGGATTCCTATTCCATTTTTTTCGTTGGACTGCAGATTTTAATTTCAATTCTGATCCTTCCATCATGCCAATATGGATTAGTTTCCCTGCTCTTCCTGTTAACTTTTATGGTGAAGATTTCCTTTGGTCTATTGCTGGTAACCTCGTCAAAGTATTGCGGATTCATGAATCCACGTTAGCATGGACCCATACCTCCGAGGCCTTTGTTTGTGTGGAACTTGATATTGCAAAGCCTCTGGTGGAACGTATCTGGATTGATTGTGGAGGTGCTGGTTTCTGGCAAAACATAAAGTATCATCGTATTCCCCTCCTTTGCACTACTTGTCATAAGGTTGGCCATGCTGCTAAGGATTGCTCTCGGAACTCTGGCTCTGTTTCTACTAAACAACCAGGTGTCGACACGTTGGTCACCAAGGCGCCCATGGCCTGGGTACCGGTTGGTTCTAAAGCTTCCTGCTCTGGTTCTAAACTTCAAGAGGATTCGGGCAAAGTAACTCTTCCGTTAAGTAATACCTTTCAAAGTCTACATGATGATTCCAACAAGGTTGATTTGATTCTGGCCTCTCCGATGGTGGCTCCAATTTCCTCGAATGTGTCGACACTGTCTGAGCCACCTTCTGGTGCCGCCGATATCCCTAGGCCTTCAAGGATTTCTAATTCCAATCCCGCAATTATTACTGGAGTTATTACTATCAATGATTCTACTGATCTCCCAAGTAGCTCTCTTGGAGCTACCTTACCTGCTCTATCTTTAATTCAGGTTTCTCTTAATAATTCAGATTGCAGCATGGTGAAGGATAAAACTAATGCTCCTGGAGAGGAGCCCCTACCTCTTATTGTTGAGTCACTGCAACCTCATCAGGTTTCAGGGGATAACATCCCAAGTTCACTATTTGATGCTCATTTTCAGGACATTCAGCAGCTTGCTGCGAAAGAAAATATTATTCATCAGTCTTGCACCTCTGACATCCAGGATAAGCCCTCCAGACCTATTACCAGAGGTATGTTAAGAAGATCTCCTTCTGCTGGGGAATTGCCAAATACCAATTTTCATTGAATGCCCTCATTTGGAATATCCGTGGCATTTCGAATGACCTGTCTGTTGGTAGGCTTAAATTTTTAATAAAAGCTCACAAACTCAATATGGTTGCCATCATAGAACCCATGGTGGATAGTAACAGAATGGACTCCTTCAGGAAGAAATCAAAGATGGATTACTCGGCTGCTAATTCCATTGGCAAAGCTCATATCTGGTTTTTTTGGAAATCTCCACTTCAATTTGTTGTTCTGCATCAGCATGAGCAATTTCTAACTCTCTGTCATGGGGGATCTTCAGATCCAAATTTCTTTATTACTATTGTTCATGCCAAATGCTCTATTCAGGAAAGGAGGGTCCTATGGTCAGAGTTAGCTCATTTATGTTGGAATTGCTCTGTTCCTTGGCTTCTTGCTGGGGATTTTAATACCATCCTCTCTATGGAGGAAAAGGCTGGTGGCAGACTCTCCAACTTTACTAGTATGGCTGACTTCAATGACTGTATCACTTCTCTTGGCATTCAGGATGTAGGATTCCATGGCAGCTCTTATACTTGGTATAATGGTCAAACAGGTGGTAATGCTATTTGGGCCAGACTAGACAGAGTTTTTTACAACCCTCAATGGCTCTCCAAATTCCCCATCAAGGTATCTCACCTATCTAGAGAAGCTTCGGATCATTCCCCACTACTCATCTCCCTTATACTGCTAAACCTCAAGTCAGTTCAAGATTCACCTTTCAGAATATGTGGATTGGCCATGATAGCTTTATGGAGACTACTAAAATTTGTTGGGCTACTGCTCCCATTTCTTACTCTCCTTTGTTAACTTTACATCTTAAGATGAAAGCGATTAAGATATGACTTCGAGACTGGAACAAAACTATTTTTGGTAATATTTTCAACAACATCTCTACTGCTGAAGAAAATGTGGATATTGTTCAAGCCTCCTTTGATTCTGATCCTACTGCTTTGCACTTTTCTGCTCTTGAAGATGCTAGAACTTCACTAGCCCAACTTTACTCACATGAAGAATGCTTCTGGAGGCAGAAAGCCCACATTCACTGGCTTCACGATGGTGACAGAAATACTAAATTTTTTCATTCCACTGTTTTGCATAATAGACACAAGCAACAAATTTCTTCCATTAAGGATGACCATGGAAATCTTATTGAAGATGATACTCTGATTACTAACATGGCTGTCCATCACTTTCAGAAAGCCTTCTCATCTCAGCCACATACTGTTTCTCAGCAACTCCTTCAGGTCATTCCTACTCTTATCTCCCAGCAAGACAATGAGCTTCTGTGTGCTATTCCTACTGATGAGGAAATTAAAAGAACAGTTTTTGCCATGTCCACTGACAGTGCCCCTGGACCTGATGGTCTGACTGGGCTTTTTTATACAACTTGCTGGTCTTTTATTGGTCAGGATGTTTGTGCTGCTATCAAAGAATTCTTCTTGGGCAGTGATCTCCCTAGGAGTATAACTTCCACTATTATTACACTCCTCCCTAAAGTCAGCAAACCAGATACTTTTAAAGACTTTCGGCCAATCAGTTTATGCAACTTTTCTTTTAAAATCATCTCCAAAATTATAAATGACAGGATGGCTCATATCCTTCCAACAGTCATATCCTTGGAGCAAGGTGCTTTTGTTAAAGGTAGATTCATTGGAGAGAATATCATCCTAGCTAAGGACATCATTAATGGCATTGGGAAAAAAATCCGTGGGGAAAATGTGGTTTTCAAGATTGACATGGCTAAGGCTTATGATAGACTTGAATGGGATTTTCTTCTTTAAGTCTTGGAACAATTTGGTTTTTCCAACACTTTTACCAACATGATTCACAGACTCCTAGCTAATGTCTGGTTCTCTATCCCGCTCAACGAAAATCTTGCTGGCTTCTTCAAATCTTCAAGAGGTATCAGACAAGGGGATCCCCTGGCCCCTTCCTTATTTATATTGGCTGAGGAAGCTCTTAGTAGAGGCTTAACCAACTTATACCAATCTGGGAAAGTTAGCTATTTTTCTACCCCTAGAGGTTGCCAAGGTATCTCCCACCTGCTCTTTGCTGATGACACCCTGATATTTGCCAATGGGAGTAAGAGATCCATTAAGAACCTTATGGACTTTCTACATTTGTATGAAAGATCTTCGGGCCAGCTTATTAATATAAGCAAGAGTTCTTATTATACCCACAGCAATGCCTCATCTCCTCTTAAGCAAAGGTTATCCGCTCTCACTGGTATGAGACATGGTTCTTTTCCCTTTACTTACCTTGGAGTTCCCCTCTATCCTGGAAGAGCCAAGGTGTCTTTCTTCACCCCTCTGCTCAGCAAAATTCAGGCCAAAATTCAAGGTTGGAGGTCTAATCTCCTATCTCAAGCTGGTCGACTTTGCCTGATTAAGCATGTCCTGTCTTCTATTCCTCTGCATATCATTGCATGCTGTGCTGTTCCTGCTTCAATTCATAAACAGATTGATCAAGCCTTTGCCAACTTCTTTTGGGGCTATACTGATGGTAAACTTAAGAAACATTGGAGGAACTGGCCTAGTCTTTGTCAACCTATCCGGAATGGAGGTTTGGGCATTCTCCCCCTCAGGGACCTTCAAAAAGCATTCAAAATTAAAATGCTCTGGAAAGCTATTACTACAGAAAACTCCCTTTGGGCTGATTACTTCAGGAAAAAGCACCTGTCTCAACCCCACCTCTCTGTAGCTGATTTCAGAAAATGCTCAGGTAATGGGAGAATGGACTGGAATTTTGCAAAGGACCAAATCATGAAGCACAGTAGACTGTTTAAAGGTCCCGGGCACTTTTCATTCTGGAAGGATATTTGGTTTGGTGATAAAGCATTGGTGGACTACATCTCTGACAATCAGTGGTCTCTCATTGAGGATAAATATGTTACCCTCCATGAGCTGCGCAATCCTCTGAATTCCAACTGGCACCTTATTCAGCATTTGCTTCCTAATGACATCTTCCAAGCTGTTACTTTCTGCATCAACAAGACTCCGTTAGCTTCTGACAGGAGAGTCTGGTGCCTCACTGCTACTGGGAAATTCTCCATTTCATCCTGGAGAAAACAGATCGATAGCTCTGATCAACCTTTCCCCTACAAGGCCCTCTGGTCAGATATTATACCACCAAAAGTTTCTCTCTTCCTCTGGAAGCTCTTCCAAGGCATCCTTCTAACGGACTCTACTGTACAAAAATGTGGCATTTCGCTGTGCTCCAAATGTGTTTGCTGTCATACGGCTACGGTGGAAACTGCCTCCCATCTTCTTCTACACAGCCAGGTCTCGAATGCTACCTGGCCCCTGCTCAAACACTGCTCGCAGATTAGCCCTGCCGCCTTTACTAATATTAGAGGCTTCCTTCAGCAAACCATTCTTCACTCCAATACGTCCACTCTTTCAGGACGGATATCTCTTCTTACCATCTTTTTATGGCTCTGGGAAATTTGGTGTGAAAGAAACAGACGCAAATATGACAATGCTGCTAGTTCCCCATCCTCCATCGCTCATAAAATCCTACACCTTGTCAGATCCACCAAACTCCCTTCCTGTAAGGGTATGGGAGACACTGACTTCCTCTCCTCTATCTCCCTGCTACCTTCCTGCTCGATTGCTATGAAGAATTCTATCAATATTGTTCGCTGGACGATGCCTCCTCCTCAGAACTTCAAGCTCAATGTGGACGTCGCCTCTAAAGGAAACCCAGGGCTTGCTGGTGGTGGAGGGCTAATCAGGGATCACCATGGCTCTCTTGTGCTGGCCTACAGTCACTTCTATGGCTCCTGTCACATTCTGGTGGCTGAAGCGCATGCCATGCTAGATGGACTTTGTTATGCAGCTGCTTGTAACATCAAGCTCCACTCCGTTGAATCTGACTCGCTGGTCTTGGTGAACATCATAAAAACCTCTTCCAATTGTCCTTGGAGACTTATACCTCTCATTTCTGAATTGAGGTCATTGATCACATTTCTGGAGGCTGACATTGTCCATACATACAGAGAAGGCAATCATGCGGCTGATGGGCTTGCTAATCATGCTTGTAAAAATAGAACTAGCTCCTTTTTTATTGGAAATTCTGATTTGCTTCCCCCCTTGGTTCGTGGGTCCTGCAGATTGGATAAGTTGGGAATTCCCAACATCCGGTTTTGATGTCCACTTAGCTTTTATTCAGGGGTATGCCCCGTTGGTATTTGTAACCCTTTTATTTTAATAAAACACCTCGGTCTGGGTCTGGAGGAGTAAGCACACTCCCATTGAGTGCACTCCCTCAGGCCTGGCTGCAGGCTTATTTGTTTTAAAAAAAATACTTATAAGTGTTTAAGAAAACTTCAAAATCAATCAATATTTTTGGTATATCGGAGAAGTGTGGGGAGATGCTGCCGAAATGGGAGGTTAGCATGTCCTTACTATATGGAAGATACCAGATCATTTGTATTGAAACATGGTGGGAAAGCATGCGGGTTTGATTGCCATCGACGGTTGCTACCAAGTGACCATCCTTTTCGAAGGCAAAAAGACTCGTTTAACAAAAATACTATTGAATATATGAGGCAGACTTGCAACGGGTGTCGGGTCTACATATGGCGACACGGGTGCAAAATTTACCAGTTGTAGTACAATTGTCTGGTAGCACACGCCAACTCTCTAGCTTGGGAAATGATCACAACTGGAACAATAAAAGTATTTTTTGGGAATTACCTTATTGGTCAACTCTTCTTGTACGACACAATCTGGATGTCATGCATACCGAGATAAATTTTTTTGATAATGTGTTCAATACGATCATGAATGTTAAAGGCAAAACAAAGGACAACGCCAAAGCGCATATGGACTTAAAGATGCTTTGTAAACGTCCAAAACTGGAACTACAGAACGTAAAAGGAAAAACTGTGCAGCCTAAAGCAACTTACATGCTTAATGATACACAGATTAAGGAAGTGTGTCAGTGGTTGAAACAGTTGAGATTCCCAGATGGATATGCATCCAACATAGTCCATTGTGTGAATGTTAATGAGGGGAAAATATATGGTCTGAAAAAGTCATGACTGTCATGTGTTCATGGAGAGGCTAGTGCCCATTGCATTCGTGATTTGTTGCCAAAGCCTATATGGGGAGCACTGACCGAGCTGAGTCAGTTTTTCAAGATTTTATGTGCATTAGAACTTAGACTTCGGGATGTACAAACTATCGAAGAAAATGTGGTCACAACCGTTTGCAAGTTAGGGAAGATATTTCCTCTGGCATTCTTTGATTCGATGGAGCACCTGGTCATCCATTTGCTATGCGAGGCTATTGCCGGAGGGCCAGTACAATTTCGATGGATGTATCCATTTGAGAGGTATGTGAGAATTTTTGTTAAGTTACATGTCATCCATGGTCGGGACATGTCATTGCCATCTGACTTGTTGTTGTAGGTGCATGCATGAATTAAAAATGAAAGTTCGCAACAAGGCGAAGGTGGAGGGTTCGATTGCTGAGGCATATATTCTTGAAGAAATTTTGAACTTCTGTTCCATGTACTTTGAGCCAGAGATTCTAACTCGTCGTACTCGACCTCCACGTAATGATGATGAGGGAGTTGATGATTCTTCCAATCGGCTCTCTATATTTAAGCATCCTGGATGTGCGTTCGGACGTTGCCCGACTCGCACGCTTGAAGATAGAGAGTTATTCGTCACTGAGATATATATTCTTATGAATTGTATCGAGATTGAACCTTATGTTGAGTAAGTTCTTAACTCACATTTCCAGCGACATCTATAAGTTGTTCATCCTTGTTCTGCTGTTCATTTAAAGTAGTAGTGTATTTATATTGCAGACAATTTGATTCAGAATTAGCACAAAAATGTCCAAATATCCAGGATGTGGAGATTGAAAAAGAACGCGATAAGTTTTTTGCCAAATGACTGAGATATCGAGTTAGTGTCGATCTATACCAAAATATATGTTTGTATTTACTTATGTTGAGGTAATTGTTATTATTTTAACTACTCTAATTTACATATAGGTTGAACAAAGTCTCATTACTGATCAAAGAGTACAAGAGATAAGTTATGGCCCCTCGAAAGTTGCACGTGCCTATCCAATATATATTATGAATGGATACAGATTTTATACGAGGGATTATGGACGAAGAAAGTCTACGATGAACAGCGGCGTATCTGTTAAGGGAAGTGTATACAATGAAGTGGACCTTGACTTCTATGGTATTCTTGAGGAAGTCCTAGAACTTCAGTATTTGGGACGAGACAATCATATATACATATTTAAGTGTCATTGGTTTGATCCTAATTCTGTTCGACATGATACAACTTATGGGATTGTCGATGTCAAACATAGGTCTAAACTTAATACCTATGAACCGTTCATTTTAGCCGCACAAGCCCAGCAAGTGTATTATTCAAGCTATCCATCATCCAAGAATAAAGATTGGTGGACAGTTTGCAGGGTTAAAGCAAAACTCTTTCCCACTTATGAGTTAAATATGAGTGAAAATATCTCAGAGGTTGCCAGTGCTGAATATTTTCAATCAGACGAAGTTGGCGTTGTCGGTTCCTCTAGGTTTAATCTGGATGAATCTGATGAGCCATTATCATTATGTAAGAGAGATGAAGTGGAAGAAGTCAATCCAACGGAGCTAAATGTTGATGTTAGAGGGGAGGAGGAATCGGATGAAGAGGAAGAGTTCGAATCTGATTAGGCTACTATGGATGACGAAGTTGATGATGAGTTAGATATATCATCAGCATGAGGGAGGCACGTTTTGATAATTTAGTAAGATATTCTTACTTTTTTGCATAATTTTTAATAACATTTGTCTAGCCTTATATAATTGTAGATTAATATGTATTAATTATTTTGTTAGTAATGAAGAAATGGTCCGAGGAGGCTGTACTCAGAGTGGGAGGAGACTGGGTAGTGACAGGGGCTCTACTCCCTCCTCTTTGGCGTCTTCTTCGGGCACAAGTATATCTATTAAAATAGTTAGTTATATAAATGTTTTAATTATTTACTAGGTTAAAATAATTTTTTTATAGGTCCAAGTGTCGGCTCACGACCACTTGTACAGACGCCACCCCCACCACCTCACGCTGCAGGTATGTATATTTTAACTTTAAGCACAATATTCATTTTACTTATGAAAATTAATTCTTACAGGTTCCAGTGCTTTCCCAATTATGTATATTTTAATTTTTAGCAAAATATCCATTTTACTTATGAAATCTAATTCTTACAGGTCTCTGTGCCCTCCCACCACTTGTACAGACGCCACCCCTACCACCTCCCGCTGTAGGTATGTATATTTTAATTTTTATCAAAATATCCGTTTTACTTATGAAAATTAATTCTTACAGGTCCCAGTGTTTTCCCAATTATGTATATTTTAATTTTCAGCAAAATATCTATTTTACTTATGAAAATTAATTCTTACATGTCCCAGTGCCCTCCCACCACTTGTACAGACGCCACCCCCACCACCTCCCGCTGCAGGTATGTATATTTTAATTTTCAGCAAAATATTCATTTTACTTATGAAAATTAATTCTTACAGGTCCCAGTGCTTTCCCAATTATGTATATTTTAATTTTCAGCAAAATATCTGTTTTACTTATGAAAATTAATTCTTACAGGTCCCAGTGCCCTCCCACCACTTGTACAGACGCCACGCCCACTACATCCCGCTACAGGTATGTATATTTTAATTTTTAGCAAAATATGCTTTTTACTTATGAAAATTAATTCTTTCAGGTCCCAGTGCCCTCCCACCACTTGTACAGATGCCACTCCACTACCTCCTGTTGTAGGTATGTATATTTTAATTTTCAGCAAAATATTCGTTTTACTTATGAAAATTAGTGCTTACAGGGCACACCCCCACCACTCAGCCACTTGACGATGTCGGCAGTCGTCATGAGGGAGGCACGACCCATGATGGACATCCCCCGTGCTGGATCTCCGGGTAAATTTATAAGGTTATTACATTCATTATTTAGCCTTCAACTGTCTAATGTGAATATTTTGACATTTGCAATTGCAGTTCAAAATTAGAACCTTCCGATGCTGTCCATCATTCTATGGATCTAGTAATGGCACATGTGCCTGGGATAGTATTATCTTTCAAAGAATTTCCAATAGGCGTCCGCGATTCATTGTTCGGCATATTCTTAGTAAGTAATTACGTCTTTTAATTCAAATATTTTCCAAACTCAATTCACAACATTATACTAACAGTGAAACTTATTTTATTTAGAGCGGAGTTATCGATTCACTAGTGGACATGACGCGGCACGCTGTCGTTCTGCCTGGGAGTCTCTTGTATAGACAAATTACCGAAAGAAAGTACATGCGGCTCATAAAATGCCTAAAAAAAGGCTGATGGGAGTGAAGACCGATAATTGTGGAAGGAGCACCGCACTCTATGGATGAGGAAGGAGGATTAGGACATAGCATGTGACAAATTTGCAGAGCCCGAGTGGATAGAAAAGTCCCGAAAAGCCAAAACAAACAGGGCGTCACAACCGGGCGCAAATTTGCATACGGGTGGGTCCATCTCTTTCGCGGCTCATAAACAAAAATTAGTAAGTTATGTTTTAATTTATCTTCTTACATTTTATTAATATATATGACGTTTTTTTACTATGAATTGTATAATAGGCTGTGGAGCTTAATCGAGCTCCATCGTTCCTCGAGGTGTTCGACAGAACACACAAAAAGAAGGGGACAGATCAATTTGTGAGTGAGAGAGCTCACTCAGTAGCGATAAGCTTATCTACATATGCAACTTCTACTGTTCATTTAAATCGGATTGATTCATATGAAATTGACTAGTTATTTTATTGAATTTGTAGGAAACATATAGCAGAGCTATGACAGAGAAGTACGGGGAGGGAGATGCGCAACAGTCGGAGTTGGATCTGACGGAATGGGTGGCAGCAGCTGGCGTACCGAAGAAAGGCCGACTATATGGTTTTGGGGAGAGCCTGGACTCTAGCGCGGTGATATCATCGTGTGCGAGTTCAGGCTCTGCCCAAACCAGTAGTAGTGCCTTCAGTATACATCCACCTGGCGCTAGTACTTCTGCCAATGACGTCAGAGACATCGTCCGACCAGAGATCTCTGATTTACAGCGGCATATGCAGTGGCAGATCCGAGAAAAGATGTCTAGCCAACAGGCAACCATGTTGCAGGCAATCACTGGCCTCCTCTCCCAGGCGGGAGTTCTCCCTCCTAGATCTACAACCACGGCACAGGCCCATCAGGTGAGAGTTTATTATGTTTTTATTTTGGCAGAATTACTCAATTATAAAAATAATTAATTCAAAAACTAAGTTAGTTTTCAAAAGTAACTTAGTTTAGAAGAATTCAGAAAATTCAGGGTTCGTGAGTCAAAAATGTAAAATATTGGCCTGATCGGCGTGCCGATCGTTCCAACACGACCTGGGAGGTAGACGTGTTGTAAGAGCTGACGGATTCCAAATCGGATATCCTGTTTGAGCCTGACACTAAAATAAGTAAGTTAGTTTTCAAAACTAACTTAGTTTAGAAGAATTCAGATAATTAGGGATTCAGCGGCCCAAAATGTAAAATACTGGCCTGATCGGCGTACTGATCATTCCAACAGGATTTGGGAGGTAGACGTGACCTGTGAGAGCTGACGGAATCCAAATCGGATATTCGGTTTGAACCCGACGCTCAAATAACTAAGTTAGTTTTCAAAAGTAACTTAGTTTAGAAGAATTCAGAAAATTCGGGGTTCGAGGGTTCAAAATGTAAAATACTGACCTGATCGGTGTGCCGATCGTTCCAACACGACCTGGGAGGTAGACGTGAGTTGTGAGAGCTGACGGATTCTAAATCGGATATCCTGTTTGAGCCCGACGCTAAAATAACTAAGTTAGTTTTCAAAACTAACTTAGTTTAGAAGAATTCAGATAATTAGGGGTTTGAGAGTCCAAAATATAAAATACTAGTTTGATCGGCGTGCCGATCATTCCAACAGGACTTAGGAGGTAGACATGACTTGTGAGAGTTGACGGAATCCAAATCGGATATCCGGTTTGAACCCGACGCTCAAATAACTAAGTTAGTTTTCAAAAGTAACTTAGTTTAGAAGAATTCAGAAAATTCGAGGATCGGGGGTCCAAAATGTAAAATACTAGCTTGATCGGCGTGCCGATCGTTCCAACATGACCTGGGAGGTAGACGTGAGTTGTGAGAGCTGACGGATTCTAAATCGGATATCCGGTGTGAGCTCGACGCTAAAATAACTATGTTAGTTTTCAAAACTAACTTAGTTTAGAAGAATTCAGATAATTAGGGGTTTGGGGATCCAAAATATAAAATACTGGCCTGATCAGCATGCCGATCGTTCCAACAGGACTTGGGAGGTAGATGTGACTTGTGAGAGCTGACGGAATCCAAATCGGATATCCGGTTTGAACCCGATGCTCAAATAACTAAGTTGATTTTCAAAAGTACCTTAGTTTAGAAGAATTCATAAAATTCAGGGTTCGGGGGTCCAAAATGTAAAATACTGGCCTGATCGACGTGCCGATCGTTCCGACATGACTTGGGAGGTAGACGTGAGTTGTGAGAGCTGACGGATTCTAAATCGGATATCTGGTTTGAGCCCGACGCTAAAATAACTCCATTAAAAACTAAGTGTGTTTTCAAAACTAACTTAGTTTAGAAGAATTCAAAAAATTCGGGGTTCGGGGGTCCAAAATGAAAAATATTGGCCTGATCGACCTGTCGATCGTTCCAACACAACCTGGGAGATAAAAGTGACTTGTGAGAACTGGCGGAATCCAAATCGGATACCCGGTTTGGGCCCGACCCTCAAAAGTGCATTTTGTAAATACACTTAGTTTAAAATTAAAGAAGTCTGGTCCGGGGGTCTAAAATCTAAAATATCGGTCAGATCGGCATGCCGATCCTTCCAACACGACCTGGGAGATAAAAGTGACTTGTGAGAACTGGCGGAATCCAAATTGGATACTCGATTTGGGCCCAACGCTCAAAAAGTGCATTTTGTAAATGCACTTAGTTTAAAATTAAAGAAGTAGGGTCCGGGGGTCTAAAATCTGAAATACCGGTCTGATCAGCGTGCCGATCATTCCAACACGACTTGGAAGATGAAAGTGACTTGTGAGGACTGACGAAATCTAAATTGAATACCCAATTTGGGCCCAATGCTCAAAAGTGCAATCTCTAAATGTAATTAATTTAAAAGACAGATAACTAGGAGTTGGGGGTCTAAAATATGAAATACTGGTCTGATTGGCATGCCGATTGTTCTAACACGACCTTGGAGATGAAAGTGACTTGTGAGAACTGACGGAATCTAAATCGAATATCTTGTTTGGGCCCGACGCTAAAAAGTGCATTCTCCAAATGTAATTAATTTAAAAGATAGATAACAAGGGGTTGGGTGGTCTAAAATCTAAAATACCTATCTGATCGACATGTCGATTATTCCAACACGACCTGGGAGGTAAAAGTGACTTGTGAGAACTGGCGGAATCCAAATCGGATACTCGATTTGGGCCCGACGCTCAAAAGTGTATTTTGTAAATACACTTAGTTAAAAATTAAAGAAGTTGGATTCGGGGATCTAAAATCTGAAATACTGGTCTAATCGGCATGCCGATTGTTCCAACACGACTTGAGAGATGAAAGCGACTTGTCAGAACTGACAGATTTCAATTCGGATACCCGGTTTGAGCTCGGCGCTCAGAATTGCATTCTCTAAATGTAATTAATTTAAAATACCGATGAGAGCTAGGTAAGTTGGGGTCTATAAAATCTATGTAGTTATCGATTTGATATTATGTTTTAATTGAATTTATGCAATCTAATAAAATATTTAATTTATGTTTGCACTAATTTTTTCTCTATGAATGAATGTTATTATTTTTTTAATATAGGAGGATCCATCTGCGAGGGGCGATAGAGGAGATGAGCAGGGCGGGGAGGATGAGGATATGGACGATCTAGAGGATATTTGTTGAGTTTCTTATGTGTTTTATTTTCTGTACATTTTTTTTTCTGTACGTTGGTTTGATTGTGATATGTACTTTTAATTAAACAGGTTTTTTACTAATTTTTTGTAATTTTTTAAAAAAATCAATAAAAATATTTCGGACGGATTTTGAGACGGATCCGTCTGTTATTTGCGACGGAAATAGAGATGAGTCTCAGCCCGTCTGAAACTCATATTTTTTATATAAAATTTTAAAAAAGTTTCAGACAGATTTTATGATTGATCCATCTGAAGTTTGCGACGGAAAAAGCGACGCACTAATTCTGTATGAAATTCCAGATCTGAAGTTTGCGACGGAACTAAGGACGGAATAATTCTGTCTAAAATTTCAGATAGATTTTGGGACGGTACTTAAGACTGACTATTTACGAAGGAATTTCAGACAAAAACTTTTATGTCTGTAATTTCAGATGGAATTTTATCTGTCTGAAATTTGTAATTAACTAGGAATATAAGTGTCACGTCTCGAGATTATACAGCGGAAACAATCAGGAACGTGAACAGTCGGCTAGTACGCCTCGAGCAAGCAATATAATCAGAGCGCAAGACAATCACGTAAAAGTAATTGCACAAGTAATTTTTCCAAACTTCACTTTATTCCGTAACAATAATAATATCAGAGTACATAAGATCTTTTGACTCTCTTTACTAGACTCAATAAAATAAAGATTACATCAGGACTCGACTAAACACTTTACGACTAAGGCTTCTCTCGTTCATATGTCCTTCAATCACTCTCGGACCCGTTACTTGTATAATCCGAATCAGATTCATCTGTACTACCTGAAACATTTAAGAAAGTAGGTAATGAGCACACTTGCCCAGTAGATATCTTCATATCAACATGAAGGTAAATTTAAGTGATTAGCATTTTAGCTCTAGAGAATAAGATAAATCATGCAGAAATGATGAAACACGTATATAACCAAGTAGCAAGATACGATCAAGTACGAGATATGAGAATATAATTGACCAAGTATATAACAAGAATGTAAATTTTGGCCTTTCCATGAACAAAAATGTAGTAGAAAGTCATGTAACAAGCAAGAAAAGTACTTTTCGCTTAATAGCAAGTACTTCGTGAATTTACGTAGATCTTTGTTCAGATTCCGTGGATTTTCACTTATTTATAAAGAAAGTATTCCCAGCACAATGCGACGCCAGTAGCATCATACCCCATGGTTTACAGTATGTTTCCGACAATCAGCCGAGTGGACTAACATAGAGCCCTTGAACACAATCAATGCTCGAACTGCATCTTCAAGTATAAATCAAGCTACTTCCACGATTATAATAATAATGTGGCCAATAATGTACAATTTCAACAATAATTCCATGATAAAGTAACCAAAGCAAGAATGCTTCAATTAAGAATAAGAGATTTCAAGGATGACTTAAATAGACATCATACTACGGAAGAAATTTGGCAGCATAACGGTACTCTCATTACATTCCATACCTTTAATATTGACTTACATAACGTAGGTTGAGACTCCAGATAATCCTAAAATTATCTAGGAATGAAAGAAAACCAAAACCAAAGGTCAAACCTTGGGTTAGACTAAATCAAGAACCAAGCGGTCTATTACTGGACCGTTTAGTACGCCTGGCGGTCTAGCCATGGACCGTTTCATAGAATAAAGACATCGATGCAGTAAAACCATTTGGAGCTTTAGCGCACTACAAGAAAAAGTTGGATTTCAGACAGACATTTCACATAGATTATTTCCGTCTGAAATGACATCTCAATTTCACACGAAATTCTAAAATATTCAATCCATGCGACGGATAGGTATTTCGTGATAATTTACGTATGTAATATCAGACGGAATTGTATCCGTCTGAAATGAGTGTGAAATTTCAGACAGAAAATGGTCCGTTTGAAATCCGTGTGAAATGTTTTTTTCCAGTCATCGCAAACCCTTCCCCCCTTTCCCCCATTCATGAACCCTTGCCCCGCTCTCCCTCTCACTCTCTCTTTCGACCATCTCCCTGTCGAGGGGAGACTACCAGCGCCGCACTCACCGTCGCGGCTCGAGCCGTTACCGTCAAAGCCGTCCTCATCGTCGGCATTGCCCGCAGAGCCCCCCTCGCCATCGCCGTCAAAGCCGTCCTCATCGTCGGCGTCGCCGCCAGAGCTACCCTCGCCATCGCTGTCCAAGCCCTCGACGTCGTCCCCGTCGAAGCCATCCTCATCGTTGCCGCCGGTGTCCCTTGTCGCCATCCTCTCCGGTCTGGTAAGCCCCCTCCCTCTCCCCATGTCTGTAAAACTCACCCTGCCCGCTGCGCCTCCACCATCGCCATTGCCTGTCCGTCGGAGTCTCCACCACCGCCGCGCCTCCACCATCGCCATTTTTAGCTTGGGGATCATCAGGGAGGGCGGGGGTTCTAGATCCGAGAGGGGTAGGTCGGTCGACATCTGGGATGGGGAGGGGTTCCAGCATGGGTTTTGGGGGAGGAGGTTCAGGATCGGAGAGGGCTGGTGGGTGCTCTGTCAGAGGGTAGGTCAGTCGTGCAGGGGGGTCCGGCAGGGAGTCCGGGGTGGGGGCTGCGGGGTAGGAGGGTGGGGGGTTTTAATTCCGATGGGGGGTCAGGAGGAGGGTTCCGGTGGGTGTGGGGTTGCTTTGGGAGTGGCGATTTCAGGGAGTGGTCCTTCGGCTAGGGGTCCGGGGTGGCTGGGAGGGTGGGGGGTTGGTATGCATGATTCAGATCATAAATTCCCTTTCGTGAAAGGGTTCTTTTTAAGAAGAGCTGGTGGATTGGTTGCACACTTAGAGATGTAGTCTCTGTTGATGGTGTTTGGACTCGAAGAGTTCATATGGGACTTCAAGCAGTCATACATGATCTGTGTGGCTGATTTGCAGTGTGCTCCTATGCTCAATGACCAGCTCCAATGAAGGATACTCACAAATGATGGCTTTAGCCCGGAGTCTGGACCAGTGATGGACACCATCCTTTCAGGTTATTCCCAATTGAGCCCACTTGGAAACTCAATAATGACAACAATGGATAGTTCTTTTTGAAGATAAATGATGTCTTTGAGCCTTGCCAATGATTTAATGACAATGTCCCTTTCTGGAGACCTCAATAACTTGACCTCCTTTATGGAGGCCAGCTTGTTAAATTAGAAGTGCTGAGGAAATTGGGTTTTCTTTGAGTGCTCTTAAGTTACAATTGTCTAAATTCCAAAGTTTTCCACTATTGTCGATGCAAGTAGAGCTGTCTCCATTGGTTGCCACGAAGGAGGGAAGTCTTTTAAACTTCTTGCATCTCCTTTTTTATTACCTTTAGAAACAATTACAGTGGGGGGAGAGGGTTCCGAGTCATGGCCGCCGCTATGAAGGTAAGTGAGGTAGGTGCCACTCAATCGGTGTGGATGGGCAGCACAACACGCTTTCCTCTCATCATCCGAAAGGGTAAAAGTAGATTAGATAGAAGTGGGA
This sequence comes from Amorphophallus konjac, assembly GCA_022559845.1. Classification (NCBI taxonomy): domain Eukaryota; kingdom Viridiplantae; phylum Streptophyta; class Magnoliopsida; order Alismatales; family Araceae; genus Amorphophallus; species Amorphophallus konjac. The sequence goes on from CM040125.1 coordinate 32,700,673, forward strand.
CTTGCCGGTGTGTTGGTTCAAGTCAGCGGCATTGAAAAGTCTGATCTTGCCAAGACTTATTAATAATAATGCTCGTGGTCTGTGGGTATGGGTGCTACTCTTCTCGGTGCTGCCAGCTTTGTTAAGATCTGTTATCATCTATCTAGGTTCAAGCCATTTGTTTGTTGTTTCCTTGTTTGATTTTTGTAGATAGTTCTGTAAATTGTAGGGATAAATATTATGATGGTGATTGGCGGCATAATTCGCTGGTATTATGTATGTTTCTTGTAGCCTGCTATCAACGTGGAGAGACATGTGATGGAGGGCAGTCAGTCCCTTACTACTAGTTAAATTGAGACCTTTTGGATTCTGACAAAGATGGTAGGTAGAGATATAGATAGAATCGCATTGTGACTGAGACTACTAGCTCATTGTGTTGTAATCTTGTCCGAATCCCAAGTGCGGAGAGGAGAGATCCATCTCCTTTTATCACGATGAGATTATATTTCCCTTAATATGTTAACAACACGCTCGGATTCACAAGGCCTCTCCCTTTTTAATCTATTTAACCTATTCGATTCTCGTTAAAATTTTGTGGAGCTCCAACATATAGAGGGCAGCGGTAGAGACCCGAGAAAAGTGGTCGTTAGAATCGCTATGTCGGTTGGATGATGACGATGTCTTGTGACTTCGGAGTTTTGTTTTCATAATCAAAGTAGATGTGAATTAAGTGATTGGAAGATATTCTCTAATAGACAGGTGTCTTGTCACAACTGATTGGAGTCCTAGAGTAATGTAGACTGTTCTATATGAGTCCTCTGATATATGTAGACTTTAAATTTGGTTGCTACCACACATTGTTTTTGGATAGCCTGCGGTCTACATACATAAACTCCATAGTCCACAGGCATTTGTGGAAATTTCAAGGACCTTCTTATCTCTAAATTTGATGATATGAGAAAGTTGGTATGGTTGGCAATAACTCAATGGATGATATTCGTTTTCCAGAGAACATGTATGATATTTCTTTTTCAGTCAAGGACTAGTATCATGAAAGTTTGGAAAGGTTAAGACCATCTGGTTCTGGAAGAAAATTTGCAGTTTGCTCCAAAGAAATGATGTTTGGGAGGATGGTGACAAGTCTGTTACTTATGACTTTTGATATGACCTTGTAAACGATGTTACATAGACTAATAGGTCTATAGTCTGATATGTCTATAGCAGTGCTAACTTTGGGAATTAAAGCAATAACAGAAGTAGTAAAGAACCTAGGCATCATATTACGAAATCTGAAAAATTCCTGAATAGCAGAGACCAACACACCTGCAGTAATATGATATGTAAATCTAGAGAAGATAGCTGAATTATGATATGAATCTTCAAGTATTTTTGAGATATCATATGAACAGAGTGAGAAGATGGAGAGAATAAATAGCATTAACATCTACCACCAGCTGTTCTATTTGCTTTTCAGTTAAAACACATGCACTTAATCATGTTAAATAAAGCAAAGAGCAATATAATGAAAATACATAGAATTGACTGAGTGGCCTATGAAGGTAAATAGGACTAAAAAATTAAAATACCTCTATACAAATAATGAAGTCCTGAACACTTGATTTGAATTGTAAGCCTTGAGCTATAGGGCTTTTGAACAGACCGAAAGAATATAAGATGGCAATAGCTACCCCCTGCCACCAAGTTAAGAATACGAATGATTTAAACATAATAAACTTGGCTAATGGTTTTATATGTTCCAGTTCATCCTTCGTAGCTGCATAGAGCTGAAGCAAAATAGTATAAAGCCCACGATTGACTGAAATTGAGAATAATAGCCATGTATGGGTACCTACACAATTTCCAAAAACATGCTAGTCCATAACCTGCAGCTTCAGAGCTCATAGAATCAAAGTAATCCATGTGTTACAGCAGCAAAAAAAATTGTCATTATCATTATTTATGAGCAATAGAGAGCTGGATCCCATTAGTCCATTTTTTGACCCCAGAAGAGTTATGGCTACAATACCATCAGCATGGCAGCGTATCAATCGTAAAGGTCATTAAAAAATAGGCATCTGCCAGCATGTTGAGAAAAGAAATACTAGTTACAAACTATCTGAAAGAACAGGTAAAGGGAGATAGTTCCATTACCAACATGATATAAAGATTTTGCTAGACTCATGGATATGAGACCAGTGCATTTTTTGAATCAAGTAACAAGTATTAGTTACCCGCATGTCCATTTAAACTCTCCTTCACAATAGACCCCAAAGGCTTCTAGAAACACTATGAAGAGGGTAGAAAAAAGTTTTTATTATCATATAAACTAATTCGAATATGAGATTATAAAAGTCCCACTTGCGATGAGTCCTTCCCAGCTTTTAATTTTGAAAGACCGTTAGAACCCTTCCCCGATTTAGTTGGAGTAATTCGAATATGAGATTCTGAGTATAAACTAGAATGGTTACGTCGAATCCCAATATTTTTGCTTGTGATTTTAAACTTTGTGAATTTTAATTGCAAAGAAATGTGTTTTTAAATCTGATTTTAACAGAAATTTGATGTTGTTCTGACTCAAAAATGTGGATTATTTAGCTTTAATGTTCTGAATTTGAATATTTTTTATGGAATGGATGTTATTTAATTTGATGTATGCATAATGATAAATTATGAACCTATTTAATTTTTTGTTATATAAATACATTGGGTATTTCCTGTGAACTGAGGTGCGTGGGTGCGACCTAACATTACACGCACCTCAGGAGAGCGTGTTAAAACCGTGTCAATGAACCTCCCCGTTCAAGACTTTGGGATTGATGTGTATGTTCTCATTTTTTATGAGAATGTATATATCTACCTCAAAGTCTTGAATTATCATGTTTGGACAGTCTGTGAATGTTTGATCACACTTAGGCAATCATTTACTATATGTGTTTGTATGATTTGTTGAGAATTTCGGTTGCGTCTCCTCACTCTTCTCTGATATACCATTATTGATTTTAAAGTGTTTTCTTAACCACTTACTTGTAAGTGTTTAAGAAAATGTCAAAATCAATAAATATTTTTGGTATATCAGAGAAGTGTAGGAAGACGCTGCCGAAATTTGCAGCAAATCGTGCAACACATATAGTAAGTGATTGTATGATCAAACCTTCATGGATGGGTTAACAAGTGAAAATCTAATTAATAGTCATCTTTCAAATGCAAATGGTCAATGGCGAACGATGTGAGGAAAGGGTCGAGTTTATTTTCAGGGGTAATGATTTCAAAGTTAGGATGTGTATTAACATTTATTGGATGCAGACAAAATATTTACAGATCGTTCATGGATGTATCGTAGAATACTTTACCGGGTGGTGTTGGTTGACTTTAAGTATGGAGTTGAGAGTTTCATTCAATTTACATGGGGAATCCCAATGCAGCAAGGGACTCGGACGGTCACATTCGATGCCCTTGTTCAAGTTGTAGAAATTTGAGGTGGCGTTCACCATGGGATGTGCAACATCATTTGTACACGAAAGAGTTCGTGGATGGTTATACGAAGTGGACGTGCCATGGTGAGGAATTCTTGAGGTATGCGGCCGACAACATTGCAGGCACAAGTGGGTACGTGGATATGCTTGTAGATGCTGCTGGTCTTAGTTTTAATGTTCATGAGGAACAAGCATACATGGAAGAACCGCCGAATAAGACAGCCAGAAGATTTTATCAACTTCTTAGGGATGCTGATGAGCCGCTTTGGGATGGTTGTGAAAACCACACTCGGTTGTCTGCAGTGTCACAGTTGTTGAACTTGAAATCAGAATTTCACATCAGTGAGACTTATTTTGACCGTCTCCTCCTCTTGATCAAGAGTATGTTGCCTCGAGACGAGAAGTTGCCAGAAATGTTTTATCGTGCAAAAAAGATGGTCAATGAGCTGGGGCTTGGATATGTGAAAATTGATGCATGCCCGAATCATTGTATGTTATATTACAAAGACGATGCAGATAAGATATCATGTTCTATTTGTGGCCATGACAGATTCAAACCTAAGGTCGGAGTCAATTCAAAGCGAAAAGATGTACCTTACAAGGCATTGTGATACTTCCCTCTTGTGCCTAGGTTGCATCGGCTGTATATGTCCTTAAAGATGGCTCGACATATGACATGGCACATCGAAAGAGTACGCCGTGCTGATGATATAATAAGTCATCCTGCCGATGGTGAAGCTTGGACCCACTTCAGTCATACTCATCTTGCTTTCTCAAAGGAGGCACGTAATGTTAGGCTGGGTTTATGCACAGATGGTTTTAATCCATTCTGTGGTTCAGTTGCATCCTATTCTTGTTGGCCAGTGTTCATGACACCGTACAACCTTCCGTCGGACATGTGCATGAAGCGCGAAAATATATTTTTGTCCTTAATAATTCCTGGTCCAAAAAGTTCCGAAAAAAATTTGGACATATACCTTAGGCCGTTGATTGATGAGCTCAAATTTTTATGGACTGATGGAGTTGTTACTTATGATGCATGTAGGAAGCAAAATTTTATTATGAAGGCTGCACTGATTTGGACAATAAGTGACTTCCCTGCATATGGAATGTTATCTGCTTAGAGCACATATGGGAGGTTAGCATGTCCTTACTGTATGGAAGATACCAAATCATTTGTATTGAAACATGGTGGGAAACCATATTCGTTTGATTGCCATCGGCGGTTGCAACCGAGTGGCCATCCTTTTCGAAGGCAGAAAGATTCGTTTAAAAAAATATTGTTGAAATGGATGAAGCTGACTTGCAACGGGTGTCGGGCCGACATATGGTGACACGGGTGCAAAATTTACCAGATGTAGTATAATTGGGAGGTAGCTCACGATAACTCCCTGGCTTTGGAAAGGATCACAACTGGAACAAGAGAAGCATTTTTTGGGAATTGCCTTATTGGTCAACTCTGCTTGTACGGCACAATCTGGATGTCATGCATATCAAGAAGAATGTTTTTGATAATGTGTTCAATACAATCATGAATGTCAAAGGCAAAACAAAGGACAATGTCAAAGTGCGTATGGACTTAAAGATGCTTTGTAAACATCCAGAACTGGAACTACAGAACGTAAGTGGGAAAACTGTGCAGCCTAAAGTAACTTATGTGCTTAATGATACACAGATGAAGGCAGTGTGCCAGTGGTTGAAACAATTGAGATTCCCAGATGGATATGCATCCAACATAGCCCGCTGTGTGAATGTTAATAAGGAGAAAGTATATGGTATGAAAAGTCACGACTGTCATGTGTTCATGGAGAGGCTATTGCCCATTACATTTCATGATTTCTTGCCAAAGTCTACATGGGGAGCACTGGCCGAGTTGAGCCACCTATTCAAGGTTTTATGTGCATTAGAACTCAGAGTTCGGGATGTACAAACTACTGAAGAAAATGTGGTCACAACCGTTTGCAAGTTAGAGAAGATATTTCCCCTGGCATTCTTTGATTCGATGGAGCACCTGGTCGTCCACTTGCCATACGAGGCTATTGTCGGAGGGCATGTACAATTTCGATGGATGTATCCATTTGAGAGGTATATGAGAATTTTTGTTAAGTTACATGTCGTGCATGGTCGGTACATGACATTGCCATCTGACTTGTTGTTGTAGGTGCATGCATGAATTAAAAATGAAAGCTCGTAACAAGACGAAGGTGGAGGGTTCGATTACTGAGGCATATATTCCTGAAGAAATTTTTAACTTCTGTTCCATGTACTTTGAGCCAGAGATTCTAACTCGTCGTACTCGACCTCCACGTAATGATGATGGGGGAGTGGATGATTCGTCCCATCGGCTCTCTATATTAAAGCATCCTGGATGTGCGTTCGGACGTTGCTCGACTCGTATGCTCGAAGATAGAGAGTTGTACGCCGCTGAGATATATATTCTTATGAATTGTATCGAGATTGAACCTTATGTTGAGTAAGTTCTTAACTCACATTTCCAGCATGTCCACAGGTTATTCATCCTTCTTCTGTAGTTTATTTAAAGTAGTAGTGTATTTGTATTGCAGATAATTTGATTCAGAATTAGCAAATGTCCAAATATCCAGGACGTGGAGATTGAAAAAGAACGCGAGAAGGTTTTTGCCAAATGAGTGAGAAATTGAGCTAGTGTCAAACATTGAATATATATGTTTGTATTTACTTTTGTTGAGAGATTAGTTATTATTGTAACAAATCTAATTTTTAATATAGGTTTCACAAGGTCTCATTACTGATCAAAAAGTACAAGAGATAACTTATGGCCCCTCAAAATTTGCACGTGCCTATCCAGGATATATTGTGAATGGATACAGATTTCATACGAGGGATTATGGTAGAAGTAAGTCTACGATGAATAGCGGCGTATCTGTTAAAGGAAGTGTATACAATAAAGTGGAATTGGACTACTATGATATTCTTGAGAAAGTCTTAGAGCTTCAGTATTTGGGACGAGACAATCATGTATACCTATTTAAGTGTCATTGGTTTGATCCTAATTCTGTTCGACATGACATAACTTATGGGATTATCGATGTCAAACATAAGTCTAAACTTAATACCTATGAACCGTTCATTATAGCCGCACAAGCCCAGCAAGTGTATTATTCAAGCTATCCATCATCTAAGAATAAAGATTGGTGGGCAGTTTGCAGGGTTAAACCAAAACTCATTCCCACTTATGAGTTAAATATGAGTGAAAATGTCTCAGATGTTGTCAGTGCTGAATATTTTCAATCAGACGAAGTTGGCGTTATCGGTTCCACGCATATTGATCTGGATGAATCTGATGAGCCACTATCATTATGTAATGGAGATGAAGTGGAAGAAGTCGATCCGACGGAGCTAAATGTTGATGTTAGAGGGGAGGAGGAATCGGATGAAGAGGAAGAGTTCGAATCTGATGAGGCTATTATGGATGATGAAGATGATGATGAGTTAGATATGTCATCAGCATGAGGGAGGCATGTTTTGATAATTTAGTAAGATATTCTTACTTTTTTGCATAAATTTTAATAACATATGTCTAGCCCTATATAATTGTGGATTAATATGTATTAATTGTTTTGTTAGTCTTAAAGAAATGGTCCGAGGAGGTCGTACTGGGAGTGGGAGGAGACAGGGGAGTGACAAGGGCTCTACTCCTTCCCCTTTGGCATCTTCTTCCGGCACAGGTATATCTATTAAGATAGTTAGCTATATAACCAATTTAATTATTTACTCAATTAAAGGCATTTTTTATAGGTCCAAGTGTCGACTCACGACCAGTTGTATATGTGCCACCCCGACCACCTCCCGCTATAGGTATGTATATTTTAATTTTCAGTGAAATATTTGATTTACTTATGGAATTTAATTCTTACAGGTCCCAGAGCCCTCCCATCAGTTATACAGACGCCACCCCCACCACCTCCCAGCATAGGTATGCCTATTTTAATTTTCAGCGTAATATTCGTTTTACTTATGGAATTTAATTATTATAGGTCCCAGTACCCTCCCATTAGTTATACAGATGCCACCCCCCACCTCCCAGCACAGGTATGACTATTTTAATTTTCAACGTAATATTCATTTTACCTATGAAATTTAATTCTTACAGGTCCCAGTGCCCTCCCATCAGTTATACAGACGCCACCCCCACCACCTCCCAGCATAGGTATCACTATTTTAATTTTCAGTGCAATATTCAATTTACTTATGAAATTTAATTCTTACAGGTCCCAGTGCCCTCCCATCAGTTATACAGATGCCACCCCACCACCTCCCAGCACAGGTATGACTATTTTAATTTTCAGTGCAATATTCGTTTTACTTATGAAATTTAATTCTTACAGGTCCCGGTGCCCTCCCACCAGTTATACAAACGTCACCCCCACCACCTCCGACTGCAGGTATATATATTTTAATTTGCTGCAAAATATTTGTTTTACTAATGAGAATTAAATCTTACAGGTCACACCACCCTCCCACTAGTCGTACAGGCGCTACCCCCACCACCTCCCGCTGCAGGTATGCTTCCGAAATCTTACAGGTCACACCACCCTCCCGCCCAATATTTTTATAATTATGTATATTTTAATTTTAAGTAAAATATTCATTTTATTTATGAAATTTAATTCTTACAGGTCTTAGTGCCCTCCCTTTAGTTATACAGGCGCCACCCCCACCACCTCCCGCTGCAGGTATGCATTTTATAAATTTTAGCAAAATTTTTGTTTTAGTTGTGAAATTAATTCTTACAGGTACTAGTGCCCTCCCACCACCTCTCACTTGTACAGGGCACACCCCCACCAATCAGCCATTTGACGTTGCTGGTAGTCGGGCCGAGGGAGGCATGACCCATGATGGACGTCGCTCGTGCTGGGTCTCCGGGTAATTTTATAAGGTTATTACATTCATTATTTAGCCATCAACTCTCTAATATGAATATTTTGACATTTGCAATTGCAGTGCTAAAGTAGAACCTTACCAAGCTGTCCATCATTCGATAGAACTAGTACTGGCACATGTGCCTGGGCCAGTAGAGTCTTTCAAAGAATATCCAATGGCCATCCGCGATAGATTGTTCGACATGTTCTTAGTAAGTAATTACGTCATTTGATTTAAGTATTTTCCAAACTCAATTCACAATAGTATATATATTAAGTGTGAAACTAAATTTATTTACAGCGGACTTTTCAATTCACGTGTGGCAATGACGTGTTGAGATGTCGTCGTGCCTGGGAGTTTAGTATGCTTTGTAATTACAAAAGGAAATTACATGAGGCCCGAGAGCACGCTAAAAAAATGACTGGTGGGAGTGAAGACCGAGAGTTGTGGAAGGAGCACCGCCCTCTATGGTTGAGGAAGGAGGATTGGGACATACTGTGTGACAAATTTGTCGACCCCAAGTGGATAGAAAAGTCCCAAAAAGCCAAAGCAAACATGGCATCACAATCGGGCACAAATAAGCATACGAGTGGGTCTATCTCTTTCGCGGCACATAAACAAAAAATGGTAAGTAATGTTTCGATTTATATCCTTGTACATTTTATTAATATATATGACGACTTTTTACTATGAATTGTATAGCATGCTGTGGAACTTATCGATCTCCATCGTTCCTCGAGGTGTTCGATAGAACACACAGAAAGAAGAGGACAGATGAATTTGTGAGTGAGAGAGCTCAGTCAGTATCGATAAGTTTATCTACATATGCAACTTCTACTGTTCATTTAAATCGGATTGATTCATATGAAATTGACTATTTATTTTATTCAATTTGTAGGAAACATATGCCAGAGCTGTGACAAAGAAGTACGGGGAAGGAGTCATGCAGTAGTCGGAGTTCGATTCGGCAGAATGGGTGGCAGCAACTGACGTACCGATGAAAGGCCGGCTATATGGTTTTGGGGAGAGCCTGGACTCTAGCCCGGTGATATCATCGTGTGCGAGTTCAGGACCAGCCCAAACTAGTAGCGGTGCCTTCAGTATACCTCCACCTGCCCCCAGTACTTCTGCCATCGATGTCAGAGACATCGTCCAATCGGCGATGGAAGATTATTGGGAGCGACAGTTGCAGCGGCATATCCGAGATGAGATATCTACCCAGCAGGCAAACATGTTGCAGACCCTCACTGGCCTCCTCTCCCAGGCGGGAATTCTCCCGCGTGGATCCACCACCACGGCACAGGTCCATCAGGTGAGTGTTTATTATGTTTTTTTTTGACAGAATTACTCAATTATAAACAAGTTATAATCACAACTAAGTTAGTTTTCATAAGCAACTTAGTTTTGAAGGAAATGCATTTTTCAGGTTCCACTTAATGTAGACAGTAGTCTTTAACTTGTCATCATCTGTAGTCCTGCAAGAACCTGTGATGAAACATGTCATGACATGTGTATGGTCATCTTGAAGACTCAGTTTAGTATTTCATATACCATCATATCCATGTGTATAACTTTTGGGCTTTATTGTATTTCACACCTTTCAGGACCTGAATCATGCTTTTTAGAGGCATCAACCTATTCTAGACAATTCCTGGCTATTAGATGGGGATTGAATGGTATGACCCTAGGGAGGGTAGCTTATGACCATATCCTCCCATTTGCAAAACATCCAAGTTTGAGCATCAGTGTTCAATGCTAGTGTCTGTTATAGAGATATCGAGCCTAGTATCAGACATGGTCCACCACTTGGCCAGGCCCACTCATGTCCCCTAAGTGCTTTAAAGCATTTGTTGTATGGTGACAGCCTTTCCTTGCCAACTATTTGCCTTTGTGTCCCAGATCCTTCCATAAGTCCAAGTATGTTTTTTATTCATGCAAGGTGCCAAGGGCTAAGGCCAAATGTTCTCTTAGTCCTTATTCAGAATTAGGAAGTGTTATTGATGAGGTTGAAAGCTGGCATACATGTGGCTTGTCATAATGGCATGGGATGTGGGGACACCACACGGCCACAGAATGAGTGAACCTAATTCAGGCCATGAAAAATGGTATCTATGCTTTGGACTTGTTGTGTAAGTGATATCTGGGTGGCCAAGAAGGAGCTTGAGTAGGTGTAAAGTGTTGGGAGGGGCGCAAGTCAATGCAACTGTGGCATTCAATCTGAGTGTGAAGGAATAAGAATTTATTAATTGTTATTGCTAACTGAAAGACCATTTTGGGTGTAACACATAGCAGGTTTGTTGTATGCCAAGAGCCTTTAATTGGCCTATGGATTTTATTGAGCAAGGTATTCAGGTGGAAAACAACACCAAAGTCCATTGGTAAACTTGGAAGGAATCTCAAGCTCACTTTTAATGACCCATTTATCTCAACTTGGAAGGATTTTATTGAAACAACCTAACCATGAAGTGCATATAAATGAAAGTCACTTTCATGTAAGGTATAAGGGGTGAAACAATTACCCAATCACCAACCACCAACAAACTCACTGAAACTGGGTTATGAAGATCTCTCTTAATTCTTAATGCATAGACATCAAGACATGCAAGTCCCATGCTCCACAGCACTTGGAGTCCCATGGAGGCAATCAAGTAGCTGAATGAAAAAGATATCAATGTAAAAGAATGGAATAGAAATGGTGCCTAGTCAACAAAACAAATTCTTCTATATTTACACAACAGAATTAAGCTATTCACGCTTTGAGGATGACTTCGCCAACAGATGAGAAAAGATGAGTAACAAAAGCCTAGCAGCTTGCAATATATCTGAGCATGGCATTGTTCTACTTCGTTCAAGGACAAGCAGGTTAAAATCTGACGGCCAAATTGTGATATGTAAAGGAGGTTCACTGTACTCATAACCACAAAATAAAAATAAAAAATGCTTTGATCATAAGCATTTTTTGCATCTTCACATATCACTTTCAAAAGGAGAGTCTCAATAACCTTAGAAGTATTTACTCAAGCATCAGCCTCAACTGTGACTTTTACGAAGTATGGCATTAAAAAATGATAACATAGTTGGTGGATATCTACTGTTAAGTTTAGCAAGAAAGTGAGACAAGTTCTATAGGTCAAAAACTTCTTAGATGACCTTAATGAAACTTTTATAAAACCATTCAAAGATTGCTAGTGAATTATGCTGCAAATAAACTAAAGCATTTTCAAGTTGCCACAGCGAAACCCTTCTGTGTGGAGATACATCAAGTGACCAAGCAGTAGACTGAAAATTGCTCTCCCAGCTGATCAAAGTTGTTCAGGCTTGCTCAGCCAATTAATCTTAAGTCCTTCACTTACCATCTTGTATTGGATGGGATTAAACATGTCTCAATGATGTGCTAAAGTGACAGGTGGTCTACCTGAAACCCCATTGAAGTTGTCATTGGTCTCCAAATTTAAGAGCAGCATTGTCTGATATTGATGGGAAAAGTCCTCACGGGCAATGATGCTTGTAAGGGTTAGAATGTTGAACTTTTGGGCTGATAGAAGGGTGTTTTATATTCATACTTGTGGGGTGACAATGGGTTTGAAGTTCACATGATGAGAGGGAGAAGAGAAGGAAATTGAAAAAAGGGTTCCTGTGCCTTTGTTACCACAGCCATGAAAATGCAAGCGACATGGAATTGGATGTTGCCCACATCATTGTTACAAGTCGCCATTCCAAAGCCATGGAAAAGTAACTGAACTTAGTGATAAGTTTGCAAGGCTTAAAGAATCATCAGTTCAGATAAGCTGAAGCAAGTAGATTATTGATGAGACCGCCATCAGAACCCATTTATGAAGGAAATATGCAAAAACACTTTGGACAGCATGCCAGGGGAGGGGAGGGGTGCTACGGGGGAGAAGGGGACGCCGGAGAGGGGGAGGGGCGCCGCCGGCCGCGTAGGGGAGGGGGGGCCGACGGGAGGGAGAGGGAAGGGAGGGAGAGCCGGCGGGAAGGAGAGGGAAGGGAGGGAAGGGGGAGACGCGGGGGAGAGGTGGGGGAGGGGGGTCGCGAGTGGGAGGGAGGGGAAAGTTCTCTAACGTGGGTGTTTTTTTTAAAAAAAATGGTCAAGACTTATTTTTTTTTGAGAAAGATTTATATGGGAAGAGATTCTCTCCGTAAATTTAGGAGAGGAACACCAAACAGGGTTAGAGGATCTCTTACTCTCTTTTTTAAGTTTGGAAGAAAAAATAGATAAAAAATAGCAACCAAACACCCTATTAGTTTACATCTTCATGAAGGTGGGTTCGGGGGTCCAAAATATAAAATATGGCTCTAATCGGCGTGCCGATCTTTCCAACACGACCAGTACCCGATGAAAGTGACTTGTGAGAGCTGATAGAATCCAAATTGGATACCCGACTTGAGCCCGGCACTGGGAAATCCATTGTTCAAATGCACTTTTTTTTAAAGGTGAATACCTGTCAGGCCGGAGGAGGTAGACCATTCATCCCTACAAGAAGGAAAGTTATGCTCCACCCCCACCCGCCGTCGAGGGAAATTATATATATGAAAGCAGAGTACAAAAGGAAGTTAGGGCCTAAAGAAGGGGCGCCCTATCTTATCAAGACGATAGGGACCCTTTATAGCAGAGGGGAGCTCGGCCCAAGAACACCAAGAAGAACGGGACGACAAAGAACACCCATGACCGGCCAACATGTCCGCAACATGGTTAGCTTCTCTAAAAACATGTGAGATGGCGACGAGCAGAAGGTGAGAGATACAATCCACGTCCAGCATGATAAGGTGCAGGCGCCATGGATAATCAAACCGCCGGTTTGCAACATGAGCAACCACAAGAGAGTCGATCTCGACTTCCACCGCAGGGGCCCCCCGCTCAAGACAAAGAGAGAGACCGTCTCGGAGAGCAAGGGCTTCGGCTTCAAGGCTGGAGGTAACATTGTGGTATGGAGCAACAAATGCAAAGACAAGTTGGCCTAGAGAATCCCGAAGAATAGCACCTCCTCCAGCAACGCCAATATCATGCTTGAACGCGCCATCAACAATAAGTTTCAGCCTGCCCGGATGCGGGGGCAGCCACCGAATGATCCGTGGAAGACCTTGCTGCACCAAAGTAGGAGAAACCCCCCATGAGGTCGGCCAATTACGCTGGGCATTATTGATGCCTCGTCCCTTGAACCGGTGAAGAACGGCAAGAGAGCGGACAGCTAGCATAACCCGGCGAAGGACAAAGCGAGACTCCATGGGCTGTCCATCAAACCTTGCACGGTTCCGGCTGAGCCAAATTTCCCATAAAGCGGCCATGAAGATGCAGCGAGAAAGGCTCTCGGCCACGGAGGGGAGCTGAATGCTGCCCAAGTATCCAAAGATGGCAGCAAAAACTGAAGTGGTGCTCGGACCGTTAAACCGAAGGCAATCAAATAAGGCGCCCCACACCTTCTTGGCAATCCGACTAAGAAAAAATAAGTGCAAACAACCTTCAACTTGTGGGCAGGTGTAGCAGGAACACCTGGAGCATAAAGGTACTCTGCAGCTAGAGATGACCTCGTTAGCTGGAATGCAACCATGGAGAAGCTGCCATGCATGCACAGACCACTTGAGAGGAATAACATGGCTCCAAAGTGCAGCCCACGGCTAGGCCCTTGGTTGGGTGGCAGCTGGAGAAAGCATAAGATGAATGCTTTTGGAAGAGAATAGGCCATCTGAAAAGAGGGTCCACACCCATTTGTCATGTTGTCCGGTGGAGGCAAACACTTGCTGAAGCAAGATAGGTGGGCAATATTGAGCAGCGGCTAGGAAAGTTGCTCCCAAGGGGGCTGAAATTTCTTGGTGGACTGAGCATGATTTGTCCCTCATGGCATCCCACACATATGGGGGTAAAAATATCTTCAAAGGAGCGCCACCTGTCCACTTATCCAGCCAGAAGCATGCATGAGCATCGTGGGGAGATGAGTACCCGATGATGAGCATAAATGGTGCTTGCGGCCTGCTGCCAAAGAACTCTGTCCACAGCAATACAATGACTAAAAGTGGCCAGGGAGAAGTGTTCAGATTTCAAGTGCTTGGCCTGGAAGAAGGTGGCCCACAATGATGGAGAGGATATGGCTTCCCATAAAAGCTTTGTTCTCATAGCAATTTGCATGGCATAAAGGTTGAGCACCCCCAGGCCGCCACATTCAATGGGGCGGGAGATGGTTTCCCAAGATTTCTAGTGCTTTTTTGCCGAGCCCTCATAGGATCCCCAAAAGAAATTTGCCATTAGCCTATGGAATGCTTTGAAGATGGTCTTAGGGATCACCGTGGATGACAAGGTGAAAAGTGGCAATGCGGAGAGGACGTGGCGGATGAGAATAATCCGCCCTCCCGAAGAGAGTAAACCAGTCTTCCACGCCAGCAGCTTGGCCGCTATCTTAGATAGAATATAGGAGAAGTGCACCGGCTTTTGACGCCCTGAGTAGAGAGGGACCCCCAAGTAAGTGATTGGAAGGCTAGTCTTGTTGAACCCCGTGAGTGCTTCAATGGACTGCCTGAGAGAAGTAGGAGCATCATGAGCAATGACAAAGCTACTTTTGGAAGTGTTGATAAGTTGACCGGATGCCACCTCATATTTCTTCAAAAACTCAAATAACCTCCTCAGGTGTCTAACGGAGCCATTGGAGAAAATCAGTGTGTCATCGGCATATAGCAAGTGAGATATAGTGGGACATCTCCTGAGGGTGAAGTATGTTCCTCCACGGCTTCTATGGAAAAAAGAGGTCAGCCTACGGCTAAGTGCCTCCTCCGCCAAGATAAAGAGGGCGGGAGCAATGGGGTCCCCTTGGCGGAGGCCTCTTGAGGATTTGAAGAAACCATGAGAATTCCCATTGAAGATGATAGAAAACCAACAGTTAGTGATAAGATGCTCAAGGAGGGATATAACGGAAAGATCAAACCCAAATTTACCTCACACCATGAATAAGAAGTCCCATTCCATCCGGTCATAAGCCTTGGCCATGTCGAGCTTGAATATGACATTTCTTTCTCTTCCTTTGTGGCGTAGGTGTTGCACCATCTCCCGGGACAAGGAGATATTTTGAACAATGGACCGTCCCTTCACAATGCCCCTTGTTCCTTGGAAATCAAGATAGGAAGGAGATCGGCCAACTGGTCACTGAGAACACGGGAGATGACCTTATAGCTGAAGTTGCATAGACTAATAGGACGGAAGTCCACACAATACTTTGGGGAGTCCACCTTGGGAACTAATGAAATGAGAGAGCAAGTGAAACTGCGTGGAACAAGGTGGCCATAGAAGAAGGCTTAGACAACCGCCACTACATCCTTCCCAATGAAATCCCAACAAGCATGTAAAAAGTGCCCGATGAATCCATCCGGTTCGGGAGCACTATCTGGGGTTGTTCAAATGCACTTAGTTTACATCTTCATGAAGGTGGGTTCGGGAGTCCAAAATATAAAATATGGCTCTGATCGGCGTGCCGATCGCTCCAACACAATCTGGGAGATGAAAGTGACTTGTGAGAACTGACGGAATCCAAATTGGATACCCGGCTTGAGCCCGGTGCTCAGAAGTGGATTCTTCAAATTCACTTAGTTTAAAATTGAAGAAGACTACCTCAGAGGTCCAAAATCCAAAATATTGCTCTGATCGGCGTGCCGATCATTCCAACATGACTTGGGAGGTAAAATTGACTTGGGAGAGGTGACGGAATCCAAATCGGATACCCGATTTGAGCACGGCGCTGCGAAATCCATTGTTCAAATGCACTTAGTTTACATCTTCATGAAGGTGGGTTTGGGGGTCCAAAATCTAAAATATGGCTCTGATCGGCGTGCCGATCGTTCCAACATGATTTGTATGGAAATAGAGTTTTAACTGAATAATCATTCAAATTCCAAATCTTTAGGAGACTGAAATGACAGAACAAACTGATGAGTATACATAAGTGACTTCAATGCATGCACATCGCACGCCTTGATGACTGATACCTCTTTCCATCCCTAGCAGGGTCTGAAAATAAGCAGTCCCTTGTTGGTTTGCCTGGAAGTTTGCCTCTCAATATAGATCCATCACGAACAACAAGCTTCTTCAATAAATTGAAATCATGATTACCCAGTTTGTCACTGCATTTGTCATAATGTTGCTGAATGAGACAATTGTCCCCACCAAAATAGTGTGAAAATTATAGACAGACACAACTTATCATGTGCAACCTCACATAAATTGCACAGCTGCTCCATGGTACTCAGCAATAGGATGAAGGCTTTGATAGATGACAAAAAAGATCAATTTAAGTCTTAAAGGATTGATTCTTTTATAATTCAAGAAAACAAAATAATTTTGGTGATGCATACATAGAACATGTCCCAATCAGACTGCATAAACTCCCCCAGGAGAACAATGTTGTATGCAACAGATGCTATGTGAATTGTGTGGGATGGTGGATCTTTTAGGCCAAAACTCATCAGATGCTCTTATGACAACAACTCTCTTTGCACTATACAAAGTGAGGGGGAAAGGTACATTGATTAAAAAATGGAAGCAGTACAAATTCCAAATAAGAGATTTAAAGGTACTGTGAAAGCTTGGAAAAGAAAACAATCAATTCCATAGCAATATAGCTTAAGGTGTATATAAAATTATGATGCTTGTATAAGCCATCCGTGTTAAAAAATCAAGAAGTTGGGTTCAGAGGTCCAAAATCTAAAATATCACTCTGATCGGCGTGCTGATCATTCCAACACGACTTGAGAGGTAAAATTGACTTGGGAGAGTTGGCGGAATCTAAATCGGATACCCGGTTTGATCCCGGCGCTCCAAAGTCCATTGTTCAAATGCACTTAGTTTATAACTGAAAAAGCTGGGTTCGGGAGTCCAAAATATAAAATATGGCTTTGATCCGCATGCCGCGCGATCATTCCAACACGACCTGGGAGATGAAAGTGACTTGTAAGAACTGGAGGAATCCAAATCGGATACCCGACTTGAGCCCAATGCTTAGAAGTGGATTCTTGAAATCCACTTAGTTTAAAATTGAAGAAGTCGACCTCAGAGGTCCAAAATATAAAATATGGCTCTGATCGGTGTGCCGATCATTCCAACACGACTTGGGAGGTAAAATTGACTTGTGAGAACTGGTGGAAATAGGATTCTCGGTTTGGGCACGGCGCTCAAAAGTGTATTTTGTAAATGCAATTAGTTAAAAGTTAAAAAGGTTGGGTTCTGGGATCTAACCTTTGAAATATTGTGGAACGCGGATTTTCCGTCGGATTTCTATTCTTTTATTTCTGTTGTTTATTTATTGGCGTGCCAGTCACATGTGTGACGTTTCATTGTGCGCTCGATCTGACTTCTAATCAGTCGATTGTGAGTGATCGTGTCTGGACCAACAGTCCGTCATACCATAAAGGTTATGACGTTAATTACGTCCTCCCTAAGAAGGACAACCCTTGATTAAACGCCAAAGTAAGAGGAGACCGACGGCAAAAACCTAAATGAGAGCATGCTAATTTATCTGCAAGACATTGAGGAGACTGGATAAAGCGAGGGTATATCAGGTGCGGAGCAAATCCGGCAGCATATCCCCATATCTTGGATCATGCCAAGGAGAGATAGACCCTCATCTACGGGATGCCGGGATGAAGGCCGAAAGAGAAGGGCACTAGGCCCGGGAACACTGTCTGCATTCATAGCACTGGTTGATATCCCCATGGAAACCCTCGGAGCATATGCAGTGGCAGAGCTCCCTAGGTTCATAGGGTTACAGAGGAATCCGGATCGAGACCGGATAATGTAGGGGAGGCCATTCCCCGTTAATTTATCTCCTGAGGCATATCTCGTGACCTCTGGATATCCCTCAGACGGGTATTGTGGAGTGACCAAGAGTTGGACTGAGGTGGAAATGCAAATTCTTGGTGCAGGGCTCCGGTGGAACCTTCTCGGCATAGTTTCCACATAAAAGGGAGGGGTTCTCGGCACGCTAAGAAGAAGATAAAGAAAGCTTCCCGGCACGAGGTTCCCGACACGAGGTTCCCGGCGCGCTAAGAAGAAGATGAAGAGAGCTTCCCGGCACGAGGTTGCCGGCGCGAGGTTCCCGGCACGAGGTTCCCGGCACGAGGTTCCCGGCGCGCTAAGAAGAAGATGAAGAGAGCTTCCCGGCACGAGGTTCCCGGCGCGCTAAGAAGAAGATGAAGAGAGCTCTCGGCATGGCTTTAAAGAAGGAGAAGGGAGCTCTCGGCATGAGGTTCCCGGCATGGCTTTAAAGAAGGAGAAGGGAGCTCTCGGCATGAGGTTCCCGGCATGGCTTTAAAGAAGGAGAAGGGAGCTCTCGGCATGAGGTTCCCGGCATGGCTTTAAAGAGGGTTCTCGGCATGACTTTAAAGAAGGAGAAGGGAGCTCTTGGCATGAGGTTCCCGTCATGGCTTTAAAGAAGGAGAAGGGAGCTCTCGGTATGAGGTTCCCGGCATGGCTTTAAAGTAGGAGAAGGGAGCTCTCGGCATGAGGGTTCCCGGCATGGCTTTAAAGAAGGAGAAGGGAGCTCTCGGCATGAGGGTTCCCGAGGCGCCGAGGGCCGCGCCGGGAACTATTCCCGGCGCCGAGAAGGGTTGGCGCCGGGAAGGTGCTAGGCCTAAGCGCCGGGAAGACTTATGGTTTTTTTCGGTGCTCTACTCTAGGGATTTTTCTCAGGATTCAGACAGTGGCTGGGGGATGGATTCAGGAGGCAAGTGAGGAAAGAGCCAGGGGTCTACCAAGTTGACAGCAAGGAATTACGGATGAAAGGGGTCCGAGAGATCAGAGTCATAGGGCCTTCAAACTCTCAGGAACAGGCTTCATGCCATTCATATTGCCGACCATCCAGGAAATCGAGAGATAACGGTCTCTGATCCCTGCAATGGCCCTAGTGGCATGAGAAATTTGGAGAAAACCACGGACTCCGCGACGTTTAAATCATCGATGACATTGAGGGAGAAGGGGGAGAACAAAGCCCAAAAATCCATAGTGAGGATTGGGGCGTTGTTGGCTCCGTCCCATCCTGCACAGGCATGCATATAACGGGAAGCCAGCAGACGATTAACATGTCGAGCCTGGATGAGTCGAATCTGACAGCATATCCCTTGGGTTTGCAGACATGCCAAGTAGGGATACGAGACCATCCACGCAGTGGCGGGATGGAATCCGGATAAACAACGGGGAATATTCCCCTTTAAACTTCCTGCTCGGTCGGAGGCTCCATGATATTCACTCTCCCGATGGATAGAGTCAAGCGGGGTGTGTATCGATCACACTCCCTTGGCCTTCCAGGGTCAGCTCTGTCGGATAGAATTCCGGCAGCGTCTCCCCCTCTTTCGGGTCATGCCAAAGAAAATAGGCCGTCATCCACGGGTACCGGGATGACAGCCGAAGAGAAGGGGCTCTACGCTCCCTGGTGATGTGGGTGCCCATGTCGATGCTTACTATCCCCTCAGGAACTGTCAGGGCTTATACAATGGTATGGCCCCTTGGGTTTATGGGGTTACGGATGAATCTGATCTAAGATAATGTAGGGGAGGTTTTCCCCATTAATCTTATCCCTGAGGTGCGTACGACGGCCATGAATATTCCCCTTCAGCTAATACAGCAGGCTGGCCAAGGGCTGAAAGAAGATGGGGGACAGGTTCATGGTGTGAATGTATTGGCCTGAAAGGAAGATCTCTGCGTGGGTTGATTAGCCAGAGAGGAGATCTCGGCCCGGGAAGATGAACAGTAGGAGAGGTAGCAAAGGGCAACAGACAAAGGGGGGCTCTCGGCGCAGCGAAGAGGGGGGGTTCTCGGCGTGAGGATGACCGCGCCGAGATGAAAGTATTGTTCCCGGGCCATTTGGCGCCGGGAACTCCGTGAAGGTGGCGAGGAGGCCATTCCGGAGGCTCTGTTTTAGGCTTTCTTGGATTTTCAGTCAGATTGGAGGGATCTGGAAGATTGTGGGCTTACTGACTGCTGGGGTTTGATTAGGCAGGGGTTTAAGGACACAATGGGGAGGTCGGATCAGGGCATTTGCTGGGCAGTGCCAAGGAATCAAAGGGGGGAGGTAGAATCCATTGAGGGATCACGCTCATCATCCGCTTTGGAGATATGTTCTATTATATCGCCCGTCGTTCAGGAGATCAAGAGATGTCTATCTCTGATTCCTGTGATGACTTAGTGGCTTGGGGAAATGAAGAGAAAATAGAGGAGCCTCACAGCGCCAATGCTGTCAACATCATCTGGGGGAAAGGAGATCAGAGCCCAAAGATCCATAGTGAGGATTGGGGCTCTTCTGCCTCAACCCCTTTTCGAAACAGGCATGTATATAAACGCAAGAAATCGCCGGAATTCTAAGCATCTGAACAACTAACACACGCAGAGGACAACATATATTCAGAGGGAGCATAGAGAGAAATGCATAACCATCGCCAGTTCGGCAGGACAATCGCAAAATCGTGTTTCACTATTTCTTTGTTTACATCGTTCACAAAGATAGAACGGGAGGAGAGAAATAAGAAAGACAGACGAGTACACTGTCTTCTCGACAATAGGGAGATTTCTTCACTTCGAAAATAGAAAACGTAATCAAAGTTATACATCAGAGAAAGGGAAAAGCTAGAGGAAAAGATGACGATGGGGGAAGGCGGAGCATTGACTCCTCTCCCTCCCCTTACAGCACACCTTTGCCTTCCTTCGACCCTGGCAGCAGCTTCTCTTCTCTCTTTTTTTTTCTTTTGTTATCTGGCTATCTGGAGATCTCTCTCTTCGCTTCTCTTCGATGGCTCTCTCTATCTCCTCTTCTCTCCTTTCTTTGACGGAGGGAATGGCTTTTATAAGCCCATTCCATTGGCTTCTCGGC
Source organism: Amorphophallus konjac (assembly GCA_022559845.1). Taxonomy (NCBI): domain Eukaryota; kingdom Viridiplantae; phylum Streptophyta; class Magnoliopsida; order Alismatales; family Araceae; genus Amorphophallus; species Amorphophallus konjac. The sequence continues at coordinate 32,721,884 of CM040125.1, forward strand.
GTGGCCACTGTCGGTGCGCCTTTTGGTGGCAGTGGGCCTCTTCAGCGGCTTCTCGGTACCACCGATATTGGCCCATTTAGGGCTTTTGGGCTTCTTGTGTTCATTTCTTCAGTTGTGAGGGCTGACTCATCGGCTGACATATCTTGTCGGCTGGGCTTCTTTCTTGCTCGTTCGGGGATGGTCCCGAGTATCTTCCGAGGTCTTGTGTCTTGTTTCAGTGGTTCTCTATTAGAGCCGGCCGTCTCTTCTTTTCTTCTTCTATTCCTGAAAACAGAAATAAGACATTTTATCAGAAATAAAGGTATTTTAGGGTTATTATTATTATTTCATTACTGCTATTATTATTATCTTTATTTTAGGAGTCAACAAATGCCCCCCACCCGTAGGTGGCGCGAATGAGGGACAAGTGAGCGGGACCTGCGGGTGCAACCCCCATCTGAGAACGCGTCTTTTTATTCTTTATTCATGCGAACATGCAGGCACTTATTGATCGCACGCATATCTAGATGTATATAGGATAGCTTCCTTGTATTAGGGATAGGATAAGGATGGCATCCATGATTCACAGACGGAGTGCAGCTCACGGAGCACAACTAAGGGGGATGTGCATACGTAAAGGGGACGCCGCGTAGAACGTATGTATAGCATAAATCACAATCCACACCCGTGACTATTCCTCCCTAGTGTGAAAGTGTAATTATATAGGTAGTGAACCCTAGTCATAGGGACGTGCAGACGCTCTAAGTAACACTAGAGGATTGCTTTATCGCCTACGCACACATTCAGGATCTCGATTTTTGGTGGTTTTGCACACCCCCCTTGTTTATTCTTAATTTGAGATTTCACTGTTCGACGCGAGTTTCCTCATGTGTCTCAATGGGGATTCCCGGCTACTAAGATTCATCCCTTTATTGGCAGTGTTTTTTATAGACTTCACCATTCGGCACGAGTCTCCTCATGTCTCTCAATGGGGATTCCCGGCTACTAGGATTAGTCCTTTTGTTCATAGTGGCATAATGGATTTCACCGTTCAGCGCGAGTCTCCTCATATGTCTCAATGGGGATTCCCGGCTACTAGGATCCGTCCTAGTATTATTCACAGTGACATAATGGATTTCACCGTTCGGCGCGAGTCTCCTCATGTGTCTCAATGGGGATTCCCGGCTACTTGGATTCATCCTAGTATTATTCAGAGTATTATCATGGACTTCACCGTTCGACGCGAGTCTCCTCATGTGTCTCAATGGGGATTCCCGGCTACTAGGATTCGTCCTAGTATTATTCACAGTGACATAATGGATTTCCCGTTCGGCGCGAGTCTCCTCATGTGTCTCAATGGGGATTCCCGACTACTTGGATTCATCCTAGTATTATTCAGAGTATTATCATGGACTTCGCCGTTCGACGCGAGTCTCCTCATGTGTCTCAATGGGGATTCCCGGCTACTAGGATTTGACCTTTTGTTCATATATTTTTTCTTTCTTTTCTTTTCTTCTTCTTCTTTCGTTTCCTTTTTTTTTTTAGGGTGGGTAGGTGGCTTTTCCCTCACGTTCGCCCTTTATGCGAGTGTAGAGATTTAAGCATCCAAGAAGTGTTAAGAAGAATTTAAGATGTCCCTATGACTAAGGACCATAGCTCATACCGTGTGTGAAGTGTGGGAGTTTCGTCTATGGCGTATTCTGTGAATTGCGCACGCAACGTAACCACGACTCTTTCCCCTGGCCGCATGCACTCACCGGGAATTGGCTTTTCATCTCTTAGTATGTGACGTGGCGCACACAGTCGTAGAATCTGGATAGCGTTATTTTAGCAAGGGAATGCGGTCATAGAAATTTGAAGAAAGGTGTATTAATACTATACTTCAGGCAGACACGCACGCAAAACATGCAAGCAAGCAAACCATGTTATTATTATTATTTTTTCTCTTTTATTTTTCTTTTTATTTTGTTTGTTTTGTTTATTTATTTTTTTATCTTTTTTTTGTGTTTTGTTTTCTTTCTTTTCTTTTTTTTTGTTTCTTCTTCTTCTTTCTTTCTTTCCTTTTTTTCTCTTTTTCTTTCTCTCTTTTTTTCTTTCTATTCTTCTTTTCTCTTCTTCCTCTTCTTCTTCTTTTTTCTTGTTTTCTCATCTCCCCTTTTTTCTTCTCTTTTTTTATCTCCTTTCTTTTTTTTTTCTCTCATCTTCTTCTTCTTTTTCTTTTTTTTTCTTTTCTCATCTCTTTTTTTCTTCTTTTCTCATCTTCTTCTTCTTTTTCCTCTTTTTCTTTTTTTATCTTTACAACTCAGTGAATACATCCTTAGGTCGACTCTCTTATAAGTGGACGACCGATGCCATGGTGATAGGGAGAAGTTGTCACATGTTGTGACGAATCCCTGGAGGGACCAAGGGCTGGCGTGGAACCAAGGGGTCTTTTTGTTCATTGGTTAGGATAACAATTCCAAGCCAATGGTAGGATATTTGTTGTCTTAGCCTGAAGGTTATAATGTTGGGTGACTTGGCTTAGACATATGGTCGTGACGTCAGGGCAGAATTTTTAAACGGCTTAGGCAAATTGCCATGACACTATATAGCTTGGCTTAGGCGGAAGGCCATGACGCCAAGGTAGGATATTTAAACGGCTTAGACGTATGGTCGTGACGCCGTACATCTTGACTTAGGCGGAAGGCCATGACGCCAAGGTAGGATATTTAATGGCTTAGACGTATGGTCGTGACGCCGTACATCTTGGCTTAGGCGGAAGGCCATGACGCCAAGTTGGGATATTTAACGGCTTAGATGTATGGTCATGATGCCGTACATCTTGGCTTAGGCAGAAGGCCATGACGCCAAGTTAGGATATTTAACGGCTTAGACGTATGGTCATGATGCCGTACATCTTGGCTTAGGCGGAAGGCCATGACGCCAAGTTAGGATATTTAACGGCTTAGACGTATGGTCATGATGCCGTACGGCTTGGCTTAGGTGGAAGGCCATGACGCCAAGGTAGGATATTTAACGGCTTAGACGTATAGTCATGACGTCGTACATCTTGGCTTAGGCGGAAGGCCATGACGCCAAGTTAGGATATTTAACGGCTTAGACGTATGGTCATGACGCCGTACATCTTGGCTTAGGCGGAAGGCCATGACGCCAAGGTAGGATATTTAACGGCTTAGACGTATGGTCATGACGCCGTACATCTTGGCTTAGGCGGAAGGCCATGACGCCAAGGTAGGATATTTAACGGCTTAGACGTATGGTCATGACGCCGTATAGCTTGGCTTAGGCGGAAGGCCATGACGCCAAGACAGAACAGTAGGTTTCATCATCGCTATTGGATTTATACTGATGTAAAGAAGTCCATAAGTTTCATCAGAATAGACGTAAGGTCTAATCTGGGTAAGTTTCATCCTTTTTTTTTATCACAGGTGGGACATGAGGATACATACGGGTTTCATCGTCAATGGGACTTAAGGAAACACATGAGTTTCATCAGAAAAGATGTAAGGTTTATCCTGGACAGGTTTCATAGTTGAACAGGCAATGCGCCGGTCAATCAACGGGAGGGTTTCATCGTCGGTGGGACATATAGAAATATGCGGGTTTTGTGAGGATAGACGTAAGGACTATTCTAGATAGGTTTCATCGCCAGTCCAGACTGATGGTCTGGGTCAAAGGTGAAAATTTCTTGTTGACTCACTGAATGAAAGGTCTGAGCCAGAGGCAGAAGGGTTTTCTCTTTTTTTATTGACCGACTGGACGAAAGGTCCGAGCCAGAGGTAGAAGGGTCTCTTCATTCATCGACTGGACGGAAGACCCGTGCTCAAGATGAAATATTTTTAACTGGCTGGACGAAAGGTCCAAGCTATAGGTAGAAGATGGGTCTTTTATTGACTGACTGGATGAAAGGTCCAAGTCAGAGGTAGAAGGCTCTTTTCATTTAGTGACTGGACAGGAGGCCCATGTCGAAGATAAAATATTAATGTCGACCCGACGGGACATCAGAGTCAACAAACCTTGCTTGGACAGTATGTCCAGAACAAGGGCAGACGTAAAACATCATTATCGTATTGATGCCATGTCAAAATGGCTAACCTGGAAGAGACAAAGGGTCTGGGCCAGGGCAGAGGTGATTGTTGACTTGACAGACTTGTCAAAGTCAACCAACTTAGCAAGGGCGTGAGGCCATAAGCCAAGGGAGGAATATAGGATAGGTGTTGACTCGATGTCCTGTCGAAACCAACGAACTTGGCAGAGGCGTGAGGCCTAAGCCAAGGGCAGAATATAGGATAGGTGTTGACCCGGCGTCTTGTCGAAGTCAACGAACTTGGCAGAGGCGTGAGGTCTAAGCCAAGGGCAGAATATAGAATAGGTGTTGACTCAACGTCTTGTCAAAGTCAACCAACTTGGCAAGGGCGTGAGACCATAAGCCAAGGGAGGAATATAGGATAGGTGTTGACTCGACGTCTTGTCAAAACCAACGAACTTGGCAGAGGCGTGAGGCCTAAGCCAAGGGTAGAATATAGGATAGGTGTTGACTCGACGCCTTGTCGAAGTCAACGAATTCGGCAGAGGCATGAGGTCTAAGCCAAGGGCAGAATATAGAATAGGTGTTGACTCGACGTCTTGTCGAAGTCAACCAACTTGGCAAGGGCGGGAGGCCATAATCCAAGGGAGGAATATAGGATAGGTGTTGACTCGACGTCCTATCGAAACCAACGAACTTGGCAGAGGCGTGAGGCCTAAGCCAAGGGCAGAATATAGGATAGGTGTTGACCCGGCGTCTTGTCGAAGTCAACGAACTTGGCAGAGGCATGAGGCCTAAGCCAAGGGCAGAATATAGAATAGGTGTTGACTCAACGTCTTGTCGAAGTCAACCAACTTGGCAAGGGCGTGAGGCCATAAGCCAAGTAAGGAATATAGGATAGGTGTTGACTCGACGTCTTGTCGAAACCAACGAACTTGGCAGAGGCGTGAGGCCTAAGCCAAGGGCAGAATATAGGATAGGTGTTGACTCGACGCCTTGTCGAAGTCAACGAATTCGGCAGAGGCATGAGGCCTAAGCCAAGGGCAGAATATAGAATAGGTGTTGACTCGACGTCTTGTCGAAGTCAACCAACTTGGCAAGGGCGGGAGGCCATAAGCCAAGGGAGGAATATAGGATAGGTGTTGACTCGACGTCTTGTCGAAACCAACGAACTTGGCAGAGGCGTGAGGCCTAAGCCAAGGGCAGAATATAGGATAGGTGTTGACTCGACGCCTTGTCGAAGTCAACGAACTTGACAGAGGCGTGAGGCCTAAGCCAAGAGCAGAATATAGAATAGGTGTTGACTCGACGTCTTGTCGAAGTCAACCAACTTGGCAAGGGCGGGAGGCCATAAGCCAAGGGAGGAATATAGGATATGTGTTGACTCGACGTTCTGTCGAGGTCAACGAGCCCTTACCCTGATAGAAGGTTTAAGGCAAGGGTAAATCAGATGATAAACGCACGAGAGGCCCAGACCCAGGGCTAAGTATTGATGTTGATCTGACGAAAAGTTAGATTTAATGAACCTTGCTCAGACGGAAGGTCTACAACAGGGGTAGAATGTGCAGATAAGGATGTCAGCCCGACGTCATGTCGAAGTTGACCAACCTAGCATAGACGTGAGATTTAAGCTGGGATAGAATATGGATTTTGACCCATGGAGGTATCGGGGTCGACAAACCTTGCTCAGACAGAAGGTCTAATGCCAGGTGAAGGAATCTTTTGTTGGTTCATTTATTTGAGTTTATCAAGTTTATTGAGTTTGTTGAGATGTTTGTTTATTCATCATTTTCATTGGGCCTCTTGGGTTTGTTGAGTTCATTGAGGTTTATTTCGTTGAGTTTACTGAGGTTTGTTAGAGATTTTTTTTGTTGAGTTCATTAGGTTTATTTATTTTTTTTATTGAGTTTATTAGGTTTGTTTGGTTTATTGAGCTCATTAGTTGACTGAATTTATCAGGATTTATTTGGCTTGATGATGTTTGTTGAGCTCACTGGATTGATTATTATTATTTTTTTTGTTTTTTTTTGTTTTTTTGTTTTTTTTTTTTTTTTTATTATTATTTTTTTATTTTTTTATTTTTATTATTATTTTTTAACTTGGCCCAATGGGATAAAAGGGTTTTATAGACCCAGACCGGTGGGATAAACTAGCTTGGCTAGGACGGAGTGTCTCAAGCCAATGAAAAGGGCTTTATGGGGATAGTCCGGTGAGACTGGTGGGACAGAGGGAAATTTTTTTTAAGATTGGCTAGGGCGGAGTGCCTTAGGCCAATGAGAAAAGGTTTTATGGATGCAGCCTGGCGAGACAGAATGAATTATTTTCAGAGCTCGACAAGGGCGGAGTGCCTCGTGCCAAGGGACAGGTTTGTATGAGCCCACGTTGGGCAGGGGGATTGAGACAACAGTAGTGGAAAGTCCCGTTGGGCCAATGCAGCAGGTGTTGAGATATTTGGTGTAATTGTTGGCTGAATGCCGGAAGCTAATGAAGATGTGTTGGTCGGGGCCCAGAACCCGTATCAAGGGTAGATGGTCAATCCCGGTGGGACAAATGGGAGATATCCCTATAGGATGGGAAGATGACGATGCGCCATGCATCCCAGTGGGCCATTTTATGTTAATAATAATAAAATCATCCCAGTCTCCATAAACGGGATGGACATTTTGTTCTCCCTTGTTACCTCAGGGCTCGTCCCCCTTCTTTTTTTTTATTGACCAAGGCGGGGATGTAGGAGAGCGCTCACCTCCTCAGGGAGGGGATGAGTAGTTCACTCCACCACATAAGCCCCACAATGGTAGTTGTATCTAGTACAAATTAGGATATAGAGGGAGTGTCGGTTCTCTCAATAGATATGGCCATCATGATCTTTTCATTTCTCTCTTTTTTTTTTAGTGCCTGCCCCCAGAACAGGCTCTCTCCTTTTTTTCTTCTTCTCTTTTTTTTTCTATTTTTTTCTCTTTTTTTTTTTACAACCCTTCAAGCTGTGAGATAATGCTCAAATGCTGGCTTTTAGCCGAGTTTGCGGGGGATAGCAAGGCCAGTGACGCCACGTAAGACTGCTTGCCTGAAGATGGGTATTTGGTGAGGGCGTGGCGGATCCACCTTATATTCGCCCATTTGCAGTTCACCTTTCTTGATCGTGCCTTCGATGATGTCCTTGAACACGTAGTAATCCTCGATAGGATGTCCCGCTACTTGGTGATACGGACAAAAGCACGAGTTATCTTTTCTTGCGGAGTTGCTTGATCTCTTTGGCTCTGGAAGCACCACTTTACCGCATTCTAGGGCCCACTCAAAGAGAGCTGAGGTCATATCTTTTGTAAATGAATAGGGCTTCATCATTTTACCCCTTAACGAGGACCCTTGTGTGTCCGGCTTGGTAGAAGTGATACAAGCAGTCTCTACTTTTTCCTTCTTCTGTCGCTCGAAGGCTTCAAAGCTTGGAATGCAAACTTCTTGTGCCGGCTGCTTATCGGCTGGTTTGTAGTTTTGACCCAAGCTCGTGGAGGATGGGTAAATCCTTGCAATGACTGCTTCAGCTTCAGTTGCGAAGTCATTTAGACTTTCAAAGGTCGTGACTTCGAAGTCAATGACCCATCATAGAATCTCTAATTTCATATTCTCTTTACAGATTTGGACAGATTCACTGTAACTTGGTGGGTGCCTACACCTTTCACGCAGGCTCCTCCATCTGCTTATGTAGTCCCTGACGGACTCATTATCATTTTGTTTGGTCATTTGCAGCTCGGCCTCAGTGACTTCTTCTTTGGCCGTCTTTGTATTCATCGTTTGCTCTACTTTGATCTTATCCCTTGTGGCTGGACCCACTGATCTTGAATGTAGGGTAGTCGGCTGCATATGAGGCCTCGTCGATGTCTTTGTCGGATACACTTTAGTTGCCCCCTGACTTGCCCAAGGGAGCGTGTGTTGGGATGATTGAGGGAGGATGCCCCCTGAATGATCATGTGTTGTTCGGGGTATTGCTGACCGCGCTGAAGCTTTAGATGAGATAGAACTGTCTTGGGATGCCTCGCATTGATGCCTCGGCAGTCGTGACGTATGTGGCTTTATGTTCATTTCATTCAGTTGCCCTTGTAGCATTTCAATCTCCTGCTGCTTCTGGTGGAGTAGTGCCATTATTGTAGGGTCTTGTAGGAAGGGACTGGGAGTTCTACTACCCCCTGCCTCTGATTTGTACAGAATGGATTTCCTATCGCCATCATTACTGGCCATAGATAGCTTCTTTGGGACAAACCCCCTCTGTTCTATGCCTCTGGGCGAAGGAGGAATATGGCACTGAGCCTCCTTATTAGCTGGTGAGTGTTGCTTTGGCATCCTCCTAGACCTGATAGACTGAAGAGAAGCAGAAGCATTGGCTGGAACTACTTCCTTTGGCACAAAGCAAATTTCTTCATCTTTTTCATCAACGGTTTGGGCCTCACTAGAGGATGCTGACAATGTGTTGCAGGAGAAAATAAGATTCCTCCTTCCAGTATTTGTATTCTTATTTCTCTTTCCCTTCATGGTCGGCCCCTGCCCCCACAGTGGGTCATTTGATGCATTCAGCTTTTCTGCCTTTTCTTCAGCTCTTTCTGTTAATTGGTGAGACTCGCTGACTATTTGAGGGGCAGGCTTCTTGAGCAGCATGGGCTGATTCTTTGGTTGCTCATGGTTACCAGGCTCATTTGTAATGGCTTGTAGCTGTGGGTTAACTTCTTCATGTGCCCACAATGGGGTTTGTCTCTTCTTACCGTCCATTGGCCTTTTAATGATTGTTGGTAGAGTGGGATGGGCCATAACTCCGTAAACCTGGGCTTTTGGAGGTAAGCGAGGTACCAGTCTTATTTTCCTTCCCGTTGACACGGCTTGCCAATTTCTTTGTTCTTTTTCATGCTTAGGAATATTGTCTTCATAGGTGTGCCGGCTACAAGCCTCTGGCATTTCTTCAAGCAATTGTTGACATATAGATATCATATTGACTGACGCCCTTGGCACAGACATTTCGTGCGGGTGTGGGGGATCAACTTTGTATTCCCCTATTTGTAGCTTACCCCTTTTTATTAAGCCTTGGACGATGTCCTTGAATATTTGACAGTCTTCAATAGGATGTCCGAGGATCTGGTGGTAAGGATAGAAATTCGGATCATCTCTTCTCCTGGCATCATCAGGCCTCTTTGGCTTTGGCAGGATGACCTTGTCATGTTTGACAGCCCACTCGAACAATGTTCGAGTCTTGTTTCTTGGGAAGGCATAGGACTTCTTTTCTTTATTCCGGTGTGGAGGCATTTCTTGACATTCAGCAGGCCCGTTGAGAGGAGAATGGTGTACCCATTTCTGCCTTTTTGCCCCGACGCTAATAGCGTGTACAGCTTTCAACATCGGCCTCTTATTAATTTGCTTAGCCTGATGGTTTGAGTTGATAGAAACTAATGGATATCTTGCACAGAAGTCTTCAATCTCTGTTGCGATATTAATCAATCGGTCAAAAGACCAGACTTCCGCTCCAATTAACTTTTCCAGGACTTCTTTCTTCAGACTTTGTTTACACATCTGTACTGCATCTTCTAGATGTGGAGAGTGCCGGCATCTCATACTAAGATCCCTCCATCTTTTGATATATTCTGCAGCAGCTTCATTATCTTCTTGCTTGGTTGCCAACAGCTCAGCCATGGTCACCCTTGTCTGTGTGACATGGAATCTTTCTATGAATTTTCGTTGCATATCCGGCCAGTTGTTGACAGATCCAGCCGGCAAGCTATCATACCATTCAAAAGCATGTCCCGTTAGAGAACACCCAAAGAACTTCAATAGGTATGACTCATCTGTCGCCAAGTCACCCAGGACTGTTACATAGTGTGCAATGTGTTCCTTCGGGGAGCCCTGCCCATTGAATTTGTCAAACTTAGGAATTTTATTGATGCTAGGCGGCAATCTCTTAGTAACATGGTAGGCCGGATATGGCACTTTATACATGTCAAAGGGGGCGTAATTAGCACTACCCCTTTTGGCTAGCCTCTCTTCAACCATCTTTTCCACCATTGATTTATTCACCACGAGTGGCAGTGCTGATTCAGGACAGAGGTGGGTGGGCTGCATTTCTTGTGTGGCTGGAGTTGCAACATGAGATGGCGGAGGTTTTGACAAGGGAATCTGCCGTTGCATTTGAAGAAGCTTCAGTTGTGCTGGCTGGAGCGACTGGAAATGATCCTGGGGAACAACCCAACTCTGACCGTCAGTTTGCAGAACAGTCTGTGAAAGAGCAGTCAAGGGGTTAAACCCTCCCAGTGATAGGTCAGTTCGTGCCCCCGGTTGCTTGGGTACCACATCATGTTCAGTCTTCTCTTTTAGTTGCTCCTTCAGCAGTTCTATCTCCCGCTGATATCTTTGCATGGCTATTAGGATGGCAGGGTCCATAGCTATTTTGCTGGTAATGGTCTCAAGTGTTTCACCAAAGCCACATCCGGACAGGGGCACCCTTTCTTCTTCAGATGCCATTATTTTGGTGCTGAGAGTAGTGTTGTTTTCATCAGTAGCCTGCTTGCCCTTAGCGGTCTGCAGTAACCCAGCTTCATTTTTGCTTTGTCCTGTCACAGGGTCTTCTCTTTCGGTAACCTTGGCTAGTTCTTCTTGCCCATTTAGCAGGGTGTCATGCCTGCTCATCACTCCTGTCATATTACACGCGAGGACTTGCATTCTCCTTTCATGCTTTTTAACTCTCCTTCGGGACTGGCGAGGGAAAGTTGGCCCTTCATTTGTCAGAACTCTTTTCATTTCTTCCCTCTGTGAAAGACTTTCAAAACTTCTGAACTCAACTTGCTTTTTCTCTTTATCTATCCCAATAGGTGATATCTTATTTTTTTCTTCTCCTTCAGCCTTGACAGCATGGAGTGACCTTTGTCGGCCTATGACAGGACTTCCAAGGCCATGGAAGTATTCCCATACCCTCTTAACCATCCCCTCTTGACTGTACTCTGAAGAGATAGCAGGAGGCAGCATCCAGTCTTGGGCGGGTGGCATGTATGCTAATCGTGTCAGCTTGGCAACTTGGTTGAGATTCTTTGAGTTCTTGGAAATATCAGCCTGTCTTGCACAGACCCTGGCAGCGAGTGGAGGAGTTGTGACTATGACTTCTTCCTCATTCATGACTTTATTATCCCTTCTCTTGGGGGCATCAACAAAACTGTTATAATTTTGTAGGGTTGACATGACACTCCGGGTCCTCTTGGGAACCCACATTTGCTTGCGTCTTGGCAATTTTGAGGTTGGCTTCCCTTGCTTGCTATCATCACTGTTCGCCCTCCGGCTAGCCAGCACTTGGAAAGCATTGCGGGTAGGAATGGTCGGGATGACCCGATCTGGCAGAGCTCTGGCATTGCGGCCGTTGAAGAAGATCCGAACGCCCCCAATCATCATGGACTTCCCAGATGCAGAAAGTCAACATTGGGAAGTGGCAGAGGCTCTTCCTCTTCTGAAGTTCTTTTTGTTGCCCCCAGTGGGCCCCTTCTCATGTGCTTCAATCTGGTTGGTAGCATGGTGAACATAACAGCTCACGGTCACTAGATTCTTGAGTAGGGATTTCTTGATCTTATCCTCGCTCTGACAAGAAGCAGCTTTATCATCCTTCAGCTCTACAGGCTTCGGACTTTCTTTGCTCAGAATATCCACGGACACAACTCCCAGGAAGTTGGGGCGACCAACGACCGGAGGAAAGTCACCGAAAGTGGTGGACGAAGCAGAGGGTGCACTTCTTTTCGCCTCGTGATGGACGAAGTAGGACACGACCTCCGGAGCATCCTTCATCACCTGGCTTATCTTGGGGCCGGTAGCTTGCGGTGAAGTCTCGACAACAGTTTTCGGCTCCTGGTTGTCGATCTCGAGCAGGTCAGTGAAGCTGAGGCCCAGGCAGTTAGGCATCCCGACAGTAGGCGGCATCGATCCGAACGACAGAGGTACCGCCAGGTAGCTTTCTTGAACATGCGCATCGACCGGTTGCTGGTCAAAGCATATAGACATGATTCCAGCCGTCATTGTAGCTTCCTGGAATTAGAGAAAGCGCACAGAATCAGAAATTTGAGGGGGGCCGCTGGGCCTCCTATTTTTGGCGTAGAGATGAAGGGAGACTCGGTCCCACCGGGCGTGCCAGACTTGTGGAACGCGGATTTTCCATCAGATTTCTATTCTTTTATTTCTGTTGTTTATTTATTGGCGTGCCAGTCACATGTGTGACGATTTCATTGTGCGCTCGATCTGACTTCTAATCAGTCGATTGTGAGTGATCGTGTCTGGACCAACAGTCCGTCATACCATAAAGGTTATGACGTTAATTACGTCCTCCCTAAGAAGGACAACCCTTGATTAAACGACAAAGTAAGAGGAGACCGGCGGCAAAAACCTAAATGAGAGAATGCTAATTTATCTGCAAGACATTGAGGAGACTGGATAAAGCGAGGGTATATCAGGTGCGGAGCAAATCCGGCAGCATATCCCCATATCTTGGATCATGCCAAGGAGAGATAGACCCTCATCCATGGGATGCCGGGACGAAGGCCGAAAGAGAAGGGCACTAGGCCCGAGAACACTGTCTGCATTCATAGCACTGGTTGATATCCCCTTGGAAACCCTCGGAGCATATGCAGTGGCAGAGCTCCCTAGGTTCATAGGGTTACAGAGGAATCCGGATCGGGACCGGATAATGTAGGGGAGGCCATTCCCCGTTAATTTATCTCCTGAGGCATATCTCGTGACCTCTGGATATCCCTCAGACGGGTATAGTGGAGTGACCAAGAGTTGGACTGAGGTGGAAATGCAAATTCTTGGTGCAGGGCTCCGGTGGAACCTTCTCGGCACAGTTTCCACATAAAAGGGAGGGGTTCTCGGCACGCTAAGAAGAAGATAAAGAAAGCTTCCCGGCACGAGGTTCCCGGCACGAGGTTCCCGACGCGCTAAGAAGAAGATTAAGAGAGCTTCCTGGCACGAGGTTCCCGGCGCGAGGTTCCCGGCACGAGGTTCCCGGCGCGCTAAGAAGAAGATGAAGAGAGCTTCCCGGCACGAGGTTCCCAGCGCGCTAAGAAGAAGATGAAGAGAGCTTCCCGGCACGAGGTTCCCGGCACGAGGTTCCCGGCGCGCTAAGAAGAAGATGAAGATAGCTTCCCGGCACAAGGTTCCCGGCGCGAGGTTCCCAGCACGAGGTTCCCGGTGCGCTAAGAAGAAGATGAAGAGAGCTCTCGGCATGGCTTTAAAGAAGGAGAAGGGAGCTCTCGGCATGAGGTTCCCGGCATGGCTTTAAAGAAGGAGAAGGGAGCTCTCGGCATGAGGTTCCCGGCATGGCTTTAAAGAGGGTTCTCGGCATGACTTTAAAGAAGGTGAAGGGAGCTCTCGGCATGAGGTTCCCGTCATGGCTTTAAAGAAGGAGAAGGGAGCTCTCGGCAAGAGGTTCCCGGCATGGCTTTAAAGAAGGAGAAGGGAAGAAGGAGAAGGGAGCTCTCGGCATGAGGGTTCCCGGCATGGCTTTAAAGAAGGAGAAGGGAGCTCTCGGCATGAGGGTTCCCGGCGCGTCGGGAACTATTCCCGGCGTCGAGAAGGGTTGGCGCCGGGAGGGTGCTAGGCCTAAGCGCCAGGAAGACTTATGGTGTTTTTCGGTGCTCTGCTCTAGGGATTTTTCTCAGGATTTAGACAGTGGCTGGGGGATGGATTCAGGAGGCAAGTGAGGAAAGAGCCAGGGGTCTACCAAGTTGATAGCAAGGAATTACGGATGAAAGGGGTCCGAGAGATCAGAGTCATAGGGCCTTCGAACTCTCAGGAACAGGCTTCATGCCATTCATATTGCCGACCATTCAGGAAATCGAGAGATAACGGTCTCTGATCCCTGCAATGGCCCTAGTGGCATGAGAAATTTGGAGAAAACCACGGACTCCGCGACGTTTAAATCATCAATGACATTGAGGGAGAAGGGGGAGAACAAAGCCCAAAAATCCACAGTGAGGATTGGGGCGTTGTTGCCTCCGTCCCATCCTGCACAGGCATGCATATAACGGGAAGCCAGTAGACGATTAACATGTCGAGCCTGGATGAGTCGAATCTGACAGCATATCCCTTGGGTTTGCAGACATGCCAAGTAGGGATAGGAGACCATCCACGCAGTGGCGGGATGGAATCCGGATAAACAACGGGGAATCTTCCCCTTTGAACCCCCTGCTCGGTCGAAGGCTCCATGATATTCACTCTCCCGATGGATAGAGTCAAGCGGGGTGTGTATCGATCACACTCCCTTGGCCTTCCAGGGTCAGCTCTGTCGGATAGAATTCCAGCAGCGTCTCCCCCTCTTTCGGGTCATGCCAAAGAAAATAGGCCGTCATCCACGGGTACCGGGATGACAGCCGAAGAGAAGGGGCTCTAGGCTCCCTGGTGATGTGGGTGCCCATGTCGATGCTTACTATCCCCTCAGGAACCGTCAGGGCTTATACAATGGTATGGCCCCTTGGGTTTATGGGGTTACGGATGAATCTGATCTGAGATAATGTAGGGGAGGTTTTCCCCATTAATATTATCCCTGAGGTGCATACGACGGCCATGAATATTCCCCTTCAGCTAATACAGCAGGCTGGCCAAGGGCTGAAAGAAGATGGGGGACAGGTTTCTGGTGTGAATGTATTGGCCTGAAAAGAAGATCTCTGCGCGGGTTGATTAGCCAGAGAGGAGATCTCGGCCCGGGAATATGAACAGTAGGAGAGGTAGCAAAGGGCAACAGACAAAGGGGGGCTCTCGGCGCAGCGAAGAGGGGGGGTTCTCGGCGCGAGGATGACCGCGCCGAGATGAAAGTACTGTTCCCGGGCCATTTGGCGCCGGGAACTCCGTGAAGGTGGCGAGGAGGCCATTCCGGAGGCTCTGTTTTAGGCTTTCTTGGATTTTCAGTCAGATTGGAGGGATCTGGAAGATTGTGGGCTTACTGACTGCTGGGGTTTGATTAGGCAGGGGTTTAAGGACACAAAGGGGAGGTCGGATCAGGGCATTTGCTGGGCAGTGCCAAGGAATCAAAGGGGGGAGGTAGAATCCATTGAGGGATCACGCTCATCATCCGCTTTGGAGATATGTTCTATTATATCGCCCGTCGTCCAGGAGATCAAGAGATGTCTATCTCTAATTCCTGTGATGACTTAGTGGCTTGGGGAAATCAAGAGAAAATAGAGGAGCCTCACAGCGCCAATGCTGTCAGCATCATCTGGGGGAAAGGAGATCAGAGCCCAAAGATCCATAGTGAGGATTGGGGCTCTTCTGCCTCTGCCCCTTTTCGAAACAGGCATGTATATAAACGCAAGAAATCGCCGGAATTCTAAGCATCTGAACAACTAACACACGTAGAGGACAACATATATTCAGAGGGAGCATAGAGAGAATTGCATAACCATCGCCAGTTCAGCAGGACAATCGCAAAATCGTGTTTCACTATTTCTTTGTTTACATCGATCACAAAGATAGAATGGGAGGAGAGAAATAAGAAAGACAGACGAGTACACTGTCTTCTCTACAATAGGGAGATTTCTTCACTTCGAAAATAGAAAACGTAATCAAAGTTATACATCAGAGAAAGGGAAAAGCTAGAGGAAAAGATGACGATGGGGGAGGGCGGAGCATTGACTCCTCTCCCTCCCCTTACAGCACACCTTTGCCTTCCTTCGACCCTGGCAGCAGCTTCTCTTCTCTCTTTTTTTTTCTTTTGTTATCTGGCTATCTGGAGTTCTCTCTCTTCGCTTCTCTTCGATGGCTCTCTCTATCTCTTCTTCTCTCCTTTCTTTGACAGAGGGAATGGCTTTTATAAGCCCATTCCATTGGCTTCTCGGCGTGGCCACTATCGGTGCGCCGTTTGGTGGCAGTGGGCCTCTTCAGCGGCTTCTCGGTACCACCGATATTGGCCCATTTAGGGCTTTTGGGCTTCTTGTGTTCATTTCTTTAGTTGTGAGGGCTGACTCATCAGCTGACATATCTTGTCGGCTGGGCTTCTTTCTTGCTCGTTCGGGGATGGTCCCAAGTATCTTCCGAGGTCTTGTGTCTCGTTTCAGTGGTTCTCTATTAGAGCCGGCCATCTCTTCTTTTCTTCTTCTATTCCTGAAAACAAGATAACAGAAATAAGACATTTTATCAGAAATAAAGGTATTTTAGGGTTATTATTATTATTTCATCGCTGCTATTATTATTATCTTTATTTTAGGCGTCAACAAATATATGTCGGATCAGCGTCTCGATTGTTGCAACACAACTTGAGAGATGAATGTGACTTGTCAAAACTTAAGGATTTCACTTCGGATCGGTTCGACTCTTAGAATCTCTTCTTGTAATTAATTTAAATTACTGATCGCAGCTAGATAATCTATGCATTTATCATTTTGATTATGTTTGATTTTTTAATTTATGCAGTCTAATCAAATATTTGCACTAATTTTTTTTCAGTATGTTAATGAATGTTATATTTGATTATGTTCGATTATTTTTTTATTGTAGGAGCATCCTTCTGCATGCGGCGACATAGGAGAGCAGGTTTGATTTTTTAATTTATGCAATTTAATCAAATATTCGCATTAATTTTTTTATATTTTTAATGAATGTTATATGATTATTTTTTTATTGTAGGGGCATCCTTCTGCGGGCGGCGTCATAGGAGATGAGCAGATGGAGGATGAGCAGATGGAGGATATTTCTTGAGTTTATTTTATTGTGTTTAATTTTCTATACGTTGGTGATCAGCAGGGGAGTTTATTTTATTGTGTTTAATTTTATGTACGTTGGTTTGATGATCAGCATGAGAGTTTATTTTATTGTGTTTAATTTTCTGTATGTATTTGATGATCAGCGGAGGTGGAGGATTTGTGTGATTTGTGTGTACTTTTATGTGTTGAGTTTGAGTTTAGTTCTTTGTAATTTTATGTATTTTTTTAACAGGTTTAATAATTTATAGTTTTTTAAATAAAATATCTGAACTATTTCACACGGAATTTTCGCCGGATCCATCACAAATTTCATACCAGATGGTGATATTTCTAACGGATCCGTCACAAATTTCATATGTCATTTCCCACCATATTATTTCCAACGGTAATTTCTAGTAAATATCAGATAGAATTTCTGACACAATCTGTAACGGATTGGCCGTGTGATATTTCCTACATCAATCCACGCGAAATTTATAGACGCCATTTGTAACAGATTTATATCAGACGACATTTCTGACGGAAAAAGACGTATGAATTTCCCACTAATATTCACACAGATATTCTCACCCAATTTGTAATGGATACACGTCAGACGGATTTTGTGAAGGATATTCTGTGTGAAATTTCCTACTGAAATTCTAACAGAAAATTGGTCGTCGAAAATTTCACATGGATCTTCAAACAGTATGTCCAACGATTTATTTCACACAAAATTTCGGATAGAAAAATTCTGTCAGAAATTTCACACGGAATTTTTGACGGATCACCTCTTTGTTCAAAATTTATGACCAAGAATATGTGACGGCCACTTTCTGTTGGAAATCTGTTGGAAATCCATTACAAACTAGTTTTAGGACGAAATTTCACACGGATTTTAGACGGAATGCGCACGTCTGAAATTGCGCCTTTTTTTGTAATGGCGGTCTAGCGGATGGCCGTTTGGTATCTCTTAGCAGTCTAGTGAGGGGCCGCTTACGAAAATCAGACGGTCGTCCAGAGGGCCGCTAATGTTCAAAATACATAAAACACCGGTAAGTGCTTTTCTAGACAATGGGTTTTAACGGTACAACCAGCTCGGCGTCCTAGTGGGATTCCCAGGCTCGCGGAGTCTTATGGAGGCCTTGAAATAAGATTTTTTAATCCGTTGGAAGGAATAACCAATGGAGAGGTTATCAAGTCCAAGATTGTGTACTTAATGTGAAAAAAGTGTAACTAATGACAATATATCGGGATGTGTGCCATGTACTTAAGAAAATGACTCTTAGGAGAGAGATACCATGGTAAAACAGCGATTAAACCATGTCTAGTCCATAGATCATATAAATTCAAGTTAATTACAAAAGTATATGATTTGGCCATGAAAATAACATAAGTGTAAAAATAGTTCTAAGTGCATAAGAAATCATGAAATCTATTAGAATGCTCGGTTAACATAACTCGATATTTGATAATAGCACTTTAAATAGGAATAAAACTTACTTAACTAGGCTTAACATACATTAATTAGGGCTAATCTACATTAAGTTTTGGGTTAACTTAAATACAAAATTCAGAAAACAAAAATGGTCTAGTGTAGGACCGTTTCACTGGGCCAAACGGTCTGTCGTATGACCACTAGGGATTTCTGGCGGTCTATAGTAAGACCGTTTCTTCCTGTGTTATAGAAAACTTAATAAAAATATTAATCTAAGATCTATCATGCCTGGAAATCAACATGTATAAACTCCTACAGCATGATAGAATGAGTATAGGCCAACAATATGAGTGGGTTTGTGTAATAAACAAGAAAATTCTCCTTTTTACTCAATTAGGGCTAAGAATTATGCATGAGGAGTATACTAGATGCATAGTTCCTAATAAATCATAAAATTCTCGGTGTACAGTGCACGGAATCAACTGAAACCAGAGGGATTTTATCCCTGACATAAAGTTTAAGCCTTTCATGAGATAACCTACCTTTATCCTGGGCTTTAGACTTTGAATTTAAGGTTGGAAGTTAACCCTAATTCTCTACTCGTCCTAAATCGAATCAGCAACGTCACACCCTTGTATATTCTGACTCTCTTGTCCTAAAGAAGTGAAATTTTGAGGGTAAATAGAATATATAAAGGGTAACAAAAAGTTCTAAAGTTACTAGTTCTAATTACCTTGTTTAGGGCTTCTAATTCGTAGATCTTCTTGGGTCCTTTGCACATGTTCCTGGGTTATTGGTGTAGGATCAACGACTTTGGAAGCCACTAACTCTTGTAGACTTGATCTCCTAGAACGAAATTTTGAGGGGAGTTAGACCCGAGTATTATGAATAAAACATTCTAAAGAACTTACCCGAAATACCAACTCCTTACCTTAGTTCTATGCGAGCCAAAAGTAAGGGTCGTACACATTGGTTCTGGGGTCTATTTATAGGTTTAGCTAGGGTTTTGAGGATTAGAACGAACTTAGAATCCTAATTAGGTCTTCAATTCAATTCCCAAGCCTTCTAGAGTTATCTAATTAGTAGATAGCATCAATCCTAGGTGATTTGGATGCCCAAGTTCCAAGCTTTTCACGTTCTCCTCCTTTCACGGAATCTGCAGAGCCTAGTGTTGGGTCCCAAGAGGTCCGGATCTAGAAGGGGGGGTTGAATAGATCCGTTGCCAAATTATGCCCAATTTAAAACATAGCTAATTAAAGCACAAATCACTGCAGTAGATTAGATAAGGCACAAAATGTTAAAGCACATCAGATTAAGCATAAGTGATTCAAGAGTTGGACTGCTAAGATAAACCCACCCACAAGGGTTTGTGGTTCAGCAAGGAGGTGCGTTGACGTGGCAGACTTGTGGTGGCAACACACCACACAAATAGATCAGGACTCAATAGAATGGTGGCTTAGCATGCATCTCGTGTGTGTGTGAACATAGTGATAAGGTGTGCAGTGGAAAGTAGCTAAATTTGCATTCGAGCGTGCCAGCACACAAACCTATGAATAGGGGTAAGGGATAATGAGCAATTGCCTCATTTTGTTTGCCACCATGTATCTTGAGTTTCTCTTTCAACCTGGAGAGATCTTGCTATGTATTTTGAATTCAACCTTGATTTATGTACAGCCTCTTGCCTAGATTTACGTGTCATTCTTGATTTCTTACACTTTACTTATAATCACCTGAAATGTATGAATATTAATGTTGTCAAGTGCAAGATAGACTCATCAGTGACTCATAGGTAGACATCATCAAAACCACATTAAGGCATGAATCATGCGTGAACCAGATCATGCGTGAACCATACATGCACAACATTCTCCCAACATTCTCCCCCTTTTTGATGATGGCAACTTTGAGTCATTATGAGTTCATGTCAAAGGAAATACAATGATCATAAAAAGTCTTTCCCCCTTAAACAATTCACTCCCCCTTTTGACATCATAAAATTCACTCCAGAATTAATGACTCACATAATTCTCTCCCCCTTTGACATCAACAAAAGAAAAGGAGTTCAAGGAAATTTAGAGCACAGTGAGGAATGAAAGCATTGCAAGCAACTATTAATTATTCCAGAAAATGATGCGGAAATACATGCCAATGGTTGGAATGCTAATTGTTGGGCCCCTGAATTGACTATAGGGTCCCACATGGCTTGGCAAAAACATGTCATACAAGTTGACATAAAATGTCTAGAGATTTAAATGGAGTACTCAGATGCGATTTGAAAGCAGTTCTGCACCCAAAAAGGCTTGGTTTTCAAGTTTTTTAAATTTTTAATGCTTTTCTGGTTTTTAGATTTTTAGGATCTCCAGATTTCTTGATTTTTTTTATATTTTAAAGATTTTCTATGCAATGCATGGAGATGAAAAATGCACACTAACCTTATGCAAAGCGAACTGAAGCCAATAGCTTTAGAGACATGATACCATTTGTTTGAAAGTGGTGAGTCTATCAAGGCAGCCTGAAGGAATTATGCAGATTGGTTCAGAGAAGGTAAATCATGAAGGAGCATCAACAGACAGCTTGTCTTAAGAAAAGGATGGAGGTTCTTTAATCTGAAGCTAAGTTCATAAATGAGAGTTATAGATTTATCAGAATCTCTAGTTATAGAATTCTAATGAAGCAACGCTTAACGCTAATGAATTCTGAGCTTCTCAATGAAAATATTTGAGAACATCTGTATTCAAGATTAATAAAAGTGAACCAGAAATTCATACTAACACCATGTTAACCTCCTCTCAACTTACTCATTCAATTCCATTGGCTCCCTTGAGAGTAATTACAACAAGTATTGAAGTTAAACACTTGGATGTCTCTGATTTTATCCATGAGTGCTACACATTCAGATTTTTCTTTTCAAAACATGTTGAACATTAACAATTATCATTTTTATGAGCAATCAAGTGTAGCATGCACCTTTGACGTGAGGATACACGTTGTTTAGACGCCAGCACCCCCAGTTACTCAGTGTAGCTTACTATTTTGCCATTCTTAGAATAGAGGTAGCATGGCACTTCATGACGCTGTCCTCTTCACTTCTTTGGTGAAGGAAGTCAGTTTCTCAGTGAACCCACTGCCATTGCTCTGCCTTAGAACATTAAACTTAGTACACACCTTTTTGCATAAGGATATACGTTTATCAGATGCCAATATCCCCAGTTACTCACCAAGGCTAGTTCATTGCTATCATTGTTGCCCCATTTTAGAAATCTTTAGTTTTGACAAATGTTTAAAAACAATACTAGACTGAAGTTTCTCAAATAAAGATGCCTTTGTACTAAGGATAAACTTTCAGATTCAGGAAAGCATAACATGTCAAAACATGAAAGGCTAGTTAAAGTCTATTAAGCCCGAGCACAAACATTTTCAAGACCATTAAACATCAAGGCTCAAGAAATCATTAATTTTAAACCAAAAGCTTTCATGTTCAAGGTAGTCATAGAACTCTATAAAAGAAGACTCTTCTTAAGGACTTACTCTGATTAGCAAGCTTAAAGACAGATAGAAGATCCTCCAAGAAGTTCAAGGCTATTCAAATGTAAGGTGAACCACAACCAGATATCAGCCATTGTGGTTTGGTTCAAGCAGAGAGTGTTGTAGAGTGGAGAGCATCAACTAGCGCAAGTTTGGATAGAGAACACTCCCCCTGAGGGTATGCGTTGAACTCAGACTGGAATGGGTAAGATAAGACCAGCAAGAGATTTTTAACAGAGTTTACAAGGCTGGACAAGCTCCCCCTAAGAACATGCTGTCTATGCATGAAGTCAACAAGAATGTGCAGTGATTGCAGACGGGATTTGATGTTGACTCCCCCTCAACACATACATGGGTTGGCAATGGTATATGCAGCCTATGAATTACATGAACACTTGGTGCAATAGAGGGGATGCCAATTGATTATGCATTGTTGTGTCCCTTTAACATGAAATGCATTAGAGTGCATGAGACAACAAAATGATGCAAGCACAAATTGCTTATAATGCATTCAGAGCTGAAATTTAAAAGTCTGACACAAAGTCTTAAACTCCCACTTTGTACAGTATTTGTGGAAATTAATGCTCACATGAGTGATGAGTTGAAATAAATGCAGCCATGGCAGACATCATCAAGAGCAATGATCAAGTATTTCATGTGGCTGATTAGCAAGAAATAGACATCAACTCAACATCAAATTAATTCCATCAGCAGAACAGATTTAAGTACATCAATTTCTGAATTCTGGTACTAGGTGGAGAACTTAGATCCAAGGATCACCTCACACAAGGTGCTATCTTCCTGACAAGCTTAGCTCATCACTTTGACATACACCTTTGATATAACAGAGACTCAGTCATTTTCAACGACAAAATCTTTCAAATGTTTAACCATGGGGGGAAATTTAGCAGTCAAAAAAAAAACAAATTTCAGCTTTCATCATTTATTGACACAGGGCAGACTTATGATGCAGTATTTACATGACAACCCCAACCATGCAAGATGACAGAAATTAGAGAGTTTATTTACATACCTACGTCTTGAGCATTTATTTACCTGATCATCCTATGTTTAGCTCCAAGACACCTGCACCCATAATTCTCATTTTGAATTTTGTGGTACCCAAGTTTGCTTGGGTCCTGGTTGGTTAGCAGCACTTCTAGCACATGACTTTATTTTCTTTACTGCTTTCAGGTCACTCACTCTCGTCCAAGGACAATGATTGGATGTATGTCCATATTCACCACAATAGAAGCAATGCACAAGAAATTTACCATTCTTTCTGTGTGTAGATGCATTGAACCTTTGTGAGTGAGCATGGAAACTACCGTGTTGAACATGAGGATGAGTCTTACCTTTCAGATACCAACCCTTCAGATGCCAGCAGTCCTGGACTATGTGGCCAATTTTATCACATTGGAAGCAGCAAGGAGAAGGGTATCTGTTGAAAGTCAAGGGGTGTGTCGACCTATCCAGGTGGGTATGTAGATACTTAGAGTCACCCCTAGGCTTTTGAACATGAGTGTGCAGAGGATGCTTTCTCCCAGTGTAATGACCCGAGAATCCGATTACCGGGAAGGCCCGATAACCCGAGACTCGCACCGCCACCCACGAGTCCGAAGACTCGGAAGGGTTAGAAGGATGGTGTGGAAACTACACAAGTATCACAAGTAATTATAGAAATTAAACAGTTTCTATTATTAAGCATGAAATAAATTAACATTTTACATGGTCCACAAAATAACAATAAAATAACAACTATAGTCCACAACTAGTATAGAGACAAGAAAAGAAAGTACAACTACACGGGGCATACCCCGGCTCTGACCTCTAGCGCTACCTCTGGGCACCCGCACCACGCTGCGCCCCAGACGCGCTCCCCTAGGGCAGCGCCTCACCTGAAATACGGTGAAAACACATAGGGAATGAGTCTCGGAACAAGACTCAGTAGGGATCACTCGAACCCTACCTCGTAAAATGGGAAACCACTACGCTAGCGGTAGGAGAGTACCTCGGAAAGGAAAGCCCTGTACTCTACAAAACAAAGGCCCTACGGTACACAAACCGGCACACGTGCCACGGTGAGACAAACGAAACTCAACGGTCGACCCGACAAGCCCGAAGGTCAAAGCCATGAAACTGACAGTCTGACACTCCGTACTCGACAGGAGTACCTCCCACTAGAAGCACAGTCGGTAGCGTCCCCTGACGACTTACACCGCACCGCAGGTGAACTGCGTGACGTGGTAGCGCCTACCCAAGGCACAAACACCGCACAAGTAACCACAAACAAGTGACTAGCTGGGGTCACGCCCGTCGATGTGGGTCCAACCGCCCCCAACCACGTGTGCACACACAGACCACGTGTCCCTGGTATGGCCCTCTGACCAGTTTTCCCCTCAGCCGGTCTCTGGCTGCAAGACGTGGGGCCCGACGACAACCGGTCCACAAACCGCCTCTAAGGGTAAGCCCGTACACCACTCCCTGGTGCGACCAGCACCGCGTACTGGTAGGCTACGACTAGTGGAGGGTCACTGAAGGAGTAGACTCTCAAGTCACGAAAACTGACGCCCGCATCCGACGACGCACGGGGACCACCCCACGCATCGGCCCCGTCGCACGGTGGCCACAGTCGGACTAAAAAACGAGGTTGCAACCCTCTCGGGGCAACCAGGCGCCTGACGGTCCACCCCTGGACCGTCACAGGCAAGTGACGGTCTAGGCGGGACCGTCACAGCAAGCCTGACGGTCTCGGACCGGCCCGTCACAAGCACCTGACGGTCCGACGCCGACCGTCACGCTCCCAACGCAAAACAGGATGTAACGCGCCTACCCAGACGCGTTACGGACTGTGACGCGCCCACGCAGGTGCGTCACAGGGTGTGACGGCCCACACCAGGGGCTTCACACCGCCTGGGGGTTCAACCGCCCAAAGGCGCCCTAACGCGCCCACCCTAGGCCGTTACAAGGATGTGACGCACCTGGCCTGGTGCGTCACATGCCTTGACCCCAACGGTCAAATCAACGGTCACAAACCATCGGTCGGATGCCTCTGATGGTTGTCGGGGGCCGTCACACCCCCAGCCCTCAGCTGGTTAACAGGGGCTGTGACGCACCTCCCAGGCGCGTCACACGGCTGTGGAGGTCTATCGGGGGACCGTCACAGCCCCTGACCCCAAAGGCTAACAAAGGGCGTGTGACGCACCCTTCCAGGCGCATCACACCATGTGACGGTCCCCGGAAGGACCGTTACACACACCCGACGGTGAAACGGCGGGAAACGCCCAAAAACTCCGACCACGCCCACATACCTCCACCGGAGAGGGGGAAATCAAAGGGGAAGACCCCTGGAGACCCCTAGCATGATTCTAGGCCACCAAAACATGAAATCATGCATCAAATCCATAGATCGGGCGAGCTCTCCCCAAATCATGGAAAACCCCAAACCCGCTCAATCACACCCCTCTCGGCCTCCCCTCGGCCTATAAATCGCGGAAAGGAACGGCGTGGAGCTAGGGAACGTCACCCTACCTCAATGGAGCGAATGCTCCGCTGGATCATCCACAAACGCACGAAATCGCTTTGGAAAACCTCGCCTCGTCATGCTTCCCACGCTCGCCGCACGCCCACGAGATAGCCTTGCCACCACCCACGTCTTCGCGCCGTCGCCCCGCCGCCGTCTGCGGCCAGAAGGGAGCTCGCCACGCTCAAACGGGAGGAAGAGAGGGAGAAAGGGGGCCGCGGTGGAGAGAAACGGAGGAGGAAGAAGAAGAGGAAAGAGAAGGTGGGGAGGAGAGAGAAATAGGGGGGTTTTTATAGAAAATCCAGAAAATGCCGAAAAATAGAAAATTACGTTTCGAAATCCTCGGAACGCACCGATCGCAACAGTACCACACTCGCCTAGGTGAACGGCCCGGTTCACCCGCAACGAGGTTCCGAAGGAATTACCGAAACACACACCGAGAATCGGAAAACACGCGCGAAAAAAGTCACGGAACGCTTTCGGGCCTCCGAGACAACTCCAGATCGCGCCGATCTAAACACGAATGATGTCCGAAACGAAATTTAGGACACAACGGAGCTGGACACTCCGAAAAACCAGATCCGGGACACACGAAAAAGGATCCGAAAGCTCCGGGATATTACACCCAATGTTGACCTGTCCTCTTCCTTGGCCTTTCACATGAGTTGTTGTTCCCCTAAGCTCATCATCCCTTAAAATAAAATAGTCATGCATAATATGTCCATGTCTACCACAGTAAAAATAATTGTTGGGTCCCATAGTGCAGGAACACGGATCTAGAGGGGGGGTGAATAGATCCTTCTACTAAAAATTATGTCCAATTAAAAACACAAACTAGCGCACAACGGAATTAACAAGATTGATAAGATAGAGGAATTTAATGCTACACAAGTTAACTAAATTCTCTCACTCTCTCCGTTCACACATGATCACACAAATAAGTATAACAAGCTAACCATACAATCACACAATTCAAACCACAGGAGACAAGGATTTTTAAGGTGGTTCGGGACCACGATGGGCTCCCTATGTCCACCCCTTACCAAATCGGTAAGACTTTCTCCACACGCTGCAAATCCAGCAACCACGGGGATTTCTCCCCACACACATGGGATAAGAACCCCAACACAAACACTCTACAAAAGTAGCACACACACACGGGGATTTCTCCCCACACACACGAGGCAAAAACCCCAACACACACGCGGATATGCTCCACACCAAACAACGTACAAGCGTCAACTCAAACCACTCGGAGAAACCGTTCTCCAAACCCACACACAGAAAATCGTTTATAGGTTTGTAAAAAGCTAACAAATGAATGCTCTAAGCCCAAAACATGTGCTAAAGACTAAAACAAGAAAGATTCAACAAGCACAAGGCCCCCCCTTCAATTGAATCTCCGGCTCTTCTTAGTTTGATGTCGGATGATGGCGATTTCCGCGTCCTCGCGTTCCTCTCTTCGAGATGCTTCTTTTCTTCATCTACCACGAGCTCCAAATCTCCATGGAAGTAGATGAAAATCACCTTGCAAGAGCACCACCACGTTTTCCCCCTTTTCTTCACCTACAAGAATGAACGAATGAGCATTAGGGTTTTTTTCTCTCACAAAATCGTAACTCTTATAAATGAAACTCAAGGGGTGGGGAAAAGACTCATAAAACCTTCCCAATACATGTTAGAAACACCTTAATAACAAAGGGAACTAATGGGGGGTAGTATGATAATATTTAGAGAGATTTTCATAAGGTTTTAAACTCTCCCGGAAATCCCGTTCTGGAAGGGTCGACTCTTGGGGTCGACCCTCGGGCTACAGAGGGCTGACAGACCGAAATAAAAACCCCAACTCATAGGGGTCGACCCATGCAGGTGGCTGAGCTCTCAGCCTAGGGGGGTCGACCCCTTCCCTGAAGGGTCCGAGAACATGGAATTTAGCCCCGTTTAAGTGCCGAAAAAATTCCCAAAAAATAAGAAATAATTACCATGAGTTCAACAAAGTATTAAAACCATTTAAACCACATTTCAACAAGATTTATGAGAATAGATTAAGCACATTGTAAAAACCCAAAAATCTCATTTTAAGGATGCATAAAACACTTCCAATGCAATGTAACCTCATGAAAGATGTTCATGAAAGCAATCCGGAACTTAGCATAATCATGGTTAGATGTTACCACCATCCACTTGACATGGGAGGGTTTAAAAGTCATCCTTTAACCTGTAAAAACATGATAAACCAAGAGGTTAGATGATAATCAAAACTCATGAACCAAGCATTAACTCTTTGAACTAGTTCACATAAAAATACATCATTGAACTAACTCAACCAAGTATTTGGCTTCTCAAATCAATCAACAAAAATACATTACACCAAATAACAAAGTTTTGTTATGATAAACATGGACCTCTCAATCAACCAAAAATAATGACATGGGAGCTCAACCATTCAATCACAAGACAACCAAATCTTCAACAACAAAATGCTTCATCACACAAGTGTTAACAATTATGCCAAATGCAAAGCATGCATAATATCAAGGAACCACATTCATTCAAATGGCATTCTTGTTGATTAAAAACTAACATTCATGAAGCATTATCTCACGAGGAGCATTGATATAAACAAGGGATCTTTTTGAATCATCCATACATTGAAATCACAATAACTCTATGAATGATATGTCACTATCATTAAATTAGAAAGGTGTGTTCAGTGAACACAATCTCCTTGATTGAGACCCAAATGAAGTCATCTTCAGAAAAGCCATCTTTAAGTAATTCTTTCACACAGTAAGTCATTAACTCAAGCTTTTAGTGCATAGTACACAAGACCAATCATTCATACAATGCATGAGCAATATGGAACAAACTCTCATGAAGTTTTGTATGAATATTTCAAGCCCAAAAATCTTATGAGGAAAATGCATGAAAATATCCAACCAAGATTTTGAAAAGCTATTTGATGAAATGCATGAAATATAGAAGAGTCAACGCAATGGAATGAGTGAGTCAACTCCCTTTTTCAATAAGATCTTCATTGGTGCACTCCTTTGAGTTCCAAGCATGAATCATGAATTTTTATCCTGTAAATCAAAATATTTAAAGCATGAGATCCTTAAATACAAATCATTCATATGACTTTCAAATATGAACATATTTAACTCCCTTTTGAAAGAAGAGCTTCATTGATGGACTCCTTTAGTTTCCAAGTATGAGCCATGAATTTGTGTTCCTACAAACCAACATAAATATAACATTAGTTCCTTAAACACCAAGGGTTCACATGACTTTCAAGAGTGAACATTGACTCCATCTTTCAACTCATCAAATCAAGATATAAAACATGTTGCTCAATGAAACACAAACACACACAAACACAATCGTGTTGATATCATTAAAATCAAACACGAACTAGGGGATGCAACAATCTCCCCCTTTTTGATGATGACAAAACGATATGTGTGATAATACAGATTTTATAAACATTTGAAAATATTGAGCATACACCAATTCTCCCATTCTCCCCAAGACAACATCATTCACAAAGCATTGAGCACACACCAAACATTTGTCCCCCTTTTTGTCATCTACAAAAAGACAGGGGGTATGGGACGTGAAAGGAACATGTTAGGCCAGAAAGATATGCCATGTAGAGATTCAAGTTCCCTTTAAAGTGTTGGAAAGAATTTCTTAAATCCTTATCAAGTAAAGTCATTAAATTCATTGTGTGCAAGAGTGTGGGTGTAAATTTTTATTTTGCATGTATAAAATGAATTCGACAAGACACGGTTATGACTCCCCCTAAATGTATGCACGGTCGGAGTCAAATCCTCCCCCTTAATATATGACATGTATCACATATGAATAAAGTCACTGCATTGCTGTTTAGCAAGGAGATAAGGCCTTAGAAAGATCAAGAAATAGTTTCATAGTGTAAATACTTACAAGTATGTAAGGATTCATGAAACATTCAGGCAAACATTCATGAGTCAAGATAGACGATTATCATGAAATATATACATATGCTCTATATGCATGAATATACAATATGCATCTTTTTGTCATTTTGTATGCATAGTATGTGAATGATATGTAAAGATGCCAAAGCGATGCAAAATGTCAGATTTTTATTTAAAAGTTCTAAATGCATTGCAAAATTCAACGTGGGTGCAAGATGCATGTTTTCAGTTTTTTATATGAATGATCTAAATACACCTTATGAAGTTTCTAATGCATGTAACTTATAAAAGCATGAGAATGCAATGCAGGATGCAAATTTTTTTAATTTTTAGAACATCATGACAGATTACATAAGGAGACATACATATTCAAATGATGAGCAGCAACCATTTTCCCGACTTGCCCTTTTTGAACAAAGGTACACAAATGATCAAAATCAAGCAGTGCACCCAAATTATTTTCAGAAATGTTCAAAAATAGATTTTCAATTACATTTAAAAAGCTTAGAGTATCATCCACAAACCAAACAGATTTTACAGGTTCCGGTATGAGATGGAAGTGAAGGTTCAAAAACCCAACTCACACATACTGAGAGCTTTTAGGTGGACATAATCCACCCTTCCACTACACACCATTAGATATACCAGATACTCAATTACACTCAGATGCTCATGCATTTCATATTGAAAAGTATTCAGTAGGTAAAGACATCATGCTTATTCCTCAAAATTTTTAATTCATTCAACCAATAAGACATGTTCATCATAGCAGAATATAAGAACAACAGATCAAGTTCAGAAACAATATCTGTCAAAGGAACAATTCTGTATTTCAGAAATTTTGCCTTCTTGAAGCAAGAATTAATTTCAGAATCAATTTGAACGCACATGGTATTTCAAAATTTCAAGGCAAATTGATTTCCTTCAAAAGACATATTTCCACATTTCAATACTAATTATTGCATATGATCGAAGAATTTCACAGTTCAAAATTTTACCTTTTTGAAACAAGAGAATTTTTTAGATTCAATTTAAAAGATATTACAGTTCAAAGGTAAATTCAATTCATTCAAAGCACATGATTCCTCATGAGCCAAATTATTCAATTTCATAATTTTAGTACAAGGCGGAGAGCATTGATCCTGAGATCACCTCACGCATAGTGATGGCTTCCTAACAGGCTTAACGTGTCATTTCACACATCACCATTTGATATACCAAATTTTCATTCAATAAAGGCATGTATGGCTTGTAAAGAATTTAGAGCATAACATGAGAACATATCAAAATCTCATTCCAACACATCAAAATCATCAAGTTTGACAATGAAGGACAAAAGTTGGGGTTTTACCATATGAGTGTGCCTTGTTCTATTTTACTAGAACCCTTTTATTCTTTATTTACCTCAAGGCACACCTTCATCACAACCGACTCATTTGTCAGATTTTGACACCCAAGCCTTCTTGGGTCCTTGGATGTTAGAAGCATTTCTTCCAAAAGTTTTCTTTGACATTTTCATTGCCACCTTGTCATCACTTTCTATGATCCTACAATCCTCAATAACATGTCCACAGTTTTCACAATAAAGGTATTGAGGAGAAGCAGTTTTACTAAAAGACTTCCTTTTAGGAGTAAAGGAATTTTTAAATCCATTCCATCTTCTATTTTTAAAAGGTCTAGATTTAACAAAATTAGACCTAGCATGCATTCTAGAAGCATGGAAATTTTCTGTTTTCAAAAACCAACACTCTTTCATAACATGCCCGTACTTGCCACAATGAAAACAACATGGAGATTCGGTTCTATGGAATGACCTTCTATTGTTTGCATGAGTGTTCGTGAATGAATTTTTCTTATGGGATGCAAACCTTTTAGCATGGGAAGCATGTTCATTTCTGAATTCTCTTTAAAAGTTAAACTTAGCATTCATGACACGATAATTATCATTTTGTTTCACAAAGTAATCATCCATGACATGGCCAAGTTTGTGACAATAAAAGCATGAGATATTTTTCTTTCTTTTGAAGGAATATTTATCTTTACATGCATTTTGATCATCTATTTTCAAGATAACATAATCACTCATTTCATGACCAAACATACCATAATAGAAGCATTCAACATTCAACTTTGATTTTTGAGATCGATTTGACATGGAAGTCTTTTTGTTGAGATTTTTCTTTTTATCAAAATCATTTTCAGATATTTTCACTTGAGCAACGGGAGAAGGTGTTTTGGAGGTGCTAGGAATGTCGGAGGCATGAGCAAAAGAGGTTTTCATTTTTGATTCAAAAGATTTTTTATTGACCGGGATGTAACCAAGACCCTCTTTTTGAAAGTTCACTTTAACACCTAACAATGTGTCTAAGTTCTCCTTCCCTTTGACAAATCTAGACAAATAAAGCTTCAAGTTGTTGATCTCTTTTTCACATGTAAGGATTTTATCGTCAAGCAAACAATTCTTTGATGTGAGTTTTTCATTTTCTTGCATGAGGTTTTTATTTTTCAGATTTGTGCAGTGAAGTTTTTCAGCAAACTTTTCAAGAATCTTTTTAGTTTCAACATACTTTGAGATCTTAGCAAGCAACTGTTCATTCTCATGTTTCAACAATGAGATTTCTTTTTCAAGCTTATCAAAGCATCTCAATCTTTCCTCTAGCAAGGAATTCTGAATTAACATAGCACCATTTTCTTTTTAAGATCTTCATTTTCATCCATGATGGTCTTGTTATCAATTTCAGAATCAAGTAATTTCTCAAACAACTTATCATCATCAGACAAAGAAGCTAACGTGTTTCTAAGGTATTTTTTTATTTCTTCAAGCAATGAAATCTTAGACAACAAGTGTTTGTTTTGATCAAGCAAATCATGGGAATCATTATCAATTTCAAGAGCAATATTAGATTTTCTAAACATCTCAAGCTCTTCATTCATACAAGACATCTCATCTGAAAATAATTCAACTTTGGATTATAGAAGTTCTTTTTCATATTCTAAGTTCTCAATCTTTGACTCCAAAGTTTTACAATTTTCACAGGAAGGATTATCATGCACATTCTCATTAATCTTCCTTTTCAAGATTTTATTCTCAGATTTGAGTTTCTTCCATTTATCATACAGTTCAGCATATGCCATTTGCCATTCCTCAATAGAGAGTTCTTCGGATACAGAATTTACCTCATCATAATTTTCTTCATTGAGTTGATCATCATTGTCGGCCATGAGACAATTTTGTTCTTCCATCTCTTGATCTTTGATCAACTGATCCATAATCTCCTTTGTCATTCTACAAGAAGAAACAAATGGAAACATATGAGTATCAATGGCACTTTTTAATAAACTTAAGACAATGACATTTTCATGGTTCTTCAATTTATCTTGACTAGACCACTTGGTCTCATCTAGAGGCGATATATGAGGACCATCATAAATCAACTTCCAAAGATTATGATTAACTGAATTGATCAGTCCATATATTTTACCGATCCATGAAGTAAAATCAGAACCATTAAGAATAGGAAGGCAATTCATCGACATGTGCTCAACAGAAAAATTCATGATTGTAGAATGCACTAGGATCACTCTGTAGATCGTGAGATCTAGGGACAGTAGAGCCTCGCTCTGATACCAATTGTTGGGTCCCGTAGTACAGGAACACGGATCTAGAGGGGGGGTGAATAGATCCTTCTACTAAAAACTATGTCCAATTAAAAATACAAACTAGCGCACAACGGAATTAACAAGATTGATAAGATAGAGGAATTTAATGCTACACAAGTTAACTAGATTCTCTCACTCTCTCCGTTCACACATGATCACACAAATAAGTATAACAAGCTAACCATACAATCACACAATTCAAACCACAGGAGACAAGGATTTTTAAGGTGGTTCGGGACCACGATAGGCTCCCTATGTCCACCCCATACCAAACCGGTAAGGCTTTCTCCACACGCTGCAAATCCAGCAACCACGGGGATTTCTCCCCACACATACGGGATAAAAACCCCAACACAAACATGCTACAAAAGTAGCACACACACACGAGGATTTCTCCCCACACATACGATGCGAAAACCCCAACACACACGCGGATATGCTCTGCACCAAACGATGTACAAGCGTCAACTCAAACCACTCGGAGAAACCGTTCTCCGAACCCACACATAGAAAATCGTTTATAAGTTTGTAACAAGCTAAAAAATGATTGCACTAGGCCCAAAACATGTGCTAAAGACTAAAACAAGAAAGATTCAACAAGCACAAGGCTCCCCCTTCAATTGAATCTCTGGCTCTTCTTGGTTTGATATCGGATGATGGTGATTTTGGCGTCCTCGCGTTCCTCTCTTCGAGATGCTTCTTTTCTTCTTCTACCACGAGCTCCAAATCTCCATGGAAGTAGATGAAAATCACCTTGCAAGAGCACCACCACGTTTTCCCCATTTTCTTCACCTACAAGAATGTACGAATGAGCATTATGGTTTTTTTCTCTCACAAAATCGTAACTCTTATAAATGCAACTCAAGGGGTGGGGAAAAGACTCATAAAATCTTCCCAATACATGTTAGAAATACTTTAATAACAAAGGGAACGAATGGGGGGTAGTATGGTAATGTTTAGAGAGGTTTTCATAAGGTTTT
Organism: Amorphophallus konjac; assembly: GCA_022559845.1. Classification (NCBI taxonomy): domain Eukaryota; kingdom Viridiplantae; phylum Streptophyta; class Magnoliopsida; order Alismatales; family Araceae; genus Amorphophallus; species Amorphophallus konjac. Next base: position 32,755,655 of record CM040125.1, read on the forward strand.
AAACTCTCCCGGAAATCCCGTTCTGGAAGGGTTGACCCTTGGGGTCGATCCTCGGGCTACAGAGGGCTGACAAACCGAAATAAAAACCCCAACTCACAGGGGTCGACCCATGCAGGTGGCTGAACTCTCAGCCTAGGGGGGTCGACCCCTTCCCTGAAGGGTCCGAGAACATGGAATTTAGCCCCGTTTAAGTGCCGAAAAAATTCCCAAAAAATAAGAAATAATTACCATGAGTTCAACAAAGTATTAAAACCATTTAAACAACATTTCAATAAGATTTGTGAGAATAGATTAAGCACATTGTAAAAACTCAAAAATCTCATTTTAAGGATGCATAAAACACTTCCAATGCAATGCAACCTCATGAAAGATGTTCATGAAAGCAATCCCGAACTTAGCATAACAATGGTTAGATTATACCATCATCCACTTGACATGGGAGGGTTTAAAAGTCATCCTTTAACCTGTAAAAGCATGATAAACCAAGAGGTTAGATGATAATCAAAACTCATGAACCAAGCATTAACTCTTTGAACTAGTTCACATAAAAATACATCATTGAACTAACTCAACCAAGTATTTGGCTTCTCAAATCAATCAACAAAAATACATTCCACCAAATGATAAGATTTTGTTATTATAAACATGGACCTCTCAATCAACCAAAAATAATGACATGGGAGCTCAACCATTCAATCACAAGACAACCAAATCTTCAACAAAAAAATGCTTCATCACACAAGTGTTAACAATTATGCCAAATGCAAAGCATGCATAATATCATTGAACCACATTCATTCAAATGGCATTCTTATTGATTAAAAACTAACATTCATGAAGCATTATCTCACGAAGAGCATTGATATAAACAAGGGATCTTTTTGAATCATCCATACATTGAAATCACAATAACTCTATGAATGATATGCCACTATCATTCAATTAGAAAGGTGTGTTCAGTGAACACAATCTCCTTGATTGAGACCCAAATGAAGTCATCTTCAGAAAACCCATCTTCATGCAATTCTTTCACACAGTAAGTCATTAACTCAAGCTTTTAGTGCATAGTACACAAGACCAATCATTCATGCAATGCATGAGCAATATGGAACAAACTCTCATGAAGTCTTGTATGAATATTTCAAGCCCAAAAATCTTATGAGGAAAACGCATGAAAATACCCAACCAAGACTTTGAAAAGCTATTTGATGAAATGCATGAAATATAGAAGAGTCAACACAATGCAATGAGTCAGTCAACTCCCTTTTTCAATAAGATATTCATTGATGCACTCCTTTGAGTTCCAAGCATGAATCATGGATTTTTATCCTGCAAATCAAAATATTCAAAGCATGAGATCCTTAAATACAAATCATTCATATGACTTTCAAATATGAACAGAGTTTAACTCCCTTTTGAAAAAAGAGCTTCATTGATGGACTCCTTTAGTTTCCAAGTATGTGCCATGAATTTGTGTTCCTACAACCCAACATAAATATAACATTAGTTCCTTAAACACCAATGGTTCACATGACTTTCAAGAGTGAACATTGACTCCATCTTTCAACTCATCAAATCAAGATATAAAACATGTTGCTCAATGAAACACACACACACACAAACACAATCGTTTTGATATCATTAAAACCAAACACAAACTAGCGGATGCAACAATAATGAACATTCACTTTATGGAAAGCATGGTATCTATCATGGTGTTTCCTAGCATGTATGGTATCATCAACAAAATCATTTTTATATTTTTGATTGAATGTTTTCTTTTTATGAATTTTGTTGTGTTTTTTATTTTTCTGTTCATTGAGTTCTCTCGAGGGTGTTTTAGAGGTTTGGGCGTCGGTTGAACTTGAAACAAAAGATGTGTATAGCTTACTTCTGAAATTCTTTTTGTTCACTGGTTTATAGCCCAAACCTTCCCTTTGAAAGTTCACTTTGGTCCCCAATAATCTGTCCATATTTTCTTATCCTTCCACAAATTTTGACAGTGAATTGTTTAAATCTTGAATTTCATTTTCAAGTGTTGATATGTGCTGGTCTCCATTGGCTAAGTCAACTTCACACTTGGCCAGCTGTTCATTTAGCAAGTCATTGACAGTTTTACAGTGATCAAATTCTTTTTGGAGAGTAATTAATTTTTCAGATTCGTCACAGCTCACACCCTTGCCTTTTTCACAGGCATTCAACTTGGCAAGCAACTCAATGTTCTCCTTCTTCAAATTTTCACTCTCATTTTTAAGATTCTCATTTTCTTCAGTCAGAGCTTTATTTTCCGTCAAGCTTTGATCATTTGATATAGATTTAGACTTATCTTGTAGTCTTCTTACAATTTCTTCTAATCTACTGATCTCAGCTTGAAAGATTCCATTTTCATCTCTTAAGCAGGTAATGGTTTCTTTATGCACATCCAAATCAATGGTAAGAGTGTCATTAAGCTCTTCAAAAGCTGAACAATTTTTATAGAAAGAACTCTCACCTTGACTATTTTTCTTCAAATCTCTTTTCAGTTTTCTGTTTTCTAATTTTAGCTTTTTATAGTGCTTGGCTAAATCATCATAGGCTTCTATAAGCTCTTCAAAAGTGAGGTCCTCGGAGTCAGAGTTTACCTGAGATGAGGATGGATGGCTTGACTGTTTTGGTTGCTCAGTCATGAGGCATTCATTCTTTTGTTCTTTCTCTTCATGTATGTTCACCAATCTATCCAGAACTTGCTTGGCTGTGCTACAGGTGGACACATGATGGAGTAACCTGACATCAACTGCAACTTTTATCAGAGTAAAAGCAGCAAGGTTATCACGATCTTTGATCTCATGATCAGCTGTCCATTCAACTGAATTTGATGGCAGCTCATGAGGACCATTATATATAAGAGTCCACAATTATGGATCTATGGAATTAACATATGTAAACATTCTTAATTCCTAGCCATATAGAAAAATCTGAACCAACATAAATGGGCGGAGAGACCATCGAAGCATGTGTAGCATATGAAGGCATTTTATCAAAATGCACTGGGATCTTTCCCTGTAGATCGTAGGATCTGGGAATGGCAGAGCTTGGCTATGATACCACTTGTTGGGTCCCAAGAGGTCCGGATCTAGAAGGGGGGGGGGGGTGAATAGATCCGTTGACAAATTATGCCCAATTTAAAACATTGCTAATTAAAGCACAAATCACTGTAGTAGTGTAGATAAGGCACAAAATCTTAAAGCACATCAAATTAAGCATAAGTGATTCAAGAGTTAGACTGTTAAGATCAACACACCCACAAGGGTTTGTGGTTCAGCAAGGAGGTGCATTGACATGGCAGACTTGTGGTGGCAACACACCACACAAACAGATCAGGACTCAAGAGAATGGTGGCTCAGCAGGCATCTCGTGTGTGTGTGAACAGAGTGATAAGATGTGCGGTGGAAAGCATCTAAATTTGCATTCGAGCGTGCTAGCACACGAACCTGTGAATGGGGGTAAGGGATAATGAGCAATTGCACACAAACAACCCACTACATAGAGATTTTTAGGGTGGTTCGGTTGCAAGCCCGCAACCAACATCCACCCCTCACCAAACCCGGTGAGGCTTTACCACATGCTGCAAATGCAGCTCCACTTCCTACACACAAACCGGTAGGGACGTTTTTTCACACACGCTGCAAATGCTTCACCACATGGGGATGACGCCCCACATACACACACACACACACGAGGACAAGGTCCTCACGCTGCAACGGCAACAACGGGGATGAACCCCACACACACACACACGAGGACGAGGTCCGCACCACACACACGGAGACAAGCCCCACAGGAAACATGTTGATCTAAAAAAGCAAAAGCAAAAGAAGTTTAGCTCCAAAGGAGCAAGGTAACTCTGGACTTGAAACACGAGCAAGGTGACACACAGATCTTCAATTTCCTTGACTGCACATTCTGATTTCTCTCATGAGCTGGGCTCTCTCAGCTTACTCTTTTTCTTCTGCTCTTTCTTACAGCACTGGACTGAGTTGGCCTTAGTGCTAGGCTACTTTCACTCCCTTCTCACATATTTTCTTCTTGGATGCTCAAGGCGCAGCTTTCACTTGGGGCATCAACAACCTTCTTGCATGGAGTCCTTCCTTTTTATAGGCGTAATCACCCCTTTCAGAAGGAGATCTCAGGCTGTATGTAATTGGCTCTTTGTAAACAAATATTTGTCTTCAGGGAGGTTTTGTCTTGGCAGCCTCTGATTGGCCAGGGAGGCAGCAAAAGAAAGATTTTTGGCATTCTTGTAATTTGAGTTGACCAGAAGGTGTGTGAGTAGACGCTTCCCAAGTAAATCTATAGCATCTTTTTCTTCTGCTGGGAGGACTGTCTAGGACGTCCTTTTTGTCCTGTGCCATCTCAGTGACAGAGCATTTGATTGGGCGGAGGGAAAAAGCTGGGTAGTAGACATGTGACTATTCCCTGTTATGGTAACCTGCTTTTCCATTGACCAAAAGGACTGATATAGCAAGCCAATGATGACAAGGGTGGTTGACTGAGCAAGGACACCTATTCAGACCTCAAAAGATGAGATTTTGGGCATTTGCGGTTCCTATTTTTGCTCTCTGGACTCTTTTATGAAAAGATCGTAGGTTTGCTAGAATAGGCCTCGGGAGCCACTCACTGAGGCATTTCGTTGAACAGGTTCTGCTACTTAAAAGAAAACATGCACAAACGTTGGTTTGGAGTAGCACAGACCTTATGAAGTTGGGGGCAACACATGCACAGACCTTGGTTCGTTCATGTACACAGACCCTAAGTATGCTTAGACCTATATGCACAGACTTGGATGCTTTATGTGAAGCTTGCACAGACCTTGTATAGGACATGCACAGACCTTGTAGTGTAGTTGTGCAAATGTGCATAGACCTATGTGTTGAAGACAGAAGCTTGCACAGACCTTCACTTGCACACATGCACAGACTTATATGTGCACAGACTCTACATGTGCACAGACCCAGATGTGTCATGTGCACAGACCCATATGCTTCATGTGCACAGACCTAAGTTCAGCATGTGCACCGACCTTGCCGGATGTGCACAGACCTTACATGCTATCGTACAAATGTGCACCGACCTGATAATGCTATGATGCAAAAGTGCACCGACCTGGTAATGCTATGATGCTAACATGCACCGACCTTATTCTTCAGGTCCTCTGCTTGTGCACAGACTTTTAGAAGCGTGCACAGACTTTATGTTGCCAGAAGGTAAACATGCACCGACCTGGTAGTGTTGAAGAAGAATGTGCACTGACCTTGTTAGGCTGTGAACAGTGATGTGCACAGACCTATATGCATACTAACCAAATGTGCACCGACCTTGTTAGGCTGTTAACAATGATGTGCACAGACCTATATACATACTAACCAAATGTGCACCGACCTTGTTAGGCTATGAACAGTGATGTGCATAGACCTATATGCATGAACAGTAGTTGCATCGACTTGAGCTAGGTCACTAGCATCGACCTTACGTGCACTAGCTACAGTACATGCATCGACCTTCATGACTGTGATAAGTGATGTGCACAGACCTTATATGTTGGAACAGTAATGTGCACAGACCTTATATGACTTAGACTAAAATGTGCACCGACCTCCTATGATGGAACAGCTTGATTTCTGTGGTGCCAATTGCCTTGATTTCTGTGTTGTCAAATGCCTCATTTTCTGTGCACCCATCAGTAATATCACCAGCCTTGATTTTCACGCATCCTATTACCTCGTTTTGTATGCCACCATGTATCTTGAGTTTCTCTTTCAACCTGGAGAGATCTTGCTCTGTATTTTAAATTCAGCCTTGATTTATGTACAGCCTCTGATTTGTGTGCCATTCTTGATTTCTTACACTTTACTTACAATGACCTGAAATGTATGAATATTGATGTTGTCAAGTGCAAGATAGACTCATCAATGACTCATAGGCAGACATCATTAAAACCACATTAAGGCAGAGAATCATGCGTGAACCAGATCATGCGTGAACCATACATGCACAACATTCTCCCAACACCTAGCGGTCTAATGCTAGACCGTTTTCCACTGCTATGCGGTCTCGCGATTGACCGTTTTCTATCCTGGCCACCGAATTTGAAATGTTTCAAACTCTCCCCCCTATTATCAATTTATTTATCCTATTTATCCACTTAAATTCTGAAATTCCAGAAATTAAGCTTCTAGAATATGGGCCAACTCTTTTGGGCTTGGGTTTTTAGTCCTTTGGGTTCAATTAAATGAGTATAATCTATTTATTAGTAGAAGGCCTTTACTTAATGAGACTTAACTAATAGTAATTCGTTTAATAGCTCATTTAAATGTTTAATAATTCTATTTAAATCTAAAAATTTTCTAAAAAATTCCTGGGCGTTACACCCTCCCCCACTTAAAAAGAATTTGCCCAAATTCAATACATGGATTTATGGATAGTGTACTTACATTCAAATCTCTCTGAAAATCTTTTGTGCATGGCTTCTTCAGTTTCCCATGTAGCTTCATGTGGCCATGACTTGGTCCATTGAATTTTGACCGTAGGAGTGGTTTTATTCCGAAGTTGACGTACTTCTCGTTCAATGATCTTGACTGGCTTTTGCTCGTATGTCAAGTCCTTTTTAATCTCCAGGTTGTCGTAAGTAATGACATGGAATGGATCAGGTACATACTTCTTGAGCATTGAGACGTGAAACACATCATGAACTCCTGCTAATTAAGGGGGTAAAGCTATTCGATATGCGACTTCACCAATCCTATCAAGAATTTTGAAGGGGCCAATGAATCTTGGAGTAGGTTGCCTTTGATACCGAATCTTCGAATACCTAGACCTGGAGAAACCTTAAGAAATACATGGTCTCCTACTTGAAATTCTAGGTCGCGCCTTCGATTATCAGCATATGATTTTTGCCTATCTTGAGCCATCTGGAGTCTTTCCCGAATAAGCTTTATCTTTTCGGTAGTGGCCCTGATAATGTCGGGGCCGAGAAATTACCTTTCTCCAACTTCATTCCAGCAAATAGGTGATCGACAACTTCTACCATACAGAGCCTAGAATGGTGCCATCTAGATGCTAGCTTGGTAGCTATTGTTATAGGCAAATTCTACTAGAGGTAAATGGTCGTGCCAACTTCTTCCAAAGTCAATAACACAAGCCATGAGCATATCTTCCACCACTTGATATGTCCTTTCAGTTTGACCATCAATTTATGGATGGAACGTAGTGCTAAAATTAAGTCGGGTCCGTAATGAATGTTGAAGACCCTTCCAGAATTGTGATGTGAACCGAGGATCTCGGTCGGATGGTGACAAGGACACCATGTAATTTGACAATCTCCTTCATGTATAATACTGCTAGTACATCCACAGACCATCGACTTTTGATTAGTAGAAAATGTGCAGATTTAGTCAATCAGTTTATGATCACCCATATACCATCATGTCCTCCTCTTGTCTTAGGTAAACCCATGATAAAATCCATCCCTATATTTTTCCATTTCCACTCGAGAATATTCAAGGGGTGTAATTTCCCAGCGGGTCTTAAATATTCTACTTTTACTTGTTGACAAGTGAGACATCGGGACACAAAATCTGCTACTTCTCTTTTCATATTGGGCCACCAAAAGTTTCTTTTCAAATCTTGATACATCTTGGTAGCACCAGGGTGAATAGCATACCTTGATTTGTGAGCTTCTTCCATGATCAATTTCTTAGTATCATCATGATATGGTACACAAATTCGATCCTTAAACAATAGTCTTCCATCATTTGAGATAGAAAATTCCGGTCTCTGATCAATATTACCCTTAATCTCCATCAATGTGGGGTCATTTTCTTGCAATTGGACTATGTCCTTGATCAATGTAGGTTTAAACCTTATGTTGGCAATCATACCTCCTTCTCCTTCTCTGTCAATATCAAAATTTAAATGAGAAAAATCTTCAATAAGACAAGTTATACATTTCCTGAGACTTGCTAGAGTTGCCATTGATTTCCTGCTAAGAGCGTCGGCTACAGCATTTGCTTTCCCCAGATGATATTAGATAGTAAAGTCAAAGTCCTTGAGATACTCCAACCATTTGCGTTGTCGCATGTTTAACTCCTTTTGGGTGAAAAGATATTTCAGACTTTTATGATATGAAAATATGATGAATTTCTCCCTATAAAGGTAATGTCACCAAATCTTCAATGCGAATATAGCCGCAGCTAGTTCTAAATGATGTACAGGGTAGTTTTCTTCATGACGCTTCAACTATCTTGATGAATAGCAAATCACCTTTCTATTTTGCATAAGAACGCATCCTAGGCCAATGCCAGACGCATACGTATAAACTTCAAAGCCACCACCTCTGTCGGTAGCGTTAATATAGGTGCAGTGGTAAGGTGTTCTTTAAGAGTTTGAAAACTCTCTTCGCAATCCTTCGACCATTTAAAAGGATTCTCTTTTCTTGTGAGTCTAGTCAAAGGAACGACGATCTTTAAAAATTCTTTGATAAATCTCCTGTAATAACTAGCCAGACCTAGAAAACTTTTGACTTCAGATACGATCATCGGCCGGCTCTAGTTATTAACAGCCCCTATTTTAGAAGGGTCAACAGTGATACCTTCCTTTGAAATAATATGGCCAAGGAAAGAGACCTCCTTTAGCCAAGACTTACACTTACTAAGCTCTGCATAAAGTTTGTGCTCTCTTAGTGTCTGCAAGGCTATTCTTAAGTGCTCTTTATGTTTCTCCTTTATTTTGGAGTATATAAGAATAACATCAATGAAGACGACTACAAATTGGTCAAGATAAGGCCTGAAGACATTATTCATGAGTTGCATAAATGCTGCCGGGGCATTAGTTAACCCGAACGGCATTACCACGAATTCATAGTGGCCATATCTTCTCCGAAAAGTAGTTTTATGTATGTCTTCATCTTTGATCTTGAGCTGATGATAACCTAACCTGAGGTCTATCTTGGAGAAATATTTTGCTCCTGAAATTTGATCAAAGAGTTCGTCGATACGTGGCAGCGGAGATTTATTCTTGATTGTGAGTTGATTCAGTCGCCGGTAGTCGATACATAGCATGAGAGATCCATCCTTCTTCTTGACAAATAGAACTGGCGCATCCCAAGGGGATGTGCTAGGTCGAATAAAACCCTTGTCTAATAATTCCTGAAGTTGTTTCTTCAATTCTTTGAGTTCTGTGGGGGGCATCCTGTAAGGAGCTATTGAAACAGGTGCTGCTCCGGGAATGAGTTCAATAAAGAAGTTTACTTCCCTTTCGGGTGGTAAATCGGGCAAATCTGATGGAATACATCGGGAAACTCATTCCTAATGGGAATATCTTCTAAGCCAATTCCCTTAGACTCGCTAACGATTACGGAAGCAAGAAAAGCTTCACATCCTTATGAAATAAGTTTGCAAGCGTGAAGAGATGAAATAATGGTAGGATGCTTCCTATATTTGATACCAAGGAAGGAAAACCTTCGAAGACCTGGTTTTCGAAAAGAGATAATCCGATTGCGACAGTTTATATAGGCGTCATGATCTACAAGCTAATCTACACCTAAAATAGCATCGTAGCCCTCCATGTCAAGGCATACGAGGCTTGCAGGAAGATTATGACCTTCTATCATTACCTCACTATCAGGATAGTAGGTTGTAAGTTTTGTTCTAGGACCTAATGGTGTAGTGATTGCTAAGTCCGAAGGTAGAGGAACTGATGAAATTGGCAAGGTTTTTGTGAAAGTAGTAGATATAAAGGAATGAGAAGCACCAATATCAAATAGTACAAATGCAGGATGGGAATAGATTTGGATAGTACCTTCCATTAGCCCATCATTCTTGGGCGCTTCTTCATCTTCCATAATAGCATTAAGATGAGCCTGTCGCTTACGTCCACCACCGGAAGATTGTTCCTTCATAAGGGGACAATCCGGCATGCGGTGCTCCCTACTGCCACTTTGTAGACAAGCACCGAGACGCTTCCAGCACTCTTCGACTGAATGACCAAACTTCTCACAAAATGTGCAAGCCGCCATGACTTGATTCTCTTCTTCTTTGACCTTCTTGCTCTTGTGGTAGCCACTACCACTCCCGTTCCGAGATCTCTTCTTGCTATCACAAGATTTGTAAGGTTCCGTGATACTAAACTTTCCCTTCTTTTCATGCCGATCAAACCTTCGGCTTGGCTCCTCTCCTTTACTTTTTAATTTTTTTGACTTTCTCTACGGTCCTTTCGCATAGATGTGCCCGTTGAACCATCTCCGCATGTGTACAGATATTCTGAGTCCCAAGTTGTTGAATAAAGCCGGGTCTCAATCCATCCATAAACCGGTTAGCTTTTAATAAGTTGGTACTAACCAAATGAGGAGCATAAGGCGCCAGCCTAGAAAATTGGAGTTCATACTCCCCTAACGACATCAGGCCTTGACATAACGAAGCAAATTCCATAGCTTTCCTCTCCTTAACATGTTCGGAGAAGTATTTTGCTCGGAAGAGTGTAAGGAAACCTTCCCAAGTATGTGGTGCATCTTGAGGCGGTGCCGGAACATACTTCCACCATGTACGAGCATCTTTATTGAGTTGGAATGTGACAAGACGAACCTTTTCCTTGTCGGCACATTGCATGACCTCGAATATACGGTTCATTTCATCGATCTAGTTTTCTGCCTCATCAGGATTAGAGGATCCTGAGAACCACGGAGGATTTAAGCTTTGAAAATTGCGATGTAGGTCTCTAGCTCTTGCCCCTGCGCCAGCTTGGGCCATATTCTGTAATGCTTGGGTGAGACCTGCAATGGTCTGCTGCATACCGTTGTAGTCAACACGATGAGCCATCTTCAGAATGAGGTACTTGAGAAGAGTAATGAACTTTGTTAATTCTAATGGAATGAATGAGGTTAATTTTTGAAATAATTCTAATTACTATCTCATCCAGGTTCTACCCAATGCTCACATGGATTGGAGATTTTTTTTTCTTTCCTAGTTTCATAGGTGTGGGTCCTTAAACCTTAGACTTAACCTATGACATGACTTTTCCCTAGGACTTCTAGTCCTAGGCTTTGATATACTATAACTGTCACGCCCCGAGATTATACAGCGGAAACAATCGAGAACGTGAACAGTCGCCTAGTACGTCTCGGGCAAGCAATATAATCAGAGCGCAAGATAATCACATAAAAGTAATTGCACAAGTAATTTTTCCAAACTTCACTTTATTCCATAACAATAATAATATCAGAGTACATAAGATCTTTTGACTCTCTTTATTAGACTCAATAAAATAAAGATTACATCATGACTCGACTAAACACTTTACAACTAAGGCTTCTCTCGTTCATATGTCCTTCAATCACTCTCGGACCCGTTACTTGTATAATCCAAATCAGATTCATCTGTACTTCCTAAAATATTTAAGAAAGTAGGTAATGAGCACACTTGCCCAGTAGGTATCTTCGTATCAACATGAAGATAAATTTAAGTGATTAGCATTTTAGCTCTAGAGAATAAGATAAATCATGCAGATACGATGAAACACATATATAACCAAGTAGCAAGATACGATCAAGTACGAGATATGAGAATACGATTGACCAAGTATATAACAAGAATGTAAATTTTGGCCTTTCCATGAACAATAATGTACTAGAAAGTCATATAACAAGCAAGAAAAGTACTTTTCGCTTAATAGCAAGTACTTCGTGAATTTACGTAGATCTTTGTTCAGATTCTGTGGATTTTCACTTATTTATAAAGAAAGTATTCCCAGCGCAATGCGACGCCAGTAGCATCATACCCCATGGTTTACAGTATGTTTCCGACAATCAGCCGAGTGGACTAACATAGAGCCCTTGAACACAATCAATGCTCGAACTGCATCTTCAAGTATAAATCAAGCTACTTCCACGATTATAATAATAATATGGCCAATAATGTACAATTTCAACAATAATTCCATGATAAAGTAACCAAAGCAAGAATGCTTCAATTAAGAATAAGAGATTTCAAGGATGACTTAAATAGGCATCATGCTACGGAAGAAATTTAGCAGCATAACGATACTCTCATTACGTTCCATACCTTTAATATTGACTTACTTAACGTAGGTTAAGACTCCAGATAATCTTAAGATCATCTAGGAACTCAAGAAAACTAACCCCAAAGGTCAAACCTTGGGTTAGACTAAATCAGGAACCAAGCGGTCTATTACTGGACCGTTTAGTACGGCTGGCGGTCTAGCCATGGACTGTTTCATAGAATAAAGACAATGATGCAGTAAAACCATCTGGAGCTTTAGCGGTCTAGCGGATGGCCGTTGGTATCCCTTAGCGGTCTAGTAAAGGGCCGCTTACGGAAATCAGACGGTCGTCCAGAGGGGCGCTAATGTCCAAAATACACAAAACACTGGTAAGTGCTTTTCTAGACAATGGGTTTTAACGGTACACCCAGCTCGACGTCCTAGTGGGAATCCCAGGCTCACGGAGTCTTATGGAGGCCTTGAAATAAGATTTCTTAGTCCGTTGGAAGAAATATCCAATGGAGAGGTTATCAAGTCCAAGATTGTGTACTTAATATGTAAAAAGTGTAACTAATGACAACATACCGGGATATGTGCCATGTACTTAAGAAAATGACTCTTAGGAGAGAGATACCATGGTAAAACAGCGATTAAACCATGTCTAGTCCATAGATCATATAAATTCAAGTTAATTACAAAAGTATATGATTTGACCATGAAAATAACATAAGTGTAAAAATAGTTCTAAGTGCATAAGAAATCATGAAATCTATTAGAACGCTCTGTTAACATAACTTGATATTTGATAATAGCACTTGAAACAAGAATAAAACTTACTTAACTAGGCTTAACATACATTAATTAGGGCTAATCTGCATTAAGTTTCGAGTTAACTTAAATACGAAATTTAAAAAATGAAAACGGTCTAGTGTAGGACCGTTTCACTGGGCCAAACGGTCTGTCGTACAATCACTAGGGATTTCTAGTAGTCTACAGGAAGACCGTTTCTTCTTGTGTTACAGAAAACTTAATAAAAATATTAATCTAAGACATATCATGACTGGAAATCAACATGTATAAACTCCTACAGCATGATAGAATGAGTATAGGCCAACAATATGCATGGGTTTGTGTAATAAACAAGAAAATTCTCCTTTTTACTCAATTAGGGCTAAGAATTATGCATGAGGAGTATACTAGATGCATAGTTCCTAATAAATCATAAAATTCTCGGTGTATAGTGCATGAAATCAACTGAAACCAAAGGGCTTTTATCCCTGACATAAAGTTTAAGCCTTTCATGAGATAACCTACCTTTATCCTAGGCTTTAGACTTCAAATTTAAGGCTAGAAGTTAACCCTAATTCTCAGCTCATCCTGAACCGAATCAGCAACTTCACACCCTTGTATCTCCTGACTCTCTTGTCCTAAAGATGTGAAATTTTGAGAGTAAATAGAAGATATAAAAGGTAACAAAAAGTTCTAAAGTTACTAGTTCTAATTACCTCGTTTAGGGCTTCTAATTCGTAGATCTTCCTGGGTCCTTTGCACAGGTTCCTGGGTTATTGGTGTAGGATCAACGACTTCGGAAGTCTCTCACTCCTTGTAGACTTCATCTCCTAGAACAAAATTTTGAGGGGAGTTAGACCCGAATATTATGAATAAAACATTCTAAAGAACTTACCCGAAATACCAACTCCTTACCTTAGTTCCACGCGAGCCAAAAGTAAGGGTCGCACACGTTGGTTCTGGGGTCTATTTATAGGTTTAGCTAGGGTTTTGAGGATTAGAACTAACTTAGAATCCTAATTAGGTCTTCAATTCGATTCTCAAGCCTTCTAGACTTATCTAATTAGTAGATAGCATCGATCCTAGGCGATTTGGATGCCCAAGTTGCAAGCTTTTCACGTTCTCCTCCTTTCACGGAATCTGTAGAGCCTAGCGGTCTAATGCTAGACCATTTTTCACTGCTATGCGGTCTCGCGATAGACCGTTTTCTATCCTAGGCGTCGAATTTGAACTGTTTCAAACTCTTCCCCCTATTATCCATTTATGTATCCTATTTATCCATTTAAATTCCAAAATTCTAGAAATTAAGCTTCTAGAATATGGGCCAACTCTTTTGGGCTTGGGTTTTTAGTCCTTTGGGTTCAATTAAATGGGTCTAATCTATTTATTAGTAGAAGGCCTTTACTTAATGAGACTTAACTAATAGTAATTCATTTAATAGCTCATTTAAATGTTTAACAATTCTATTTAAATCTAGAAAATTTCTAAAAAATTTTTGGGTGTTACAATAAGACGGCCATAGTCCGTCCCAAATCCGTTTGCAATCCGTCTCAAAAGGGGTTTTCGACGGAATATGCGACAGATTTGTGACGGAATATGGCCGTCGCAAACTTCGCCTTTTCTTGTAGTGGCTCTAGGAATATAAAACTCTTTCAAATGGACGTTAAAAGTGCATTTTTGAATGGTGTAGTGAAAGAAGATGTCTATGTTGAGCAGCCGTTGGGATTTGAAGATGAGAAGCACTCAGACCATGTATAAAAATTTGACAAAGCATTGTATGGTCTGAAGCAAGCCCCCCGTGCCTGGTATGAAAGGTTAAGTACGTTCCTTTCAAAAAATGGCTTCAAAAGAGGTAAAATCGATCAAACCTTTTTCATTAAGAGTGATAATGAACATATGCTTCTTGTACAGGTATATGTTGATGACATTATCTTTGGAGCCACTTGTGATTCATTGAATGATGATTTTGTTAAATTGATGCAGGGGGAGTTTGAGATGAGTTTGATGGGGGAGTTAACTTTTTTTTTTGGGTTTACAGGTGAAGCAGCTAAATGATGGAATCTTTATAAATCAAAGGAAGTATACAAAGGAGCTCATCAAGAAATTCAAGTTCGACAATGCGAAGCCACAAAAGACACCGATGTCAACAAATGTAAAATTGAAGAAGGATGAAAAAGATAAGTCTATCGATCAGAAAATCTTTCATGGAATGATTGGTTCTTTGTTGTACTTGTCTACTAGTAGGCCGTATATTATGTTTAGTGTTTGCATGTGTGCTAGATTTCAATCCGATCCGAAAGATTCACACATGTTAGTAGTCAAAAGAATTTTCAGATATTTGCTTGGCACATCGGATCTTGATCTTTGGTTTCCTCGTAGTTGCAATTTTGATTTAGTAGCTTACATTGATTCCGATTATGCTGGGTGTTTAGTGGATCGTAAGAGCACCAACGGGAATTGTCAATTTCTTGGAGGTTGCATGGTTTCATGGGCCTCTAGGAAACAGAACACAGTGGCATTGTCAACTGCCGAAGCCGAATACATGGCGACAGGCAATTGTGCAGCCCAAGTGCTATGGATCCAACAACAGTTAGTTGATTTTGGTATTATCTTGAATAACACACCCATTCTTTGTGATAACACCTATGCCATTAACATTTCTAAAAATCCAATTTTGCATTCTCGCACAAAGCACATAGAGATTCGATACCACTTTTTGCGAGATCATGTAAGTAAGGGTCATTTTGAGCTTATACATGTAAATATTGAAAACCAACTTGGAGATATTTTTACAAAACCCTTATCTCTTGAAAATTTCAAAAGAATATGAAGAGAACTAGGAATTTGCTATTTGAATGAGTAATTATTCATATTAGGCTTGAATACACACTTTTGCTTATTTTACAAATAACATTTCAGATTTGCATATATCGAACCACATGGTTTAGATTGCAAATATTTTTGCATATTTGTGAATAGGAATAATTCTTCATCGTCTTTTCATTCACTTGCATATGCCTATATATACTTGATATACTTACTTGCTTGAATGCCATGATTCTTCGATATCTCAAATCTTGAGTTGTGGAAGGTGGATTACGTCCATCTGAAAACACTCTCGATGCGTGAGTTGGGTCTTTGGACCTTCAACTCCGCCACATACCGAAAATCATATTGCATGAATTTACTTTCAAATCCTTGCAGGACTGCATGTATATATTCTAGAAAATCACTTCTTGAAAATCTTCTAAGACCTCACCTCCTTATTATATAATCTACAGTGATTTTAATCATTTGTGAAAAGTGACATATACAAAGGAGAAGGAATTATTTCCAATTGTGCATATATTTAGGGGGAGTCATACCTATGTTTTGACAAATTCATTTTCTACATACAAAGCAATTACCCACACACCTTGCACAAAAATGTTGCATATGACTTTAATCGATAAGGATTTCAGAAATTCTTCTCAACACTTTAAGGGAAACAAATTTCTACATAGAAATGAAGAGTAATCGTGAGGAAAAAACTGCATACCCCACAAAAATTCAATAAGTGGAATGTCAAACTAAGTAGTCGGGAATCTCCACTGAAATACATGAGGAAACTCACGTCGAAAGGTGAAATAAAAATCCACATTGCGTGATGAATCCTAGTAGCCGAGAATCCCCATTGAGACACATGAGGTGACTCGCGCCGAACGGTGAAATCCAATAAAAGAAATAAAAAGGGGTTGTGCGAAGCTACCAAAAGTCGAGGATCGAAATAGAATTGTAGAAAGGAAATAACCCTTTAGTGTTCTTTAGAAATTATGCTAATATCCATATATTTTTGAAGTTCATTGCTTATTTCCACATATTTCACTCTTGGGTATAATTGTGATGAATGTGCATCTTGAATTTATTCTTATCATGGTTTATGCAGTGCCTCTAGCACATGCATGCACTACCTATTTTGATTATGCTTCATGTGACACAATTTGATTTTGAATCTACTTTTCACTTGCTATCATTTTACTCTATTGAGGGGGAGTTATAGATATTTACATGCTTGCTTGTCTTTCATGCCTGCCTGCTTGCTTGCACGAATAATTTGGAGAAGTTCATACTCAATCATACATGTTCATATCAGATTTTAATAACCCTGGCCAATCGATCTCTGTTGATGACAAAGGGGGGGGGGGAGTGCATATCATGTTCATATTAGTTTGGAAGTTTTTTGTGCATATCAAGTTTCTTTGCATAGTTTGGTTCATATGCATATACTCTAGATACTTCATAGTTTTGTGCATATCATACATGCATTTGTGAAACTTGTGTGTTTGATTTTTATGCATATCATACATGCATTTGTAAAAGTAACAAGTGCTCAAATCTCATATGTGAAATTGGGTCTCAATGTAAATCACTTTTGAACTCTAATGCATATTTCACATATCATTTTGAGCTTGCATTATGTTGAAATAACTCATGAGAAACTTGGTTGAAAACTGGAAAAATGGTGCTCATATCTTGCTCAAATGCTTAGCAACAAGCTCTTGTTGATTGATTCAAATAGCTAAGTGGTCAAAGGGTTTTCATGCATGTATTCATGTGTTTTCTTCTTGGTTTTGATGTTCATACTTCAAGGATTTCATGATTAGGTTGTTAGAGCTTAAACACTCATGTTTTCCATACTTTATAGGCTTTCAGCAGACTTTCGGTCGACCATGAGAAGGTGTTTGGTTGACCAGAAACAAAAGAGTGCAGGGTCTGAAATTCTATCAGACTTCGGTCAACCAACCCAGTGCATTCGGTTGACCGAAATCCCCAGACTGCACCAGTCTAGGCCCTGTGAAAGTTCAGTCGACCGACCCCTGTCGACCGGTTGACCGAATACGGCGGGCGACCCATTTTCAGAGTGCTCGAAACCCATTATTCTAGATCTGTTTTGACTCATATTTGACACTCTTACCCCTGGGGCATTCATACACATGTTAGATACATATTGAAGGGGTTTTAGCATGGGTTTTGATGTCTTTTTCTCTTTCTATTATGGGTGTACAAATAAGCTACGAATTTGGGAGAAATGTTCTAAGGGTTAATGTTCTATCTTTCTTGTAGGAGAAGAAAAAGGGAAAGGAGAGGAGTTGAAGAAATCTGTGGATATCATCTACATCCGGGAGGATTTTGTGATCGTGATAGAAGATAAAGAGGAGCAGTTCGAAGAGAGGATCGCGGTGATGTTCAAATCTCCAGCATTCGACAACCCTCCAACCTGTTCTTCAATAAAGATCTCCTCCAGCCCTTTCACTTCTTGAGGGTCTATTTCTTTCACCCTTTTTCATTTATTCTAACACTTTCCATTTGGTTCATGTGCATGTATTGAACATATCTTTTATTTTCGAACTCAGACTCTATGAGTGTTGAACTGTCTGTGTATGGTTGTGGTATATTGTGCCGCGCTTGTAGCAGCGAGTGTGTGTGTGTCTTGATCCATGGCGGATCGTGTAGGAGACGACGTCTCCGTGTCTTTGGAGCGAAAGCTCCGTGCGCTTCATTTTGAAGCGATTGGTTCCTCACCGGGTTTGGTGAGGGGTGGACGTAGGGAGCCCGTCGTGGTCCCGAACCACCTAAAAATCAATCTCGCATCTTGTTTGATTGTGGTTTGCTTGTCTATATTTTTCATATTGATCGTGTGAGAGCGGCAAGCTTGAGAGAACCGAATTCTTCATTATGTATATTTTGTCTGACCGTTTCTCGTGTTGGTAGTTAGTTTCATTTTGCTATTTAATCTTAAAAACTACCATTGCGTTTGGTGGGGACAATTCAACCCCCCTTCTTGTCCATACGAGAATCTAGGGATAACATTTTCAATTATCAAATTAACTACAGAGTTCAGTCCTAAAAAGTACAGTCTACATGGAAAGAAACGTAGTCTATTATCGGGTACACCCTCGGCACTGGCAAGCTGGCACTACGAACTTTCGCGCTGCACCTTTGAACCTTGAGGAGGAACTGCAACACCTTAAAAGAAAGGGGTAAGCCTCATCTCATTGGCTCAGTAGGGGTCCCGCAGATCCCCACCATGAAACAATGGTAGTAAACAGCAACGACAACAACAATAACAATAGTAACAGTAGCGAGCATAATAGCAACGGAAACGGAGGGAGGCGGCAAAAACATAGCTCTCTAAGATACTCCTAACGGCACTGAAAGGAAACCCCGATCACGCAGTCGGGACCGCTGAACCACAGCTAAAACCATGGCTATGCTACTGAAGGAAGAAACCACGACAACCCTGTCGTGAAGGCCTGTCCTCACAAACAGAGGCCCAAACTAAGACTACGTGTTCCAAGGGTACAATCATGACCTCGCCGTCGTGAACCCTACACTGTCTATGGGTGAAACCTCGGTAACCCTACCAGGAACCCTAGACCTCTATGTCGGGAAAAGCATGTAGTAGCTACCCGAAGAACTACGTCTCGTAGATGGGAAACCAAATCTCAAGTCAAGAGAGTCACATGTCATGTGACAGGAGAGCTGCCCACTAGAAGTAAGGTCGGATGCATCCACTGATGACTTAGTCCACACCTCAGGTGTCTCCCTACTCACCCCAGGCAGAAACTGAGACATCGTACAAGTAACCAAGGGTAAGGTTCTAATCAGGGTTGTGCTCGTCAGCACGCATCTGACATCCCTGACCACATGTGCACACACTGACTGACTACGCTACGTCAGGCCATCTAGCTGGTTTTCCTCCCGACCCAGACTCGAGCTGCCATAGTGGGAGGACCTACGGCAACCAACCTAAAACTGTCTCTCCTGGGTCTACTCTCCACCACTCCCAAGTGGGTCCGCACATGCGTGCGTAGGAAATCTACGACTAGTGGGGAAAAGTCAATAGACAGAGGAACTCTCAGTAGAGAAGAAACCACCGGAGTACTAACGGGCTACGTACGCACCCACTCGTAGAATCATGAAGTATAGGGTGGCTCGGTGCCACCAGACTCTAGACAATCAACTAGACCTGCTAATCCAATGGTCCTTGAGTCACGCGACTCAGGCCAAAACCGTTGTACAATATGACATTATGCCGTCAAATCATCCTAATCCAAGGGTCAGAAACCACGGTCAAAAGAATCCATAAGGCAGCTCATAACCGCTGAGTCCATTCCCTTCCAAGGGAGATTATGAAGCACCCATCCCCAAGCTGGGTCATGGGACTCACACTCGTTGGCCATAACCATGGCCCACATGGAAAATGCTCTCCGAAGAAGCTAACGTCATGCGGGGATAGCCCTCCGCACTTACACCGGTATATGATGACTCGATCTAGCATAACAAAGAAGTCCGGAACATGCGGGGTCACCCGGACCCTCTAAACCACACAGGCGCACTAATCAAGATACAACGATTCCTCTGGACACCCAAAAATACAAATCTACAGGGTGTCCGAGACATCCACGGGGTCAAAGGTCGACTAAAGGGTCATAATCGGGTCGATCGGAGGCCAAAACGAGCGAGAGGGGTTCAAAGCAATCGACCTAGACCATGGGTTGGTCGACTGTGGACACTAAATTTTTTGCTCTGTAATTTTGCCGCAAGAGAAAGAAAGAAGAGACAAGGACGAGAAGACAATAGAAGAAAAGATAAGAAGAAAAGAAGAAGAATACCGATCTCGACGGAGCATATCCGATGGGACTTTTCTTGGCATAACCGGTGGCCCCTCCTTAGCTCCCTTATCCTGTGGCACTTCCTGGGCCTTATCTGGTGGCCCACTTCAAGGGCTTAACCAGTGGCGTGCTAAGGCGCCATAACCGTTGGCGCCCTAGGGTCTATATCCGGTGGTGTAACCCTTTGTCCGGTGGCATCCATTCGTCACGCGTATCCGGTGGCCCTGGCACCCCTCCCCATTATCCGATGGCACTTCCTGGGTTTTATCCAGTGGCCCACTTCAAGGGCTTAACCTGTGGCGTTTTAAGGCATCATAACCGTTGGCGCCCTTGGGGTCTATATCCGGTGGCATCACCCCCCTTAATTGATATCCGGTGGCGGTCTTGTTAGCCATATCCAGCAGCCCTCTTTGGGCTTGATATCCAGCAGTGACCCCCCCCCCCCCCCCCCCCGCAGGCCCTTATCCGGCGGTGACCCCCCCATGGGTTCTTATCCGGCGGCAGCGCGAAGATGGTTAAACAGCGACGTCCAGCCCATATCCGACATTTGCCCTTCCCCACGGTTCATATCCGGCAGTGGAGGCTCGTATCTGGCGACTCCAGTCCACTTAGATGAATATGGCAGGCCCGTCTTATGCTAAGACGGCTGGCCATTACCCCATACAAGAGGTTCCTACTCTTCAACCTCCGACGTGCAGCAGCGGTGGCTTCGAGCATTGCCTCTTCGGTGCAAGCCTCGATCGGGCCGTAGCACTACCAACCCCCTGCTCCTCCCAAGCAGGGAAACTGGGAGGCGATAGTCCATGTCGAAAAGAAGAAACCAGTAGAAGCTTCTCTGTTGACCCCCTACTGGCGACCACTCTTGCCCAGGCTTCCATATAAATAGGAAGCTACAAGCAAAAGAGAAGGAAGGGGCAGACATATAGGGAGATAGACAATAGAAGGGAGAAGGGACCAAAAGGCTCTGCTCAACAGTGAGAGGCTCCATCCAGTTGAGAAGGAAGGATTTCCTGCGTGTGTGCAGGGGAGAGTGAAGGTGGCTGTACATGAGCAAGGGGG